>CM065813.1:69073500-69767559 GCA_033398695.1 Orobanche coerulescens | reverse complement strand
TGGGTCCGAACCCTGATTCTCTCTGATTGCCTCCTCAAGTGACGATGAGATCTCCAACATACAAAGCTGTCCCTGAACTCGCTGAAGCCAGACCTCGATCTCGGGTCTAAAGAATTCCTGCTGAAGCTCCTTCTGAACCGTTAAACGGGCAAGCATCTGCTCCTGAATGGACTTACGACTCAAGGCGTCGGCGACAACGTTCGCCTTGCCCGGGTGGTAAAGGATCTCGATATTATAATCTTTGATTAATTCCAACCACCGTCTCGGTCTCATATTTAACTCCTTCTGAGTAAATATATACTTTAAACTCTTGTGATCGGTGAATATCTGACAGGTAACGCCATAAAGATAATGACGCGAAATCTTTAAAGTGAACACCACGGCTGCTAGCTCCAAGTCATGGGTCGGATAATTAACCTCGTAAGGTCTCAATTGCCATGAAGCATAGGCAATAAACTTCCCGTTATGCATGAGTACACATCCGAGACCCTGTCTGGACGCGTCACTATAAACCACAAATCCTTCCGTCCCCTGCGGCAAGGAGAGAACAGGTGCTGACATTAACTGGCTCTTGAGTTCCTCAAAACTCCGTTGACACGTGTCGGACCACATGTATTTCTTGTCCTTCCGCAACAAGTTCGTCAAGGGTTGAGCGATTTTAGAAAATCCTTCCACAAACCGCCGATAATAACCGGCTAATCCGAGAAAGCTTCGGATTTCCTTAACATTCTTCGGAGGTAGCCAATCTCGAATAGCCTCCGTCTTTTGAGGATCGACACGAACTCCGTCTGATGAAATTACGTGTCCGAGAAACGTCACTTCGGACATCCAGAACTCACATTTGGAAAACTTCCCATAAAGTTGCTCTCGTCTCAACACGTCGAGAACCTGATGAAGGTGAACCTCGTGCTCCTCTCGGTCACGAGAATAAATCAATATGTCATCAATGAAGACAACCACAAACCGATCCAAAAAGTCGATGAAAACCCGATTCATTAGCTCCATGAATACCGCAGGTGCGTTAGTTAGCCCGAACGGCATAACTACGAACTCATAATGACCATAGCGCGTACGAAACGCTGTCCTCGCGATATCCGACTCCCGAATCCGTAACTGATGATATCCAGATCTTAATTCGATCTTGGAAAATACTGAAGCTCCCTGAAGTTGATCCAAAAGATCGTCGATACGGGGTAGAGGATACTTATTCTTGATCGTCACCCTCTCCAACTCCCGATAATCAATACACAAGCGAAAAGAACCATCCTTCTTCTTGACAAATAACACTGGTGCTCCCCACGGGGACGCACTCGGTCGAATATAACCCTTCTCGAACAACTCCTCAAGTTGGTTCTTTAATTCCTGCATTTCGGTCGGGGTCATCCGGTACGGTGCCTTCGATATCGGGGACGTACCATGCTCCAACTCAATCGTGAATTCCACATCCCTTTGTGGAGGCAAACCAGGTAACTTGTCTGGAAAAACATCGGCATATTCCCTTACTACCGCAATGTCCGTCAACATTACTGGTGATTTCTCGGTTTTGGTCATATAGCACCAATAACCAACACACCCCTGATTGAGTAACCTCACCGCTTTCATCAAATTAATAACTCTTCCAGAACAGCCGGGATTACCCTCTGAAACACACATTCGACCCCATCGTCTGAAATAATAGTGACCATACGCTTACGGACACTAATGATGGCATCATGACGATCCATCCAATCAATACCCAAGATGACGTCGTCTCTCGGCAAATCTACCACGATTAGGTCCGCTGGCCATACACGGCCATGAAGCTGAATCGGACAGTTCTGAATCTCATGATTTCCGATAATTCGTCTACCATCAGGTAGACCAATGACATAAGGCTCACAACTAGTAGCACTACCTAGACGTAGTCTACTCAAACATGACTCGGAAATGAATGAATGCGATGCACCAGTATCAAAAAGGGTACACACAGGTTGAGATAGAATATTAAGTATACCTGAGATCATTCGGGCCTCTGGATCATCGGTCTTCTTCATCTCATAAATCCAGGGCTTGCTAGTCCCAGCACCGAACGCTCCCGTCTGCTGGGTATAGGCTCCACCTTTAGTCGCTCCTGTCGTTTTAAACGACGCTGATTGAGTGGCCTGATTCTGAACGGCCGACTGCATAGGGGCCTGAGATGACGTCTGAGTAGGTTTGGAGTCCCTATGGCAAAAACGAGCCTTATGCCCAGCAATCCCACAATTATGACACGTGATAGTCTGTCTCGGACACTTGGTACTGAGATGACCAAGATCCCCACAGTTAAAACAGGTGATGGACGAACTGGCTGCTCGAGACTGAGATTCTGCGGGTCTAGACGTCACAGGAGGTCGCTCAGAAAAAGCAGAGCCCGCACGGGGTTTCTTGAAGGTTGTCTGACCGCCTTCAGACTGATTACGATTCTTCGGTTTCTTGCTACCAGACGAAGGTTGCTGCTTAGCAATTTCCTTAGCTGTAAGCTCATAAGTGAGGGCTTTCTCAATGAATTCGGCCAACGTGGTGCAATTATGATTTAGCAACTGAAGCCTCATACGGGGTTTCAGCCTCTTGCTGAAATACTTGATTTTATCCGCCTCTGAATGAATGATGGATGAGGCGAAAGGGAGAAGTTCCTGAAATTTCTCGGCAATGGCGAGAACATCTTCGTCTGCTGAGGGGTCAGGTGTGAGTAATTCTGACAGCTTGGCCTCTCTGAGTGGGGCCGGATAATACCTCTCCATCATGAGAGTCTTGAACTGCTCCCAAGTACATGATCCTTCGGTGGGCTTCAACGACAACCACCAAGAATGAGCGCTCTTACCCAGATAGTAAGCCACAACTGAAACTTTGTGTCCTTCGGGACACTCTACCATCGCAAATAGCTTCTCGAAGTGTTTGAGACAATGAACAATATCCGCCGGCTCAGATGAGCCTTCAAAAGTAGGTGGCCTTTGGCGAGAAATGTCGCCGATGATACTGCTCACATTCCTCTCTTGCCTCTGAGGTGGCGGCGGAGGAGCCTATTGATTTTGATTGACTGAGTTATGCATCGTCTCCATTAGCTGTGCCATCTGGGTCATTTGGGCCATCATGCCCTGCATAAAAGCAAGTGGGTCAACCCGAACACCTTCTGACTGAGCCGTGTCCCGGGTACGACTCCCCGATAGTGAATGATTGCGTCCAGGTGAATGAGTGGCAGCGTCGCTGCTCGATGAATTAGCATTATTTCTCGCGTTTGCACGTGTATTCACACGAGCTCTCGGGATTCGGACCGCTCCACGGCCTCGTCCTCCACGTCCTATTCTTGCCCTCTCCATACTGAAGTAGGAAAGTCACATGATGATTATATTCCCCGCATGAATAACACGTTATGATTATGACATGAGGTGATGAAAATGAGCATACGCTCTAACACAGTGATTACATGAATGACTAACTTAGGTGACATGATTATCTGATGAAATTATTGAAATGATTATCTTGAACGAGTTAACAAGATTAATGATATGATCTTCCCGATCAACAACCGAGTAATGAAATGAATTGAGTGATTAATGAGTTAACCTGACCGTCCTGGTCAAAATGACAATGGTGATTGAGGATTGTTAACTGATGAATTATGAATGAATGATTAATGCCAGAAATTATACCATAGCATTAGAAATCTTACAGTTCTTGGTCTGATTGGCTCGGCATTTGCACAGGTCACACGTGACGCGAAAGTCCAATGATACTAGTCCGATGACGATGATTTCAAATGAGACATGACTTGGAGGGTAGTATTCAAAACCACGCTCCGATACCAACTCTGTAACACCCCGAACTAGGCGGATATTACAGTGCCGTGAATCCCCGACTGGGACCCACCAAGCAAATGAAAATGATGAATTAAATAATATAATTGTAGTACCGAACTACATTATATTACCAAGTACTCCGATGAGGAGTTTAAGTACAGCACACCAGGACAATACCGAATACTAGTATATTTTATATGAAGATAAAATACACCACCCTGAATAAACAAACATCTCAAACGGAATTTGCAGCGGAAAATACAAATGACGGAAATGACTGAAATGTCTGAAATGACTGAAACAAACGGAATGACTGGGGCCCTCTACTAGTATCACTGGGACTCCTCGCCGTCAGCATGCTCTTCCCGTGCCTTTGCCTTGCCGTGACCTGAAAACAAAATCCCCCAACGAGGTCAGTTATACAGAACAACAATCCTCAAGGGTTGAAAATACACAATCATGATTTAACTGAAGTTATGAAATATCCTTAGTTATGAATTACGCTGAAGAGGAGTATCATAGTACGCCCGTAATGTCCTGTGCAAGTGTACAAGACGAATGACCGGACACACCCGTCCTTGTACCTAATTAGTCTCATGGAGTTAAGCTTTACCGTGTGCACGATCCAATGTATCGGTGAACCCAATACATGACCATCGTGTGCCCGACTAAAAATTCCACACAGCCACACCCGGCCACGCAATATGAACCCAGAAGGTCATATGAACGAGAATGACCATAATGAATATCAATGAATAATAATAATCTGACAAAGTCAAGAATGACTCACCGATATGAAAGTGATAATGAAGTGATTGATAGTTTCAATGAAATGATTGGAACCGCCGTTCCTCGCTAATGAAGTGATTATTCGACAATTACAAGTCTCAATATTATTAATATAATGATGAATGAGTTATTATTATGAATGATCAACAACAAAAGGAATGAATATTCTTTTAATCGAGTAAGAATCAACTTACACAACAACGATGAAGAATGTCCGTCCACCAACAACGTCCTAAATGAAATGCCGGTCGCTCGAACAACCTTGAATAACAATAATTACCAAAAACCGTTCAATACACGTATCAAACACGATTACAACCAGCTCAAACACCGATACAACAATATCCGAACCCGTAGATGTACTCTAACAAATACGTTGAGAATATCCTTCCCGTTGGTTATAACCAAACCCAAATTATCGAAACCAACTTCAAATGATTGATTCAAACCAGCAAAACAATATCAATGACATCAATAATTCAATAAGAATCCACAATTCAAGTTTACAACAACATCAATCGGAAAATCCCCAATTAATCCAAAGTCAACCCCAAGGGTTCTTGATATAAATCCCCAAAATAGCCATTAAATCCATAGGAATACATTTATCCAAGGTAGATAATCCATATCTAATATATTCCAACAACAATCCAAGCTTACACGAAGAAATCGGAAGGAAAAACCCAAAAATCCGAAATTCTAGATCCAAGAGATTAATACCTTTGATTTGATGTTAAGGAGATGATGAAGTGATGATAATCCAACTCAAAGACTTGAATATGATGATAGGTGATAGCAGCTCGAAGAGAACACTCCAAGTCGCCCGAAATCGCCCGAAGTCGCTCCAAAAATGAAGGGAAATGAGAAATGACGAAACTCAGGCTAACTGTCCAATTTATTCTGCTCCAGATTAGCGCACGCTATGACCTGCTATTTAGCGTGCGCTAACGAGTTATATGAACATTCCAGTGAACTCTGTCTGACCCGTTAGCGTACGCCACAACCTGGTAGCGTGCCCTAACTCTATCCCAGTAGCGTGCGTTAACTCCAATTGTTAGCGTGCGCTAGCTAAAATCTGCTGTCCAGTACTGAAGTCCAGAACCTTCTGTCCTTTGATCTGATCTCGGTAGCGTGCGCTACAACCAACAAGTAGCGTGCGCTACTACACCGCTTGCGTACGCTAAAAACCACTCATAGCGTGCGCTATGAATTAATCCAGTGCAGTCCAGTAGCCACTGGACTCAACCTGATCCGTCCTTAGCGCGCCCTACACCACATATTAGCGTGCACTACTACAAGCCACTAGCGCGCGCTACTTACCACTCGTAGCGTGCGCTACTTATAACTCACCTGCAGTCCAGTACCTTCTGGACTGCATCCAGGGTAACATTAGCGTGCGCTAATGCTGAGTGGTAGCGTGCGCTACCTGTACTCAATTAGCGCGCGCTAAAAAGAGTACGTAGCGTGCGCTACTCCTCACGCACAGCCCACAACGAAAATGACAATGATGATAAACACGACACGAAACTCCAATTAGATTAGTGATGATTGACGATTGATACACGATACAATTACTCTGAACGATGAATACCATGATTGAATATGAGTGACAAATGATCATTAACGAGTGAAATTACTAAATGATAATTACTGAATGATAATTACTGAATTACAACTGGGTATTACATAAGATGCCACATGCAACGGATGATAATTGTATCCCCTCAGATGAGATACATGGAAGACATTATGAACATGTGATAACTGAGGAGGTAGATCCAAGCGATAAGAAACCTCCCTAATATGTTCAAGAATTTCGAACGGTCCAATGAATCGAGGACTAAGCTTCCCTTTGATCCCAAAACGTTTCACACCTCTGAACGGCGATACTTTCAGAAATACACGATCCCCAACCTGAAACTCCAAGTCACATAGACGTTTATCAGCATAACTCTTTTGTTGAGTGCGAGCCTCTTTCAGCTTCTCTTTGGCTACAACCACTTTCTCATTAGTGATTTGAATAAGTTCCGGCCCCTCGATCACACGTTCACCTACCTCGTTCCAACAAATGGGTGCTCTACATTTCCTCCCATATAAAAGCTCATACGGTGCTGCATTGATGCTAGCATGCCAACTATTATTATAAGCAAACTCCACCAAGCACAAGTATTCGTCCCAACTTCCTGTCCACTCCAAAGCACATGCCCTCAACATGTCTTCTAAAGTCTGAATGGTCCTTTCTGACTGACCATCTGTCTGTGGATGAAAAGCCGTGCTAAACTTAAGACGTGTACCCCAAGCTTTTTGTAGGCTTTTCCAAAAACGAGAAGTAAACCGCGGATCTCTGTCTGACACGATAGATGTCGGAGTACCATGAAGTCTAACAATCTCCTGTTGAAAAATTTCCGCCAATCTACTAACACGAAAATCCATACGAATAGGTAAGAAATGGGCAGATTTGGTTAGACGATCGACGACTACCCAAATTGCATCATGTCTTTTCCGAGTAAGAGGTAAACTAGTAACAAAGTCCATAGAAATCTCATCCCACTTCCAAGTAGGGATATCTAACGGTTGCAGCAAACCACTAGCCCTCTGATGTTCGATTTTGACCTGCTGGCAAGTCATACATCTAGTAACATACAAGGCTACATCCTGTTTCATGCCGTTCCACCAAAAGTGTTGCTTATGATCCCTGTACATCTTGGTAGAACCAGGATGGATAGTGAATGGGGAACTATGGGCCTCTGACAACACAGCCTCACGCAAATCAGTATCGTTAGGAACACAAAGTCGATTTTCAAACCATACCACACCAGAGTCATCTCCCCTGAACTCCGACTGCTTACCCTCCTGAACATTCTGAACCATAGCCCAAAGCTCACCATCATCCTTTTGAGCTTCCTTAATCCGTAGTATAAGATTGGATTCTATCTTCATACTAGCCCAATATCCGTCATAACCTCGTACACAAAGTTCAACATCCACAATTTCTAAATCATGATGAACCCTTGGTTCAATCTCTAAACTATCAATCATACCAGACTTCCGGCTAAGCGCATCGACAACAACATTCTCCTTGCCCGGATGGTATTGAATATTCGCATCATAATCCTTAAGGAGTTCCAACCACCTTCTTTGTATCATGTTAAGTTCCTTCTGGGTGAAGATATACTTGAGACTCTTGTGGTCAGTAAAGATATCACATGATTCGCCATACAAGTAGTGTCTCCAAATCTTCAAAGAAAAAACCACCGCAGCCAACTCTAGATCATGAGTAGGATAATTCTCTTCATAAGGTTTTAATTGCCTCGAAGCATAAGCAATCACCTTACCGTGCTGCATAAGGACACAGCCTAAACCCTTCTTCGACGCGTCACTATAAATCTGATAGCCCCCAGAACCAGATGGAAGAGTTAAATAGGAGCCGACACCAATCTCTGTTTCAACTCTTCGAAACTCTGCTCGCGTTCCTCCGTCCAAACAAACTTCTCACCCTTCCTCATCAGTTGCGTCAAAGGTAACGCCAACCGTGAGAAACCCTCAACAAAATGTCGATAGTATCCAGCAAGTCTCAGAAAACTCCTAACCTCAGTCACAGTAGTAGGTCTCGGCCACTTGGTGATAGCCTCAACCTTAGATGGATCCATGGTGATTCCATCTGCGGATACAATATGACCAAGGAATACAACTTGCTTTAGCCAAAACTCACACTTCGACAACTTGGCATACAACTTCTGCTGCCGAAGAGTCTCCAAAACAATCCGGAGATGTTGCTCATGATCTCCTTCAGTCTTGGAATAAACAAGAATGTCATCGATAAAAACAATAACGAACTTGTCGAGATACTCGTGGAATACGCGATTCATAAGATCCATAAATACAGCGGGAGCGTTTGTCAAACTGAAGGGCATAACCAAAAACTCGTAGTGACCATATCGTGTATGGAACGCGGTCTTAGGAACATCTTGCTCCTTCACACGTAATTGGTGATAACCGGACCTCAAATCGATTTTCGAAAAGAACTTAGCCCTTTGCAATTGATCAAACAAATCATCGATACGCGGAAGAGGATAACGATTACGGATAGTGATCCGGTTAAGCTCACGATAGTCGATACACAGTCGCATACTTCTATCCTTCTTCTTAACAAAGAAAACAGGTGCACCCCAAGGAGAGACACTGGGTCGGATGAAACCATTCTCTAAGAGTTCCTGTAACTGTTCCTTCAACTCCTTCAACTCTGAGGGCGCCATACGGTACGGATCTTTGGAAATAGGTTCAGCATCTGGGATTAACTTAATGCCAAACTCAACTTCCCTAGCAGGAGGTATACCAGAAAGTTCATCGGGGAAAATGTCGGGAAACTCTCGTACGATAGGAAGACTTTCGATACTAGGACTCTTCAAAGATGTATCTTTAATAAAAGCAAGAAAAACTTGGCAACCATGGGAAATCAAGGTTCGTGCCTTCATGGCAGAAATAATTTTAACAGATTTAAGAGGTTGAGAACCATGATAAATAAAATCAGGATGATGCAAGTCGCCGAAAATCACATTTCTGGCATGGCAATCAATGGTAGCTCTATGCGAAGCCAACCAATCCATGCCCAAAATCAAATCAAAATCGATCATATCAATAGGGAGTAAATTCGCCAGACGAATGTGGTCATCAAACCGTAAGGGACAATTTACATATTCATGTTCAATGAGTACATGGTTTTTCATTGGTGTTGAGATGGATATACGATTTGTTAGTGGTGTTGGGGTCATATTAAGTTTCTTGTCAAATGCAACAGATATAATGGAGTGTGTGGCACCGGTATCAAATAATGCAAAAACTGTACGATCACCAATGTAAAGAATGCCGGTAATAGTACCTGATAAGTTTGCTGCCTGATCACGCGTCGTAGCATAAACATGACCCATAGTAGGAGTTGGCTTAGCGGAGTTCACTGATGTAATCCGTTTCTCCTGGGGACAGTCCCTAACCTTGTGATTAGTGGACCCGCAAGTGAAACATCCTCCAGTAGCTTTGTGACAAATGCCCGTGTGAGGCTTCCCGCAAGTAGCACAGAGAGGTGGAGGAGGTAAGGGCTCAGTAGGCCTCCTCTTACCCGAAGAAGCTGAAGAATGACCCTGCTGAGAACCTCGAGTTGACTGATCCCTGTACTGACGCTGGTTGTTGTTGCCATAACCCTGAAGGTCATTCCCATTCCTACCAGTAACCCTTTGATCCTGACCCCTGTACTCCTGTCGCCTATGATCAAAACCCCGATCCTGGCGACCCCTATGCTCATGACCCTGGTCCTGACGACCCCTGTAGTTAATACGATCACCATCCCTGTCCCTCTTGTTCGAACCCCTATCAGCATGAAGTAACTCAATATTGCGGGCCGCGTCTGCTACTAGTACAACATCGGTGTAATCAGTATTCACGATCCGGTCTAATATCCACTTCTTCAGCCCCCACTTAAAGTGCCTAGCCTTCCTATGAGCATCACCCGCAATCGGTCCAACAAAGCTAGCTAACCTCAGAAACCTCTGCATATACTCTCCATACGATTCCCGATCCAACTGATGAATAGCCCCATACTCGCGCTCATACCTTTGATGCTCGGAGAAAGGAAAGTACTGCTTATAGAAGATGTCACGGAAAGTATTCCATGCACAAGTGTCAGCAAAGCTCTCTCCCTTAGCCAGCACATACGCCTTCCACCAATTCAATGCATCACCTTCCATCTTGAAGGTAGCCAAACTAGGGGTGAGCTCGGTTCGGTTTGGTACGGTTTCTAGCTAAAACCGATACCGAACCGTATCTTATCGGTATCTAGCATTTGAGTACCGAAATGATTCGGTTTTAAATCGGCTCGGTGTGATCGGTTTCGGTGTCGGTTCGGTAGCGGTTCGGTGTCAATGGGCTGATTAAATGGGCCACTTAAGTTGGGCTTGCACTAGGCCCAAATTGAACTACTTGGGCTAAATCAGACAATTGTAAGTTCAAATAGAAGGATTTATACATAATTAATCCACTTCAAAGCTTGAATAAAAATAAAATCTACTTCAATAACATGATAATAACTAAGGATTCAAAAAGTCCAATATCAGATTAAACAAAAGTCTTGAATTTCCTCCTCAGCACAAGTCCATCAATTCATAACAACCTGCACAAAAAAAAAAACAAAGTCTGCAGAATAGTCATCTGTTTTATCGGTTCGGTTCGGTTTTTAAAGTCGGGATCCATATCTAAAACCGAAACCAAACCGCATAATTTGGTTTTCAAAATTTTAAGAACCGTACCATACCAATATCTTATTGGTTCGGTTTTTCGGTTTCGGTTTTTTCGGTATTTTCGGTATTATTGGTTTTTGTCGGTTTTTCTGCTCACCCCTAAGCCAAACGTGTCTTGAATTCATCACCGCAACCCAAGACTTTGAACAACTTCTCCATATGTGTGATCCAATCTTCTGCCTCTGTGGGTGTGGCAGCAGATCGGAAAGAAAGAGGCTTAAGCTTAGTGAACTTTTCAATCCAACCATGTATTCCGATAGGTGGAGCACCGCCACCCGATGTACCAGCACCATTTCTGATGTCATCGACGATTCTGGTCCTCAATTCAGTAGAGAGATTCGGGAGAGCGTTAGCCAAAGCAGCGGCTATCATGGCTTCGAAGTCAGGGATATCATCCCCATTAGGATTTCTACGCGTATACACCATCTGAATGATCATCAAAACGATTTGTAAGGTCAAATAAAGACGAAGTATGAAAGGAAAATACGCAGAAGGAAACCTAATGTCTACCCAAATCCTCACATGTCATAGCCTAAGTTCTACAGGTCGAACCTAAAGCTCTGATACCATAATTGTAACACCCCAACCCGACGAGGGTATAAGTATCACATTATGGTGGCATATCAGAACATACATAAATAAACGCAAGCGGAAGTCTTAAACATAAATAATCAAGAGAAATTAAGTCGAAATGACTTAAACCAAAACATAAGTTCAACGAAAAGAAATACTCCAAAGGGATGAATAACAAATCAACCAAGTCTAAACAATGTCCTAACAATAGCAAAATAAATCTAAGATGACTAGGGTAAGGTCTCTGCAAGCTCGACTCTCAACCCCAAAGCAACCCCAGCTCCTAGCTTAGATACCTGCCGCAGGAAAAGGAAAATGCGGCTGAGCAGATATATAAACGAAACCAAACGATAAGGAACGAACATATAAAGTACGGTGCATTGGGAAAGGCATGAAGTATAAACAAATGGATATCAAAAATAAGGAAAAGTCAGTAATCTACCACGAGCCCGAACATAAATCAAATCATATATCATAGTAACCATGTAGTAGCTAACTCCCAAACATGTGAAAGACGTGTATTGCACACAAGCATCAATCACCGAACATATCATATCATAATCATATCATATCCAATCAAATACGAATCGAACCTAGGATGCATCCATACGCCCCCGAACAATCGTATTGGCCATAACAAATATAAAGTGCACATATCATATCAAAATGGGACGGTGTGGAACATCACTCAACCACACTAGAGTCATGCCATTGGTGCATCAATGACACGGCCATGTTACCTTCATGTCTAGGAAACGAACTTGGCTCGGGTATCAAACTGAAGGGTTCAAATGGCATATCATATGAAAGTTCATATCAAAGGTTCATATCAAATGTATCATATCAAAGGTTCAAGAATATCTGTACGAATATCAAAACAAACGAAACAACCGATACAATGGTAGAGAGAAGGGGGTATCAAGAATATCCGTACCTCCAACCGCAAAATGCAAAACACGTCAGAAGATATAAAGATTAGAGTTTACTCCTTCTTCAGCGAATCTACACAAATTAGGTTCATCTTATGCTTATTAGCTCATAATGTCATAACGGTTTCTTAATTACTTAACACCATTTATTAATGTGATTAGAGTTTAGTTATTGGAATTAGGTTAACATATGACTGATTGTATTATAATTAATGTTCAAATGCATTTTAGAATTTAAGTATATTAAATGGAATTAAAATAACAACAATCTTAATCTTTTAACAAAATTCTGGTTTTACCATGTTTTAGCATTCATTTTATGAACTTTAATACCACACCAGATATCAAAGTAAAAATTTACCAAAATTACCACTGAAAAGTATATGTCTTAGGAGTCTACTGGAATTTTTTCAGATTTTATTCATTAGTACAATTACACAATAAAAATCACTTTTTAAACGACTATCCAGAAAGTAAACTGCTGAAACACCCAGAAGTTATTCATTACAAAGGCGTATCAAAACACTTTGGAAAAATCCACAAAAATTCCAGAACTTAGAGAACATGTTAAATATAACTCCTGTAAATTTTTAAGTCACAACTCCTTACAGTTTTCAAATGAAAAATCGTGAAACCAGACTGAGTTTAAATTCTTAAAACTCAGATTTTGACATATGATCCCGTAAAATTCAAAAGCATGACCAATACAACTCCAATTCCCTTCAAACCAATTGGAAAACTTAAATAAGACATTAAACTAAGTTTGTATGCAAAAGTACAGAATTAAATCCTTATGGAACTCGAGATACAATGCACACATATTCAGTTTTTTCAAAACTGTCTCATGCAGAAAACCGTTTTAGACCATTTTTAACATGTTTACTTATACAAATGCACACAAAACCTTTATATATTACAAGACCTGTTTTAAACATCATGTTAACATATATTCACAATCATATTAACAACACCCATCACCAATTCTACCAGTACCTTAACCCTAATTTAGTTTAACACACACACACTCATTTCATATAAACGAACCCAGAACAAACCCTAATCCTACTTCCTGAATCCGATTAACCACATGTTTATACATACCTGATCTTAGAATGATTTGATTCACATAATACCCACACGAATCTACCATATTACGAGTCCTTATCAATTCGAAAAGAAAACACAATACAACCCACATATATGTTTCATAGTTCATGATTTTATGTGACCTGTTTTTATGTGTTATACGTATCACTAATTTAACGAGGTGCAAGATTAGCATGATCACTTGATTCGTTGGTTAGTACGTGTTTAACTTCAGATTTCATAAGATATAATAGTGTCGAATGGACTTAAAAACAAAGAAGGATGGTGGTACCTTTAGGCAGAAATTAGCGAGATCAACAAACACAAGGAATGAAGACCCACGAATCACACAACACCAACCCCAAGAATACTACGATCAGACCTGCCTCACAACCCTCTTCCCCATTGCTTCGCACCTTAGTTTACTGGAGAGAAAATAGAGAAATGCCGAGATGTTTGGGGGATTATGGGGAATTTATTTCTCTCAATCTTTCAATTAATTTTGGTATTAAAGGTTCGGTTATACTTGTCTAAATAATGGCCGAAATTTATGGATCATGAACGAAAATTTGAAAGTTACGAATCTTAATCAAACGCGTGATATGATTCTTAATTAGGAAGGTTAATATATATATATTTTTTTTTAGCATTTATTTAGTTATACTAGGACTTAGGTTAAATATTATAATTTTAAGTATAACATATCTCGTATAGTTTAAGGATTAATTAAATGATTTAAATGCCTAGGGTAAAATACAAAAATTAGGCGTAATATAGGTATTCGGATTTAGGGTTTTACAGAAACGATCGCTTGAAGAAGGAAAATCTAATGATGAATAAGTCTAGGATTCTGAATCCACCTTAGTTTATCTGAATTTACTCTCGATTATCTGAAGTTAATGATTTCCCCAATTTATTGAAGGCGAAGATTTCTAATATACTCTACCGCCTCTCCCGAGGTCAATAGACTTTTCTAAAGGCCAATAATGCACTCTATCCCTAAAACTTTCCAAATTCGACAGGTCACCAATCAAGAGAACAATTTATAAAAATGTTTTTAAAATGAAAGCCCTCGGGAGTTTTAATAGAAACTATTTAGGATTAACGAATCCTTCTCTTTTCAAAGAAACCGAAAGGGGGTCACAGCCCAAAGATTTTCTTTCACAAATAAAAACCAACAACAATTCACAGGGTCCAAAGCCCACGTCACGTGTCCTCAACGGACATAAAGTTAACAAATTATAACCACCCAAGATACGAAATCTTGGTAACACGTCCAAGGTACTCGACCTGGAAAAACACATCCAAAATCATATCCATAACACCGTGAACACATGCCACATCATCTCACGGTAAAATCTTCCATCCAGACAATTTTACTTTCAGCCAGAGGTTTTGGGATTATTCCCGGTAATTTTACTTTCAGCCAGAGGTTTCGAAGATCCAAACGTAACGAAAAGTACTTCCCGTGGCAAGAGTTTGGTAAAGCTTAATAATCTTATTGCCAGAAATTGTACTATGGCATCAGAAATCTTACCGGGAATAATCCCAACTTTTCGTTACTGTTGGGAATAATCCCAAAACCTCTGGCTGAAAGTAAAATTACCGGGTCAACTATTGGAGATGAGTTTAGATCTGTAAATATGCAAGATCGCATAACTCATATGATAAATAATTCTGGTGCCTTTATCACACTTCCCGGTGGTTTTGGCACCCTTGAGGAACTTTTTCATGTGGTTACCAGAGCCCAGCTAAATGTTCATCAAAAACCAATAGGTCTGCTTAATGTCAATGGTTTCTTTGATGGTTTACTATCTTTCATCGACTACTCTGCTGAAAAGGGTTTTATTTCCAAGCGTGCTAAACGAATCATAGTCGTTGCAACAACACCAAAAGAACTAATCAAAAAACTCAATGAATTTGTTCCTCAACCAAATCCAGCTCTAGCTAAAATTGTCTGGATGGAAGATTTTACCGTGAGAAAACGAAAAGTACTTCCCGAGGCAAGAGTTTGGTAAAGCTTAATAATCTTAAATTTCTGGTCGTCTTGTTAAGCTTCCTGTAATCAATGCACATTCTCCATCCTGTGATGGGTTGTGTTGGTATAAGTTCATTGTGCTCGTTCTCTATGATTGTGATTCCACTCTTTTTGGACACCATATGTACAGGGCTCACCCATGGACTATCTGAGATTGGATAAATGATTCCTGCGTCAAGTAATTTAAGAATCCCTGCTTTCACAATTTCCTTCATGTTTGGATTCAAACGTCGTTGATGCTCAATTGAAGTTTTGCAGTCATCTTCCATCAAAATTTTGTGTGTGCATATAGAGGGGCTTATTCCTCTAATGTCCGCAATAGTCCATCCAATTGCTCTTTTGTGATTCCTCAATACCCTTAGTAATTTCCCTTCTTCAAGTTCGGTTAATATGTTAGATATGATGACCGGAAGTGTAGAGATAATACCCAAGTAAGCGTATCTTAAATGTGTGGGTAGAGGTTTGAGATCAAGTATTGGAGCTTCTTGTAAAGAAGGGAGGGGTTTAGCGGAGCTTGTCCCCAACTCTTCAAAATGTGAATGCCTTCTTAAAGGTGGTAGTGCTTCTAGATAGTTAAATGTTTCGGCCAAGTGATATTCTTCTTCCATGCTGGTTAGAGAATTTGCTATACATGTCTCAAGAGGATATTTAGATAGAATCTTCTCCAAAGACTTATTTACCATGGCTTCAATTGCATATATTCTTAGACAATAATCATCTGTGGAGGCATGATTCAAAGTTTTTAGGACATCGAAGATGACATGTTCGTCTTCCACTATGAGAATTAGCTTTCCTTCATAGACGTCAATAAGAGCACGTCCGGTTGTGAGAAATGGTCGTCCCAAAATAATGGGAATATCCTGATCTTCTTCCATGTCAAGGATGATAAAATCCGCTGGAAATATGAATTTATCAACCTTGACGAGCACATATTCTATTATCCCACGTGGATATTTGATTCACCGATCAGCTAATTGTAGTGAAACTGTTGTTGCTTTTGCTTCTCCCAATTTCAGTTTGTTGAAAATTGACAGGGGCATCAAGTTGATACTTGCCCCTAAATCACAAAGAGCTTTGCCAAAATTCACTTCACCAATTGTACACGGGATTGTGAAAGTTCCCGGATCTTTTAGCTTGGATGGCAACTTCTTTTGTAGTATTGCGCTACATTCCTCTGTTAGCATGACAGTTTCATATTCTTCAAGCCTTCGTTTGTTGGAAAGAATATCCTTCATAAATTTGGCATAGCTTGGCATTTGTGCTAGAGCATCGGCAAAAGGTATGTTGATGTGTAGCTTTTTGAAAATTTCCAAGAATTTCCCGAATTGAGCATCGAGCTTGTGATTCTTCAACCGCTGAGGAAATGGGATAGGTGGAACATAAGATTTTGTAGCAACTGGACCTTTTTGAGATGAAGGTCCTGATTCAGATTCTTTTTATGATTCTTGATTTTGTTTATTTTTTTGTTTTTCCAGATGATTTTCCACAGAAATTTTGGGCAACTGTGATAAGTGTCAGTTTTATACACTTATCCATGGTTTGTATCGATAAATATCACCCATAATTGAGCAAGTCTACTCATTTTTTGCTTTTAATTAATTAGTTTTTAATAATTTTATTTTTATCGGATGATGATGTAAATCTAGTCTTAATCGGATTGAATAACTGATTTACTTAAGAAATAACATGTTTATTAAATATTATCTTTGTTGAATTTTGATATATTCATGTTGTAGGGCTTTTCGAGACGAATTGGGCAGTTTTTCCGGATTCAAAATCAGAGTTATATATCAAAAGTTATCATCCGAAGAAGATTTGGGGCAAAAACGCAAAGTCTGAGAAATTCTGGGCCGAAAATGTAACTCTCAAAGCAACCAGTGAGCAAATTGACGAAGCCAAGTTACGGCCATAACTACTAAATGTTACGGCCGTAAGACATCCAAGTTACGGCCATAACTCCTTAATGTTACGGCCGTAACTCTTGACAGATTGTTAAAATTTGTCTAATTTTTTATACTTTTTGTGTATTATTGAGGGGATGGCTGGCATTGATCCAATCTATTGTAATAATGCTGGAGTTTTGGAGCTATTAGATGACTTTAGGTGTATAAATAGACCCCTTAGATCCTTCATCATTCATCATTCATCATATAATTTTTCACTTTTTGTAATCTTTTCTTTTTGTGTGAAGAACACAGTTGTGTTCTTGAGTGATTTGTGTAAGTGTGGTATAGCATATGTTGTTCAGAGAGTTTATTGCTTGTTTCTCCTTTATCTACTAAGGGAGTAAGGATCAATTCTTTCTCTTGATTCAACTAATAATGACCACCAAAGCTTGTATTATGTATATTAAACCCTTCATGGGCTAAGTTACCTTTAGTTGGGATTATAAACAAGGTTAGTCATGTTATTTATGTTTGTATAAAGATCTATTGTGAATTACTTATTATTGTGTGTGATTTTCATTGTTTTAACAATCTTTATTTATTTGGCCAATAAATGACGATATTTATGGTCTTCATATGTTTCGAAAGAAAGATCAAATGATCTTCACTCTAATTTGTTCTAGGGGATAGAAATATACCTCTAGACCTTAGATGATTTTTTTAGTTATTTTCATAAATCCTAATGCTATGTATTGAAGCCAATCAACATAGAAATATAGTGGATTGATTCAATATGTAAGGGGCGTTTTATAGTTCGAAAGAGAAACCGTCTTTTTAAGGAAAATCGAATCTACACAACATAATAAGTAAATTCATCTTATGATCTCCTATACATCTTCTATAACTAATGACGAACTAAGTTTGTAATCCCAACTATTTTATTTTATCGTTAATCAATCTATTATTATTGCAATCTTTTTATTTCCTTAACATATTAGAACTATTATTGCATTTTCTTTGCAATTATTAAACCAAACTCTTTAATTGTGTGTTTCACTCATCTTAGTATCTATAAAAATAGACTAATAGTGTATAATTCAAATTATAACCAAACTTCCTCGTGGGATAGATAAACCGGACTCAAAAAGTCCACTTACTACTTGATACGATATCATGCACTTGCGATAGTTACACTAAGAACGTGTCAAGTTTTTGGCGCCGTTGCCAGGGAAGTATAAGTTATATTTGAAATCTTACATTATAAACTATTTTTATAGGTACAAATTTCTCGACATTGTAACTTAGTACTAAATTGTGTTTGTCCGGTTAAGTGGCGGATAACGGTACTCCGTGACTATTAAAGTCGGATTTTTCAGTTTCCCACAACAACTGATATTTGTAAATATTTTCTTCAATTCTTTTCATTGTTTTTTATTTATTTTTTTTATCATGGAAGAAACTTTGAATAAAATCGAAAAAAGATTTCCCTTTCTGAGCAAAAATGTCATTTTAAAGATTTATAAGACGAGACTTGAAAGGATGAGGTTGCTTATGAATAAAATCATACCTTTTGACATAAGATTCATAATTGAAGCCAAAGTAATAATTGAAGGTGAATTCACAGAAACACCGACTAGATTTTTACCAGGGCTTGGAAAAAGTTCATATGCCAAGAAACGACGAGCAAAGATGATAGCCGTTTGCTATAAATGTGCTAGATGGAACTATAATTTAAAATGTCGATCTTTAGGAATTCCATCTACAAACATAGAAGATAAAATTCAATTCATTAAGGATGGTCTGAATAAAGAGAATTTAGATGATATCGAAATTTCTCTTGACACGCATCCTAGTGGACTCGTACATTACGGAATTCGATGTTTGTGGAATAAATTCAAACCAGAATATGAACAACGTCTTGGGAATCTGACGTTAAAAGACCCTATTTGCCAATTTGTAAGAAAATTGGATGGGAAGCTTCTCCCCGACTCATAGAAGGCATTTAGGCCGTTTCTGAACGTAAAATCAGAGAAAGATGTGAGCCACATTCACAACTACTGTACATACGCATAAGTATCTTTTATTTTTGTCGTGTGGTGAGATTTTCTGAATAAAAAATGTGATACGCGATAAATGCATTCATTATTCTATTGAGTAGTTGAAGCTCAATCAACGCAATCACAAACTTGTTAAACAATTTTTACCTTCTTTTTCTTCTATAAATAAACTTTGTGATTGTCTCTTTTATTCATCCCTCAAACTTGTACTTTTCTCTTTTTCTCTCTAAAAAATTTCTTTTCAAAAATGGAGTCATCATCTTCAACAAAAAAATTTAGTACAGTCTGTATTTTTGGTGGAGCTAGTTATGGAAAAGAGGCATGCTTTACTGAAGCAGCCCACAACTTGGGTCGTACCTTAGGAGAAAAATACATTCATGTAGTTTATGGAGGAGGAATTCTAGGATTAATGGGACGAGTTTCTGCTTCTGCCTATATGGAAGGAGTAAGAGTGTTGGGAATAATTCCAAAACCTCTGGCTAAAAGTAAAATCACCAGGTCAACTATTGGAGATGAGTTTAGATCTGTAAATATGCAAGATCGCATAACTCACACGATAAATAATTCTGGCACCTTTATCACCCTTCCCGGTGGTTTTGGCACCCTTGAGGAACTTTTTCATGTGGTTACCAGAGCCCAGCTAAATGTTCATCAAAAACCAATAGGTCTGCTTAATGTCAATGGTTTCTTTGATGGTTTACTATCTTTCATCGACTACTCTGCTGAAAAAGGTTTTATTTCAGAGCGTGCTAAACGAATAATAGTCGTTGCAACAACACCAGAAGAACTAATCAAAAAACTCAATGAATTTGTTCCTCAACCAGATCCAACTCTAGCTAAAATTGTCTGGATGGAAGATTTTACCGTGAGAAAACGAAAAGTGGATTCATTCCTCTCCCTTTGATAACCAATATCGGACCTCTTGTATTTTTACTTTCTGTCGTGTGTAATAATCGTGCTAAATGGTGGCAGCTTAAGGAGTTTCTTCTTGGATCTCTTGACGCGCATCCATTCGCGATTTATGTATTGTTATTTTATTGCTGTAATTTTTATTGTGTGTTTTTTTTAAAAGTATTGATGGCAGCGTAAGGCGACTCTTCGGACTTTCTTGATGCGCATCTTAAAAATTGTGTTATACTTACGAGTATATTTTATTTTCTTTTGTTGTGTGCCTCATATATTTATTCCCTAGCAGATTCTAAAAGGCGTTAGCTCAAACATCAACTTTCTTAACAAAGAGTATTCTGCTTTTTTGTTGCTTTTTATTTTATTTTTTTAAACCGAGGACTGTTTTATTTTCAAGTTTGGGGGTGGTTTTTTTAATTATTTTGGTGTGTTGGAATTTTTGTGTGTTTTGATTATTTTGGTTATTTGCCTTAATTTTTTTTATTATATTTATATATATATATATATAGTCTAGATCTGACCATAACATAAATTCGTGTATCGTTGTTGTCATGCATTGTGTATCATTGTTATATGCATTTTTTCATTGTTGTCATATGTCCACCAGGGTTGGTCCGACGGGATCATCTTGGGATCTATGCTAGCATGCGCTTGATCATCAGACATGTTTTTCCACCACGGTTGGTCTGACGGGATCATCGTGGGATATAGGCAGTGAACGCTGGATCATCGGATTACCATGTGTTGTTGTTGTGCATATGTATATTATGAGTTTGCCATAAGTATACATTGTTGTTATTGTGAGCATATTGACGTTATCATTTGAGTATGCATTTGTAGGTCTTGTGTTAGGACCGTGTCCGTATGTTGTGTTGATCTGATCTTGGATTAGACTGACGTGATTTCGTCATGGCATTTCATATCTTGAGGTATGTTCCTTATTTCCTTTGGTATTTGTCTTTGATGGACAATCGATTATCGTGTTGAGATGTGATGATGTTACCCGATGGATTGGGTTGGACAGAGTTAGTGAATTTCGCAACAGTGAGTTATGATGATGTTTTGAGAACCCTGGACATTGTTGAGATATAATACAGATATTTCGGTATTAGCTTATTATATTGTTAAGGATACAAATCGTGGATTTTCGTAAAGTTATGGCGGTGAGATTACATTGGTAGTATTCTTACTTAGTATCTCATTGGTATGTAATCATTGACGTGATGTGATGGTTATCATTGTTGGATATTATGGCTGACCCCGTTGTGGGCTTTTTTTTTAGGTTCTTGGAATTTCAAGCTTGTAGCGGTCGTGGAGAGATGAGCTTCCCGGAGGATACTGGCTAGAGCATGTATTTGTGTATTGAGTTTCCTGATCAGTTCTTGTATTCCGCTGCTAGAGTATTTTAATTGTTTGTCTTTTTCCGCTGCTTGAGTATTTTTAAATGGCCTTCTCGTATCTGGTAACTTAGGTTACTTTGGCAATCGTTTTCTAAACTATTTTGTTGGTACGTGTAAGCGATAGCTTAACGTATGTTGTTTTTAAAATTGTTGAGTCTTGGCATTTCGGGCCTTGTGGTTTCAAATGAGATTTTACGACGGTTTGATAAACGAGTTTTATAAATTCTTCGAATGTTTTTAAAAGATAGTACCGTCGTTAGCCTCTTAGGCATTAGTGCATGTTTGCGAAAATTTCTTTTGGACTTGTGGGTTCCATCTCGGGGCCGACGCTGTAAGATTTTTGGATAGCTCTGGGGGTGTTGCACAATATGGTATCAGAGCTTAGGTTGAGAAAACCTAGGAAATTGGGTCGGGTTGGGTCGTGTTTTGTTGTGTCATTAGAGTTGTCGATTGACTAATACTAGAGCCCTAGATTTTGTTGTTCACTCGGGCTTGTGTGCTATGTGATTTACCAGTGTGGTACTTGGATTTTGTAAACTTTTTCAAATGATATTAACGTGTTTCTTCGGATAGAGATGTGTTGTGTTCTCGAGTTGAACTGAGTTTGCAAAATGTGTGTTTTGAAAATATTTGTGTCGAGTATTTTCTTGAGTCGATACATGTGCCAGTTGTTGCTACCCAAAATATTATCCGGAGATAGATATTGCTGGAATGGATGGGATAGAAAACAAATGCAAGAGCACTTCCGTGGGAAAGATAAATAACACAAGATTTGCCGGGGTTGTTAGTCCCGGGCTTGAATGCTATCGCGAGATATTATTAATACTAATATTCGGGGATACAAGTACTAATGTAAGAATACAATTACAATGAGTGTAAAGATTCTTGTTATCTTAGCTAGTGAGCGTGTAGATTGCCGGAAGAACCAGATTTGATGCTCTGTGAGTTCTTGTAACAAAGGAGATGAACAGTCGCGGCGGTGAGAGATCGACAGTCTCTCACGGAGAGTATTGAGCTGGATGCTTGGGCTCCTGGGCTTATGAGTCTCTTGGAATCTGTCTAGTGGAGACTTGCTGCCTCTGCTGATCGTCTTCTGGGCAAGAGATTCGGAGAGAGAAGTCCTGAGATGGATTCCGGCAAGAAAGCAGGGAGCTTGTATGTTCTACTATATTTCTGTTGTTGGTGAAATGAATTTCGAACCGTAGGTCAAATGAATTCTGAACCTTTTTCCAGTAGGAGGAGGTTCTCTATTTATAGGGCTTGGATACGCCGGGCGATCGCCTTTTCTGCATTATAATAATCGGGCGATCGTCTTTTAGCACATGGGCCTGTCTCCTCAAAGTCTGCAGGAGTTCTTGGCGATCAATCTATGCGGTCGATGGGAGCACTGCACGTGTCTGATTCTTTGTCACGGGCGGTCCCACTGACAACTTTCGGCGCGCCTGCCAGTAGGTGAGGTAGGTGACAAGCTGTGGTCAAAGGTCTTGTCTGTCAGCAAAAGATCTTGTCTGTCAGTGAAGATCTTCGGTCAGCGCCTTTTATGAATCTGCACGTGGGTGCTGTTCTGAGATCCAGTCCTTGATGACTTTGACGGGCGATCATCTCTGCTCGGGGCGCAGGTCGACCGTCCTTAGCCGGACACTAGAGTCGATCGCCTGATTCCGAAGGGCGATCTCCTTGGGAGTCGCTAGGTACCTGATGGTGGTCTGATATCTTCGACTTGGCGAGCTAGCCATAGTTTGACTGGAGTTGACTTGGTCGCTCGGCCTTACATTCGATCGCCTGTCGGGATGAATAAATCGTGACACAACAATTGCCCCCCAGCTTGCTCATACGTTGGAAACGTGGGGTGAGGTGGCTCTCTTGGCGATCGCTGAACTTTTGACGAGCGACTTTGCGTTTCATTGAACTGGCGATCGTCTTTGAGCTGATATATCCTGAGTTCAGACGACCTGGTTGGCCGCTAAACTGCGCGGGAAAAAGCAATGGGCGTTGAAAAGTCTCCGCGCACGTGCCGGGTTTCTATTGGAGGATGCCAACGGTCATTAATGACTCCTCGGCTCACGCGTCCTTGAAAAGACGCGTACACGGGTCTCGAGGGGGTTAATTAATGCGTCGTTTGAGATCCGACCCCTGAGGTTTTCCCTTATTGCAAACAAGTCCCTGCCTTCTCCTATAAAAGGGCGCAATGCTGCAGTTTCATACTCACGCGTACTTATTGGAGAAAGAAGGACTTGGTGTCGAATTTTCTGAAGATCTTAGTGCCGATCGTCGTTCGATTTCGCTTTCGGGTAAGAAAAATCCTTTTCTCCTTATTCTGTCTTTGAGAATGGCCGGAAACTCATCATCACGTGGAGCGGGTACCAGTTCTACCTCCGGGACATCGATTGTCCGGGGAGAACCTTCTTCCGTCTTCCACCTAGAGACGGCGGCTGAAGCTATTCGGGCCGGAATCGACCCTGCTGAAGTCGAGGCTTTATTCAATGAGGCCGATGTTGCTAAGGAGGCGGCTGCTGAAGAAAGACGATCGCATATCGAGAGAGATCTGGCGATTAGGGCTTACTGGGAGCAACACAGCGCTTTCGGCCGGGCCTATAAGGCCTTTGCTGAGATAATGGAGAAGTTGGCCGGTCCTACTCCGAGATTCGATTTCCGGGGATACTCGGTCGCCTACCCCTATGTGCTTCCCAAACGGTCGCAGTACCGGGTTGCGCAGCGATCGTTGTGGTCGCTTGGCCAGATACGGAGTTCGACGACCAGGAAAGATCTGGCCGTCTGGAGGACAAGATTCCATGTTCCTTCAGATGTGGACATGTTCGCACTGGCGGAGAATGAACGAGCCGACCAGCCTCCGATGGGTATGGTCGCCGTGAATGAGGCGATTATGGAGGCCGGGATGCGCTTCCCTCTATCCTTTGCTGTCTCCCATCTGTTGGCCGCTTGGAATGTGGCGCCACTTCAGCTGACGCCGAACGCCTGGCTCCAAATTAACTGCACTCTCACCCTTTTCGGCGGTCACCGCCTGTACCGCCTCCCATCGCCGTTGGAGATGAACCATTTGTTAAAACTGACGGCTCATAAAGGGTTGGTCGGCGGTTACCATATTTAAGGCCGATCTGGTCGGGTAATTCACGGAGTCCCGAATAAGATGCGGGGCGATCAGACGAAGTGGTTCTGGGTCACCGGCAAGTGGAGGGCTTCCGTGAGCGACAATCCTTCGGGCGAGCTGGAGATCCCCACTGAGTTTCGGGAGAGGAATCCAGGTAAGGGTTTAGACTCTCCCTTCGTTCGGATGCGTTTTGGACTGATCTAATTTGATTTCGGTTTTGCAGGTTTTCACATTCCGGCGATCGAGGAGTTGCCTTTTGACTTTCTCGTTGTCTGGGAGTAGATAAGGAGCTTGTCGGACGACGACCTTGACGCCACTCGGATCAATAAGGAGAGTCGTTGGTTGTCGGCTCGACTATTCCGTTTCCCGAGACATCTCTCGGTGCCAGGTATGAGCTTCTGCGACCTTCAATTTCTAGGCGATCGCCTTACTTGAGGAAAGTGTCTGACTGTTGGTCGATTGTCTTAACTGTAGAGGTTCGCTTTCCTCAGTTTTTGGAGCCCCCGACGGAGATCGCTATGTCGAATCCTGGAGTTCTAGGCCGACTCCGCCAAAAGAGGTCGTCTCGGGCCCCACCTGTTGCGTTGACAATAGTTCCGGAGGCGGAGCCTCGCGTGGAGCCGGTCGTGGCTGAGGAGGGAGTTCCGGAGGAGGGGCTTCGAGCGAATCGCAAGAGGCCGAGGCCGGAAGAAACTTCGGTTCCAGCCCCGGGCGATGAAGTGCCGATCGCCGCGTCTCCGATCACCATCGTTGCTCCGGAGAATGAGCCGCCCTCTGTGGCTTTTATGCGGGAGATGTCGATCGCGGATGCTGAGACCCCTCGAGGGAAACCGTATTTCGGTCGGGACCCCGAGAAGGCTGAGAGGTAGATTGCATTTTTGTGTTGAAAATTGCATCTACGTAGGAGTTGTATTAACTTAGTTATTTTGATGCAGGATCCGTCGCGCAGATCCGTCTTGCCCGCCGATGGTCGTGGATTTCCTAGCGAGCCGATCTCCTCGCCATTCCTGCGACATTCCTCCATATGTTAGCAAGGTCATACGCTCTGCCGAAGGCATGGACGACCGATCTGGATGCGATCGCTCGTCAGCGATCGGGGAGTTCGATGCAGGCTGTTCTCGCCCTTTCTCTCCAGACGGCGACCATGGCTGTCCAGGCTGCTCAGGAGTTTGAGGGGCGGCCTTCCACTATTTGCCTGCAGGCAGATCTCGAGGCGGCTCGGAAAGAGAACGCCGAGTTTGTTGATAAGATCGCGGCGATGGAGAAGGACTCTCTGGAGGCGGCCAAGCGGGCGAGCCATGAGCTTGAGCTGGAGAAGAAGGAAACTGAGCAATATCGTCTGGCGGTTGACCGATTTTGGGACCAGATGCAGAATGCCGTCCAGGCGCAGAAGGTTGCTGAAGAGGAGGCCGATCGCCAGAAGGTGATGATCGCTCGGTTGACCCGAGTGAGCGAGGAAAAAGTTCTGCGAGGAGGTGAGCTCCAGGGTCGCCAGCGATGGCGGAGCTGAAAGGAGAGGTTGAGGCGACCAAGGCTGACCCCTTTCAAAACTTGGAGTTTGTCAGCGAGTTTGCCTATTATTTGGCGTTCGCCGACTCGATCCGAGCAGCTAAGAAGGGAGGTTTGGAGGTCGGGCCTCTTGCCGAGAACTTCAAGGCGTACGCGTTGGAGCATCCTCTCCATTCAGCTTTCTCCTTGCCGATCTTGGACCTTGCGGACATCGGCGTGGATTTGAGCTGGTATCCATCTCCGTCCAATCTTGCTCATCCCGACGCTCCGGAAGGTGAAGGGACCGCGCCGGATGCTGATGGCGAAGGCCAGGCAGGGGCCTGAGGCACTTCATTTTTGATGTTTTTAGCTTATTTCCTTGTAGTTTTGTAGCTTTCTTTTGTGGAATTTAGGCCTTCGGGCGACCGTGTACTCTGATTTTTCAAGTAATGCAATGAACGTTTGAATTTCTGACTTATCACTTGAATGAATGGTTATTTTTGAGTCTTTGTTTGACTTTGTACAAATGTGTGAGGAGAGATCGTTGCGAGGGTAGTTCCAAATGAATTGATAAACACATAAAGATAACTTTTACAACAAATTCGATCGCTGCACAACTTGCTGAAAATGACGACCTCCGTATGTTGTTGAATAGCAACGATCGTCGTATAGGTAGTCCGCACTCTTATTGCCCCTTGTTTTTATTCACTTAGTGGAAGTAAGGGGATGAAAATAATTCGTTGAGTGAGCGGTCTTCAACTTTATCGAATCCTCGGGGACGGTCGTCCATTTTGAGGAACCATGCATGATCGCGGAGTTCGATGGACCGACTCCTTGATCATGTCTTGATGCGCGAAGACATTGAGTGTCTCGTGACTCACTTTATTATGAGGGTCCTCTGTTAGGCTGCGCCTCGCCTCGTATTTAAACGAAGGGCGTGCGGTCTCAGTCTAGAGAAGTCCTTGTGCGGGGCAGCGTCGGATGATTCAACACCACGCCCGCGGCTCGTTTAGCTCTGCTTCCACCTCGGCCCACCATGAAGATGGCGAACCTCGACAGTGTACGTTGAGACGGGGGTTGTGGCACGTCGCATTGTCCGGGTTCACCATGTTAGATGATGAACCTTTGAGGGCGAGCGATCGTGTCCGCTGATTAATTTTGGAGGGCCCCCAGACTACGCCGGCCTCGTATTTAAACGAAGGGCGGGCGATCTTGGCCCAAAGGGACCTTGCATGGTCTAAGCAGTCGGTTCCATCGACCACCAGGACCATGGCTGCACTCTTCCACCTTGGATCGTCATGTGGATGCCGACCTTCGACGGTGTACGTTGTGCGGGGGAGGCGATCTTGTGCTTTAGATGGCGAGCGAGTCCTCCAGTTTCTTAAATAAGGAGGGAGATCGGGGAGACTTCCGTGGTCTCCTTATCTTGATTGAAGCATGTAGAGACGGTCGCCGAGGTTGATCCAGGGGTCGGCTCGTATGAGCTTCCCAGCCTGTTTTGTGTTCGACTCGGACGATCGTGTGTAGAGATTGGTAGGGGCTTCGACTAAGCCAATAAGCTATCCAACTTGCCCTCCTCGAACAATCTCCAGAGCTGTTTGAGGAGGTCGCGGCATTGGTTGGTGCTGTGGCCGGGACTCTTATGGTAGGCACAATATTGATTGTTGTCCAGATGACCGTGGTCCCTTATCGCTTTTGGCTTTTTGAGCTCTTCGTGCCCCTTGATGGCATAGAAAATATGTGCCGGAGTTCGGTTGAACGTGTGGAGGAGATGGGATTCCATGTCCTCGAAGGCCTTGAGATCTCCGGGTGGCTTGGCGATCGCCTTCTTTGCTTTGGCGATCGCTATCTTCTGGACAGGAGGTGGCGTTTCCTCGCCTAGGTGGAGGGTGAGTAGCCTTTGCCTGGCCAGAAAGTTGGCAGCTTTAGCGCGGAAGATCGCGTAAGTTGGGGGAATATCCTTGGAGAGATGTCTAAACATGGGAGAGTGTCCGTGGAATCCCTTCATGACCGAATAGAGAGCGAGCTCGTCACTGACGGGTTCGCCGGTGAGGATGATTTCGTCTACCCGGTCGATGTAATCTGCGTCTGACTCGTCCTTCCCCTGCTTGATTTTTATCACGCGGTGGGGGCCTTCTGGTCTGGTGACCTTGCTGGCGAAGTATGACGTGAAGTTATTCGCCAGTTTCTTAAAGGAGGTGATTGATCGTGGTGGTAGTGATACGTACCACCTATGGGCCAGCTCGCCCAATGTTAACGGGAAGATCCGGCACTTGGTTGCATCAGATGCCCCACACCCAGTCATGTAGATTCGGAATTTACTCAGGTGGGTTTCGGGGTCCGATCTCCCCTCATACAGAGGTGTTTTGGGAGGAGCGATCGTTGGTTGTATGGGGGCAAGCTCGATGTGGACCGCGAGTGGCTCGGCCGGCCCGGTGATCTTTTTGCTGGCGCTTACCCCAGTGTCCAAGAGTGCTTTCATCTAGTCGAGCTGGCGTTGTATGGCGGCCATCGCCGTGGCCTGACTGCTAGCGGCTCGGTGCTCGGAGCGGGAGCCGAGGCGATTAAGCACTGATCCCCTGGCGATCGAGGCGGGAATCAGATGGCTGACCTACGTTCGGCTGTGAGGTGGGTAGGCCGAACTCCTGGTGACGAATTCGGATTCCGTCTTTTCAAGGTTGGAAACAGAATGCCCCGGTCGCCAGGATGGGTCGCGCCCCAAGCGATTGAAAATGGATCCGTCCGGTCGCGCGAGAGCCTTTCCTCGCGAATTGGGGCTTTCTGACGATCGCTCGTTCAGTAGCCCGCTGAATTTCTGTTTTCCCATGCGGCGGATGATCGAGGGAGTTATCGCGGGCGACGCGCATGCTCTTCGTCGCTCCTCTAGGATGGCCATAGCCTCCTCGATTTGTTCCTTGGTTTGGAACTGATCGAGTGAGAGGTCGGGGCCATCTCTCGGGTGCGGGATCGAGAGTCTCGCGTTGCTGCGGCTTCCCCCGGTCGTCGGCTGGGGTTCGGATTGAGCTGGGATATGGTGTCCGGCGGTTCGGAGAGCGGCTTTCTTCGATGTACCGGCGGATGTCATGATTCTGAAGGTTTTCTTTGAAGTGCAGTGAGTGTCACTTCAAGTATATGCCCCGAGAACAGTGAGTGTTCTTCGGGACGGTAGAAATAAAAGTTTGAGGTTCTCTATTTATAGGGATTGGATACGCCGGGCGATCGCCTTTTCTGCATTATAATAATCGGGCGATCGTCTTTTAGCACATGGGCCTGTCTCCTCAAAGTCTGCAGGAGTTCTTGGCGATCAAGCTATGCAGTCGATGGGAGAACTGCACGTGTCTGAGATTCTTTGTCACGGGCGGTCCCACGACAACTTTCGGCGCGCTTTGCCCGGTAGGTGAGGTAGGTGACAGCCGTGGTCAAAGGTCTTGTGTGTCGGCAAAGATCTTGTGCATCGTGAATCTTGATCGGCGCCTTTTATGGATCTGCACGTGGGTGCTGTTCTGAGATCCAGTCCTTGATGACTTTGACGGGCGATCATCTCTGCTCGGGGCGCAGGTCGACCGTCCTTAGCCGGACACTAGAGTCGATCGCCAGATGCCGAAGGGCGATCGCCTTGGGAGTCGATCGCTAGGTACCTGATGGTGGTCTGATATCTTCGACTTGGCGAGCTAGACATAGTTTGACTGGAGTTGACTTGGTCGCTCGGCCTTACAGTCGATCGCCTGTCGGGATGAGTAAATCGTGACACAACACCAGTATCACGGGGAATCGTCGGCTTCACGATCTGTAAGTTTTTGGCTTTTTGAATTGCATTGAAATTTATTGCCGAGCTAAGTTGATATGTTTTGGGATTCAGTAGAATATTATGTGTTACAGTATGAGGTGACAGAGTTAAGACAGAATTGATGATCTTGAGAATCTATGATTTTGGAAATCAATATGTCGGTTAAATTTTGGAATAGAGTTGTGCATTTGGGAGAAATGTTGTGGATGGTTGAGAAGAACATGTAGTCATGTTAGTTCATTTTGAGATATATGCAACTGTTTTTGAGCATTTGAAAATGATACTTTTCAAAATGAATGTTTTACGGATGTTTTACCGAAAATGATTTTTGGGCCGAAACCCAATTGATTTTGAAATAGTTTTATAACTCAGGACTTGGGGTCCAAAAGAGTTTTCCACTTTATAAACTTCTTGTTATGTGGAAAGGGATATGGGCTGAGACCCTGATGTTTCAAAAGGCTTTTCTGTTTTCTAAAACTCCCGAGATTTGTAAAACGCTTCACCAATCATTTATCTATTTTCCTACTGCCTTTCGCGGTTTTGGTTTACTTGTTCAAATGAAACTTCTCGGGAAGTCTTTCGCGGTGTTGATTTGTTTCAATGTTTTTTCATAGCATATTTGAGGTGATCCATGATGGGTTAATGATTGGCGTTGCGAGTCATGTGTGGAAAAGGAGTTTTTGGTCGGAGTTTATATATTGAAATTCTGGAACTCTGTCGTATGGTTTTCCGATGTAATGTCAGTGGAATTGGTGACGAACTGAATTGGTATACAGGAGTATGGATGTAGTCGAGCATTTGCCTAATTACATTTTATTTAATCGTGTGGATTTGAAGGAAATTGTTATCGAATACTTGGCATTAGCAAGCCAGTTTAACTTTTCGAAAATTAATTTCGTGGTATTACGAAAATCTATGTTTTGAGCTTTGAAATTTTTGAAAGAACTTTAAAAAATTTGTCTTCTTGACGAGACTATATGATTTCAAACTGGTTTTGAAAATATGATTGATATACATACGCATTTAATGCATAATGCATATCATGATGAAGTTATGAGTGTGACTCACAAACTGGATATCATATCGATGGTACGAGGAAAAGAGATTCGAACTTTAGTATGGCAGTTTGGTTATCCAGGTATGATCGGTTGATTTATCGGATAAGAGAAATATGCTGCGTGTTGTAGATTCATGCACAGGATGTAATTTTGGAACTTTGGATTTTGTGAAACCGGGACATATGTGCTATGTGATTCCATTAGTATGGTAGTAGCGCGATTTTACCATAGTGATTTTGAATGATTTCTTTGTAAGTGTAGATTTGGGGATGGTGACCCCATGCTGGTTGTTTTGGATATTGAGTGGTCGTTCCCACTCCATGTATGATTGGATATGTTCGTCGGTTTGTGATTGGTTATTCATATGCCGAGGAGTATGTTCACCAGTTGGGTATGTTTATTGAGATCCACTGTATGTGACTGGTGTGTCGTTTTGAGAACTTTATTCGTTCGTATATCGATTTCTGTGGTTCTGCGTTGATCGTGTTAGATCTTACCATATGAGGGTATTCTAGATGGTTGTTGCTCCTTCGTTGGTAATATTGGAGTTTATCATGTTGATGATATTCTCGGCTGCGTTTTGACCTTTGGATTGGTCATATTAGAGTTTATCATGTCGATGATATTCTCGGTTAATTTATTGGTTGATCATTGCTGGTAATCATCTGACCGTTCAGATTTTGTGTCGATGTTTTGGGATTCATTGCCATTGTGTTGGGCAGTTGTTTCACAGATGTATCGTGCATTATTGGTTTTTAGCAGATTGGGACTTGATTGTGTAATCAGGCAGACATGATCTGACACAGATAGATTATTTCATCCAAAGATGATATATTTTTGTTGAGACTCATGGAATGTGATTGTAAGCATATTGAAACTTTATGATAAATAAGGTTCCTATGTTTTCTATTAACGAGTTTGATGATTGGAGAATTAGGATGGAGGCTCATCTTGCAGCAATGCACGAAGAAATGATTCTTGTCATTCAAGATGGCCCCATAAAAATCATGAAGGTAAATCCTGCAGTAAGGATTGAAGGCCAAGCTCATGCCGAGATGGTCGAGAAAGAGCGCGAGCAGTGGACAACTGAAGAGCGCAAGCGTGCCAACCTCAACAACGTTGCTAAGAATGCACTATTTGTCACTCTTGACAAAGGCACATTCTCAAAGGTAAAAAGCTGTACGACGGCCAAGGAAATCTGGGATAAACTCAAGATGATTTGTGAAAGAACTGAGCTCTCAAAAGAAAATAAGATTTCAAAACTAACTCAGCAATTTGAATCTTTCGAAATGAAACCAACTGAAACTATTAAGGAACTTGACCTCAGATTCACTGGCATTGTCGGTGAACTTGAAACGTTGGGCAAAATTTATACCCAAAAGGAGAAGAACTTAAAAATTTTCATATCTCTCCCTGCCCGATGGGACATAAAAACCACAACTATGCGTGTGTCATGTAATCTTAATGACATATCTACTTTCGACCTCTTCTCTGGCCTAAAAGATTTCGAGTATGACATTGACAGGAGAGAGAAAGCCAAAGAGTCACCTGCTAGGACTACAACGTTATCCGCTGTATCCAACAGGAGATACAGCATGCCCAGCACATTCAAATCTGCCTACAAAAATGCTGGCAGTGACGACGATATCCTCTCACAAGATGAAATGGCTCTACTCATGCGCAAATTCAAGAAATTCATCAAACAGTCTGGAAAGACTACATATAGGCCCAAGCTTTTTCATAAGGTAAGTTCTGAAACTTCCTCATCTGGTGATTCTAACTTATGTTGTAATTGCAGGAAACTGGGACATTATGCAAATAAATGTCCGCATCCTAAAGTCCAAAAGTTGCCGGAAGCCGAGCAACAAGAAAAGGACGAAAGAAGACGTGCTTGGAAGAACAAGCTCAAGGCCCTGATTGGCGAATCAGAAGCCTCGCCCGCTCAAACCAAGACCAAGGAATATCTTCAGGCAGTTACTGACAGTGACTCGTCTGATGATGAACTCGAAGATATAGCATACATATGCTTTATGGCTAAAGATATTGAAGAAGATGAAGATAGCAATGATGAGGTAAGCTCAACATCCAATATTCCCATTAATGCATCTCATACTTTCGAAAATATGATGAATGGATTTAAAAACATTCAAAAGGCCCATGAGACATTGAAACGAGAAAACATACAGCTCGAAATTTCTAACTTAGAGCTGAAAGATGAAAATGACTTGCTGAGAAATAATTACGAAAATATGTCTATCGATTGCAAAAACAGCAAGATCACAGTTGAAAAACTCATGGATAGCAATCATCAACTTGCTCACGAACTAAATGAGGCTAAGTCTCACATTGAAAGCAAGACAAATGATTTCATTCTGCTCAAAGCCAAAGTAAAAACCCTCAAAAAACGAGAAGGAGAACTTGAAACCATCTTGAAATCTTTCGAGAAATCATCTAAAAGGCTGGAAGAAATTCTAAGCGCCGGGCAACATGCTCATGATAAAAGTGGCTTAGGATACAACTCATACTCCAATAAAGGGAAAACTAGTACCGTTTTTATCAGGGGTGTGGAACACATTCATGTACCTGAGTAGACCCCAAGTCCTGTCAAGGTACCTGTTGCACTGCGAACAACAAAGGCTGCCATTCCACAACCACAGTCATATAACAGGCAGCGGAATCCTCAGCCATCCAGACCTGTAAGGCGTAACCAATAGCATGCTCCCCGAGCATATCAACAGGGCCAACAACCGTTCAGAAAGAAGGTTGTACCCAAATATGAAAGGCCCGCACGGCAGTACTTCCAACAGTACAGTGCGCCTAGATATTGGATACAAGAGCCTCGTTATCCACCGAGAAAGCAGGTCACCGCAAAGTATCAGCAACAGCTTTGGGAATCCAACTGGAGACCCAGAAGGCAAGCTGTAAGGCCGAAGAAAATGGCTCCACCTCCAAGACGGCATTTGTACTGGATTAATAATAATAACCCTGAATTTTTCATGCATAATAATTATCAAGGTTACAGCGACTACGTGCCTGCACCACGTAGACATCGAACAACGAACCTAAAGTAACCTACAGCAAGCCAATTGCTGTTAGGCAAATCTGGGTACCTAAAGGCACTAACATCCATGGACCCAACATCCAAAGGGGACCTAAATCTACTTAATTTCTTTGCCTACAAGAAATCTTAGAGAAGGACACCTGGTACTTCGACAGCGGGTGTTCTCGGCACATGACAGGAGATAAAAGCGAGCTGTCAGATTATGTAGAAGGTCGCGGTCCAAAAGTGCGCTTCGGTGATAAAACCAAAGGAAGAACAAGAGGTAAGGGAACCCTACTTTTAGGAAAATTCAAAGTCACCGATGTAGCTTATGTTGAAGGCTTACAGTATAATCTACTTAGTATTAGCCAGTTTTGTAACAAACAGTTCTCGGTAAAATTCTATATAGATAATTGTAGAGTCAAGAACATTATGACCAAAGAAGTTGTGCTCACAGGAAGCAGATCAGGTAACTTGTATATTGCTGACTGGATGCCTACGAGCTCCACAATTCTTTGTTTTGTTGCTAAAAACACTGCAGATCTAAGCTGGCTATGGCACAAGAGGATGTCTCACATCAATTTCAAGACGATCAACATGGTTAGAGGTTTGCCCAATGAGTCATTCCAAAAAGACAATGTCTGTGGACCCTGTCAGAAAGGCAAACAAATTGGGACCACCCTGAAAAGCAAATCTTACGTGTCCACTCACAGAGTTCTAGAAATACTACACATGGATCTCTACTGTCCTGTAGACCCGGTAAGTTTGGGAGGTAAGAAATACTGTCTCGTTATTGTTGATGATTTTTCCAGGTATACTTGGACAATCTTCCTGAGCAGGAAGAAGGAAACCACATCAAATCTGCCCGAGCACCTGAGAAAGCTTCAAAATGAGAAAGGGTTGAGTATCATGTCCATTCGTTCCGACAGGGGTACTGTATTTACTAACCGCTTTATAGAGCAATACTGTTCAAAAAATAGGATACATCATGAATACTCAGCTGCCCGAACACCTCAACAAAATGGTGTTGCCGAGCGAAAGAACAGGACGCTCAAGAAAGCAACAAGGACCATGATTGCCGCAAGCAAGTTGCCACAGCGTTTCTGGGGTGAATCCACCAATACAGCGTGCTATAAACAAAATCGCTGTATCATCAACAAACATCACAACAAAACATCATACGAGGTATGGAACAACAAAACTCCATTAGTTTTGTACTTTCACATATTCGGTTGCAGGTGTTATGTTTTGAACAACAGGAAAGAACAAGAAGAACCCGAATCTGAGAAATCTCCATTTCCTATATGGAATTCTCAAGGTGAACTTAGAAGACTTAACATGTGCACTATCGCTGTTTTCTTAGGTCAATCCGAACCTGTTTCTACCAAAGAAGCTCTAGACAATTCTCACTGGATTACATCCCAATATTGCTGTAAGAATTGAATCCTGTATGTACCTTTTAAGGGGGAATGCTGTATTTTCGCAGATACAGCACATACTATGGGAACTCAATTAATATTATACTAATATTTATTTATTTTAAAACAGTTTTGAGTCCATATACCCTGTTTCATAATTCAAACGTCTTTGCATTTAATGCTTTACACGATATCTGGACTATTTTATCTCAAATGTCGCGATTTTTCAATTAATTAATAATTTCAAACCACCATTTCGGGTAATAAGGGAAGTCGAAACGTCAGATGTGGGACCAGTTGTCATTTTAAAATCGGATGGACAAGATGTACCAGTTACGCTCGATTCATCCTGTTCGTTCATTTAAAAAGACGGTTCTGATCCCATAAATCTGACTGTTCACTGTCTGAAAATCCAAATCATCCCCACCCACTATAAAAGGACTATTACTTGCTCCCTTCGACTCTTTACGCTTTCTGAAAAATTAAACAAGTTCTTTGAGCAAACAACCTATATTGTTTACTGCATTTTACTGCATTTTCTTTGCATTTCACTCACTTTCTCTTCAGAAATCACAATGGCATCTTCACAGACATCGTCTTCATCCCTTAAGAAGAGCTCCACCATCATCGACGGGCGAATCTTCGCCAGATCCGTCGTGATGAAGCGTGTTCGTGTTGAAAATGTAATACCCGAGATTTCTGATATGTATTTGGAACTTGTGATATCGTAATTGCTATTGTTATTGTTTATTGTTATTGTGATTTGTCTTCTTGGTTCATTTAGTACTCGAGTACGTATGGTTTAATAATGTCATTTTCGATATGGTTGTATAAGTTAACTCATTGGATCAGTTGAACCAAATCTGTTTTTTGAACTTCAGTTGTACGATTGGAGTACATTTTCATTTCTTTTAAATTAGCCTTGTAAATCCTCCTTAAAGGGTTTACGGCGCTGTAATTATTCCGAATATCTCGGGGTGTTACAGAATATGGTATCGGAGCTAAGATTCATGGATATCTTGGCAGTCGGGTTAGTTGGGTCTGTTTACGTTATTTGATTATTGGTCGTTTCTAACATCACTGCTGAGCCATCATCGTCGTGTGGACCGTGGTTGTAAGTTTCCTAATCTCAAATACTACCGTTTTATTTAATTCATGTCTTATGAACATTAATGGACTTACTTTTAGAAAGTTTGCCCTGGATATTGAGTATTTGTGTTTACATTATGTTGAGAGGAGGTCGTGGACGCGGACGCGGTCGTGGACGCGGACGTGGAAATGCGAGACAAGAAGATTCGGTGTCTACCCCAGAAATAACCGCTAGCCGAATGGATTCCCATTCCGGGGGACAACAGGGATCAGCAAATAATAATGCAGATCCTAACGTGCCGGGAGTGCTTCAGCAGGTGGTTTCTCAGATAAACCAGTTTGCTCAAGTTGTGGATCGCATGCAGACGGCAATGGGACATCAGCATAACGTGGAAAATCGGGGAGATAAATGGCTTACTGAGGTGATCAAATTACATCCTCCGAAATTTGACGGTTCTGCTGAGACGCTTTCTTGGGATCACTGGCTGAAGGAGTTACAGAAGATTTTTGCGGGGATTAACTGTCCCAACGACAGAAAGGTTCCGGTCGCCCAGTATCTTCTGACGGGAGAGGCTTTCGACTGGTGGGAGGCCATTCGACCTGAGGGGCATAATGTTGACTGGATGGAGTTCAAATTGATGATGGAAGCGCAGTATTGTCCTCGCCCAGTTAGAGAGGCCCGAGTCCAGGAGTTTTTCTCACCACAAAATTCAGAGGCATCAGTGATAGACGTGATTAAGACCTTTAATCACCAGCTGACTTATGTGCGCCACTTGGTCAGGACCGAGGCGGAGAGGATTTTCCATTTTGACATGCAAATGAAGCCGAAAATTCAGCAATATATGTCCGAATTTGAATGTACCACTTTGCGACAGTATCAGGACAAGGCGCTGGCCTATGATATGAAAGAGGCAGCAGTAGAGAAATCGACGGAAGCAAAGAAGCAGAAAGTGGCTGGCAATTTCACGGAGAATAAGAGCAGTGGGCCTCGCAGGGGCTAGTCCTCTTTTCATTCATCCAGGAGGCCTCCGCATCCTTCTCGAGGAGGAAAGAAGTTCCGGGCAGCACCAACCGTTTCAGACGCAGTGAAGAAATGTTATAACTGTGGCAAAGCGGGACATGTCCGACGTGACTGTTTCGCGCCTGCTGTGACCTGTTTCGAGTGTGGACAAGAAGGGCATCGCGCAACATTTTGTGGGAATGCGACTAGATCTTTTGGCACTCGCACTCCTGTACCGGTTCCGAAGGACACTAGTGTAAACCAGACGCAGCAAAGCGGTTTCCCGCAGCAGAATGTTGGGAAAAGAGAGGCATCCAGCGCTGGGTCCGTTCCTCCGCGTATTTACGAGATGAAGAAGGATGATCAGAACACAGCTGTTGCATCAAGTACGATTCAGATCCTTTTGCAAGCAGTTAGTGTCTTGTTCGATTCGGGAGCTACGCATTCTTTTATATCTTTGAACTGTGTTAATCGTTTGAAAATCTCGTGCTTGTATAATTGTGAACCTTATGTTGTGGGTTTACCGAGCGGAGAGAAAATTGTGGGAACCCTAGAAGCTAGATATTTTCCAGTGTCTATAGGAGGGAGAGATTGGCCATCGAACCTTATTGTAGTTGACATCTACGGTGACGATTTAATTCTCGGAGACGATTGGCTCAACCGTTATGGAACTATTCTGAATTACCGAAAGAGAGTCATTTCTATCATTGCTGATGACGGATCTAAACACTTATTCCGAGGATGGAGACCGGGAAGTTCGGGAAAATCGATCAAAGCAATGAAAGCCGTGAAATTACTGAAGCAGGGATGTCATGGACTTTGGTGCTATGCCATGAAGAAAGAGGAAGGAGTAGAGCTCTCATCTATTTCAGTTGTGAATGAATTCTCCGATGTATTTCCTGACGAACTACCTGGGTTACCTCCGCAGAGAGAGGTGGAATTCACTATCGAATTAGAGCCTGGAGCCGCTCCTATTTCCAGAGCACCATACCGCATGGCGCCAACCGAGATGTATAAGTTAAAGAAGCAACTAGAGGAATTATTACAGAAGGGTTATATTCAACCTAGCGTTTCTCCTTGGGGAGCGCCCGTTCTCTTTGTCCGGAAGAAATACGGATCCCTCCGACTGTGTATTGATTACAGGGAGCTCAACAAAGTAACAATCAAGAATAAGTATCCTATACCTCGGATCGACGACTTGTTTGATCAACTGCAAGGGGCAAGGGTATTCTCGAAGATTGACCTGCGATCAGGATACCATCAGTTGAGAATTAAGGAATCGGATATACCAAAGTCTGCTTTCAGGATGCCATTTGGACTTACCAATGCTCCTGCAGTATTCATGTAATTGATGAATCGAGTATTCTTAGAATACTTGGATAAATTTGTGGTCGTCTTCATTGACGACATCTTGATATATTCGAAGGACACAGATGAGCATGCCGAACATTTGCGTGTGGTTTTGAGCACCTTGAGGAAGGAACAGTTGTATGCAAAGCTTTCCAAATACGAGTTCTGGCTTAGGGAAGTAACTTTCCTTGGGCATGTGATATCAGCCAACGGAGTGCAGGTGGACCCGAAGAAAGTCGAAGCAATCTTGGAATGGGAAATTCCTAATAACGTGAAAGAAGTCCGGAGTTTCCTAGGACTTGCTGGATATTATCGCCGCTTTGTAGAGGGATTTTCCAAAATTGCTCGTCCGCTCACTCAGCTGTTACAGAAAACTCAAAAGTTTACGTGGGATGAGAAATGCCAGACTGGTTTTGATGAACTTAAGAAGAGACTGACGACAACACCTATATTAGCGTTACGGATGGGCAGATGGATTCATGGTATACAGCGACGCTTCAAATCATGGTCTGGGTTGTGTGTTGATGCAAAAGGATAAGGTGATTGCCTATGCTTCTCGGCAATTGAAACCGTACGAGGTTAATTACCCGGCTCATGATCTGGAGCTAGCAGCTGTAGTCTTTGCATTGAAAATTTGGAGACATTATTTGTACGGCACTCATTGTCAGATCTTTACAGATCATAAGAGCCTCAAGTACATTTTCAGCCAGAAGGAATTAAACATGAGGCAAAGAAGGTGGCTGGAATTGATCAAGGATTACGACTTGGAGATTCTCTACCATCCGGGTAAAGCAAACATAGTAGCCGATGCTTTGAGCCGTAAACCTGTCTCTTTGCGAGTGTTGGAAGCACTTACATCCCAAACCAGCATTCAACGGGAACTAATCCGCGAAGGGATTGAAGTATGGGCACCAGGAATCCAAGGGCGACTATATATAATGGAACTGACTTCATCACTAGTCGAGGAGATCAAATCTAAGCAGTTAAACGATTCTATGATCCTTCGGTTATGTGACGAAGTAAAGAAAGGAAAGGCCCCAAGATTCGTGATACAAGATGATGGAGTTCTGAGATTTCAGAGTCGACTTTGCGTTCCCGATAATGAGGAATTGAGACGGACAATTATGAAGGAAGCTCACAGCGCGCCCTATTCTATTCACCCGGGCAGCAGTAAAATGTATAAGGATCTTAAACAAAACTTCTGGTGGGGGAATATGAAGAAGGATGTAGCAGAGTGCGTTTTGAAGTGTTTGACTTGTCAGCAGGTTAAGATTGAACATCAGCGACCTGCCGAAATGTTAAAGCCGCTTCCGATCCTTGAGTGGAAGTGGGAGGATATCGCGATGGATTTCATCACCAGTATGCCAAGGACCAAAACGGGAATGAACATGATTTGGGTTATAGTTGATCGACTAACCAAGTCGTCTCATTTCCTAGGAATTAAAGATACTTGGGGACCCGAGAGATTGGCGCGAGTACTCATTACAGAGGTAGTTAGATTGCATGGGACACCGAAGACCATTATTTCAGATCGAGATGGTCGCTTCGTGTCGCACTTCTGGAAGGCAGTTCACAGGGCTTTGGGGACTGAGCTCAACTTTAGCACGGCTTATCATCCCCAAACGGACGGTCAGTCCGAAAGGACTATACAAACAGTCGAAGACATGCTTAGAGCTTGTGCTTTGGATTGGTCGACTGATTGGGAAGTTCATTTGCCATTGATTGAATTCACCTACAATAATAGTTGGCATGCTTCTATTAAGATGGCACCATTTGAAGCTTTGTACGGGAGAAGATGTCGATCACCCCTGTGCTGGGATGATTCTTCGGACTTGATCGGGACGAAACCGGAATTGATAGTTCAGACTCAAGAGAAGATAGCTTTGATTCGAGAGAGACTGTTGACTGCCCAGAGTCGATAGAAGTCTTATGCAGATGTACGTCGTCGCCCTCTAGAGTTCGACGTTGGGGACCATGTACTATTGAAGGTGTCTCCTACACGAGGGATTTTCCGTTTTGGGAGGAAAGGTAAGCTAAGTCCGAGATATATCGGGCCATTTGAGGTCCTCGAGAGAGTTGGGGATTTAGCATACAGGTTGGCCTTACCGCCATCGCTGAGTCACGTTCACAATGTATTTCACGTATCCCAATTGCGGAAGTATGTACCGGACCCCAGTCACGTCATTGATTTCGACGAGATCGATATAGCTAATGACGGCACCTTCGAAGAGAGACCAATCAAGATACTTGAGAGTCGAATCAAACAATTGAGGAATAAACCAATAAACTTGGTTAAAGTACAATGGTCACGACATGGAGCTGAAGAGGCCACTTGGGAAATAGAGGACAGTATGAAGGCTAGATATCCAGAGTTGTTTTCATCTTAACTTTCGGGACGAAACTTCTTTTTAGGGAGGAAGGATGTAATACCCGAGATTTCTGATATGTATTTGGAACTTGTGATATTGTAATTGCTGCACTTTTATCTGAGTATTATTCTCCGTATTTCATAGTCCGGTGTTGTTGAGCGTATGATTTCATGAATGTGATTTAATAATTGTGATTCTGCGCATGTAGCGCACGCTATCATCTAAGTGTAGCGTACGCTAACTTGGATCCATAGCGCACGCTACGAAGGAACCTTAGCGCACGCTATACGTGGTCAATATGATTGAGACGTGTTGGTAGGTGAGATCAGGCCGGGGATCTTGGTCGGATTGTGTCGGGATGAACCTGGACGGCTTTCGGGAAAAATCCAAGTCAATGCGTTAGCGCACGCTACTCACATGAGGGTAGCGCACGCTAAAGGCTGAGTACAGTGAAATCAGTAGCGTTTCAAATAGCCGTTAGCGCACGCTATGAATATGGACTAGCGCGCGCTAATAACCATTTTCTATATATAGGACAGCATACTTTTTCATATTTTCAGTTTTTTCACTCCCCCATCCGAATTCTTGAACTTAGAAAGACACTCTCTTCATCCTAAACACTTCTTGCCGGCATCATAGCTCGTGTTGAAGATTGTAGATCATTGGAGGATTGGTGTTCAAACCTTCGGCGTTGGATTGCTTCGAATTTCCTCCTTGTTCTTCACTACTTTGAGGTAGGTGATTCTTCACCAATATTAGTAGTATTCTGAAGGACGTTTTTGATCATGTTTTGGGACTTACCTAGTCAGTTAGATTCACAAGTAGTCGATCATCATGCGTTAGAAGGATATTTTTGACGTTTCGGCACTTATTCATCATATGATCCATTGAACCTTTTTAGTATGTGGACTCCTAAGCATATTATGTATCTTCAAAACCGATCATGACCAGTGTATGGAGATTACCTAGTCTTATGATTTACGTAAGGGATCATATGTTTTGGGACTTGGAATGAATTGAACTTAGGATATTTTCTTGAAGATCAAGATGAATTATGGTGAAGTAATGATGTTACGTATCCTTGGGTCTCATAGTCATTTAATCCATAAAGATCTTTCATAAACCGTATGAGCATGATATGCATGGAGTTGGCATGTATTAACACTGAGGATTTCATGAGTTTTCATCACCTTTAGCTCAAGTTTTTACCCAGTAGTGACTGCCATGAAAGGTTAGCGCACGCTAAGATGTATATATTAACGTGCGCTATCGGAAATGAGTAACGTACGCTACGTTGGGTACGTAACGTACGTTATGTCATCAGGCAGGGCAGTCGGCTGTTCAGAGAGGACTGTCAGTACACCGCTAGCGCACGCTAAGCTTGGTCATTTGCGTACGTTAACGGGCAGGCTTAGCGCACGTTACGTATAATACGTAGTGCGCGCTAAGTAGTTCAGGCAGAATTCATTTTTAGAGCTTGCGGCCGTAAACCGGATTGTTAGACGTTCGTACGACTTGAGAGGAATTCTTTATTATTTCTTAGGTCCGAGCCTTTCATAGGGGACGTTCGAGGGGCGGTGGCATACGGACGCGTGTCATTTGTTGGAGTATTTCATTCTTGCCATTTTCGAGGCAAGTATCATATATTGAGTTTGATTTATATTGGAACCTTGATCATGCTTATGGTTTTGTTCATGTTGTCAAATATGAGATGTATTTCTGTAATTTCTCGTGGTATTCGCTGTTAATTGTTCGTATTGATAAACAAATTGAAATGCATATATGTATGCATAATTGATTGGTTTATGGTGTAAATGATCCGAGGGGGTCATGAGGATCTATGCTGAGGGCGCTGGATCGAATGTCCACCATGCGTTGGTCCGACGGGATCATCATGGGGATCTATGCTGAGGGCGCTAGATCGCTGGATGGGTTTTCCACCATGCGTTGGTCCGACAGGATCATCATGGGGATCTATACCAAGGGCGCTGGATCGCTGGATTACCCTGTATTGTGTTGATGGAATTGTGAGGATTCACATCATTGGATTCCGATGACGGAAGTTCGTTTTGCATGTTTTATGATGCACTGATGATTTATGTATTATGATACTTGTACTAGCATTGTTTTGCTAACCCCTTCGGGGGTGGACATTGTTTTGATGTTCAGGTAGCCGAGGAGCGGGGAAGCAACCACAGTACCGACAGGACGATGAAATGGATCAGTGATGTGGTTCATGTTTATTGTTATTGTGATTTGTCTTCTTGGTTCATTTAGTACTCGAGTATGTATGTTTTAATAATGTCATTTTCTATATGGTTGTATAAGTTAACTCATTGGATCAGTTGAACCAAATCTGTATTTTGAACTTCAGTTGTACGATTGGAGTACATTTTCATTTCTTTTAAATTAGCCTTGTAAATCCTCCTTAAAGGGTTTACGGTGCTGTAATTATTCCGAATATCTCGGGGTGTTACAGAAAATGAGGACGTTGATTCCATGGAGATTATTGTTTCAAGGATACGTCAGCAAGGCCTCTATCGCCTTGGAAGCCACACTGCTGATCTCTATGATGAGCAACTCGTCGATGAATTTTATCTCGACACCTCCGTTCGTTTCTTCTCTCTGAAAAGAGGAGGACAAGTCTTTGACATTTCTACCACCATCCGCGGAGTCGAGATCCGCGTTGACCAGGATTTACTGCAGAATCTGTACAGGCTGCCCTCTGATGGCCTGACCATGGAAGAGCTTGAGACCTTTGGGTCCCAAGAAATCCTCACCGCCTACTGGGGATTATTTACTGGCGCTGCATCGAACACAAATGTTCATGTATCCTGCCACAAGAAGTGTTTTTGCTTACCTTTTGTATACTTATATGATTTTTGCTGCCGTGTTGTTGAAAACAAGACCGGTGCATTTGAAATGTGCACCAATCTGCGATTCAGAATGATGGTTGCCATCATGTGTGGTGAAAAAGTTAATTGGTGTCAAATTATCCTGTAGAGGCTGCAGGAATAAGCTTCTAAGACCGCTACACAGAAGAAGTCTTTTGGCCTCATTCTCAACAACATTCTCACCAAATGCGGTGTGCCGCAATCGAAAGGAGCCAAGAAGATTGGCCAAGAAAATACATTGGAGGAAGCAAGCCCTACGTATTCAATAGAGACGGACTGATTGGGTCACGACCATATATCCGAAATCTGCCCCTTTCTGATGATCCCAGGGACACCACTTTGAAGTCCGGAGCGAGGAGACTTCCAGGAAGAGGAAGAGATCTCACAGCAAAACTCCCCTTGCTGTCGAGAAGCCGAAAAGGAAGCTAAGGAAGCTTTCCAAAGCTAAGGCTGCAGAGATTACAGCGATCTCTGTCGACGCCCCATCATCGGCGCAACCCACTGTATAAATCCTACAGGGCGCAACCCATACGGAAGAAATAGCTGCTACTGTTCATACAGTAGATCCCGAGCCTTTGGCGGAAACGACGGATAAACAACAATTTTCCAACATTGAAGGCTCTAGCGAGTCGGCAGCCCTTTCGGAGCCAACAGCTGCATCTCTTGCACGGGAACCCACACCCATAAGGGATCCATCTCCCATCAGGGTACCAACTGTAACACCCCAAACTAGGTGGATATTACAGTGCCATGGACCCCCGACTGGGACCCACCAGGCGGATGAAAATGAATGAATTACACAGGGTGAATGTAGTACCGAACCACATTACAACATTAATTACTCCGATGAGGAGTTTCATACAACCCACCCAGGATAATACAGAATACATGTATATTTTATATGAAGATAAAATACACAACACTGAATGAAAGGGAATAACCAAGTGAAAATCTGCAGCGGAAAATAAATGACAACAATAGGAATGACTGAAAGGATTTGGGGCCCCCTACTAGTATCACTAGGACTCCTCAACATCAACATGCTATTCCCGTGCATTTGCCTTGCCATAACCTGAAAAACAAAATCCCCAAACGGGGTCAGTTACAAAGAACAACAATCCTCAAGGGTTGAAAAATACACAATCATGATTTAACTGAAGTTATGAAATATCCTTAGTTACGAATTACGCTGAAGAGGAGTATCATAGTACGCCCGTAATGTTCTGTGCAAGTGTACAACACCCGTCCGTGTACCTAATTAGTCTCACGGTGTAACGCTTTCCCGTGTGCACGGTCTAATGTATCGGTGAACCCAATACATCAACCATCGTGTGCCCGACTAAAAATTCCACACTGACCACATCCGGCCACGCAATATGAACCCAGAAGGTCATATGAACGAAAATGACCGTAATGAATATCAATGAATAATAATTAGACAAGGCCAAGAATGACTCACCGAGATGAGAGTAATAATGAAATGAATGATAGCTCAACGAAAAGATTGGAACCGTCGTTCCTTATGACTGAAGTGATTAATTGACAATAACAAGTTTTCATATGATTAATACAATGATGAATGAGTTATGATTATGAATGATCAACAACAAAAGGTATGAATATCCTTTTAACCGAGTAAGAATTAACTTACAAAATACCGATGACAATTATCCTTCCACGAACAACGTCCTAATTGAGATATCGGTCACTCGAACAACCTTAATTCAATACAATTACCAACAATCCGATCAATACACGAATTAAACACGAATATAACGAACTCAAAACGTCGATACGACTAAACCAAGTCCATAGAGGCATTAAATCAAACACGTTGTATCCAAACACCGATTGTTTACAATCAAACCTCGATATACCAATATCAACATCTCCAAGAAGTGTTTCAAACCAACAAAACATCTCCAATACGACCAATAATCCGTTATGAATATCCAAAAATGTGATTATAACAACAATTAGTCGAAAATCCCCAATTCCAACTCGATATTCAAGGTGTTCTTGAATAATCCCTCAATAATCCAATGAATCCTTATACAAACTCATAATCATATACATATCCCTTCATATAACATGATTATAACGTCCAAAACATCATATCTCAATACAAAATCGAAGTCCGAAGTGTTGAAGGAATTACCTCTTGATGATCCAAGTGCTCTAATCCGAAGAACACGCGTTAGATTGATTATCCGGGCTTCACGATCGAAAGGAGATGAAGAAAATCAAACACCCAAATGATTTGTGAAGGAAAAACCCTCCCTCAAGCTTACTCTCTCGGTTGAAGGTGAAGAAAAGGGAGAAAATGGCTGAAATGCTGAAAAAAAACGAATTTAAAGGAGTTGACTGCCTGCCGGACACGGCCCGTGCCGATCGGCACGGTCGTGTCGCAACCGGCCGGCACCGGCCGACAGGGACTCGACCGTGTCCTGCTTGACACGGTCGCGGCGCGGAGGGCCTTCCGACAGTGACCCGTCCGACAGCGACTCGGCATGACTCGACCCTACCAGACGACACGGTCGGGCGTGTTGGGCAGACGATTCTGGCTTATCCGGAAGGGTTCGACTCGGCCGTGCCAGACGACACATTCGGGTCCTGAGGCAGAGACTTCGGCATTTTCCGGACGAGTACGGCACGGGCCGTGTCGGACGACACGGCCGAGTTCGTCCGGCAGTGATCGGCCAATAACTGAAAAATGAGCGGTTGAGCTAAAACGACCATAACTCTCTCGTCCGGACTCCGATTGACTCACCGTTTGAACCATTGGAAAGCTAACTCGATGCTCTATAATATTGCAAAGATTTAGAATTTTTGGAGTTACCAAAAATTAATGGTGATCTAGCAAAGTCGAACTCATATGAGGAAAGTTGAAACAATGAACAATAATGGTACACAACTCGAAGTTTTTCCGAACGGTGAACACGGTGAATGAATATGATTGATGAATGATTATAAATGAGTGAAAAATACACTGAGTGACAATTACAGGCTGATAATTACTGAATGAAAAGGAATGAATTACAACCGGGTATTACATACACCCCCCCTTAAAAGAGTTTCGTCCCCGAAACTAAGGGTCAAACAACTCGGGATAACTCTCTCGCATACTATCCTCGGTTTCCCAAGTAGTCTCTTCGACTCCGTGTCTGGACCACTGAATCTTGACCAAAGGGATCGTCTTATTCCTCAACTGTTTTGATTCGCCGCTCCAACACTCGTACAGGACGCTCCTCGTACGAATGATCATCCGCGATCTCAATTTCGTCGAACTGAAGTATGTGACTCGGGTCGGCAACAAACTTCCGCAACTGAGAGACGTGAAACACATTATGAATTCGGCTCAATGCCGGAGGCAAAAGCCAATCGATAAGCTAACTCGCCTACTCGATTCAAAATTTCAAACGGTCCAATGTATCTCGGACTCAACTACCCCCGTTTTCCGAAACGGAAAGTACCTCGACTTGGGGATAACTTGACCAACACGTGGTCACCCGTCTCGAACTCTAGTGGTCGACGACGATTATCTACATATGATTTCTGTCGACTCTGAGCTGTCAACATACGACTCTTGATCAAAGCTACCTTCTCCCGGGCGGCTATAAGTATATCGGGCTCGGTGCCAATTGATCCTGATAAGTCATCCCAACACAAAGGAGATCGACAACGACGACCGTGCAAGGCCTCGTAAGGTGCCATCTTAATGGAGGCATGCCAACTATTATTGTACGTGAACTCGATCAATGGTAGTTGGGCTTCCCAATCGTCCTTCCAATCGAGGACGCATGCCCTCAACATGTCCTCTAATGTCTGGATAGTCCTCTCTGATTGTCCGTCGGAGTGAGGATGAAAGGCGGTACTGAGATTGAACTGAGTTCCCATAGCACGATGAACTGATTTTCAAAATGAGACACAAATCGTCCGTCACGATCGGAAACGATACTCTTAGGAGTACCGTGCAGTCTCACTATCTCCTTGATGAACAACTGGGCCAGTCTCTTGGGACTCCACAAATCCTTGATCTCAAGGAAATGTGCTGATTTAGTTGAGCGGTCCACAATCACCCAGATCGCATTCATGCCACGACGACTCATCGGCAAACTCGTGATGAAATCCATAGAAATGTCTTCCCACTTCCATTCCGGAATAGGGAGAGGTTTTCAGCATAACCGCCGGTCACTGATGTTCAATCTTAACTTGTTGACAGGTTAAGCATCTCGAAACAAATTCCGCAACTTCTCGCTTTATATTACTCCACCAGTAATTTTGTTTCAAGTCCTTGTACATCTTGCTGGACCCCGGATGAACAGAATAAGGGGTAGCATGAGCTTCTCTCAAAATAGAGTTTTTCAACTCGTCATTCGCCGGTACACACATCCGATTCTTAAATCTCAAAAGTCCATCCTTGTGGATCACGAATCCAGGGGCTTTACCCTGAGCCACATCCTCACGGATGTGCAACAATGAAGTGTCTGAACTCTGATTCTCTCTGATTACCTCCTCAAGTGACGATGAAATCTCTAACATACAAAGTTGTCCCTGAACTCGCTGAAGCCAGACCTCGATCTCGGGTCTAAGGAATTCCTATTGAAGCTCCTTCGAATCATTAAACGAGCAAGCATCTGCTCACGAACGGACTTACAACTCAAGGCGTCGCGACAATGTTCGCCTTGCCGGGTGGTAAAGGATCTCGATATCAAAATCTTTGATTAGTTCCAACCACCGCCTCGCATATTTAACTCCTTGTGAGTAAATATATCCTTCAACTCTTGTGATTGGTGAATAACTGAAAGGTGACGCCATAAAGGTAACGACGCCAAATCCCCAACGCGAAAACCACGGCTGCTAGCTCCGGTCGTGGGTTGGATAATTAACCAGCTAATCCGAGGAAACATCGGATCTACTTAACATCTTTCGGAGGTTGCAAATCTCGGATAGCCTCCGTCTTCTGAGGGTCGACACGAACTCTGGCAGATGAAATTACATGCCCGAGAAAAGTCACTTCGGACATCTAGAACTCACATTAAAAAAAACTTCCATAAAACTGCTCGCGTCTCAACACGTCGAGAACCTGAAGAAGATGAACCTCGTGTTCCTCTCGGCTAAGAGAATAAATCAAAATGTCGTCGATGAAGACAACAACAACTGATCTAAAAAGTCGATGAAAACCCGATTCATTAACTCCATGAATACTGCAGGTGCAATAGTTAGCCCGAACGGCATAACTACGAACTCATAATGACCATAGCGTGTATGAAACGCTGTCCTCGCGATATCCGACTCTCGAATCCATGGCGGTGATATCCAGATCTTAAGTCGATCCTGGAAAAATACTGAGGCTCCCTGAAGTTGATCTAAAAGATCATCAATACGGGGTAAGGGATACTACTCTTGATCATCACCCTGATCAACTCCTGGTAATTAATACACACACGAGACGAGCCATCCTTCTCCTTGACAGATCACACTGGTGCTCCTCACGGGGATGCAATCGGTCGGAGATAACCTTTCTCGAACTATTCCTCAAGTTGAATCTTCAACTCCTGCATTCTGGTCGGGGTCATCCGATATGGTGCCTTCGATAAGGGGGATGTACCGGCTCCAACTCACTCCTGAATTCCCCTACTCTATGTGGAGACAACTAGATAACTCGTCTGGGAATACATCGTCAATCGATGGCAATGATACCATGAATGATTGAACATTTTGATTGCCCTAGAATGGTCAATCGATAAAAAGAGATACCAATAATGATTGAACAACTCGATTGCCTTAGAAAGGCCAATCGATGAAGATGATACAATGAATGTTTGAATAACTCGAGTGCCTTAGAAAGGCCAATCGATGGAAATGATACAAAGAATGATTGAATAACTCGATTGCCTTAGAAAGGCCAATCGATGGAAATGATACAAGGAATGATTGAATGACTCGATTGTCTTAGAAAAGCCAATCGATGAAAATGATACAAGGAATGATTGAATGACTCGATTGTCTTAGAAAAGCCAATCGATGGAAATGATACAATGAATGATTGAATAGTTCGATTGCGGAATTTCTCTGCTTCCGCCATAATAGAAATCCTACTGGAACAACGGGGATTACTTCCCTGAAGCACACATTCGACAACAAACGACGGAAAGATAGCGACCAAATGCTAACAAACACTGAGGATAGTATCAAGACGGTTAAACCAACTAATACCGAAAATTACATCGTCCTAAGATAAGTTCACCACGATTAGATCCATCAACCAATCGCGGTCATTAAGCTTAATTCGGTATGATTTCGAAAATTCTTCCATCGTCAGGTAGACCGATGGTATGATGTCCACAAGCAATAGGACTATCCCGAAATAAGTCTATTCAAGCATGATTCGAAAATGAATGAATGCGGTGTACCAGCATCAAAAGGTACACACAAGTTGAAATAAAATTACGAGTATACCTGAAATCGTTCGGACCACCGGATCGTCGATCCTCCTCATCATATGAATCTGGGACTTTCTGGTCCCCGAACCGGACGCTCCCGTCTGATAAATACGAGCTCCAACTCTATTTGCTTCCATTGTCTTAAACGACGATGACAAAGCAGTCTGATTCTGAAACGCTGGTTGCTTCGGGGCTTGGGGTGCCGCCGGGGCCGACTTGGAGTCCTTTCGGCAAAAACGGGCCTTATGTCCAAAATTCCCACAATTATAGCACGTGACAGACTGTCTCGGACACTTGGTGCTGACATGACCAAGATCCCCACAGTTATAACAGGTGATGGCTGAATTGGCCGCTCGTGACTGAGATCCCGCACGATTATGCGCTGTAGGAGGTCGCTCAGAAACGATAGGACTCACACGAGGCTTCTTGAAGGTTGACTGACCGCCTTCGGATTGATTACGCTTCGTTGATTTCTTGCCGATGATGAAGGTTGTTGTTCAAAGACTTTCCTTAGCGGTGGCTCATACGGGAGAGTTCTCTCGATTAATCCGCCGAGTGGCGCAATGATGATTGAGCAAGCGCACATGGGTCATCATGGCACGCATAAAAGTGAGTGGATCAACCCGAACATCTTCTGATCGAGCCGAGTCACGGCACGATTTCCCAAAGAATGAGTGATTATTCCTCGGGTTTCCGCACCGCGCCTCTCCCCGTGCATCTCGACAGCCTCTCTCCATACCGAAGTAGGAAGGTCGCATAATGATTATATTTCCCGCATGATTAACACGTTATGATTATGTCATGAGATGATGAAAATGAGTATACATGCTCTAACTTAGTGATTATATGAATGATTTACTGAAGTTACATGATTATCGATGAAATTCTTAAAATGACTATCTTGAATAACTTAACAAGATTGATAATATGATCTTCAGATTGACAACCGAGTAATGAAATGAATTGAGTAATTAATGAGTTAACGTGATCGTCACGATTATTAATCGAGTAATGAAATGAATTAAGTGATTAATGAGTTAACATGATTGTCTAATCACAATGAATGATGATGTTTGAGGATTGTTAATTGATGAATCTTTGAATGAATGACTATTGCCAGAAATTATACCATGGCGTTAGAAATCTTACAGTTCTTCCGGTCTGATTGGCTTGGCATTTGCACAGGTCACACGTGACGCAAAAGTCCAATGATACTAGTCTGATGACGATGATTTCAAATGAGACATGACTCGGAAGGTAGTATTCAAAACCACACTCCGATACCAACTCTGTAACACCCCAAACTAGGCGGATATTACAGTGCCGTGGACCCCCGACTGGGACCCACCAGGCGGATGAAAATGAATGAATTACACAGGGTGAATGTAGTACCGAACCACATTACAACATTAATTACTCCGATGAGGAGTTTCATACAACACACCCAGGATAATACAGAATACATGTATATTTTATATGAAGATAAAATACACAACACTGAATGAAACGGAATAACCAAGTGAAAATCTGCAGCGGAAAATAAATGACAACAATAGGAATGACTGAAAGGATTTGGGGCCCCCTACTAGTATCACTAGGACTCCTCAACATCAACATGCTATTCCCGTGCGTTTGCCTTGCCATAACCTGAAAAACAAAATCCCCAAACGGGGTCAGTTACAAAGAACAACAATCCTCAAGGGTTGAAAAATACACAATCATGATTTAATGAAGTTATGAAATATCCTTAGTTACGAATTACGCTGAAGAGGAGTATCATAGTACGCCCGTAATGTTCTGTGCAAGTGTACAACACCCGTCCGTGTACCTAATTAGTCTCACGGTGTAACGCTTTCCCGTGTGCACGGTCTAATGTATCGGTGAACCCAATACATCAACCATCGTGTGCCCGACTAAAAATTCCACACAGCCACATCCGGCCACGCAATATGAACCCAGAAGGTCATATGAACGAAAATGACCGTAATGAATATCAATGAATAATAATTAGACAAGGCCAAGAATGACTCACCGAGATGAGAGTAATAATGAAATGAATGATAGCTCAACGAAAAGATTGGAACCGTCGTTCCTTATGACTGAAGTGATTAATTGACAATAACAAGTTTTCATATGATTAATACAATGATGAATGAGTTATGATTATGAATGATCAACAACAAAAGGTATGAATATCCTTTTAACCGAGTAAGAATTAACTTACAAAATACCGATGACAATTATCCTTCCACGAACAACGTCCTAATTGAGATATCGGTCACTCGAACAACCTTAATTCAATATAATTACCAACAATCCGATCAATACACGAATTAAACACGAATATAACGAACTCAAAACGTCGATACGACTAAACCAAGTCCATAGAGGCATTAAATCAAACACGTTGTATCCAAACTCCGATTGTTTACAATCAAACCTCGATATACCAATATCAACATCTCCAAGAAGTGTTTTAAACCAACAAAACATCTCCAATACGACCAATAATCCGTTATGAATATCCAAAAATGTGATTATAACAACAATTAGTCGAAAATCCCCAATTCCAACTCGATATTCAAGGTGTTCTTGAATAATCCCTCAATAATCCAATGAATCCATATACAAACTCATAATCATATACATATCCCTTCATATAACATGATTATAACGTCCAAAACATCATATCTCAATACAAAATCGAAGTCCGAAGTGTTGAAGGAATTACCTCTTGATGATCCAAGTGCTCTAATCCGAAGAACACGCGTTAGATTGATTATCCGGGCTTCACGATCGAAAGGAGATGAAGAAAATCAAACACCCAAATGATTTGTGAAGGAAAAACCCTCCCTCAAGTTTACTCTCTCGGTTGAAGGTGAAGAAAAGGGAGAAAATGGCTGAAATCTTGAAAAAACGAATTTAAAGGAGTTGATGCTGCCGGACACGGCCGTGCCGATCGGCACGGTCGTGTCGCATACCGGCCGATACCGGCCGACAGGACTCGACCGTGTCTCGCTTGACACGGTCGCGGCGCGAGGGCCTTCCGACATGACCCGTCCGACAATGACTTCGGCATGACTCGACCGCCAGCACGACACGGTCGGCGTGTTGGGCGATTTATTCTCGCTTATCCGGAAGGGTTCGACTCGGCCGTGCTGCACGACACATTCGGGTCCTAAGGCGAGACTTCGCATTTTCCGACGAGTACGGCACGGGCCGTGTCGGACGACACGGCCGAGTTCGTCCCGTTGATCGCCAATAACTGAAAAATGAGCGGTTGAGCTAAAACGACCATAACTCTCTCGTCCGGACTCCGATTGACTCACCGTTTGAACCATTGGAAAGCTAACTCGATGCTCTATAATATTGCAAAGATTTAGAATTTTTGGAGTTACCAAAAATTAATGGTGATCTAGCAAAGTCGAACTCATATGAGGAAAGTTGAAACAATGAACAATAATGGTACACAACTCGAAGTTTTTCCGAACGGTGAACACGGTGAATGAATATGATTGATGAATGATTATAAATGAGTGAAAAATACACTGAGTGACAATTACAGGCTGATAATTACTGAATGAAAAGGAATGAATTACAACCGGGTATTACACCAACCCCTGTTCGGGATCCATCTCCGAAATAGGCTCCCATACCTGTCGAGGAACCTGTGCCTACAATAGACCCACATACTGTACGCAGCCCCTCCCCCGACACTATAATCTATAACACTCTGCTGTCAGTTCAAATTGAGCAGGCTTATGAACGTTTTTTTCAGTAGAAATCCTACAGGGTCGCTCCGTACGAAACTCTGTACAACTGGTTAAATGAGCAACATATATATATATATATATATATATATATATATATAACACGAAGAAATATACCAAAAAATGACAAAACAAGAAAAAAAGGAAATTTACACGAAGTCATACCTGATCAGTGGTAAATTCACACGATATGTTTCCATTATTTGCTGAATTATATTCTTCCATTTATTATAAACAGAATAGTGTTTCAGAAATGTGAACAACTAAGTGATATTACATGAGAAATTTAAGAAGAAAATATAGAGAGATGATGAGTTATACTTCTTCTTCACTCCCTATTTATACTAAATTTAGACTACCAAATAATAAAAATTATTGACATGACAATTAAATAGGTAGTATAGATTAGGGAACTATTTTGTTGAGAGACTTTGAAATGACAATTCAATAGGTAGATATAGGTTAGGGAACTATTTTGTTGAAAGACTTTGAAATGACAATTCAATAGATAGATATAGATTAGGGAACTATTTTTTTGAAAGATTTTGAATTGACAACTCAAGTGGTAGCTAATAATAATAATATATATATCAAGATAATTATATATAATCCGAATAATAATACATATATTATTTGTATAGATGACTATTTAAATATTTTTTTTAAATATAAATATATTGTATAGAAAAATTATAGTCATAATAATACGTTGACAAAGAAATAAAAATAAATATAAAATAGTAAAAGAAATTATCGAAAAAATATCAGCAAAAAAATTGAAAAAAGTTTTATATAAATATATATATAATAAAGTAAAATAAAAATTCAAAGTATTATTATTTATATATATATATATATAAGTTAAAGAAGTGTGGAGGGACAAAAAAGACAATTTTTTGTCAAGAGGGAGATTAGTAAAAGAGGGGGAGTAGCATAGCCCTATTGGATTATACCACGCCTGAAAGCTTTCATAATTGGGCTGATGTGAGTCTTTTCTGGGACATTCCATGTCTCTTTGGTGTTAGTGTTCCTCCACTTATGCACGAAGGTGCAAGAGTACCTTATTCTGCATCTATGTGGAATTGAAACTAATATCCACCCCTTTCTCCCTATTTTCTCCCTGCTCTTCGACTTTATATCTTCCATCAGTTGCTCATCCGTGTTGCTGCTTGTTTTAAGATTCTTCTTGCTCTCTTTTTTCTTTTCCAAAGTTTTGACCTTCTTCCAAATTACAAATTGTTCTTCGTCTGAGCTTGTTTCAACATTATTTAATAAGTTGAGAGGTAACTAAGCAAATACTAGAGTTCTAACTCTAGGGTTTACTTAGTACAAATAAAAAGTCTTGGACAAGGAGTTGACTCGAGAGAAACAAGAAAAAATCGACTCCTCCCCTTGCACCAAATCGGCCGATACTTTTGTCCAAGAAGTCCCGGTTTGGCTATCACGTCTTCTTCCCTTTGTTGATCTTGATCAACAGTGCAATACTTCTAGCAAGGAATCATCTGTTGTACTGTTTATCAACATTATTCGTAAGGATCTAGCAATCCGGCTTGTGCAAATTGTTCGTGTGTGGATCACCGAAAGAGGAAGACGATTTTCATCAGCTTCTGGTCCGGATTTAGATCTGTTCTTCGGGTTAAGGTAATTCGAAGAACCCTTTATGAAATCAATTAAATAACTGCAAGAAAATCCCCATCTGGATTTTTTGATAATTATTCCACTGTGTTTTTGTTCAAATCCGATGTATTAAATACACAAAAAATCCAACAAAGGCCCGTGCCTGACCCGAGCCGGCTGGCGGACAGCAGCGCGTGCGTGTGTGGGCTTCACGTTGCTGGCCTATTAGTGTAGACTACTAGCTTGTTAAACTACCCATACACATTCTTACTAATAAGCTAGTCAGGAAGACTGTATTTTTCCAATGTAGGGTGACTTTTCGTATCCCACTTAACTCTTCAATAATCTCAATATAATGACCAACTTTAATCATTTATTTCGCACTCACCGGAAATCGGTTTTGAGATAAATAAAATTCTGCATTTATCTATTCGAAACGAAGATTCACAATTTTATCTTTAATACCCAAGAATCATTAAATTAGTTAAAAATTGAGTCAAAACTTAATTTTCTTAAACTAATTTGGAACATATCGTTGGTTAACTTTTTTTTTGAGGGAAATTCGGCAAGGCGGAAAACAAACCTATCTGCCCCAAAATTCTCAACGAAACCTACAGAGAGTGGATATCAGGTAGAGAAGCACGGGAATCCTATAAAATATAATGATGTTGAACTATTTATAAGAGAGGAGTGGTCTTTCTTCTTAGGAACATGCTTCAAAAAGCAGTATCGGAGAATTGATAACCAAATTAGTGAAGTAGGACGAGTGGTGGATATCTTTTGCCCTAAGAAATGTGACAACGAGGGAAAGCCTTTTGGATTCATTAGATTCCAAGAAGAGCAGTTTAACGACTTCGAGAAATGGTTGGAGTCACACAATAGCTTATGGATAAACAGATACAAGCTTAAGAATTTACCTTCCAAGATACAACAGAAACCAGACATTGTAAAGAATTGTCTAACTACGATATAAATATAATAAGTAAATTAATATTTAGCTAGGGTTCAATTATCCAGAGCCATTTACCACGACGTACGGGGATGAAATCCATTTATAATTTATATACCCATACTAGTCAAAATCTAATTAAAGGGTGACTTTACTACCTGTTTGTGCTCTAAACCCACATAGTAATACCCGAACAATGAGTATAAGATTCAGCCGCCCCTACCCATTTGAATATTTATATACCTGTACCCATGCCAAATCAAATTGAAAAATAATTTTGCTACCCATTTTCTTCACAAACCCCTATAGTAGAACCTTCTAATTACCCAGACTCATTTAATTTTATAGAATATCTAAACAATGATATATAAATTGTTACAAAAATTGATTATTCATCTCGAAAAAATGAATATTAAAATGTAAACGATAAAAGATTAGTTTAAGATTTTATTTGAAAATAATACAATCTTATTAATTTTCTTTTTAAGATTCGTTAATTATGAATATATGATATTTAATTAATCACTAATTAATTAATCATATGAAAAAAAAAACTAAAAACTTAAGTAGTATTTCAGGACAAAGTAAGAAAGCTGTAAAGATGAATCGATCAATTGTATTCATATGACTGATAGAGGGGCCTTTATATAGACATTACAATGAGAGTCATTCCATACATAGAATTCCTAGTTAAGGTAAGACACCTAATGGCATACTACTACCTCTAGAAGGATCTAGAACCTTACATCTAAATATCTTCCTACAACCAGTATTAGGCAAGACACCGACAAGGGACGGATATCCCAAAACACTCCCCATGTGTCGAGCACTAATACAATCATGGTGCATAAGATGTTGCCTCGGTAAAAAACCTCTCCAAGTTAAAAAAAACCGTGAAAAAAAACAAAGACTCGGTGAGGAAAAAGAGCACAATGCACCAACTACAAATACCAGAATCATGTGGAGTATACTCCCCCTGAAGTATACACAACAGCTCATTCCAATGGGCTATCACTTGTTGATCTCGGACAATCGACGCATGCCGATGCTCCTCACATGTTTATCAAATGTTGATTTTGGCAGGGACTTAGTGAACAAGTCTGCGATATTATCATCGAAATTCACTTGTTTCACTTCGATATTCAGCAATTTCTGCTGTTGCTGATTGTAGAAGAACTTCGGCGAGATATATTTGGTATTATCACCCTTAATAGAACCTAACTTCATCTGCTCAATGCATGTCGCATTGTCCTCGAAGATGCAAGTAGGGGTCGTTGTAGTGGACTTTAATCAACAAGTTCCTCGTATATAGTCTATGACTGACTTAAGCCAAATGCAATCCCTTATGGATTCGTACAATGCAATTATCTCTGCATGGTTCGAGGAAGTAGCGATGAGGGTCTGCTTGGTAGATCGCCAATATATCATCATATTCCCAATGATGAACACATAACCAGTTTGGGAACATCCTTTATGCGAGTCAAAGAGATAAACCTGCATCAGCAAATCCAACTAACATATTGTTGGGATTCTCTGCATAGGGGACAAGCTTGCTCGCATTAGCACACTTATGGTGGTCAAGTTATCATGCTTAGCTGCAACATATTATTTTTTAGAATTTCATTTTTAATCAGAGGAAGATTGACTGTCGGTATGCATCGCCTTAACCTCAACAATCCTTTCGGAATATCACTCTCTGTTGCATAGGGAAAGAACAATCTAAGATCACTGGAGCCTTTCAAGTATAGAAAGATGTGTTTTACTCCATTCCAATGCCTTATCGTGGGAACGGAGCTGAATCTCACTAACAAATTTATAGAGAATGCGATATCTGGGTAAGTATATTGAGCCAGATACAACAACACACCGACTGCACTAAGGTATGGTGTATCTTTTTCAAGGACCTCTTGATCCTCCTCTTTAGGACAAAATGGATCCTTGTTCATTTCCAGACTTCGACCAACCATGGGGTGTAGCAAGAGAATATGCCTTGTACATGCTAAATCGCCTGAGCATCTTATGGACGTAAGCAGATTGATGAATGAGTACACCATCCTCTCGATGTTCCAGATCTAAGCCCAAATAGAATCGAGTCCTCCCCAGGTCTTTCTCGAATTTGGACTTAAAGTAGCGGGCCGTTTCATCGACCTCATCTATGGTACCGATAACATTCGTGTTATCTACATAGATGGCTACAATCACGAATCATGCATCTGTTCTTTCCATGAAAATGCATCTACATATATCACTTTCTTGTATCCATTCTCAATTAAGTATTCACGTAGGCGGTTGTACCGCATACTTCCGAATTGCTTCAACCCATACAGTGAACGACGCAACTTTACTGCGTAAGCGCTCCGTGGTTTAGAGCTACTTGATTTTGGCAACGAAATCCCTTTAGGACTTTTATATAAATGCCTGTATCTAGATCCCCATAAAGATACGATGTAACCACATCCATAAGCTGCATATTCAGTTTTTCGGACACTACCAAACTAACTAGGTAGCAGAAAGTGATTATGTCCATAACGGGAAGATACGTCTTCTCGTAACCAATGCCAGGACGCTGCGAGAAGCCTTGGGCAACTAGTCTCGCTTTGTCATGCATGACCACATTCTTATCATTGCATTTATGAACAAAGACCCATTTATGTCTAACCGGTTTAACACCCACAGGTACTGGCTCGATACGGCCAAATACCTCACGTTTAGCCATTGTGTCTAGTTCAACCTGCATGGCATCTTTCCATTTTGGCCAATCGGCTCGTTGTTGACATTCAGCAACCGAGCGTGGCTCAGCATCGTTGTCTTCAATAATTTCTTGAATGATGGAATAGGCAAAAGCATCATCGACTAGCGGGGACGACCTGTCCAACTGTACGTATTCACTAGTACATTACATCGAGATTTGTTTATTCTCTAGCATCAACAACGTTTCCGACGCATCCATCGATCATTCCATTATTGATTCGAGAATATATCTGCAGACAGAGATAATCTCATGTGACGGAGTCACTGTGTCGATACTAAGAGGACTTTGTGCCTCCGTTCCTCTTCCCTTTCGAGGTTCGGTATCCTTGGCCTCTCCCTATTTCGAGCAGGGATCAGAGCAGCTGAAGCAGCCGTCCCCCCACTAGGGCCGACGCCTGGGGCATCATTCCTTTGGGAGACCTAACCTTGCCTATAACTAGGATTTCTAACCTTGCAGGAACATTGGTAGCAGGAATGGTAGATTTTGTCACTTTCGCAGTATCGGTAAAGCTGTTGGCATCGAATCTGGAACTTTCTGAAGACTGAGAATACATTGCACTTCCAGCTTCGATTGAGCCGTGTGGGGATGTTTATGAGGCAAAGCGGGAGAACACAAGGCAATTTCCTAGCTTTCAACTAGAATCGTCTGATTCTTCTTTCCCCCTAACGACGTGAAGTTTGTCTCATCAAAGTGACAGTTTGCAAATCTTGCAGTAAACAATCTCCTTTCAAAGTTTCCAAGTAGCAGATAATTTAAGGCGACTCATAGCCAAGATTTATACATAATCGTCTTTGTGGGCCCATTTTAGTACGATGTGGAGGCATAATTGGCACGTAGATTGCACAACCAAAATGTGTAAGTGTGAAATATCAGCCTCATATCCAGTTACCAATTGGTACGCACTAAACAGTTGATGGACAGTGGGTCGAAAGCGAATAAGTATAGATGCATCCAAAATTTCATAACCCCAGGCAGAAATCAACAAGTTGGTTCGTAGTACTAATGCTTAGGCGATGAACTGCAACTGCTTAATCATAGCCTCAGCAAGGCCATCCTGTGAATGTGGGGGACATGATGCTCAACATCAATCCCAATCGACATGCAATAGTCGTCGAAGGACTTTGATGTAAACTCACCAGCATTGTCCAATCTTAATGGCGAGATTGGAAAGTCAGGGTGGTTAGCCCGTAACTTGATAATTTGTGCTATGAGCTTAGCACAAATATTGTACAAACTATGCAAGGGTATATGTAAGGGTACAAACTATGATATGTGAGCTTATTGAAAAGTAAGGGTATATTGGTCCAACCATGTCATTTTTTTGCTAGAATTTGTAAAAACTAAGTCTCTTGACAAACTATGAGCTATGAGCTTATTGAAAAGTAAGAGTATATTGGTCCAACCATGTCATTTTTTGCTAGAATTTGTAAAAACTAAGTCTCTTGACAAATATTGTCATTGACTATGGCAAAGTGGCTAAAGGTTTGTATTTCCTCTTTATATATTAATTTTAACTTTTTATTTTAATGATTATAATTGTTGCTTCAATTTGGATCACGATTTATCAACAACATCACATATTATTTATAGTTACAAATTTTCTATTTCTTTGTAATTATTGATATAAGTTATATTTTAATTATTTATTTTCCATTAGATTGTACATCTAATGATTATAATTTATAATAATCAAGTAAATGATAATCTATATTTATATAATACTTTTATACCTGTTATTAAATCGGTGAGAAATAATGAGATTGATTTTGAAATTTCTTCACTAAAATTATTTTTAAACTTATATGTAAAATAAATAATAATTAACTATTGCAAGATTCTAAACCTTAGTAATCTTTTTAAAATATATTTTTCGAAATTTCACTTCCTTGGTGTTTTTTGTAATTATTACAACAATCCCATCACTAAATTATTTGGAACTGTTAGAATTTGATATTATTTGGTTTAACGCGATATGAATACTTTTACTCCTTTATTATAGCCGTCCATGTAGTAATGTGCAAGACCTTGCACGACATATCTTGTAATGTCCTATAAATTTACTATAAAGTTTCTTTATATTTTGTTCAAGTTGTGTTGGACAATATGGAATCTATACCTTATGGATAAACTATCTCGAGAATTATGACGTTTGTACTAATATAATTTTCGGGGTGGGTTGAAAATTGAGGATGTTTTATCTCAGGAGTTCCAAGGAATTAATGTCAGGTATATTGTATAATGATCCTTGCTGAGAGATATTAGAAATTGACTAACTACAGAATCCATAGTGTATGCTAGTACGAGAATCTAATGTACACTACAAAATGACTATATCGTACACAAAGTAGCAAGGGTTACATACATTAAGAGAAGAATCAGACAAGAGGGATCAATATCTGACATGTGGATTTATGCTGAGTCGGATGGTAGCAGGCGTGCATTACGTACGTAATTTATCGAGCATGACGTAAACTATGGTAGTATATAACATAAGGTATGGGACGCAGCGTATGCAAGGTTGGACCAAGGATATTTTGGGACATATAGGGGCGTCCACTTTTGGTGCTCATGCGGACGAGGGAAAGGGGACTTACGTACACTAACTAGAGGAAATGTACGCTATAGAGGACGCGTGGCAGTTGGAATAAGAAAGTTGCAGTTCATTAAGGTCTCCAAGGATGAAGACTTAAGCTATGGGGTTCTTATAGCTTTGGAATTGTTATTCTTATGAATTTGATGAATATAAACAAGGAGTTATCTTGTTAATTTGTATATGAGAGGTTGAATTCAAAATCCAGAATGATATAAACCTTGTTATTATGTTGAATTAGTTATTGATATTATTATCATATTATGACAATATATTGAGAATATGAATTCATATTTGATCAGACTGATTTGTTCGATTTTGTATATGATTTCATATTGTTGAACCGTATGATATTGTTGATTATTTATACGAGGGTATTGTTAATTGCTATCGAATGTGATGTTAATCGATTATTATACTAGGTTGATAATTGATCTATGATTAGAACCATTGTGTGGTGGTTAAGCTCGAGGTATTCGTGAATTGCTTTAGTTCGGAGTCGAGGATCTCGTAGATGAGGAATAGAGAATTCATAAGAGTGTAACTATCGTCATATCGGTATTAAAGCTTTTTGGTTCATAATGCTTAATGAATGTTTCGAATTGCGTTTCCTTCATAATTAATATGGCAACGATGGTATAAGTGTGAATTTTAGATATAGATGTTTTGTATATTGTACTTTGATTTTGAAGTTAAATCATAATGTGTATGATTTACATGTGTTGAATGCATACATGAGTATAGGTCGTACAGTTTGGTGAAGCCAAGGATATGAATTATTTAAGGTGTATGATATGCAAAATCACTTATGACTATGGATTCTGGTTAATTTGGATATATTGGTGATAATTGTTAGAAATGATGACAACGAGTATGTAATCGAGAGTTCGATAATGTACGTGCTAATCTAGGAGTTTAATTCTAACAAAGATCCGAGTTCTGTGTTATATTTCTATATTGTGATTGAGATATTATGATATGGATTGTGTGTTGAGAAATAAATCCAACTAGAAATGATCCTTTGTGATATCTAGTATTACGTAGAGGCTAGAGTGAAGCGGGTGGTGAATCTAATATGTGGTATATGAGAATGAGAACTATAATCTAATTAAGAATTATCCTCTAGGATCTCTAGTGCTCCATAGAGGCTTGCATACAACAGGTGATGAATTTATCATTATGTCTTGTGTATTTGTATTTATTGAGATATTTTTCATATTTTGCACTTGTTTAGATTGGTACTAGATTATCATTGATAGAGATTTGATATTTTTTATGACGGATTGGATTGACCATGGATTATGCTTATGTATTTGTGAGTTGCGATGATGTATAATGGATCTTGTGTTGTTGAGATACAATACAGTTGTTGAATTCAAGTTCATCTGGTCATATAAGAATACAAGATATGGGATATGGTAACGACTGATTGGATGTGAAATACCATGAGCTGGTAAAGTTATGGGACTATAATGGTGCTATTCTTTATATATATATATATGCATATATTGACATGTAGTTACTGATGCTGATGTTTCTCGAATTTGCACACTGATCATTATCATCGTTGAATGTTCAGAATGACCCTGGTGGCTAGAATTCCTTCGAGGTACTTGGATATAGAGCTTTTAGAGATCGTGAAGACATGAGCTTCCCAAGAGAATACTAGCTATGTCATGTGATTGAGAATCGAGTATTTGAACTGATTGTTATTTTTCGATGCAAATGTATTTTGAACTGTTGATTATTTCCATTGCAAGTGTATTTTTAAAATGGTTTTCTCGTATTTTGCAAACTTGGGTATATTTTGGAAAACCAATTCCCTAAAAACTTTTGTTAGTACATGGAAATGATGGCTAAACATACTGTTGGGATAAACAATCCTGTACTTTGTTTTGATAAACTGCCAACATACAGCAAGATGTCAAGTGCCATCATACAGCAAGTCTTCGCGCTGCCATCATACAGCAAAGGAATAAATGTTCATCATACATCAAGAAGTCCATAAGTCGATGACGCCAAGTATGGAAGCTTTCCGGAAACATTCATATAGCTCTTACCATACATCAGCACTAAGATAGCCTACAGCGTTGGAACCTATAGCAACAACATTAATGACTCAACATGTTGGATACAACAAACAAACTATAAAGTGTTAGAATAATCAAACACTCATCCAACAAGACTGAAGACCATTGGAACGGAATATTCTTTACTCACTAAAGTCAAGCCACCGTTCGAAAAGAATTATTTAAATACTGACTGGATAAAGTATTTAAATACCAGCCGAAAAAGATCTTCAGACAAGGAGCAAAATCCGGATCTTATATTTTGCAGGTCAATCAACACGTTGGAACGGACTCTTTACTCAACAGATCTATTTACAACGGATCTATTTCAAAGGCTATATATACCCAGAAGTTTGAAGATCAAAGAAAAACCAAGAATATATAAGATCAAGAACTGAAAACTGAGCAAACTGAATATACTGAGATACACTCATGAACATCACAAGAACTGAAAACTGAGCAAACATATTTCTTCAAGCTTACTGCCAGTATAGAGAGAAGAAATATACAAGTGCTCAACCTTGAACAACACATCATCTGCTCAAGCTTAAGAAGTCAAGTTGTTGGTCAAACCCTTGTTCTTACATTTTAAGAGTTCTATCTGTAATATCTGGAATTTGTACTGCTGTTGTTTAATATTTTTTATCCGAGTTATATTGTACAACGTGGAATCTGTACAGTATGGATAAAATAAATGAAAGACTGAGATGTCAGTATTGGTATAATTGTCGTATTTGGTCGACAATTGCATTTGAGGATATAATCTGTTGAGTATGTGTATTCAGTATGTCGTGTATATGTATCTAGTATGTTGAGACGTTTGACAAGGATAGCTGAAAATGGCTAAGTATAGCCTGATTAGCGCACGCTAATATTCAAGCTTAGCGCACGCTATCGTGTAGGTTTAGCGCACGCTAAAGGTGAAGGATAGCGCACGCTAGTGCAGAACAGATCAGAGGGAATCTACGTGTGGACCCGGCCACTTTCGGCGCATGTTCCGATAAGGTCAATGGATGTTTGTTGTGAAGGATTAGCGCACGCTAATGCATATGGTTAGCGCACGCTAATACTAGATCGATCCAAAGGGAATCTTGTCTTTGTCAGATGCTTTTGGCGTGTGGACCCGTCTTCGGAGCATACAGACAAACGAGTCAACTATGAGTAGCGCACGCTATGATCGGACACTAGCATACGCTAAATAGAGGCAATTACGTACACTCTAGGGCTTGCGGGATATTATCATAGATTCATCGAGGAATTTACGAAAATCTCTCGACCACTTACTCAGTTACTCCAGAAATCCCAGACGTTCGAGTGGATTGTTGAGAGAGAAAATAGTTTTGATATCGCTACCCTAGGGTACCGATGATTCGAAGTGTATAGTGATGCTTCCGGACTTGGATTGGGTTGAATCTTAATGCAACCAGGTAACTCGTCTGGAAATACATTGGCATATTCTCTCACTATCGGAATATCCGCCAACATCACTGATGATTTCTCGGTCTTGGTCATATAGCACCAATAACCAACACATCCCTGATTGAGTAATCTCACTGCTTTCATCATATTGATAACTTTTCCGGAACGGCTGGGGTTACCCCCCTGAAATACACACTCGAATTCATCTTCTGAAACAATAGTGACCGTACACTTACAGACACTAAGGACGGCATCATGACGATCCATCCAATCAATACCCAATATTACATCGTCCTTAGGTAAATCTACCACGATCAGGTCTGCCAACCAATCACGACCATTAAGCTGAATTGGGCAATTCTTAACCTCACGATCTCCGATAATTCTTCTACCATCTGGTAGATTAATGACATAACTATCCAGACGTAGTCTACTCCAGTATCAAAAATGGTACACACAGGTTGAGACAGAATTTCGAGTGTACCTAAGATCATTCAGGCCTCCAGATCGTAGGCTCTGTTCATCTCATAAATTCGGGGCTTGCCAGCCCCGGAACCGGATGCTCCCATCTGATAGTTGTGGGCTCTGCCTTTATTTGCCCCCGTCGTCTTGAACGACGCGGACTGAGTGGCCTGATTCTGAACCGATGACTGCTTCGGGGCCTGAGATATCACCGGAGTAGGTTTGGAGTCTCTTTGGCAAAAACAGTCCTTATGCCCAGCAATCCCACAGTTATTGCACGTGATAGTCTGCCTCAGACACTTAGTGCTGAGATCCCGTTCTCCACAGTTGAAACAGGTGATGGCTGAACTGGCCGCTCGGGACTGAGATTCCGCAGGTTTCGGTGCCATAAGAGATCGCTCAGAAAAAGTAGGGCCCGCACGAGGCTTCTTGAAGGTTGCCTGACTGCCTTCGGACTGATTACGATTATTCGATTTCTTGCCAGAAGATGAAGTTTGTTGCTTAGCAATTTCCTTCACAGTAAGCTCATAAGTAAGAGCTTTCTCGATGAATTCGGCCAGGGTGGCGCAATGATGATTAAGCAGCTGCATCCGCATACGAGGCTTCAACCGCTTACTGAAATACTTGATCTTATCCGCCTCGAAGTGGATAATAGATGAGGCGAAAGGAAGTAGCTCCTGAAATTTCTCGGTGATGGCGAGAACATCATCGTCCGCTGAGTGGTCGGGAATGAGTAATTATGATGACTTGGCCTCCCTGAGTGGGGCCGGATAATATCTCTCCATCATGAGGGTCTTGAACTGATCCCAAGTACAAGATCCGTCGGTGGGCTTCAAAGATAACCACCATGAATGAGCGCTCTTACCCAGATAGTAAGTCGCGGCTGAAACTTTATGCCCTTCGAGGCAATCCACCATAGCAAATAGCTTCTCAAAATGTTCAAGCCAGTGAATAATATCCGCCGGCTCAGATGAACCCTTGAAAGTAGGTGGTCTCTGGCGAGAGATGTCGCCAATGATACTTCTCACACTCCTCTCTTGCCTCTGAGGTGGCGGCGGAAGAGTCTGCTGATTTTGAGCGGTTGAGTTCTGCATCGTTTCCATGAGGCGTGCCATCTGTGTCATCTGGGCCATCATGCCTTGCATAAAAGTGAGTGGATCAACCCAAACACCTTATGATTGGGTGTTAGCATCACTGCTCGATGAATTAGCATGCATTGCGTACGTAAATCATTGTATGAAGTAAGGCAATAGCCTCTGGACTGCAATAACGCACGCTAACAAATACAGTTAGCGCACGCTAAGCATGTATCATACGCTAAATGAAGATGTTAGCGCACGCTAATAATGTACAGTATATATATGTGCAGTTGGGCATTATTCGTCATTTCCGTCCATTTCTTCATGTGAACCGATAGAGAGAGTTCTTAGAGAGAAGTTGAGGTTCCAAACACTTGAGTTGATCGTTCCTAACAACATTTGAAGCTTAGAAGTGATTGAGAATGGATTCAACCTTGGAAATCAATCCATGACTTCAAAGAGGTAATTACTCTTCACCTTTGGATTTCATTTTGGATTGAATGTTGATGTTCTTGAGTTGATGATTATCATATAAGCAAGTTGATAAACATGACTATGAGATGGATTACCGGATTATGATGATGTTGTTGTTAATATATGGATATTGACATGATTCTTGTGGTTTGAATTGTGTTGTTCGTCTTCTTGAGATAAGTTGGTTAATCATTCTCCTCAATTTCGGATGTTGATGTTATTGTTGATGATTACTCTCTGTAATGATAGATTATGGAAGTGTTATTATGGTTCTTGGTGTTTATGATGTTGATATTTGAGGACGAAGATGATACGTGAATATATGACTTGGATTATGAGTTAGATGATTATCTATATGTTAAAGGATATCGGATTTCGTTGTTTTGATAGCTATGAACATGGTTTCGAATCACTTAGTGTTCTTGATAATTGCCATATGTTGATCGATACTTGTAAGGCATGCATCTGGACAGCATTAGTGTAACACCCCCAATCCGCTTAGGGATATTACACTCCGTAGAACCTTTCCTCAAGGATCTACCAGGCTGGTAACAACATATAACAACTCAACCATGCCTTTAAGGGCTAAAATGACTCAGTAGACCGATTTGGTCTTTCAATAAATACATACAACTCAAATACAACTCATGCCCACGCAGGAGGTCAAATACAACACACTCACGTACAACGGGAAAGAATAGTGCAGCAGAAAGTAAACTATAACTAAACCAATAACATCATACGGTTCCTCGTGTGATTAGTATCGTTCATCTTTCATCATCCTTCATGCCGACCCTGTGTTATGCTCCCAAACCTGAATGCAAAAACAGACATCCACCCCCCGAATACTCGGGGGTTAGCAAAACTCCACTGTTTTGCTAGTGCAAGAACAAAGTGCAAATACGAGCCATACAATTCACATTCCACGAATAACAATAACCAGCAATCCTCAAAGATCCAAACATGACAAAAAGTACTTCCCGAGGCAAGAGTTTGGGTAAAACATTCCAAAACCGAAAGATCTCAAATCAAGGAAAACAATTTATAAAACAGTTTAAAATGCCGTCGAGAGTTTTAATAGAAAACAATTTAGGATTACCGAATCCTTATCTTTCTAAAATCAACAGGGTACTCGACCAGTAGGCGGAAAGCAATTTGCAAGAAAACCATTCAATCAACCCAAGCGAGTCTTCACAAATATTTACACGGGATTCTCGACCCAAATCCAAATAATATCAACACGAGATCAAACATCTCAACATCACACGGGGTTCTCGACCCAAATCCAAATAATATCAACACGAGATCAAACATCTCAACATCACACGGGGTTCTCGACCCAAAACATAGAATGACAACACAGCCCATCAAAGACACAGCCTCTCGTCCCCCCAATACTGCTCAAGACCCCTGATTAATTAACCCTCGGAAATCTCGTCAAATGTCCTTAGTTAATTAACCCTGATACCAAAGTTTTAAAACAAGTTGAAACACACTTTCAGAAAACACGAATCACGGTCTATATGGAGACCAGCATTTTGAAAAGATTTGAAAGAATTTGAAATATGATAATCATTCGGTAACGGGGTCTTAGCTAAACACTCAAATATCCGTTACCAATAAGCTTGCCAAGCGCCTCCATTGAAACACCTGTGCACCGGCGTTCACTCCACATGTCAGCCGCACATTGTCCGTGTCACCGCGCCGGCGTCACTCCCATAAGAGCCGCCCCTTGCACGCGCATCAGGTAAACACCGGCGTTCACCAACCATATGGAGCCGCATATTGCAGCGTACACCAGGCCGGAGATCGCACGCCCCGCCCTCAGAGGCTCCCGGATATGATGTCTCTCACAACAAGTATTCACATTGTCACAAGCATCAAGTACACTGTAACACCCCCAATCCACTCAGGGATATTACACGCCGTAGACCCTCTCCTCGAAGATCTACCAGGCTGGTAACAATATTTAACATCTCGACAATGCCTTCAAGGCTAAATGACTCAGTAGACCGATTTGGTCTTTCAATAAAAATAAACAGCTCAATTACAACATATACCCACGCAGGGGTCAAAATACAATAAACTCCCGTACAACGGGGAAAAGATACTGCAGCGGAAAAGAAAATACAACTAGACCAATACGACATCAACGGATCCTCGTGTGATTAGTATCGTTCATCTTTCATCATCCTTCGTGCCGACCCTGTGCTATGCTCCAAAACCTGAATGCAAAAATAGACATCCACCCCCGAATACTCGGGGGTTAGCAAAACTCCACTGTTTTGCTAGTGCAAGTATAAATACGAAAACAAGCCATACATATCATACTCCACAAAAACAGAATAATCGCGAATATACTTCCCGAGAAAATTCACTTGATCAAACCATTCAAAACGTGAAAGGTAGGAAATAACCCAATGTCCACATTACAAAACATTTGACGATCTCGGGAGTTTAGAAAACATTTGGGATATAAGAATTCTAAAACCTTTCGAAAACATTTAGGGACAACCCAAAAGTCATTTTCCAAAATTCAAGTTCCGGTAACAATACGCAGGCTCCACAACCCATTTCACAAAACACGGGGTCCGTGACCCAAATCACAAATCACATGTTTCTAAGGATTATTCGTGTCCCGTGCTAACAAGCCACGAACCTCAGATGCTCCCGAAGAACAAACCCGAGTGAATAACCCAATAGGAAAAACTTATCAAATCACATGTCTCCACGACACGAATATCACAACCAAACCACAACCATAAGTTATCCCGGCATCGCGCTAACAAGCCACGAACCTCGGAGTCCCCGCAAGACATACCCGATGATAACCCCGCAAGTTATCCCGGCATCGGGCTAGCAAGCCCCGAACCTCGGAGTCCCCGCAAGACATACCCGTATTGGATAACCCTACGGTTTCGCCCGACCCATACTAGCAAGTATGGATCCCGGAGATTCAACAATCCTACCCGGAGGCACATCACATACAACAAGCACACAACAATAGTCGATTATCAAGACAAGCAACATTAAGCATCACAACCTCCTTTCAAAGGAGTAACGACTAACATCACATCATGTCGAATACCCACCGAACAAACATACAATTCAATACACAATCCTCGGAAAACAATTATGGTCTATTATATTCACTCAATGCGATTATAACGTCTCAACGCGTCGAAACTAACACACATATTCCGAGAACATATCCATTCACGAAGTATTCGAATTATCGTTGAAAGACAATATTTATCGAGGACATACCAATCCTTTTTAACGTTCATTAAACATTGGATTTCGCATAAAATTATTTATCAATAATTATGCCGATGAAATATAAAATGTATGGGCAAGATACTTGCCTCGAATAATCGCAACACGGAGAATCGACCGAAGTAGGTTGACACGAACCGACTACGAACCTACCGACTCCACCGATCACCAACTCGCGGGCATAAACCACGAAGGACAAGAACAACAATGAAATGAATTCCATAACACGACTCAAATCCGTTGAATTCAAAGAACAAATGACGAACGTTCCGCTTTCCCAAGCGCCAAGAACACGATTCGTTCTGTTAAAACCCGAAAACGGAATTCCAAGTTGAAATATGGATATACAATCCATTGAATATGTTTAACAACATCATTTAACCATAATCGGTCCATCAAAAACGGATGAAAAACAAGATCAAGGACAAATCCCCCAAAAAGTCAATTTGAAGGAAATCAAGAAGTATACTTCGATTCGACGAAGAACAATGGATTAAATGATGTTAAACACAAGAATACTACTAAGATTAATTATATCCATCATGAATTAACCAATAATACGGAACGAATCGGACAAAAACGCAAAAACCCCCAAATTCACGAAATTAGGGTTCTATGGAAGATTACCTTGATTCGCTGGATCAAAGGATGATAACGGATGATTGATTGATGATATGAACTCAATAACTTCATGGATTTGTTGTCAAACAACATGGCTCCATGTTGGTATCACCCTCAGCCGCGGAAGGAAATGAGAAGAAGGAGAAAAATGGCCAAAAACCCGTGTGCGGGACCATAAATAGCCGCACAAGGTGCCGCGGCCTGGGAGTGTGCCGCGCACAGCCCAAAAATGGCTCCGGTGGTCGGCGGCAGCCGCGGCTCGGCCGGCGTGTGCCGCGGCACCAGACGATGGTTGGCCGAAAATGCCACAGAGTGTGCCGCGGCCTGCCAAAGATGTGCCGCGCCCTACGGCGGCCTGCTCGGCCGGAAGCTGCCGATCACCGCGACCGTGACTCGGCTAGAAGCTGCCGAGCACTACCGCCGTGACTCGGCGTGCGGCCTGGCCCGATTGCCGGCCATGACTCGGCCGGGGCCAACTCCGACGGCCCGAACGACCCCGAAACCCGAACCTGAATACGAATCGATGATACGGTTACGACGTACTCGCAAAGACGAATCTAAGAGCTAAGAGAACACACAATTCCGACCACCCGAAGGCTCGGAATTCAACAACGGAAGTAATTACCCAAAACTTTGGGAAATTACGAAAATGGCCCAAAACGTCCGAAAATCATGATACGCGATCGAAACACCAAACCAAAGCTTGCAACATGAATAATAACATTAAATGAACTTACGAGAAACTCGAAACAACAGTTTCGGACGAGATTCGCAAGAATCGAACTCAAGTGCGGAAAAGTCGCTAAAAAGCTCGGAACTCAACAAAACGATACCGAAACGAACTCGGATGACAAAAAGTGCAGAATTAATCATTCTCGAAATGACGAAACGGTCATGAACGAGTTGTCAAAACGGACTCCTGCCGAAAAAAGAAATTTACCGAAAATCGAAAATTGCGGATATTACATTCTACCCTCCTTAAAAGAAGTTTCGTCCCGAAACTTAAAATAAGTAGGGAGAAGCAATATCCCCTGCCAGGAGAACTCGACGAGATACGCAAAAACCGAAAACTCGCGCCCGACGGCGAAACGCTGCAAGAAACGCAAGGAGACATACGGCGTGAAAACACGCTCCGCGACGACCAACACAACGTTGCCGTTAGGAATATAATAAAACCAACAAATGACAAGCGTCATCAAACGGATTATATAGTCAAGTCAATTATCCGAACAATCACAAAACACAACGAACGAAAATCAATATGATTGACCGACCCAACGGTACATCAATCAAAACGCAAGCCAATCGCTGAACAAATACGGAATTCCACCGCCCAAGGGTTGGAAGATTGAAAACGAGACTAATTTCCCGAACTTAAGGAAATTAGGAAGGAGCCTAAATGCTCAACAATCACGAAACGAGGACAAAAACCGAACAAACAAACGACCGAGACAAAAAAAATCGAACAATCATGTCCGAACCACGAAGGATAATAAAATTCAAACAACAACTCCCAGGATGATCTGGTGGGAACTACAAGACATGCATTCCCATAAGATCCACCGGAATGGGAATAGCGATTGAAAAGTCACAACGACAAACGAGTTATTCCGAAACAATACCACACTTGTTCGATCAACAAAAGCAAGGGGCAGGACAAGCTCAGAAATGCCAACAAACATAATGAGTCGGGAAAGTCGAAAACACAGGAGTTCCAAATCCGATCCACTTCGAATAAAGGAACTAATAGATCCATATGATGTCACTTCCGAACAAGGTTCACAAGAATCGAACCGAACTTGAAAAAATCACAGCGATAACCAGATCAACCCACAACAAGATCACAGTTCGTTCGGACGATGAAACCGAAATACAGAACAAGTTCAGAAAGTATCAACGAATACGAGCGAGTCGAAAGAATGGAGAAAGAGAAAATACAGAAGTCAAAATAGTACGGGTATTACTTCCGACCTCATCCACGAAACTCACAAAAACAGGAGCAAGGTAACAAGACATTAAACAACCGACACATAACGGAACGATCACCGATGCACACGGCCATACCAACCCAAGCTCTAACAGCTCGCACATGCGCGACAACGCAGAAATCACCACGAGGCGACAATATTCAACACCAACATCCCGCCTCTCACAAGGGGCTAACACAACAAATGTGTGGAAAACCACTCAACGCTCACACCGCCAATTCGGTCATACTCGGGAGCAAACATCAAAATGACAACGCGAACATCATACATACATACCCAGCCCTCAAACGGGAATGGATAGGTTTTAAAAACGAAAACCTCATTTTGAAAATAATTTAGAATAACACCGGTTGATCTTGAGTATCACCTTTCAAAAAGTACAAACGTGAAACATTGTTATCGAGACTTTAAAAACCATCATGCACTTGGTAAAAATGAGGACATCTTCTTTTAGTGAAAGACTTTCAGAAATATTCGACCCTCGGGTTTAAGTATAAGTGTTTCTAAACATCGAAAATATCTCAAAATACTTTTGGTCCTCAATTGGAATTTTTTTTTTTTTTGAAATATATTGCGGCACGAGAAAGCACCTCGAAAACACCGCAAGAAAATAATTCGTTTTAAAAGTACGTCTCGAAATTTAATTTTCTAAGATACTCAAGGTTTTCAAAAATCCAATAGGCTAAAATGCCCAAAACTCACACATATCGACGTTCACTAAAACAACTCCTAGTACACGCATCAAAACGTTTAAAACCAAGACAATACATGTCTTTAAACGGAAATAAACGAAAAAAAAAATACCACATTTAGAACAAACCAATGACCCCATTCGAGGCCTCTAAGGACCCTCCGCATCAGCTAGTGAACAAGTCGAACGCGTATAAGCACAAAGCCTCCACAAGAGAACTTGTAAGACGTGCAAATCGATTCGAAAATCATCGAATGCATAAAACAACAATAAAAAGACATCACAAGCGATTTACACTCCTCGTATAAATCAAATACGAGAGTCGACTAAATACATATCGTGAAATCAAAATCCACATAAGGATTCCATCTCTTAACAAATAATCATAAAAATAGCTCGTGTCACACGAGGCACAACACAAAGAAGGGAGACTTACTTCCACAGGTCGCACGAAGATGATGATCGCCCCACGATACTAATCACGACCAACAAACTCAAACGACGCGTCGCGACACGACTCAGTCAGACAAAATCTGACAATACAAGACTCAACAACACATAACTCGACCCGACAGCCTAGGTTTCCTCAACCTAAGCTCCGATACCATTTATGTAACACCCCCAATCCACTCAGGGATATTACACGCCGTAGACCCTCTCCTCGAAGATCTACCAGGATGGTAACAATATTTAACATCTCGACAATGCCTTCAAGGCTAAATGACTTAGTAGACCGATTTGGTCTTTCAATAAAAATAAACAGCTCAATTACAACATATACCCACGCAGGGGTCAAAATACAATAAACTCCCGTACAACGAGGAAAAGATACTGCAGCGGAAAACAAAATACAACTAGACCAATACTACATCAACGGATCCTCGTGTGATTAGTATCGTTCATCTTTCATCATCCTTCGTGCCGACCCTGTGCTATGCTCCAAAACCTGAATGCAAAAATAGACATCCACCCCCCGAATACTCGGGGGTTAGCAAAACTCCTTTGCTTTTGCTAGTGCAAGTATAAATACGAAAACAAGCCATACATATCATACTCCACAAAAACAGAATAATCGCGAATATACTTCCCGAGAAAATTCACTTGATCAAACCATTCAAAACGTGAAAGGTAGGAAATAACCCAATGTCCACATTACAAAACATTTGACGATCTCGGGAGTTTAGAAAACATTTGGGATATAAGAATTCTAAAACCTTTCGAAAACATTTAGGGACAGCCCAAAAGTCATTTTCCAAAATTCAAGTTCCGGTAACAATACGCAGGGTCCACAACCCATTTCACAAAACACGGGGTCCGTGACCCAAATCACAAATCACATGTTCCTAAGGATTATTCGTGTCCCGTGCTAACAAGCCACGAACCTCAGATGCTCCCGAAGAACAAACCCGAGTGAATAACCCAATAGGAAAAACATATCAAATCACATGTCTCCACGACACGAATATCACAACCAAACCACAACCATAAGTTATCCCGGCATCGCGCTAACAAGCAATGAACCTCGGAGTCCCCGCAAGACATACCCGATGATAACCCCGCAAGTTATCCCGGCATCGGGCTAGCAAGCCCCGAACCTCGGAGTCCCCGCAAGACATACCCGTATTGGATAACCCTACGGTTTCGCCCGACCCATAATAGCAAGTATGGATCCCGGAGATTCAACAATCCTACCCGGAGGCACATCACATACAACAAGCACACAACAATAGTCGATTATCAAGACAAGCAACATTAAGCATCACAACCTCCTTTCAAAGGAGTAACGACTAACATCAAATCATGTCGAATACCCACCGAACAAACATACAATTCAATACACAATCCTCGGAAAACAATTATGGTCTATTATATTCACTCAATGCGATTATAACGTCTCTCAACGTACGAAACTAACACACATATTCCGAGAACATATCCATTCACGAAGTATTCGAATTATCGTTGAAAGACAATATTTATCGAGGACATACCGATCCTTTTTAACGTTCATTAAACATTGGATTTCGCATAAAATCATTTATCAATAATTATGCCGATGAAATATGAAATGTATGGGCAAGATACTTGCCTCGAATAATCGCAACACGGAGAATCGACCGAAGTAGGTTGACACGAACCGACTACGAACCTACCGACTCCACCGATGGCCAACTCGCGGGCATAAACTACGAAGGACAAGAACAACAATGAAATGAATTCCATAACACGACTCAAATCCGTTGAATTCAAAGAACAAATGACGAACGCCTGCCGCTTTCCCAAACGGCCAAGAACACGATTCGTTCCGTCAAAACCCGAAAACGGAATTCCAAGTTGAAATATGGATATACAATCCATAGAATATGTTTTACAACATCGTTTAACCATAATAGATCCATCAAAAACGGATGAAAAACAAGATCAAGGACAAATCCCCCAAAAAGTCAATTTGAAGGAAATCAAGAAGTATACTTCGATTCGACGAAGAACAATGGATTAAATGATGTTAAACACAAGAATACTACTAAGATTAATCATATCCATCATGAATTAACCAATAATACGGAACGAATCGGACAAAAACGCAAAAACCCCCAAATTCACGAAATTAGGGTTCTAAGGAAGATTACCTTGATTCGCTGGATCAAAGGATGATAACGGATGATTGATTGATGATATGAACTCAATAACTTCATGGATTTGTTGTCAAACAACATGGTTCCATGTTGGTATCACCTCACCGCGAAGGAAATGAGAAGAAGGAGAAAAATGGCGAAAACCCGTGTGCAGGACCATAAATAGCCGCACGGTGTGCATGGCCCGGGAGTGTGCCGCACGACAGCCCAAAAATGGCTCCCGGTGGTCGCGGTGTGCGCGGCTCGGCCGGAGTGTGCCGCGGCACCGTCTGATCGGGTTGGCCGAAAAATGCCACAGAGTGTGCCGCGGCCCTGCCAGCATGTGCCGCGGCCCTACTGTGCGGCCTGCTCGGCCGGAAGCTGCCGATCACTGCCGACCGTGACCGGCTAGAAGCTGCCGAGCACTACCGGCCGTGACTCGGCCAGTGCCGGCCTGGGCCCAGATTGCCCGGCCATGACTCGGCCGGGGCCAACTCCGACGGCCCGAACGACCCCGAAACCCGAACCTGAATACGAATCGATGATACGGTTACGACGTACTCGCAAATACGAATCTAAGAGCTAAGAGAACACACAATTCCGACCACCCGAGGGATCGGAATTCAACAACGGAAGTAATTACCCAAAACTTTGGGAAATTACGAAAATGGCCCAAAACGTCCGAAAATCATGATACGCGATCGAAACACCAAACCAAAGCTTGCAACATGAATAATAACATTAAATGAACTTACGAGAAACTCGAAACAATAGTTTCGGACGAGATTCGCAAGAATCGAACTCAAGTGCGGAAAAGTCGCTAAAAAGCTCGGAACTCAACAAAACGATACCGAAACGAACTCGGATGACAAAAAGTGCAGAATTAATCATTCTCGAAATGACGAAACGGTCATGAGCGAGTTGTCAAAACGGACTCCTGCCGAAAAAAGAAATTTACCGAAAATCGAAAATTGCGGATATTACATACACAGTCATCGTCGTAACAATTATCAAATCAATACACCAATTCACATAATTCATCCGTCAGTCCACGACCACACGAATAAATAACAACACGCACGTCAACCATAACGCGACGGAAAGAAGCAATATACGTACACACGCATTATCAAGCGCAACATCAACACCAAATATATCCAAAGGATTCACGTAGTCACTTACAACCCACACAATTTACAAAACACACGCGTTCTGAAAGTGAGCCTTTAATGAGGCTAGCCGGATCTTTTGAAAACTCATTTCAAACAAATAAACAAACACACTAAGATGATCACCAATTATCATATCCACAAAACAAGAATTGTATGGACAAGGTACTTGCCTCGAAATCGGCACGCAAGTATTCCGACGAACACGACTCAACCGGAAAGCTTGGAAACGCCTGATGCTATCGGAACGGAAGACGACGACGAACGAAGGGGTTCGAAGCAGTTTCTTCGCAAGAAACTCGACCCTAACATCATATAATCAATAAATCAACGATCATACGAGGAAGAATAATTATAGAACGTCCGAAAACCCCTCTAAGACACTCTACCGGACACCTTCAAGGCGTCGATCAAGAACTCGACCAAAACAACGAATCGATACGATCCAACCATGGAATAACAGGGGAAATGATATAATATATCTAAATATTCATCAATCCATCATAATCCTAAGTTAAATCGGATAAAATAGATGAAATCAACCAAAATACCCAAATTCCCCAAAACTAGATTTCTAGGAAATCTGACCTGATTCGGTAGATCATAGGATGTTATAAGATGGATGATTGATGATATGAACTCCAAAACTTCATGGATTGATTGTCCAACCACATCTCTCCATGATTAACCAAGCTCCAGTCGCGGAAGGGAAGAAAATGAGTGAGAAATGGCTGAAGAAAAACGTCTGCTGGCCTTAAATAGACTGATCTGCACTGTGTGCTGCGGCCCAGCCGAAGTGTGCCGCGGCACAGGGCCGAATTTGCCCCCAGTGATCGGCAGCGTGCCGCGGCCCGGACGAGTGTGCCTCGGCAGTGACCCGGCAGTGTGCCGCGGCCCTGCCGGCATGTGCCGCGGCTCACGGTACAGAGGGGTTGGCCGATAACTGAAACATGAGTGTGCCGCGGCCCGGACGGGTGTGCCGCGGCCCTGCCGGCATGTGCCGCGGCCCACGGTACAACTGCCGAGCACTACCGGCCGTAACTCGGCCAGTGCCGGCCTGGGCCCAGATTGCCCGGCCATGACTCGGCCGGGGCCAACTTCGACGGCCCGAACGACCCCGAAACCCGAACCTGAATACGATTCGAAGATACGGTTACGAAATACTCGCAAAAGCGAATTCGAGCACTCAGAGAACACATGATTCCGACCACCCGAAGGCTCGAAATTCGACAATGGAAAGTAATTACCCCAAACTTTGGGAAATTACGAAAATGGCCCAAAACGTCCAAAAATCACGATACGTGATCGCATAACTAAACCGAAGTTCACAACACGTCTAACAAAGTTAAACGGACTTACGGGAAACTCGAAACAGCAGTTTCGGACGATATTCGCAAGAATCGAACTCAAATGCGGAAAAGTCGCCAAAAAGCACGGAACTCAACAAAACGACACCGAAACGAACTCGGATGTCAAAAAGTATAGAATTAATCATTCTCAGAATGATGAAACGGTCATGAGCTAGTCATCAAAACGGACTCCGGCCGAAAAAGAAATTTACCGAAAATCGAAAATTGCGGATATTACATTCTACCCTCCTTAAAAGAAGTTTCGTCCCGAAACTTAAAACAAGTAGGGAGAAGCAATATCCCGCCAGGAAAACTCAACGAGATATGCAAGGAATGCGTAACTAACGCCCAACGGTGAAACGTTACAAACAACGCAACGGAATATACGGTGTGAAAACACGCTCCACGACGACCAACACAACGTCGCCGTTAGGGATATAATAAAACCAACAAGTGACAAGCATCATCAAATGGATAATACAATCAAGTCAATTATCCGAACAATCACAAAACACAACGAACAAAAATCAATACGATTGACCAACTCAACGGTACATCAATCAAAACACGAGCCAATCGCTGAACAAATACGGAATTCCACCGCCTAAGGGTTGGAAGATCGAAAACGAGGCTAATTTCCCAGACTTAAGGGAATTAGGAAGGAGTGTGAATGCTCAACAATCACGAAACGGGATCAACAAAAACCGAACAATCAAACGATCGAGACAACAAAAATCGAACAATCATGTTCGAATCACGAAGAACAATAAGGTTCACACAACTCCGAGGTTCACATCTCGACTCGAGACAATATATGATCCGGTGAAAACAACAAGATGTGCATTCACATAAGATCCACAGGGAAGGGAATAGCAATTGGAAAGTCACAACGACAAACGAGTTATTCCGAAGCTATGCCACACTCGTTCGATCAACAAAAGCAAGGGGCAGGACAAGCTCAGAAATGTCAACGAACATAAACGAGTCGACAGAGTCGAAAACACAAGAGTTCCAAATCCGATTCACTTCGAATAAAAGAACTAATAGAACCAGATGATGTCACTCCCGAACAAGGTTCACAAGAATCGAACCGAACTCGAAAAAGTCACAGCGATAACCAGATCGACCCACAACAAGATCACAGTTCGTTCGGACGATGAAACCGAAATGCAGAACAAGTTCATAAAGTATCAAAGAACATGAGCGAATCGATGGACTGGAGAAAGAGAAAATACAGAAGTCAAAATAGTACGGGTATTACCTCGGACCTCGTCCACAAAATTCACAAAAACGGGAGCAAAGTAACAAGACATTAAACAACCGACACATAACGGAACCATCACCGATGCACACGGTCATACCAAACCAAGCTCTAACAGCTCGCACATGCGCGACAACGCATAAATCACTACGAGGCGACAATATTCAACACCAACATCCCACCTCTCACAGAGGGCTAACGCAACAAATGTGTGGAAAACGACTCAACGCTCACACCTCCAATTCAATCATACTCGGGAGCAAATATCAAAATGACAACGCGAACATCATACATACATACCCAGCGCTCAAATGGGAATGGATAAGTTTTAAAAACTAAAACCTTATTTTGAAAATAATTTAGAAGAATACCGGTTGATCTTGAGTATCATCTTTCAAAAAAAATACAAACGTGAAATATCGTTATCGAGACTTTGGAGAACCATTTCGCATTTGATAAAAATGAGGACACTTCTCTTTTAGTGAAAACTTTCAGAATATTCGACCCTCGGGTCTAAATAAAAGTGTTTCTAAAACATTGAAAATATCTCAAAATATTTTGGTCCTCGAGGTAGAAGAATTTGGAAACATATTGTGGCACCTTGGATGTACCACGAGAAAATAATTCATTTTAAAAGTACGTCTCGAAATTTATTTTCTATGATACTCGAGGTTTTCGAAAATCTATTAGGCTAGAATGCCTAAAAACTCACATGTAACAATATTCACTTACATACAATCATAATACACGCAACAACTCGCTCAAAATCAAGACAACACCTGTCTTTTACCGGAAACAACAGTCAAATATCACAGTCAAAAGGACGTAAATAATGACAATACTCCTTATATTAATGAAACATGAGAGTCAGATAACCACATATCAAGAAATCAAAATCCTTAAGAGGATTCCATCACTTAACAAATAATCATAAAAATAGCTCGTGTCACACGAGGCACAACACAAAGAAGGGAGACTTACATCCACAGGTCGCACGAAGATGATGATCGCCCCACGATACTAATCACAACCAACAAACTCAGACGACGGGTCGCGACACGACTCAGTCAGATAAAATCCGACGAAACAAGACTCAAACAACGCGACTTGACCCGACAGCCTAGGTTTCCTCAACCTAAAGCTCCGATACCATTTATGTAACACCCCCAATCCGCTCAGGGATATTACAATTAGCACACGCTAAGCTTACTGTCTAGCGCACGCTAATTGAAGCGACTTAGCGCACGCTACGTTAAGTGATTAACGTGCGCTAAGTGGATAGGTAGTGTAGTATATCGTGTTTCGGTTATGAATTCATGATCGTTTAAGTTGGATTTATCAGACTTGTGGTTAATCGAGATATTGTTGAGCCGTTGGGTTTGTGAATTGGTTATATCGATTGTTGATTGTTATCGAACTTGTTGTTTATCGATTATTGTAATAGGTTGAGATTATTGATCGGTGATTAGAACCATGCTTTGCGGTCGTATTCGAGAATATTCGTAGATTGCTTTGGTCGGGGCCGAGAAGCTTGTAGGTGAGGTCAAGGAATTGGTAACGGCTTCATCGGTATCGAGGCAAGTTATTACTTGCACAATTTATAATATTTAATGAATGATTTCAATTTCATTCGTTTATAATTCGTATAGCGATGATTATAATTGTGAACTCTAGAGATTTGGATTTTATGTGGTTTTCCGATTTTGGGAGTTAAATCATAATGTATATGATTTACATTTGTTATTGGTATACTTGGGTATCGAGGATACATTATGATAAAGACGAAGATATGAATTATCTGCAATCCGTGATATTTTGGACCGTCGAGTATTGAGGATAATGGTTCGTGATGGTTTAGACATCGAGATTGCTCTCGAAGGACTCGGGGCAAGTACTCTAATCATTTTTGTTCTTTCGTGTCGATCATGTTGTGATACATTCGTGTATCGTTGTTGTCATGCATTGTGTATCATTGTTATATGCATTTGTGCATTGTTGTCATATGTCCACCAGGGTTGGTCCGACGGGATCATCTTGGGATCTATGCTAGCATGCGCTGGATCGTCGGACATGTTTTTCACCACGGTTGGCATGACGGGACCATCGTGGGATCTAGGCAGTGAACGGTGGATCATCGGATTACCATGTGTTGTTGTTGTGCATATGTATATTACTGGTTTGCCATAAGTATACATTGTTGTTATTGTGAGCATATTGACATTGTCATTTGAGTATACATCTGTAGGTCTTGTGTTAGGACCGTGTCCGTATGTTGTGTTGATCTGATCTTGGATTAGACTGACATGATTTCGTCGTGGCATTTCATATCTTGAGGTATGTTCCGTATTTCCTTTGGTATTTTCCGTTGATGGACAATCGATTATCGTGTTGAGATGTGATGATGTTACCCGATGGATTGGGTTGTACAGAGTTAGTGAATTTCGCAACAGTGAGTTATGATGATGTTTTGAGAACCCTGGACATTGTTGAGATATAATACAGATATTTTGATATTAGCTTATTATATTGTTAAGGATACAAATCGTGGATCTTCGTAAAGTTATGGCAGTGAGATTACATTGGTAGTATTCTTACTTAGTATCTCATTGGTATGTAATCATTGACGTGATGTGATGGTTATCATTGTTGGATATTATGGCTGACCCCGTCGTGGGCTTTCTTTTTAGGTTCTTGGAATTTCAAGCTTGTAGCGGTCGTGGAGTGATGAGCTTCCCGGAGGATACTGGCTAGAGCATATATTTGTGTATTGAGTTTCCTGATCAGTTTTTGTATTCCGCTGCTAGAGTATTTTAATTGTTTGTCTTTTTCCGCTGCTTGAGTATTTTTAAATGGCCTTCTGGTATCTGGTAACTTAGGTTACTTTGGCAATCGTTTTCTAAACTATTTTGTTGGTACGTGTGAGCGATAGCTTAACATATGTTGTTTTTAAAATTGTTGAGTCTTGGCATTTCGGGCCTTGTGGTTTCAAATGAGATTTTACGACTGTTTGATAAACGAGTTTTATAAAGTCTTCGAATATTTTTAAAAGATAGTACCGTCGTTAGCCTCTTGGGCATTTGTGCATGTTTACGAAAATTTCTTTTGGACTTGTGGGTTCCATCTCGGGGCCGACGCTGTAAGATTTTTGGATAGCTCTGGGGGTGTTACAGAATATGGTATCAGAGCTTAGGTTGAGAAAACCTAGGAAATTGGGTCGGGTTGGGTCGTGTTTTGTTGTGTCTTTAGAGTTGTCAATTGACTAATAATAGAGCCCTAGATTTTGTTGTTCACTCGGGCTTGTGTGCTATGTGATTTACCAGTGTGGTACTGGGGTTTTTGTAAACTTTTTCAAATGATGATAACGTGTTTCTTCAGATAGAGATGTGTTGTGTTCTCGAGTTGAACTGAGTTTGCAAAATGTGTGTTTTGAAAATATTTGTGTCGAGTATTTTCTTGAGTCGAGACATGTGCCAGTATCACGGGGAATCGTCGGCTTCACGATCTGTAAGTTTTTGGATTTTTGAATTGCATTGAGATTTATTGCCGAGCTAAGTTGATATGTTTTGGGATTCAGTAGAATATTATGCGTTACAGTATGAGGTGACAGAGTTAAGACAGAATTGATGATCTTCAGAAGCTATGATTTTGGAAATCAATATGTCGGATAAATTTTGGAACAGAGTTGTGCATTTGGGAGAAATGTTGTGGATGCTTGAGAAGAACATGTAGTCATGTTAGTTCATTTTGAGATATATGAAACTGTTTTTGAGCATTTGAAAATGATACTTTTCAAAATGAATGTTTTACGGATGTTTTACCGAAAATGATTTTTGGGCCGAAACCCAATTGATTTTGAAATAGTTTTATAACTCAGGACTTGGGGTCCAAAAGAGTTTTCCACTTTATAAACTTCTTGTTATGTGGAAAGGGATATGGGCTGAGACCCTGATGTTTCAAAAGGCTTTTCTGTTTTCTAAAACTCCCGAGATTTGTAAAACGCTTCACCAATCATTGATCTATTTTCCTACTGCCTTTCGCGGTTTTGGTTTACTTGTTCAAATGAAACTTCTTGGGAAGTCTTTCGCGGTGTTGATTTGTTTCAACGTTTTGTCATAGCATATTTGAGGTGATCCATGATGGGTTAATGATTGGCGTTGCGAGTCATATGTGGAAAAGGAGTTTTTAGTCGGAGTTTATATATTGAAATTCTGGAACTCTGTCGTATGGTTTTCCGATGTAATGTCAGTGGAATTGGTGACGAACCGAATTGGTATACAGGAGTATGGATGTAGTCGAGCATTTGCCTAATTACATTTTATTTAATCGTATGGATTTGAAGGAAATTGTAATCGAATACTTGGCATTAGCAAGCCAGTTCAACTTTTCGAAAATTAATTTCGTGGTATTACGAAAATTTATGTTTTGAGCTTTGAACTTTTTGAAAGAACTTTAAAAAATTTGTCTTCTTGACGAGACTATATGATTTCAAACTGGTTTTGAAAATATGATTGATATACATACTCATTTAGTGCATAATGCATATCATGGTGAAGTTATGAGTGTGACTCACAAAGTGGATATCATATCGATGGTACGAGGAAAAGAGATTCAAACTTTAGTATGGATGTTTGGTTATCCAGGTATGATCAGTTGATTTATCGGATAAGAGAAATATGCTGCGTGTTGTAGATTCATGCACAGGATGTAATTTTGGAACTTTGGATTTTGTGAAACCGGGACATATGTGCTATGTGATTCCATTAGTATGGTAGTAGCGCGATTTTACCATAGTGATTTTGAATGATTTCTTTGTAAGTGTAGATTTAGGGATGGTGACCCCATGCTGGTTGTTTTGGATATTGAGTGGTCGTTCCCACTCCATGTATGATTGGATATGTTCGTCGGTTTGTGATTGGTTGTTCATATGCCGAGGAGTATGTTCACCAGTTGGGTATGTTTATTTAGATCCACTTATGTGACTGGTGTGTCTTTTTGAGAACTTTATTCGTTCGTATATCGGTTTCTGTGGTTCTGTGTTGATCGTGTTGGAGCTTACCATATGAGGGTATTCTAGATGGTTGTTGCTCCTTCGTTGGTAATATTGGAGTTTATCATGTTGATGATATTCTCGGCTGCGTTTTGACCTTTGGATTGGTCATATTAGAGTTTACATGTCGATGATATTTTCGGTTAATTTATTGGTTGATCATTGCTGGTAATCATCTGAGCGTTCAGATTTTATGTTTTGGGATTCATTACCATTGTGTTGGGCAGTTGTTTCATAGATGTATCATGCATTATTGGTTTTTAGCAGATTGGGAGTTGATTGTGTAATCAGGCAGACAGGATTTGACACAGATAGATTATTTCATCCAAAGATGATATATTTTTGTTGAGACTCATGGAATGTGATTGTAAGCATATTGAGACTCTATGATAAATAAGGTTCCTATGTTTTCTATTAACGAGTTTGATGATTGGAGAATTAGGATGGAGGCTCATCTTGCAGCAATGCACGAAGAAATGATTCTTGTCATTCAAGATGGCCCCATAAAAACCATGAAGGTAAATCCTGCAGCAAGGATTGAAGGCCAAGCTCATGCCGAGATGGTCGAGAAAGAGCGCGAGCAGTGGACAACTGAAGAGCGCAAGCGTGCCAACCTCGATTGCTAAGAATGTACTATTTGTCACTCTTGACAAAAGCACATTCTCAAAGGTAAAAAGCTATACGACAGCCAAGGAAATCTGGGATAAACTCAAGATGATTTGTGAGGGAAGTGAGCTCTCAAAAGAAAATAAGATTTCAAAACTAACTCAGCAATTTGAATCTTTCGAAATGAAACCAACTGAAACTCTTAAGGAACTTGACCTCAGATTCACTGGCATTGTCGGTGAACTTGAAACGTTGGGCAAAATTTATACCCAAAAGGAGAAGAACTTAAAAATTTTCATATCTCTCCTTGCCCGATGGGACATAAAAACCACAACTATGCGTGTGTCATGTAATCTCAATGACATATCTACTTTCGACCTCTTCTCTGGCCTAAAAGCTTTCGAGTATGACATTGACAGGAGAGAGAAAGCCAAAGAGTCACCTGCTAGGACTACAACGTTATCCGCTGTATCCAACAGGAGAGACAGCATGCCCAACACATTCAAATCTGCCTACAAAAATGCTGGCAGTGACGACGATATCCTGTCACAAGATGAAATGGCTCTACTCATGCGCAAATTCAATAAATTCATCAAACAGTCTGGAAAGACTACATACAGGCCCAAGCTTTTTCATAAGGTAAGTTCTGAAACTTCCTCATCTGGTGATTCTAACTTATGTTGTAATTACAGGAAACCGGGACATTATGCGAATAAATGTCTGCATCCTAAAGTCCAAAAGTTGCCGGAAGCCGAGCAACAAGAAAAGGACGAAAGAAGACGTGCTTGGAAGAACAAGTTCAAGGCCCTGATTGGCGAATCAGAAGCCTCGCCCGCTCAAACCAAGACCAAGGAATATCTTCAGGCGGTTACTGACAGTGACTCGTCTGATGATGAACTCGAAGATATAGCATACATGTGCTTTATGGCTAAAGATATTGAAGAAGATGAAGATAGCAATGATGAGGTAAGCTCAACATCTTCCCATTAATGCATCTCATACTTTCGAAAATATGATGAATGGATTTAAAAACATTCAAAAGGCCCATGAGACATTGAAACGAGAAAACATACAGCTCGAAATTTCTAACTTAGAGCTGAAAGATGAAAATGACTTGCTGAGAAATAATTACGAAAATATGTCTATCGATTGCAAAAACAGCAAGATCACAGTTGAAAAACTCATGGATAGCAATCATCAACTTGCTCACGAACTAAATGAGGCTAAGTCTCACATTGAAAGCAAGACAAATGCTTTCATTCTGCTCAAAGCCAAAGTAAAAACCCTTAGAAAACGAGAAGGAGAACTTGAGACCATTTTGAAATCTTTCGAGAAATCATCTAAAAGGATGGAATAAATTCTAAGCACCGGGCAACATGCTCATGATAAAAGTGGCTTAGGATACAACTCATACTCCAATAAAGGGAAAACTAGTACCGTGTTCGTCATGTAACACCCCCAGCTCCGAACGGGAATATTACAGTGCCGTGGGCCCCGAGATGGAACCCACAAGGCTGAAGGAAATTTTCGCAAACATTTACAAACGCCCAAGAGGCTAACGACGGTATTATCTATTAAAAACATTCGAAGATTTATAAAACTCGTTTATCAAACCGTCGTAAAAACTCATTTGAAACCATAAGGCCCAAAATGCCAAAACTCAACAATTTAAAAACACATACGTTAAGCTATCCCTTACACGTACCGACAGAATAGATTTAGAAAATGATTGCCAAAGTAACCTAAGTTACCAGATACCAAAAAGGTCATTTAAAAATACTCACGCAGCGGATAAAGACAAACAATTAAAATACTCTAGCAGCGGAATACAACAACTGATCAGAAACTCAAAACACAAATACATGCCCTTGCCAGTATCCTCCGGGAAGTTCATCTCTCCACGACCGCTACAAGCTTGATAATCTAAGAACCTAAAAAGAAAGCCCACGACGGGGTCAGCCATAATATCCAACAATGATAACCATCACATATCATCAATAATTACATATCAATGGAAATACTAAGTAAGAATACGACCAATGTAATCTTACCGTCATAACTTTACGAGAATCCACGATTCGTGTCCTTAACAACACATTAAAATAATACCGAAATATCTGTACGGTATCTCAACAATACTCAAGGTTCTCAAAACATTATCATAACTCGCGATACGGAAATTATACCAACTCTGGCCAATTCAATCCATCGGATAACATTGACAATTCCAATACGATAATCGATTGTCCATCAAAGACAAGTACCAAGGAAATACGGAACATACCTCAAGATACGAAATACCATTACCATCACGTCAGTCTAATCCGAGATCAGATCAACACAACATACGGACATGGTCCTAACACAAGACCTACAAATGCATACTCATATGACAACGTCAATATGATCACAACAATAACGACAATGTATACTTATGGCACATATGCACAACAACAATACATGGCAATCCGATGATCCAGCGTTCACTGCCTAGATCCCCCGATGATCCCGTCAGACCAACCCGAGGTGGAAAACCCGTCCGATGATCCAGCGCACACTAGCATAGATCCCCCGATGATCCCGTCGGACCAACACGAGGTGGACATATGACAACAATGCACAACTGCACAAAACAATAGTACACAATACACGACAACAACAATGCACAAATGCATGACAACAACGATACACGAATGTATCACGACATGATCGACACAAATGATAAAAATGATTAGAGTACTTGCCCCGAGTCCTTCGAGAACGATCTCAATGTCTAAACCATCACGAACCATTATCCTCAATACTCGACGGTCCATAGTATCACGGATTGCTGATAATTCATATCTTCGTCTTTATCACAATATATCCACGATATAGAAGTATACCAATAACAAAAGCAAATCATATACATTATGATTTAGATTCCCAAAACTCGAATATGATTTATAATCTCAAGTCTCATGTGATTACGATTATAAACATTGTTATACGAATTATAAACGAATGAAACGGAAACCATTCATTAAATACTATAAACTGAGTAAGTAATAACTTACTTCGATACCGATACAATGACGAGGAAGCTGTTACCAAATCCATTGCCGTCATCTACAAGTTCCTCGGTCCCGACCAAAGCAATCAACGAACATTCTCGAGCTTGACCGCAACACACGGTTGTAATCACTAATCAATATTCTCAACCTATTACAGTAATCGATAGACAACAAGTTCGACAACAATTAATAATAGATAAAACCAATTTACAAACCCAACGGCTCGACAATATCTCGATTAAACAGTAGTCGGATTAATCCTACTCAAACCAGCACGAATTTACAACCACAACACGAAAATACTGCACTTTCTGCCTTCTTAGCGCACGTTAATCACCTAACGTAGCGTGCGCTAAGTTGCTCCCGTTAGCGCGCGCAAGGCAAGAACGAGCGTGCGCTAATGTCTGCAGATGCATGTTTTACAGATACCGATCAACTTATGGCGATTTCAAGAACACCAAGTGATTCTGAATCATGTTCAAAGCTATCAAAACAACAAAATCCGATATCCTTTAACATATAAACAATCATCCAACTTATAATCCAAGTTCTATATCCATATATCATCTTCCTCAATATCAACATCATGAAACATTAAGAACGTAACAACACTTTCATAATCTATCATTACAGGGAGTAATCATCGACAATAACATCAACATCCGAAACTGAGGAGAAGGATTAATCCACTTATCTCAAGAAAACGAACAACACTATTCAAACCACAAGAATCATATCAATATCTTCATGTCAACAATAACATCATCATAATCCGGTAATCCATCTCATAATCATGCTTATCAACTTGTTTATGTAATAATCATCAACTCAAGAACATCAACATTCAATCCAAAATGAAATCCAAAGATGAAGAGTAATTACCTCTTTGAAGGAATGGATTGAATCCCAAGGTTGAATCCGTTTTCAATCACTTCCAAGTTTCAAATGTTGTTAGGAATGATCAACTCAAGTGTTTGGGACCTCAACTTCTCTCTAAGACCTCTCTCTATCGTCTGAAGGTGAAAGAATGGACGAAATGCTTCATAATACCCGTTTGTCCCTTATATACATTACATTACTAGCGTGCGCTAAACCTTATGTTTAGCGTGTGCTACGGCCTTAGCGTGCGCTAACTGACCTTTGTTAGCGTGCGCTATCGCAGTCCAGAGGCAACTGTCTTAGTGCATGAAGTGATTTACGTATGTAATGCCCATGCAATAGCGTACGTAAATGCCTCTATTTAGCGTACACAAGTGTCTTACCATAGCGTGCGCTACTCATAGTTGACTCGTTTGTCTGTATGCTCCGAAGACTGGTCCACATGCCGAAAGTGCTGACGAGGATAAGATTCCTTTTTGTCCGATATACAGTTAGCGTGCGCTAATCAACATGCATTAGCGTGCGCTAACACTACATTACAACATCCGTTGACTTATCAGAACGTGCGCCGAAAGTGGCCTGGTCCATACGCAGATTCCTTCCGATCTGACTGCATTAGCGTGCGTTATCTTATATCCGTAGCGTGCGCTAAACCTGAACGATAGCGTGCGCTACTCCTGATTATTAGCGTGCGCTAATAATGTTACACTTAGCCATTTTCAGCTATTCTTGTCCAATCGTCTCAACATACAGAATACGGACATACGGCATACTGAATACATATACTTCTTACATCCAATTGTCGACCAAGTACGACAATTATACCAATACAGATGTCTTGGTCCTTCAATTATTTTACCCATACTGTACAGATTCCACGTTGTACAACATAACTTGGATAAAATAATCTTAAACAACAGTAGTGGAAATTCCAGATATTACATACTACACCACTTAAAATAAGTTTCGTCCTCGAAACTTGCAATCCGTCATAAAAACAAACAAATCGTTCTACCAAAATATCCCGAAACCATCACGACAACGATCAATCATCATTATTACCGAATAACCAAAATAGCATACTTACATATGCGCCAAGTCGACGCTCTCCTGAGATGCTAGCAAGTGACTTCACTGTAAAGCTTCAACACGCTTACGATCACAATTCCATGGATCTCAACAAAAATATAACATCTTCTAAGAAATAATCTATCCGTTTCAAATCTCGTCGCTTGATTACACAATCAAGTCCAAATCCTGATACAAATCAATAATACACGATACATCTGTGAAACAACTGCCCAACACAATGGCAACGAATCCCGAAATATCAACACAAAATCTGAACGCTCAGATGATCACCAGCAATGATCAACTCATAAATTAATCGAGAATATCATTGACATGATGAACTTTAATATGACCAATCCAAAGGTCGAAACGCAATCGAGAATATCATCACCATGATAAACTCCAACACGGTCAACACAGAACCACGAAAACCGATATAGAGTTCTCAAAACGACACACCAATCACATACAGTGGATCTCAACGAAACACAACCGACTGGTGAACATTCCCCTTGGCATACGAACAACGAATCGCAAATCGACGAACATACCAATTCATACAAAGAGTGGGAACGACCACTCAATATCCAAAACAACCATCATGGGGTCACCTGTAATATCCGCAATTTTCGATTTTCGGTAAATTTCTTTTTTCGGCCGAAGTCCGTTTTGACGACTCTCTCATGACCGTTTCGTCATTTCGAGAATGATTAATTCTACACTTTTGTCATCCGAGTTCGTTTCGGTGTTGTTTTGTTGAGTTCCGTGCTTTTTAGCGACTTTTCCGCACTTGAGTTCGATTCTTGCGAATCTCGTCCGAAACTGCCGTTTCGAGTTTCCCGCAAGTCCGTTTAACTTGTTGGACGTGTTGTGATCTTAGGTTTAGTTTTTTGATCACGTATCGTGATTTCCGGGCGTTCTGGGCCATTTTGTAATTTGCCCAGAGTTACGGGTATCCGTATCTGTAATTGTTGTCTCTGTAATATCCGGTACTTTTCTTTCCCTTGTATTTTCATTTTTGGTATATTTCTCGGTCATAGTGACCCTCGTGTACCTTTCAGTGTGTCCTTCCTGTCAACTGTTGAACTGTATTCTCGTTATTGTGGTGCGGAACCGCCGTTTCGGGGTTGCCGTGGATCCATTTCGTGTTATTGGTTCCCAAATATTGATTCCTATCGTTTTATTCTCTTTCCGGATCATTTTTATCATTTTGAAACCCAATAGGGGGTGTGGGCCGCGGCACAAGATGTGCGTGCCGCGGCACACAAATTCCTTCAGTTGTTGGTCGAGCAATCAGACTGTGTGCCGCGGCACACCTATCCGTGCCGCGGCACGCTGTGCCAAAGCCGCGCACACTGTCCGGTGCCGCGGCACACTCGTGTCTTCCGCGACCAAAACCCAATCAGACTGCAGGTGCCGCGGCACACTGGCCAGGCCGCGCACAATGCCAAAACCTGGGAGTAAATTTTCGGCCTGTGCCGCGGCACACTTCGGCTGTGCCGCGGCACACGAAGCGGTAATTGCGCAGACTCGTCCTTATTAGACGAGATCGGTCGTCTCCTTCCCCATTTTCCACCTGCATCGCGAGAGAGTGTTAGAGAGGGGGAGAGTTCTTCATCCGGGGGTCGATTTCATCATTTCTTTTCGGTTGTGAGGCTCGGATAATCAATCTAACGCGTGTTCTTCGGATCTTAGTAGTTGAATCTCCAAAGGTATTATTTCTTGAAAGCCTCCCTTTTGGATAATTGGGGATTTTGGGTATTTTGTTCGATTCCGCCCGGTTAATCCAATTTAACTTAAGATTGTGATGGATTGATGATTATTAGGATGTATTGTATCATTTCCCTTGTTAACCCTTGGTCGGATCGTATCGATTCGTTATTTTGGTCGAGTTCTTGACCGACGCCTTGAAGGTGTCCGGTAAAATGTCATAGAGGGGTTTTCGGGCGTTCTACGATTATTCTTCCTCGTATGATCGACGATTTATTGAATTTATGTTGTTAGGGTCGAATTCTTGTGAAGAACTCGAGTCCGAACCCTTCCGTTCGTTGTCTCCTTCGGGGTCCGAGCTTCCCGGTCGAACGGTGTTCTTCGGAACGTTTGGTAGCGGTTATTAAGGCAAGTATCTTATTATACGACTTGTATCTTGTGACTAGTAATTACGTATGATATGTATGACGATTTTGCTTGCCTCCGTAAATATGTTCCGTTTGAGTAGGTTGTGTTTTCCGAAATTTGAAAGTTTTGTGATAATAGTGATATATTGGTATCCATGTTAGGCGTTGTGCCATTTGTGCAGGATCGCGATGTACATATGAGATGGTTGTACACGTGGTTGTTCAATGTATTGTGTACCGAATGTGTGTTATGTTGGTTAAATGTCGTTGATTGATGATAGTTGTTGCGAGTGTCGAGGTTGTGTTATGTGCGTGCAACGCATTTATTTTGTGGTGATCAAGGTGATTGATTAATTGTGCTCATTGTTGTATGTAATGTGAATGTGAATATGTGTGTGACCGCTAAGTTCACTCGTGTTGGTTCGACGGACCTACGAGGATTCGTGGCGGTGGACTACGGGATCGAACTTAGTGAGGTGCTCGAGGTCCAATCGTGCGGGTCTCGACGAGGCTCACGGTAACGCATGGCGGTGGACCATGAGTTTCGGACACGCAGGCCCAACCGGGTGAGATCGACGGGGCTTACGGTGACACGTGGCGAGTTCACGGTGTCAGGACTGTGTGTGATTGTTGTGATTGATATAGTCCGTGCGGGTCGTTATGCCTACGGAGACACGTGACAGTGGATCACGGTGTCGGAATTGGTTATGTTTGGTTAATAGTCCGTGTGGGTTGTTATGCCTACGGAGACACGTGACAGTGGATCACGGTGTCGGAATTGGTTATGTTTGGTTAATAGTCCGTGTGGGTTGTTACGCCTACGGAGACACGTGACAGTGGATCACGGTGTCATGAGCATGATACTTTTCAAATCAAAGTCTTTAAAGGAAAGGTTTTAAGAAATAATGATTGGGCCGAGCCTCACGAGATTTATGGAAATGTTTCCGGTATTGTAAACCGTTGAATTATGAAACGAGTTTTGGGTTAAGGCCCTTAAGTTTTTCGAAAGGTTTTGTGAATCAGGACTTGAGGTCTTAAGGTTTTGAAATTCTAAAAATTCCCGAGATGATAATCTTATTTTCGAATGCTTCATAGCTTATCTTCCCTTGTGAAAACCTCCCGGGAATATTTGATACTTGATTATTATATTTGATCACGATTATTAATTGCTTGTTACATTTCATATGATTTGATACTTGCACTAGTAAAACAGTGGAGTTTTACTAACCCCTGAGTATTCGGGGGGTGGATGTCTGTTCTGCGTCCAGGTACATGCAGGTCCAGGGGAGCAGTCACAGGATTAGCACAAGGGGATGAGGAGCTGCGATACTAATCAAGAGTTGAGAGTGGTAGAGTTTAGTTGTATTGTTAGAGTTTATTCAGTCTTCCGCTGTATTGTATTTCGACCCCTGTGTGGGTAATGTTGTTAGTCAGTCCTCTTGATAGAGTTGTGTGACCTCATCGGTCTGTGTGTTTATGTGTAAGTGACCTTAACGGTCTGTATTATTATATTGTTTGACCCTGGTCGGGCAACCATTTGGTTGTTTATGGACGTTTAGCCTGGTAGATCCTTGCGGAAAGGGTTTACGGCGTGTAATATTCCCATACGGTTTTGGGGGTGTTACATTTATGGTATCAGAGCTTAGGTTGTGGAAACCTAGGCTGTCGGGTCGAGTCGAGTCGTGGGTTGTCGAGTAATGTGTTGTCTTGTCGTTCGAGTCGTCAGGTGACAAGTTGAGTTGTGCGTAGTCACGATGTGTCGGATATGTTGTCGGATGAGATTAGTATCGTGGGCGACCGTCATCTCCGTGCGGCCTGTGGATGTAAGTCTCCCTTCTTTGTGTTGTGCCTCGTGTGACACGAGCTATTTTTATGATTATGAGTCAATTGACGGAATCCTCTTATGGATTTTGATTTCGTGATATGTGATCATTTGACTCCCATTTTTCGTTCATATGAGGAGTAGTGTTGCTGTCTTGTGCATGTTTGATTTTATTTCTTTTATCCGCTGCGTGAGTTCTTTTGTAATGGCTTTCGGTATTTTACCGACTGAGTTTTATTTCGAAAACCAATTCCCTTAACCGAGTTTTTGGCATTATGGCCTCGATCATTTTGGCGAAATTCTTGTGACGGAATTTAATATTTTGTAAACGGATTTTGTGAATTTTTGAAATATTACCGTCATCGGCCTTTTGGTAGCTTATAAAAGGTTTTTAGCACAGTGGGTTCGTAGCGGACCCTCGGCGCTATATTGTCCCGTGTAATTACCTGAAATTTTTGGGCGTGCTAGCCCATTGAATTATTTTTGAAAACCTTGAGTATCTTAGAAAATTGAAATTCGAGACGTACTTTTAAAACGAATTATTTTCTTGCGGTGTTTTCAAGGTGTTTTCTAATGCCGCAATACATTTCAACAATTTCCGGTTGAGGACCAAAAATATTTTGAGGTATTTTCAAATGCAGTTGTTTAGACCCAAGGGTCGAATATTTTTGAAAGTTTTTCACTAAAGGAAAGGTGTCCTCATTTTTGTTCAAACACAAGATGATTTTCAAAGTCTCGATAATGGTGTTTGTACTACTTTTTTTGTAAAATGATACTCAAGATCAACTGTTGTTTCCAAACTGTTTTCAAAATGTGGTTTTCGTTTTAAAACTTATCATTCCTTTTTGCGGACCGGAAATGCGTGTATGGTTTTTGAACTTTCGTTACGGTGTTAACCCCGAATTGTGATTGAATTGGTGGCGTGAGCGTCGAGTCGTTCGCCACGCATATATTTTGCTAGCCCTTGTGGGAGGTGTGATGACGATCCTTTATGTTGTCATTTCGTGGTGGCTTGCGTGTTATCGCACCTGTGTGAGCTGTTAAAGCTTGGGTTTGTACGTCCGTGTGCATATGTGATTGTTTCACAATGTTTGTAATTATGTGCAGGTTATTGTTCGGGCCGTTGAGGTCGCCGAACGATACCGTCGTTGCTGTAGTGTTTGTGTGTATTATTTTACGATGATAATCGTTGTATATGATATGTATTATGATTCCTTGTTGTGCTGAGTTGGCATCTCCGCTATGTTGTTTTGCGACGTTATGCCCCATTGTACTTATCATTTGTATTTTCGGTATGCCGAGTCGAGGCGTTTCAACCGTGATGTGCCGGGGCATGCACGAGTAAATTGTCCTTCTCGTCAGTAACACATTTCAAGTGTGGACTCGAGGGACACCGAATTCAGTTTTGCGATTTGACTACCAAGACTTTCGGAGTTCGCGTCAAAGACAGCTTATCGGAATCGGCTCTAAGAGGCCCATGGGAGATGTTTCTGTCGGATGCTCGTTGTGTTGTCACCTTGATTTCGTGTTGTGAGTTTCGGGAACGACACTTCTTTTTTGAAGAGGTCGAACATAATACCCGTATTATTTTTGCCCCTGCATTTTCTCTCTCTCAATTCTAACGACTCGCTCGTGTTCGTTGATACTTTCTGAACTTGTTCTGTATTTCGGTTTCGTCGTTCGAACGAGCTGTGATCCTATTGTGGGTCGATCTGGTTATCGCTGTGACTTTTTTCGAGTTCGGTTCGATTCTTGTGAACCTTGTTCGGAAGTGACATCATCTGGTTTTATTAGTTCTCTTATTCGAAGTGGATTGGATTTTGAACCTCTGTATTTTCGACTCTGTTGACTCGGTTATGTTCGTTGACATTTTCTGAGCTTGTCCTACCCCTTGCTTTTGTTGATCGAACGAGTGTGGTATTGTTTCGGAATAACTCGTTTGTCGTTGTGATTTTTTTTAATTGCTATTCCCTTTCCTGTGGATCTGATGTGGGTGCACATCTTGTTGTTTTCACCGAATCATGTTTTGTCTCGAGTCGAGATGTGAACTTCGGAGTTGTCGGTTGAACCTTATTGTTCTTCGTGATCCGAACATGATTATTCGATTTTTGTTGACTCGATCGTTATGGTTGATCATTGATTGTTCGTTTTTTTTTGTTGATCTCGATTCATGATTTTTGAACGTCCGGACTCCTTCGTAATTTCCTTAAGTTCGAGAAATTAGTCTCGTTTCGATCTTCCAACCCTTGGGCGGTGGAATTCCGTATTTGTTCAGCGTTTGGCTCGCGTTTTGATTGATGAACCGTTGGGTTGGTCAATCGTATTGATTTTTGTTCGTTGTGTTTTACGATTGTTCAGATAATCGACTCGATTGTATTATCTATTTGATGACGCTTGTCACTTGTTGATTTTATTATGTCTATACCGGGGGCGTCGTGTTGGTCGTCGTGGAGCGTGTTCTCACGCCGTATATTCCGTTGCGTTGCTTGTAACGTTTCGCCGTTGGGCATGAGTTACGCACTTCCTGAGTATCTCGTTGAGTTTTTCCAGGCGGAATATTTCTTCTCCCTACTTGTTTTAAGTTTCGGGACGAAACTTCTTTTAAGGAGGGTAGAATGTAATATCCGCAATTTTCGATTTTCGGTAAATTTCTTTTTTCGGCCGAAGTCCGTTTTGACGACTCTCTCATGACCGTTTCGTCATTTCGAGAATGATTAATTCTACACTTTTGTCATCCGAGTTCGTTTCGGTGTTGTTTTGTTGAGTTCCGTGCTTTTTAGCGACTTTTCCGCACTTGAGTTCGATTCTTGCGAATCTCGTCCGAAACTGCCGTTTCGAGTTTCCCGCAAGTCCGTTTAACTTGTTGGACGTGTTGTGATCTTCGGTTTAGTTTTTCGATCACGTATCGTGATTTCCGGGCGTTCTGGGCCATTTTGTAATTTGCCCAGAGTTACGGGTATCCGTATCTGTAATTGTTGTCTCTGTAATATCCGGTACTTTTCTTTCCCTTGTATTTTCATTTTTGGTATATTTCTCGGTCATAGTGACCTCGTGTACCTTTCAGTGTGTCCTTCCTGTCAACTGTTGAACTGTATTCTCGTTATTGTGGTGCGGAACCGCCGTTTCGGGGTTGCCGTGGATCCATTTCGTGTTATTGGTTCCCAAGTATTGAATCCTATCGTTTTATTCTCTTTCCGGATCATTTTTATCATTTTGAAACCCAATAGGGGGTGTGGGCCGCGACACAAGATGTGCGTGCCGCGGCACACAAATTCCTTCAGTTGTTGGTCGAGCAATCAGCATGCGTGTGCCGCGGCACACCTATCCGCGCGCAGCGATGCTGTGCCAGTGCCGCGGCACACTGTCCCGGCCGGCACACTCGTGTGTCTTCCGCGACCAAAACCCAACTGTACCGTGTGCCGCGGCACACGCAGGCTGTGCCGCGGCACAATGCCAAAACCTGGGAGTAAATTTTCGGCCTGTGCCGCGGCACACTTCGGCTGTGCCGCGGCACACGAAGCGGTAATTGCGCAGACTCGTCCTTATTAGACGAGATCGGTCGTCTCCTTCCCCATTTTCCACCTGCATCGCGAGACAGTGTTAGAGAGGGGGAGAGTTCTTCATCCGGGGGTCGATTTCATCATTTCTTTTCGGTTGTGAAGCTCGGATAATCAATCTAACGCGTGTTCTTCGGATCTTAGTACTTGAATCTCCAAAGGTATTATTTCTTGAAACCCTCCCTTTTGGATAATTGGGGATTTTGGGTATTTTGTTCGATTCCGCCCGGTTAATCCAATTTAACTTAAGATTGTGATGGATTGATGATTATTAGGATGTATTGTATCATTTCCCTTGTTAACCCTTGGTCGGATCGTATCGATTCGTTATTTTGGTCGAGTTCTTGACCGACGCCTTGAAGGTGTCCGGTAAAATGTCATAGAGGGGTTTTCGGGCGTTCTACGATTATTCTTCCTCGTATGATCGACGATTTATTGAATTTATGTTGTTAGGGTCGAATTCTTATGAAGAACTCGAGTCGGAACCCTTCCGTTCGTTGTCTCCTTCGGGGTCCGAGCTTCCCGGTCGAACGGTGTTCTTCGGAATGTTTGGTAGCGGTTATTAAGGCAAGTATCTTATTATACGACTTGTATCTTGTGACTAGTAATTACGTATGATATGTATGACGATTTTGCTTGCCTCCGTAAATATGTTCCGTTTGAGTAGGTTGTGTTTTCCGAAATTTGAAAGCTTTGTGATAATAGTGATATATTGGTATCCATGTTAGGTGTTGTGCCATTTGTGCAGGATCACGATGTACATATGAGATGGTTGTACACGTGGTTGTTCAATGTATTGTGTACCGAATGTGTGTTATGTTGGTTAAATGTCGTTGATTGATGATAGTTGTTGCGAGTGTCGAGGTTGTGTTATGTGCGTGCAACGTACGATTTTGTGGTGATCAAGGTGATTGATTAATTGTGCTCATTGTTGTATGTAATGTGAATGTGAATATGTGTGTGACCGCTAAGTTCACTCGTGTTGGTTCGACGGGACCTACGAGGATTCGTGGCAGTGGACTACGGGATCAGAACTTAGTGAGGTACTGAGGTCCAATCGTGCGGGTCTGACGAGGCCTACGATAACGCATGGCAGTGGACCATGAGTTTCGGACACAGTGCGTCCAACCGGGTGAGCTCGACGGGGCTTACGGTGACACGTGGCAGTAGACTACGGTGTCAGGACTGTGTGTGTGATTGTTGTGATTGATATAGTCCGTGCGGGTCGTTATGCCTACGGAGACACGTGACAGTGGATCACGGTGTCGGAATTGGTTATGTTTGGTTAATAGTCCGTGTGGGTTGTTATGCCTACGGAGACACGTGACAGTGGATCACGGTGTCGGAATTGGTTATGTTTGGTTAATAGTCCGTGTGGGTTGTTACGCCTACGGAGACACGTGACAGTGGATCACGGTGTCATGAGCATGATACTTTTCAAATCAAAGTCTTTAAAGGAAAGGTTTTAAGAAATAATGATTGGGCCGAGCCCCACGAGATTTATGGAAATGTTTCCGGTATTGTAAACCGTTGAATTATGAAACGAGTTTTGGGTTAAGGCCCTTAAGTTTTTCGAAAGGTTTTGTGAATCAGGACTTGAGGTCTTAAGGTTTTGAAATTCTAAAAATTCCCGAGATGATAATCTTATTTTCGAATGCTTCATAGCTTATCTTCCCTTGTGAAAACCTCCCGGGAATATTTGATACTTGATTATTATATTTGATCACGATTATTAATTGCTTGTTACATTTCGTATGATTTGATACTTGCACTAGTAAAACAGTGGAGTTTTACTAACCCCCGAGTATTCGGGGGGTGGATGTCTGTTCAAGGCCCGTGTACATGCAGGTCCAGGGGAGCAGTCACAGGATTAGCACAAGGGGATGACGAGCTGCGATACTAATCAAGAGTTGAGAGTGGTAGAGTTTAGTTGTATTGTTAGAGTTGATTCAGTCTTCCGTTGTATTGTATTTCGACCCCTGTGTGGGTAATGTTGTTAGTCAGTCCTGTTGATAGAGTTGTGTGACCTCATCGGTCTGTGTGTTTATGTGTAAGTGACCTTAACGGTCTGTATTATTATATTGTTTGACCCTGGTCGGGCAAGCATTTGGTTGTTTATGGACGTTTAGCCTGGTAGATCCTTGCGGAAAGGGTTTACGGCGTGTAATATTCCCATACGGTTTTGGGGGTGTTACATCACCATCCCCAAATTTACACTTACAAAGAAATCAATCAAAGATCACTATGTTAAAATTGCGCTACTACCGCACCAATGGAATCACATAGCACATATGTTCCGGTTTCAAAATCTCCAAGTTTCCAAAATAATATTATGTGCATGAATCTACAACACGCAACATATTTCTCTTATCCGATAACTCAACCGATCATCACCGGATAATCAAACTGCCATACTAAAGTTCGAATCTCTTTTCCTCGTACCATACTGATGTCTTATCCAGTTCGTGAATCTCATTCAGAACTTCACCACGATATGAATTATGCATTAAATGCATATGTACATCAATCACATTTTCAAAACCAGTTTGAAATCATATAATCTTGTCAAGGAGACAAATTTTCGAAAGTTCTTTCAAAAATTTCAAAACTCAAAACATAAATTTTGGTAAGACCACCAAATCAATTCTCGAAAAATAAACTGGCTCATTGGTGCCAAGTATTTGATAACAGTTTCCTTCGAATCCACATGATTTCGAAGTTTTAAAATGAAAACTATGCAAATGATTGACCACATCCGTACTCCTATATACCAATCTGGCTCGTCACAAATCCCACTGATGTTCCATCAGAAAACTACACGATAGAATCCAAAATCTCAATGTATAAACTTCGACAAAAACTCCTTTTCCACATATGACTCGCAACGTCAATCATTTTCCATCCTGGATCACCTCACTTATGCTATGACAATGCATTGAAACAAATCAACACAGCGAAAGACTTCTCGAGAAGTTCCATTTGAACAAGTAAACCAAAAACCTCAAAAGGTAGGAACAAAATAAATAAACGATTGATAAAGAGTTTTACAAATCTCGGGAGTTTTAGAAAACAGAAAAGCTTTCTTTTGAAACATTGGGGTCTCAGCCCGTATCTTGTTCCGCGTTATAAGAAGTTTAAAAAGTAGAAAACCCTTTTCGGACTCCAAGTCCTGAGTTACAAAACTATTTCAAAATCTATTGGGTCTCGGCCCAAAAATCATTTTCCGTAAAACATCCATAAAACATTCATTTTGAAAAGTATCATTTTCAAATGCTCAAAAGCGGTTTCATGTATTTCAAAATGACTTAACATGACTACATGCTCTTCTCAACCATGCACAATATTTCTCCCAAATGTACAATTCCATTCCAAGCTTAACCGACATACTGATTTCCAATATCGTAACTTCTCAAGATTATCAATCCTGTCCCAACTCTGTCACCTTATACTATAACGCATAATATTTGCTGAATCTCAAAGCATATCAACTTAGAACGGCAGTAAATCTCAATATAATTCAAGAATCCAAATACTTACAGATCGTGAAGCCGACGATTCCCCGTGATACTGGCACATGTCTCGACTCAAGAAAATACTCGACACAGATATTTTCAAAACACACACTTTGCAAACTCAGTTCGACTCGAGAACACAACACAGCTCTATCTGAAGAAACACGTTAACACCATTTGGAAAAGATACAACAATCCCAGTACCACACAGGTAAATCACATAACGCACAAGCGCGAGTGAACAACAAAAACCCAGAGCTCAAACACTTGTCAACCGACAACTCGAATGACACGACAAAAGCACGACCCAACTCGACCCGACTGCCTAGGTTTTCACAACCTAAGCTCCGATACCATATTCTGTAACACCCCCAGATCCAAACGGGAATATTACAGCGCCGTGGGCCCCGAGATGGAACCCACAAGGCTGGAGGAAATTTTCGCAAACATTTACAAACGCCCAAGAGGCTAACGACGGTATTATATATTAAAAACATTCGAAGATTTATAAAACTCGTTTATCAAACCATCGTAAAAACTCATTTGAAACCACAAGGCCCAAAATGCCAAAACTCAACAGTTTAAAAACACATACGTTAAGCTATCGCTTACACGTACCGACAGAATAGATTCAGAAAATGATTGCCAAAGTAACCTAAGTTACCAGATACCAAAAAGGTCATTTAAAAATACTCACGCAGCGGATAAAGACAAACAATTAAAATACTCTAGCAGCGGAATACAACAACCGATCAGAAACTCAAAACACAAATACATGCCCTTGCCAGTATCCTCCGGGAAGTTCATCTCTCCACGACCGCTACAAGCTTGATAATCCAAGAACCTAAAAAGAAAGCCCACGACGGGGTCAGCCATAATATCCAACAATGATAACCATCACATATCATCAATAATTACATATCAATGGAAATACTAAGTAAGAATACGACCAATGTAATCTTACCGTCGTAACTTTACGAGAATCCACGATTCGTGTCCTTAACAACACATTAAAATAATACCGAAATATCTGTACGGTATCTCAACAATACTCAAGGTTCTCAAAACATTATCATAACTCGCGATACAGAAATTATACCAACTCTGGCCAATTCAATCCATCGGATAACATTGACAATTCCAATACGATAATCGATTGTCCATCAAAGACAAGTACCAAGGAAATACGGAACATACCTCAAGATACGAAATACCATTCACAAGACCTACAAATGCATACTCATATGACAACGTCAATATGATGACAACAATAACGACAATGTATACTTATGGCAAACCCATAATATACATATGCACAACAACAATACATGGCAATCCGATGATCCAGCGTTCACTGCCTAGATCCCCCGATGATCCCGTCAGACCAACCCGAGGTGGAAAACCCGTCCGATGATCCAGCGCACGCTAGCATAGATCCCCCGATGATCCCGTCGGACCAACACGAGGTGGACATGTGACAACAATGCACAACTGCACAAAACAACAGTACACAATACACGACAACAACAATGCACAAATGCATGACAACAACGATACACGAATGTATCACGACATGATCGACACAAATGATAAAAATGATTAGAGTACTTGCCCCGAGTCCTTCGAGAACGATCTCAATGTCTAAACCATCACGAACCATTATCCGCAATACTCGACGGTCGATAGTATCACGGATTGCTGATAATTCATATCTTCGTCTTTATCACAATATATCCTCGATATACAAGTATACCAATAACAAAAGCAAATCATATACAAAATGATTTAGATTCCCAAAACTCGAATATGATTTATAATCTCAAGTCTCCTGTGATTACGATTATAAACATTGTTATACGAATTATAAACGAATGAAACGGAAACCATTCATTAAATACTATAAACTGAGTAAGTAATAACTTACTTCGATACCGGTACAATGACGAGGAAGCTGTTACCAAATCCATTGCCGTCATCTACAAGTTCCTCGGTCCCGACCAAAGCAATCAACGAACATTCTCGAGCTTGACCGCAACACACGGTTGTAATCACTGATCAATATTCTCAACCCATTACAGTAATCGATAGACAACAAGTTCGACAACAATTAACAATAGATAAAACCAATTTACAAACCCAACGGCTCGACAATATCTCGATTAAACACTAGTCGGATTAATCCTACTCAAACCAGCACGAATTTACAACCACAACACGAAAATACTGCACTTTCTGCCTTCTTAGCGCACGCTAATCACCTAACGTAGCGTGCGCTAAGTTGCTCCCGTTAGCGCGCGCTAGGCAGTAAACGTAGCGTGCGCTAATGCTGTATAGATGCATGTTTTACAGGTACCGATCAACTTATGGTGATTTCAAGAACACCAAGTGATTCTGAATCATGTTCAAAGCTATCAAAACAACGAAATCCGATATCCTTTAACATATAAACAATCATCCAACTTATAATCCAAGTTCTATATCCATATATCATCTTCCTCAATATCAACATCATGAAACATTAAGAACGTAACAACACTTTCATAATCTATCATTACAGGGAGTAATCATCGACAATAACATCAACATCCGAAACTGAGGAGAAGGATTAATCCACTTATCTCAAGAAAACGAACAACACTATTCAAACCACAAGAATCATATCAATATCTTCATGTCAACAATAACATCATCATAATCCGGTAATCCATATCATAATCATGCTTATCAACTTGTTATGTAATAATCATCAACTCAAGAACATCAACATTCAATCCAAAACGAAATCCAAAGATGAAGAGTAATTACCTCTTTGAAGGAATGGATTGAATCCCAAGGTTGAATCCGTTTTCAATCACTTCCAAGTTTCAAATGTTGTTAGGAATGATCAACTCAAGTGTTTGGGACCTCAACTTCTCTCTAAGACCTCTCTCTATCGTCTGGAGGTGAAAGAATGGACGAAATGCTTCATAATACCCGTTTGTCCCTTATATAGAATACATTACTAGCGTGCGCTAAACCTTATGTTTAGCGTGCGCTACGGCCTTAGCGTGCGCTAACTGACCTTTGTTAGCGTGCGCTATCGCAGTCCAGAGGCAACTGTCTTAGTGCATGAAGTGATTTACGTACGCAATGCCCATGCAATAGCGTACGTAAATGCCTCTATTTAGCGTACGCAAGTGTCTTACCTTAGCGTGCGCTACTCATAGTTGACTCGTTTGTCTGTATGCTCCGAAGACTGGTCCACATGCCGAAAGTGCTGACGAGGAGAAGATTCCTTTTTGTCCGATATACAGTTATCGTGCGCTAATCAACATGCATTAGCGTGCACTAACACTACATTACAACATCCGTTGACTTATCAGAACGTGCGCCGAAAGTGGCCTGGTCCACACGCAGATTCCTTCCGATCTGACTGCATTAGCGTGCGTTATCTTATATCCGTAGCGTGCGCTAAACCTGCACGATAGCGTGCGCTACTCCTGATTATTAGCGTGCGCTAATAATGTTACACTTAGCCATTTTCAGCTATTCTTGTCCAATCGTCTCAACATACAGAATACGAACATACGGCATACTGAATACATATACTTCTTACATCCAATTGTCGACCAAGTATGACAATTATACCAATACAGATGTCTTGGTCCTTCAATTATTTTACCCATACTGTACAGATTCCACGTTGTACAACATAACTCGGATAAAATAATCTTAAACAACAGTAGTGGAAATTCCAGATATTACACGTCAGGGGTGTGGAACACATTCATGTACCTGAGGAGACCCCAAGTCCTGTCAAGGTACCTGTTGCACTGCGAACAACAAAGGCTGCCATTCCACCACCATAGTCATATAACAGGCAGCGGAATCCTCAGCCATCCAGACCTGTAAGGCGTAACCAGTAGCATTCTCCCCGAGCATATCAACAGGGCCAACAACCGTTCAGAAAGAAGGTTGTAACCAAATATCAAAGTCCCGCACGGCAGTACTTCCAACAGTACAGCGCGCCTAGATATTGGATACAAGAGCCTCGTTATCCACCGAGAAAGCAGGTCACCGCAAAGTATCAGCAACAGCTTTGGGAATCCAACTGGAGACCCATAAGGCAAGCTGTAAGGCCGAAGAAAATGGCTCCACCTCCAAGACGGCATTCGTACTGGGTTAATAATAATAACCCTGAAATTTTCATGCATAATAATTATCAAGGTTACAGCGACTACGTGCATGCCCCTCGTAGACATCGAACAATGAACCTAAAGTAACCTACAGCAAGCCAATTGTAGTTAGGCAAATCTGGGTACCTTAAGGCACTAACTGTTAGAAGTATGCCCTCGAATGCCACTCAGAGGTTGTTGAGTGAGGGCATTGTACTTGTAATTATGTAAACCTATTATATAAGGCAAATGAATGTTTCTTTATTTACTGGTAGTTACTGGCATTCGTAACTCGTAAATAAACATATAGAAACTAGTCCGTGTATTTGAGAGCAAAACGTTCCACTCCTTATTGGATAAGGGAGTCGGCACTGGAAAGGTTATAGCTCAAATACTTAATCGTTCGCAAGTCGATGAAACTTGACTGGGCGTTAAGTTTATGTGAAGACTTGTATGACGTGTTCTTTGACATGGAGAGTGCCTGTCGAACACTAATGGTTAGTGGGAGCACACGTTATAGGTATGCTAATTGGATTAGTGTACTCGAACCGACTCACCCTCGATTCGTCACATGGATTTCACTCGGGACGATCAATGACGGAATCGAAAGGTTGTGATAGGTATTCGTGAACCTTCGACTTGAGGATTTAGTAGGGATGTGCTTGTGACGTCAAGATTTTCATTAGAGTAGTTCGACCGTAAACCGGAAGGCGGGGGTCAACCTCGACGTGCATCTTAACGGGCAAGTAGCAGTCCTCGAATACCAAGATAGAATTCTTTCTCCGTTAGTGAGCGGGTTATATGTCCTATGCGGTTATTGGCGGATGAGATCATAAGTCTTTGGCCAAAGCATTGGAGCTAGTTGTATTAGATACACGACGGCTCGATGATCTCGATTTGCATTAACGCATGCATAGCGTCAAGTACAGATAAGGTTTGGTGACCGTGACCCTATAACTTGATCGGGACATTTGAAAGAAGGGTTTATACGTATACCGGTATTCACGACAGAATGGTTCTTGAATGATCCCAATCATTCGTTCTCGGTTAAGTGCAGTGTAGGCGCCAGTGGCTAGGTGGTGCTACTACTCTTTGGTTCCTCCCATTGCTAACTGAGACGGACCTACCGAGTCGCGCATTAGGATTGACGACGGAATGAATCAAGCTTAATTCTCTCATTATGAATATTAGATATTGGATATCTAATTCATGACATTGGATGTTTAAATTGATTTATTGGATAAATTAATTTACGGCTAATGAATTAAATAAATTCTTGGGTGATAAATTTAATTCATGGATATAATTATTTCTTGGAGAAATTAATTATGTCATAATGTATTTGATATGATAAAATTAATTGGATTAATTAATCGATATAAATACATCGGAACGGAATCGGAGTTTATCTGTTTGGACTCACGTGAGTCCGAAACGAACCGAACTCATCCGTTTTTTCATCATGGCCAACCCCCTTCCACCTACCTTCCCATTGTCTTTTCTTTCCAATTTTTATTTGATGATAATGCAAGGAAAATGACTTGTGGGGCAATATTCTCATGTGAATGAGTTGTAACATGTGGAAGGAGAATATAGATAAGAAGACTTCAATCTCTCATACACTAATTGATTGTTTTCATACGTGAGTCCGAAACGAACCGAACTCATCCGTTTTTTCATCATGGCCAACCCCCTTCCACCTACCTTCCCATTGTCTTTTCTTTCCAATTTTTATTTGATGATAATGCAAGGAAAATGACTTGTGGGGCAATATTCTCATGTGAATGAGTTGTAACATGTGGAAGGAGAATATAGATAAGAAGACTTCAATCTCTCATACACTAATTGATTGTTTTCATACGTGAGTTTAAGTGTAGAGAGAGAGAGAAAAGTTCTTTCTAAAAGTCTTCTTCTTCATCTATTTCTTGAGAGTTTTTCTTAGAGAAAAATCAAGAATTCAAAGAGAGATTGTGAGTTATACACTTAGAGTGTTATAATTTCATATTGGAAGCTTCATCACTTAGCTCTAGCCGTATCCTCGGAGGATAGCAAGGTGATCGTTGTTTCGGTCGTTTCTCCGGCGCGTGGCAAGTAGAGACGCGGTACTTTCGGCGTTGGATCGTTCAAGGGCTTGGAGCGGATTGAACTCGTAGAGATCAAACTAAAGCTTGGGGAATAGCTCAAGAGAAGGTTACCATTTAATCAACGGACTTCGAGGGTTAGTTTCTTACGACTCTTGCTTTTCGTTTATATATTCGTATATACGTAGCTCGATCGATCCTCGTAGGGATTCGGATCGAATTAATTTTCGTTTTACCGCTTCCGCTGGGCCTTCGTTTTAGGCACCGAATCCCAACAGTGGTATCGGAGCGTAGGTCTTGCGATCGTATATACGATATTGGCATTTGGAATGCTCGATTAGATGGTGAATGATTTGGAATCATTTTAGTCATAATCGTGGTATATGTTTTTCGTTCGTAATAATTGTATTTTTCGTAAGTTTATGTCTAAATATAAATCTTAAATTTCTGGGAAATATGATTTATATTGAAGATATGAAAGTCGGAAAATATTGATATTGATATCCGGTCGAAAATCTAGCCCGAATCGTCGTCGGACGACTTTTTGGACAAAAAGGGTATTTTGGCCGAGGATGACTCGACCGTGTCTGGGTGACACGGTCGTGTCGCAAATGTGGCGGGCCATCGCTCGAGACCCGACCGTGTCGAGACACGGGCGTGTCCGCCGAAAGTGACTCGATCGTGTCTGGATGACACGGTCGTGTCCGGCGATCTACCAAGTCATCGCTAGCGACCCGACCGTGTCCTGGACTCGGTCGTGTCTGGCCGGCATCTTCCGAGCGTGACTCGGCCAAGCAGCGTGATCGCCGGTAGAGTCCGAGGTGACTCGGTCATGCTGGCCCGTTTTCACCCCGGCTCGATTTTTACGTGTATTCTTGAAAATTAATCTCCCGCATGTTAAATTGGATTTAATATGATTAAAATGATTTATGGTATTTCATTTTATAAGGGAAATTTGATTAATTGGAATATTTATGGTCGACCGAATTATTTTGAACGTTATCAAATTACCGATTGTGTGAATCGATTGGATCGGTTCGTATTGTTGATTGGATCAATGTATCTCTACGCTTTCCATTTATATAGTATTTATTGGGTGAATGCTTTTTGAATGGGGATGTGGTTCGTGGACTTAGATTTGAATCGTTCGTTTTATTCGATTGGGTTGTAAAGGCCGTTTTGAGCCTATTTATTTTACTAGAAATATTTGTATCTAGGATGCAATTTTCGATGTAAAATTTATATGTAATGACGAAGACCGGAGGAAGATCCATTTCGAGAAGACGAAGATTCAAGACGAAGACTTGTAATTAGATTACGGAGTTTTTGTTTTCTAGAACGGTCCATGAACCACATGTTGGTAGCAACTAGGTTGTGATTGGGTCATTTCATATTGTATGAATGCCACTAACGCGCTTAAACGATTAATGTGCAAAGTGTAACGTTAATCGCGATAATTCTCCCACAACAAATAATTAAGTTTATAAGGTTTCAAGGTTTTCCTTCCCTCCATCGAGTTTTCGAAATTGAAATCCAAACCGGATGTGCTATGCTTCCGAGTTATCGGGGTAGTCGTTCGGGAGGACGGATAAATTAAGGAGCGCATTGGATGCCTTCGGTTGGAGCAAATTTTATCCCTAGAAACCGATAGGTTGCCGGATAAGATTCAATTGTGAAACCGATTGCGTCGATGGTATAAACTTAACTTGTTCACGAACCATAGAAATCGTATAGGTTGAGGGGAGTGAACAAGGGGAAAAGAAGATCGAATCATCCATTAGATGGGTTGGTGTTGGATACCACTTTATGAAAATTAATAGACTAGAAACACGTTCGGTTGCCCTCTATTAAGATTTATAAAGAACTCGATCACCACTATGAAGTAGAGCGATACTTAGGATTTCACATGGGAGTGTGTTATTCCGATAAAAATAGTGGGAGCCGGGTAACAAGAATAGAAAAGACCTTAAATTCCATACTCGAACATAATTGAATGAGTCACTAATTAATCTGTTATACTTAATGCACACAAATCTCAATATGACAATGAATCCACTCGCAATTCTACTCGAAAAGAACACCTTAATGGGACCTAACTTTGTGGATTGGCTCCGCAATCTGATGATTGTCCTCAGTATAGAGGCACTGGGATACGTCTTGGAGACGGACATTCCGGCGCCTCCTATGCGGACTCGAGCCAATCAGGAAGAGATTGAAAACCACGAAAAGTGGGTTAAGGATGACGTGAAAGTCCGTGCTTATATGATGGCTTCCATGTCTAATGAGCTTCAGAGAGCTCATGAGAAAATGACTTCTGCTAGGCAGATTCTATCTCACTTAACCGAGCTTTATGGTGAGCACAGCAGAACTGCTAGATATGAGATATCCAAGCAACTGTTCGGTGCAAGGATGAAGGAAGGTGAGAAGGTTGGGGAACACGTCCTAAAAATGATATCCATGATCGAGAGATTGGAGGCTCTTGATTTTAAAATGGATACTTCTCTCCAAACTGACCTTATCCTACAGTCTCTCCCTGATTCCTTCTCACAGTTTGTTATGAACTTCAACTGCAATGAGATTGCATGTAACTTCGCTGGGTTAATGAACAAACTTGTGACCGCTCGGTCTCGGATGAAGACTCCGCGGATGAAGGAGTGCGCTCTTGTGATTTCTTACGGACCTCGGAGGTCTAAGAACAAGAAGAAAAGGACCAAGAAGCAAACTGGACCACAAGCTAAGGACCTTAAGGGTAAGGGCAAGGCCCCGATGGTTCCAAGAACAAGAAGAAAAGGATACTTGTCTCAAGTGCGGTGAGTGGGCCACCGGGCTAGAGACATCCGATTCTTCATGGCAATTAGTCTGAACTTTTAGTTTTGGAAACAAATTGTTCGCTCTTGTATTTTCTACTTCTGGATCTGGATTCGGTGCTAGTTCTCATATTTGTACCGTGAATCGGGATCTGGAACAAAGTAGGAAGCTTGGAGCTGGAGAAGTTATGATCACAGTCGGAAGCGGGCATAGTGTCGAGGCGACCGACATAGGATCACTTCTTTTGGGTTTAGAATCCGGCTTTGTTTTGACTTTAGAAGATGTACTTGTTTTTCCCAAGGGGCACAAAAACATTGTATCCATTCCGGTCATGGACCGAAAAGGCTTTTCATTTTTCATTGGTGATGGTTCCTGCAAAATTTATTTTAGAAATAAACTAGTGGGTACTGCTACATTGTTGAATGGATTGTATCATCTAAATCTCAGCAACAAAGTAGTTGTGAATACTATGACTAGAAAACGTGGTAGGGATGAAACCAATCAAGTTTTGAAATGGCATCTTAGACTTGGTCATGTTGGTCAGACCAAGGTTTACAAGATGGAAAAAGATGGACTTATGGGTCCATTGGGATCGGATCCCTTTCCTACTTGTGAATCTTGCCTTAAAGGCAAAATGACTAAGTCCCCCTTCACAGGGACATTTGAAAGAGCCGCTGATAAGCTGGGATTAATCCATACCGACGTATGTGGTGCTTTGGAAGTAGCACGTGACGGATATCAATATTTCATTACGTTTACAGATGATCATACTAGGTATGGTTATGTATACTTAATGAAACATAAATCCGAGGCCTTTGAGAAATTCCAGGAATTCAAGGCCCTAGTCGAGAAACAAACTGGTAATCATATCAAAGCACTTCGGTCGGACCGAGGTGGCGAGTATATGAGTACGGAGTTTGACGAGTTCCTTAAGGAACATGGAATAGTTTCACAACTAACACCTCCAGGTACTCCTCAGTTAAATGGTGTGTCAGAAAGAAGGAACCGGACCCTGTTGAACATGGTCCGTTCCATGCTGGGCTATACTGACTTGCCGATTTACCTGTGGGGGTATGCATAGATCGCCGCGTATATCTTGAACAGATGTCCTTCCAAATCCGTTCCTAAAACTCCACATGTGATGTGGGAAGGAAGGAAACCAAGTCTTAATCACATTAGGATTTGGGGATGTCCCGCCTATGTCAAGAAGACTAAGGTGGAAAAGTTGGAAGCTAGGTCTGCGAAGGGACGTTTCATAGGATTCTCGTCTGGGACGATGGGATATCTATTCTACATGCCCGAAGATCGAAGGATCGTTGTTGCTTTACAAGCACACTTCCTGGAAGATGAGTTCATTCAGGAAGGCGGAGCAGGTAGAAGTATTTCTTTAGAAGAATACAATGAAACTCCTCGAGAGACACCTGTGCAAGAAACTGGAACCGAACTTTCTGAAACACAAGTACAACCACCTCGTAGGTCTAGTAGGGTGTCTTAATTACCTAAGAGGTATAGTTTTATGCACTTGGAGGAACTGGGTTTCCTCGAGGTTTCAAGTGATAAACAAGAGACCGACCCACGACCAATGACCTAGCAATGGTGGATGTAGACTCCATGAAATGGATGCTTGATCTTCATGTAGTTGGGACCTTCATTTTGATGAGACGGTTAAAGAGTTTGACTTCGTGCAAAATGAAGAGGAATCTTGTGTATACAAGAGGGTTAGTGGGAGCAAGATCACATTCTAAGTACTATATGTAGATGACATTCTACTAATAGGAAATGATGTGGGAATGCTCGATTATGGGAAAGCTTGGTTTTCGAGTAATTTCTCCATGAAAAAAACTTGGGAGAAGCAACCTATATTCTTGGGATTCGATTCTACTGGATTAGATCGAAGAGAATGATAAGTTTTTCCCAAGCCCTCTATATAGATTAGATCTTAAAGAGGGTTCCTTCTGATGCGACATGGAATAAAACTTACCTTGAAGATGTGTCCTTATAGTGAGGAACAATGAAAGGAAATGAGTTATATACCATATGATTCGGCGATGGGTAGCCTCACATATGCTTTATTGTGTACGAGACGACATTGCGCATGCCGGGAGCGTGGTAAGAAGGTTTCGGGCTAACCTGGTTCGGGAACATTAGACCGCCATAAAGAACGTTCTCAAGTACTTTAGAAGGACTAGAGATCTGGTTCTTATATATGGTGGTGGAGAACTGAATGTGATGGGATTCACTGTATTGGACTTCCAAGGATAGAAAGACGATTCTATGTCTACTTCTGGCTACATTTACTCTTAATGGAGGAGCAGTATCTTGGCATAGTGCCAAGAATAGCGTGACTGCTAATTCCACCTGTCAGGCTGAGCATAAAGCGGCCTCGGAGGCCTCCAAAGGAAGAATTTAGAAGTTACTGGGTAAACTTCACGTGACACCTGGTGCTGCGCTGCCGAAGCAGTACCACAGGCCTAGGAGCCAAGGTTTCATAAATAGTTCCAAACATATTGAGAGAGAGTATCATCTCGTAAGAGCATTCGTTCGCAAAGAGATACATTGAGCTGCATAGAGTAGAGTCAGCCGACTACGTCGCTGATCCACTGACCTAGCCACTTTCTCAGATTAGCTTAGAGCGTCATCTGGAGAACAAGGGTATTAGATACCATAGTGTGTGGCATTGAGTGCAAGTGGGAGATTGTTAGGAGTATGCCCTCGAATGCCACTCAGAGGTTGTTGAGTGAGGGCATTGTACTTGTAATTATGTAAACCTATTATATAAGGCAAATGAATGTTTCTTTATTTACTGGTAGTTACTGGCATTCCTAACTCGTAAATAAACATATAGAAACTAGTCCGTGTATTTGAGAGCAAAACGTTCCACTCCTTATTGGATAAGGGAGTCGGCACTGGAAAGGTTATAGCTCAAATACTTAATCGTTCGCAAGTCGATGAAACTTGACTGGGCGTTAAGTTTATGTGAAGACTTGTATGACGTGTTCTTTGACATGGAGAGTGCCTGTCGAACACTAATGGTTAGTGGGAGCACACGTTATAGGTATGCTAATTGGATTAGTGTACTCGAACCGACTCACCCTCGATTCGTCACATGGATTTCACTCCGGGACAGTCAATGACGGAATCGAAAGGTTGTGATAGGTATTCGTGAACCTTCGACTTGAGGATTTAGTAGGGATGTGCTTGTGACGTCAAGATTTTCATTAGAGTAGTTCGACCACCGTAAACCGGAAGGCGGGGTCAACCTCGACGTGCATCTTAAGGGCAAGTAGCAGGTCCTACCGAATACCAAGATAGAATTCTTTCTCCGTTAGTGAGCGGGTTATATGTCCTGTGCGTTTATTGGCAGATTAGTTCATAAGTCTTTGGCCAAAGCATTGTATCTAGTTGTATTAGATACTCGTCTGCTCGATGATCTCGATTTGCATTAACGCATGCATAGCGTCAAGTACAGATAAGGTTTGACTGACCGTGACCCTATAACTTGATCGGGACATTTGAAAGAAGGGTTTATACGTATACTGGTATTCACGACAGAATGGTTCTTCAATGATCCCAATCATTCGTTCTCAGTTGGGGTACAGTGTAGGCCGCCAGGCTGGCTAGGTGGTGCTACTACTCTTTGGTTCCTCCCATTGCTAACTGAGACGGACCTACCGAGTCGCGCATTAGGATTGACGACGGAATGAATCAAGCTTAATTCTCTCATTATGAATATTAGATATTGGATATCTAATTCATGACATTGGATGTTTAAATTGATTTATTGGATAAATTAATTTACGGCCTAATGAATTAAATAAATTACTGGGTGATAAATTTAATTCATGGATATAATTATTTCTTGGAGAAATTAATTATGTCATAATGTATTTGATATGATAAAATTAATTGGATTAATTAATCGATATAAATACATCTAACGGAATCGGAGTTTATCTGTTTGGACTCACGTGAGTCCGAAACGAACCGAACTCATCCGTTTTTCATCATGGCCAACCCCTTCCACCTACCTTCCCATTGTCTTTTCTTTCCAATTTTTATTTGATGATAATGCAAGGAAAATGACTTGTGGGGCAATATTCTCATGTGAATGAGTTGTAACATGTGGAAGGAGAATATAGATAAGAAGACTTCAATCTCTCATACACTAATTGATTGTTTTCATACGTGAGTCCGAAACGAACCGAACTCATCCGTTTTTTCATCATGGCCAACCCCCTTCCACCTACCTTCCCATTGTCTTTTCTTTCCAATTTTTATTTGATGATAATGCAAGGAAAATGACTTGTGGGGCAATATTCTCATGTGAATGAGTTGTAACATGTGGAAGGAGAATATAGATAAGAAGACTTCAATCTCTCATACACTAATTGATTGTTTTCATACGTGAGTTTAAGTGTAGAGAGAGAGAGAAAAGTTCTTTCTAAAAGTCTTCTTCTTCATCTATTTCTTGAGAGTTTTTCTTAGAGAAAAATCAAGAATTCAAAGAGAGATTGTGAGTTATACACTTAGAGTGTTATAATTTCATATTGGAAGCTTCATCACTTAGCTCTAGCCGTATCCTCGGAGGATAGCAAGGTGATCGTTGTTCCGGTCGTTTCTCCGGCGCGTGGCAAGTAGAGACGCGGTACTTTCGGCGTTGGATCGTTCAAGGGCTTGGAGCGGATTGAACTCGTAGAGATCAAACTAAAGCTTGGGGAATAGCTCAAGAGAAGGTTACCATTTAATCAACGGACTTCGAGGGTTAGTTTCTTACGACTCTTGCTTTTCGTTTATATATTCGTATATACGTAGCTCGATCGATCCTCGTAGGGATTCGGATCGAATTAATTTTCGTTTTACCGCTTCCGCTGGGCCTTCGTTTTAGGCACCGAATCCCAACACTAACATCCATGGACCCAACATCCAAAGGGGACCTAAATCTACTTAATTTCTTTGCCTACAAGAAATATTAGAGAAGGACATCTGGTACTTCGACAGCGGGTGTTCTCGGCACATGACAGGAGATAAAAGTGAGCTGTCAGATTATGTAGAAGGTCACGGTCCAAAAGTGCGCTTCGGTGATAAAACCAAAGGAAGAACAAGAGGTAAGGGAACCCTACTTTTAGGAAAATTCAAAGTCACCGATGTAGCTTATGTTGAAGGCTTACAGTATAATCTACTTAGTATTAGCCAGTTTTGTAACAAACAGTTCTCGGTGAAATTCTATATAGATCACTGTAGAGTCAAGAACATTATGACCAAAGAAGTTGTGCTCACAGGAAGCACATCAGGTAACTTGTATATTGCTGATTGGATGCCTACGAGCTCCGCAATTCTTTGTTTTGTTGCCAAAAACACTACAGATCTAAGCTGGCTATGGCACAGGAGGATGTCTCACATCAATTTCAAGACGATCAACAAGCTCGCCAGACAGGGAATGGTTAGAGGTTTGCCCAATGAGTCATTCCAAAAAGACAACGTCTGTGGACCCTGTGTGAAAGGCAAACAAATTGGGACCACCCTGAAAAGCAAATCTTACCTTTCCACTCAGAGTTCTAGAAATGCTACACATGGATCTCTACGGTCCTGTAGACCCGGTAAGTTTGGTAGGTAAGAAATACTGTCTCGTTATTGTTGATGATTTTTCCAAGTATACTTGGACAATCTTCCTGAGCAGGAAGAAGGAAACCACATCAAATCTGCCCGAGCACCTGAGAAAGCTTCAAAATGAGAAAGTGTTGAGTATCGTGTCCATTCGTTCCGACAGGGGTACTGTATTTACTAACCGCTTTATAGAGCAATACTGTTCGGAAAATAGTATACATCATGAATACTCAGCTGCCCGAACACCTAAACAAAATGGTGTTGCCGAGCGAAAGAACAGGACGCTCAAGAAAGCAACAAGGACCATGATTTCCGCAAGCAAGTTGCCACAGCGTTTCTGGGGTGAATCCACCAATACAGCGTGCTATACACAAAACCACTGTATCATCAACAAACATCACAACAAAACAGCATACGAGGTATAGAACAACAAAACTCCATTAGTTTCGTACTTTCACATATTCGGTTGCAGGTGTTATGTTTTGAACAACAGGAAAGAACAACTTAGAACCTTCGATGAGAAGTCGGATGAAAGGATATTTGTAGGATATTCCTCTGTCAGTAAAGCTTATAGGATCTTTAATAAACGGAAGTTGACAGTTGAGGAATAAGTACATGTAGTGTTCGACGAACCTCACCATGATCCTACAGGAGTAGAAGATCTTACTCAGAATATCCAACAACTCTCCATTAATGACCCTCCAACTCCTATAGAGTCTGTCGTTGACATAGAAATCAACCCCGCATCTATAAGAACAGAGGTAGATGAAGCTGATGCTGTACAAGCTGAAGCTGAAACTACAGCAACTCAAGATACAGTATGGGACGCATAATTAGAACCCGACAGAAGATGGTTGAGAGATCACCGACAGGAGTTGATCATAGGAAACATTGATGCTCGAGTATCTACCCGTAGGAGAATACAGAGTACACATGGAAATGTACTATGTGCGCAAGAAGAACCTGAATCTGAGAAATCTCCATTTCCTATATGGAATTCTCAAGCTGAACTTAGAAGACTTAACATGTGCACTATCGCTGTTTTCTTAGGTCAATCCGAATCTGTTTCTACCAAAGAAGCTCTAGACAATTCTCACTAGATTACATCTATGGAAGAAGATCTTAATGGTTTCGAAAGAAAAAACATATGGTATCTAGTACCCAGACCTGAGCATCAAGCTGTAATTGGAACTAAATAGGTATTTAGAAACAAGAAGGATGCAAACAAACTTGTTATCAGAAATAAATCCCGTCTAGTCGCATAAGGCTATAGACAGGAAGAAGGCATAGACTACGATGAAACATTTGCCCCTGTTTCCAGACTAGAAGCCATTAAGATATTTTTAGCCTTTGCCGCCCATAAGAGCTTTACTATATATCAAATGGATGTCAAGAGCGCATTCCTGAATGGAGACCTCGCCTAAGAAGTCTATGTTGAACAACCACCAGGGTTTGTCAACACAGAAGGCGGATACCTTGTATACAGGCTACGAAAAGCACTGTATGGACTTAAGCAAGCACCTAGGGCGTGGTATGAGACTCTGTCCCTGTATCTTACCAATAATGGATTCGAGAAAGGTGCTATGGATAAGACCCTATTTAAGATACAGGAAGGTGATGACCTCCTGATGGTTCAAATATACGTAGATGATATTATATTTGGTTCCACTAACCTTACTTTATGTCAAAGGTTCTCTCATCTCATGCAAAGTAAACTTCAAATGAGTATGATGGGAGAACTTATTTATTTCCTGGGATTGCAGGTAAAGCAGTTGCCTACAGGAATCTTTATCAACCAGGAAAAGTACAGCAAGGAGCTTCTCAACAAGTTTGGAATGAATAATTCCAAATCCTCATCAACCCCCATGAGCACTTCCGTGCAAATTAGTGCTGACGAAGCTAGAAAGCCGGTTGATCAATCACTCTACAGGAATCTAATAGGCTCACTACTATACCTAACAGCTAGCAGGCCCGATATCCAGTTTGCTGTAGGAGTGTGTGCTTGGTATCAAGTAGCACCTAAAGAATCACACTTCACAACAGCCAAACGAATCCTTAAGTACGTCAAATGAACAGTCGATGCAGGACTGTGGTATCCTAAAGAAGGCAGATTCGATTTGTTTGGCTACAACGACTCGAATCTCGGAGGTTGCAAGCTAGATAGGAAGAGTACAAGATGTACTTGTCACTTTCTTGGACCTAGACTTGTGTCGTGGTTTAGTAAGAAATAATTGGCAAACTCGCTTTCCACAGCTGAATTAGAGTACTATGCTGCTGGTAGTTGCTGTATGTAGATCCTTTGGATGCAACAACAACTATCAGACTATGGAATCATTGCCAAGGAAACACCAATTATGTGCGATAGCACGAGTGCAATTGCAATAACGCACAATCCTATATTGCACTCGCGTACTAAGCATATTCATATGAAGCACCACTTCATTCGGAATCATGTTGAGAACAAGGATGTTCGGATCGAGAAAGTTCATACAGATATTCAAGTAGCCGACATCAATACGAAACCTCTAAGCACATCCAGATTCTGTATGCTTCGATAAGAATTGGGAATGCTACAGCCCGACTCCCTATAAATTTTAATGCTTTTACTCAAAAATTGAGGGGGAATGCTGTAAGACCCAAGAATACAGTATCCACCGTTAATTAACTATACACTCGTACAAACCGACAGCACTGTAGGAATAATGAAACATGAAATCATCCTACAGCTGGCGTGTGCATAAATTAAGGGGGAATACAGTACGACACATGAATACAGTATTAATCCAAATATTGATGTAAGAATTGAATCCTGTATGTACTTTTAAGGGGGAATGCTGTATTTTCGCGGATACAGCACATACTATGGGAAATCAATTAATATTATATTAATATTTTATTCATTTTAAAACAGTTTTGAGTCCACATGCCCTGTTTCATAATTCAAACGTCTTTGCATTTAATGCTTTACACGACATCTGGACTACTTTATCTCAAACGCCGCGATTTTTCAATTAATTAATAATTTCAAACCGCCATTTCGGGCAATAAAGGGAAGTCGAAACGTTAGATGTGGGACCAGTTATCATTTCAAAATCGGATAGATAAGATGTACCATTTACGCTCGATTCATCCTGTTCGTTCATTTAAAAAGACGGTTCCCATTCCTTAAATCTGACCGTTCACTATCTGAAAACCCTAATCTTCCCCGCCCACTATAAAAGGATTCTTACTTGCTCCCTTCGACTATTTACGCTTTCTGCAAAATCAAATAAGTTCTTTGAGCAAACAACCTATATTGTTTACTGCATTTTACTGTATTTTCTTTGCATTTCACTCACTTTCTCTTCAGAAATCACAATGGCATCTTCACAGACATCGTCTTCATCCCTTCATATGAGCTCCACCATCATCGACGGGCGAATCTTCGCCAGATCCATTGTGCTGGAGCGTGTTCGTGTTTAAAATGAGGACATTGATTCCATGGAGATTATTGTTTCAAGGATACGTCAGCAATGCCTCTATCGCCTTGAAAGCTACACTGCTGAGCTCTATGATGAGCAACTCGTCGAGGAATTTTATCTCGACACCTCCGTTCGTTTCTTCTCTATGAAAAGAGAAGGACAAGTCTCTGACATTTCTACCACTATCCGCGGAGTCAAGATCCGCGTTGACTAGGATTTACTGCAGAATCTGTACAGGCTTCCCTCTGACGGCCTGACCATGGAAGAGCTTGAGACCTTTGGGTACCAAGAAATCCTCACCGCCTACTGGGGAATATTTACTGGCACTGCATCGAACACGAATGTTCATGTATCCTGCCACAAGAAGTGTTTTTGCTTGCCTTTTGTATACTTACACGATTTTTGTTGTCGTGTTGTTGAAAACAGGACCGGCGCATTTGAAATGTGCACCAATCTGCGATTCAGAATGATGGTTGCCATCATGTGTGATGAAAATGTTAATTGGTGTCAAATCATCCTGAAGAGGCTGCAGGAAGAAGCTTCTAAGCCCGGTAGACAGAAGAAGTCTTTTGGCCTCATTCTCAACAACATTCTCATCAAATGCGGTGTGCCACAATTGAAAGAAGCCAAGAAGATTGGCCAGCGCAAATACATTGGAGGAAGCAAGCCCTCCGTATTCAAGAGAGACGGACTGATTGGGTCACGACCATATGTCCGAAGTCTGCCCCTTTATGATGATCCCAGGGACACCACTTTGAAGTCCGGGAGCGAGGAGACTTCCACGAAGAGGAAGAGATCTCACAGCAAAACTCCCCTTATTGTCGAGAAGGCGAAAAAAAAGCTAAGGAAGATTTCCAAAGCTAAGGCTGCAGAGATTACAACGATCTCTGTCAACGCCACATCATCGGCGCAACCCACTGTACAAATCCCAAAGGCCCCAACCCATACGGAAGAAATAGCTGCTACTGTTCATATAGTAGATCCCGAGCCTTTGGCAGAAACGATGGATAAACATAAATTTGCCAACATTGAAGGCTCTGGCGAGTCGGCTGCCTTTCGGAGCCAACAACTGCATCTCTTGCACGGGAACCCACACCCGTAAGGGATTCATCTCCCATCAGGGTACCAACCCCTGTTCGGGATCCATCTCCGAAACAGGATCCCATACCTGTCGAGGAACCTGTGCATACAGTAGACCCACATACTATACGCAGCCCCTCCCCCGACACTATAATCTACAACACTCTGCTGTCAGTTCAAATTGAAAAGACTTATGAACGCTTTGTTCAGTAGAAATCCTATAGGGTCGCTCCGTACGAAACTCTGTACAACTGGAGCGAGTGGAAGGAAGAAGAATTTTTTGTCCTGGAGGTAGCTGATTCCCAGAACATAGAAGTCCTAATTCAATGGGACAACCTCTTTTGCAAGTAGCTAATCGAGCTATTTTTTGGAGAAAGCTGACGCTCGATTGAAAGGCAAATTGAAATCCGAAGACACTGTTCCTGTCAGTCCCAAATCAGATCACGACTCAGACGACGCCTTTCAGGCAGGTCTGAGAATGAGCCGTGAGGAAACTAAAGAACAGGAGTTCTCAAGGATGCAACAACAACAGGGAGAAGGGACCTCTAGCCAACAACAGTCACCTCCCAGACAGCAAGAAACTGCCTAAGACAATGAGGAATCAATCCCTCATGTCGCTGAAGCCCCGACTGTTTCTCAACAGGCAAACGATCATGTTGCTGCACAACAAGACGATCAAGCCGGCGCCATATCACACGAGGAATAAGTCCCTCTGCCGGAGCAGGAAAACACTGAGAGACAGCAGGAGGATTCAGTCCCTCCTGTACCTTTGTCTACAGAAGCACCAACTGATGCCCCTGCATCACCTCCAACAGTGGAATCTGATGATGGTTTCCTACCTAAGAATATACCACACCAGCCGTGCAACAATGTGGCTCTGCGCCAGCTCAACGGAGCTGAAGACAAACTAGCGCGCCCCAACTCTCCCAGAACTAAAGCCAAGATTGAGTAACTGCATGCAATCGGGCGCCAAACAGTGTTTCTACAGGATATTATAGATGCCCTATACAATGTTGGCAAACAGCTCGATTGGCTGCATGCTACTGCTATCGATGAGATGACCGGCGTGAAGAGAGAAATCACGAAGATTTAAGAAGCTTTTTGCATTTTGCTAAGTGCATTAAAGCAAGCTCTCGCCCAACTTCAGAAATTCCAGGAAGAGAATCTCAAAGAGGAGCAGGCAAAGCTCAGAATCTGCGAAGCTAGGACTGTCGCCGCCCTTCCGGATACTAGTTCCAAGCTCACATGACATGACCCCAAGATAAATGACATGTCTGTGATGATCAGTTCCCTGATGGATAAATTATCAAGCATGGATACCAAACAGGACAATGCGATCAAAATCCTGGAACGCCTTGATGAGAAGGTCTCTTATCTTGATGAAGCCAGAAAGGGGGAAGAGTCCAGGGAAGCCACTAGGCAATGGATGATAGAAAGAGAGAGAAATTTTGATGCTATACTAGAAGATAGCATCAGTGCTGCCATCAACCGACTGGCCGCACCTGCAGAAAGTTATAGGGTATCTGGTTCTCGCCCAGAGTTCCACGACCCGAGCTTTCTATGGAAAATAATGTGCAGAAGCCATCGGAGATTCGTCTGCCAACCAACCGTCATCCTACAGCTGATGAAGTGAATCAATGGAGGAAGAATGAACTGGTGAGGTACTTTGTCAAGCTCATCAAGGATTCCGCCATCTTCAACAAATGTCGTACATTGGCGGAGGCTGCAGACGAATTTGCTAAAATGCTGGAAAAAGGACTGCTCCCATTGCAAATTTGAATGAAATCAAGGCATCGGAAAGAAGATCGGATCACTCACCCGGATGACTGGATACTTGCATTCGACCAATCGGCTGAAGGAAGAGCGGTCTATCTAGATCAAGCCAAGGATTCATTAGAGCATTGGTGGAGAGGAACTGAAAATGATCCTGACAGAAGGCCTTGGAGACATGCTTAATACAGGAGCTAGCATGGAGGATCCTTTTTAGCAATAATTTTAGCAGCATAAAATTCTGTATCTTTATTTCTGCTTTCATTGTAATCTTTGCACAATATCTATAAACTCTATTTTTATCTTGAAAGATTACAACTCGTAATCTACTACTGTGTTACTGTTTGATTACGAAATCAATTTATTTACTGCAAACCAACAAGTAAGATTGTAAGTATAAAAGCTGTAAGAACTTGTCTGCGAACAGTTCATAGGTTTAGTTGTATTCAACACTAGACTACACTGTAAGATTGTGCCTACGCGACAATCATAAGCTTAAGTTGTAATACACTTTCCTATTAGATGCTATCATTTTAGAACTTGCCTGCGAGAAATTCACATTTTTCTAATTGCTGAAGACCAGAACATTCGATAGAAGATCAATAAGAAAGCATCTCCAATCAAAGATATTTAAGAGGTTTTGGCATCAAGGTTTTGGCATCATCAAGAGGTTTTGGCATTATCGAAAAGGGGGAAATTGTTGGGATAAACAATCGTGTACTTTGTTTTGATAAAGTGCCAACATAGAGCAAGATGTCAAGTGCCATCATACAGCAAGTCTTCGCGCTGCCATCATACAGCAAAAGAATAAATGTTCATCATAAAACAAGAAGTCCATAAGTCGATGACGCCAAGTATGGAAGCTATCCGGAAACATTCATACAGCTCTTTCCATACAGCAGCACTAAGATAGCCTACATCGTTGGAACCTACAGCAACAGCATTAATGACGCAACATGTTGGATACAACAAACAAGCTGTAAAATGTTAGAATAATCAAACACTCATCCAACAGGACTAAAGACTATTGGAACGGAATATTCTTTACTCACTAAAGTCAAGCCACCATTCAAAAAGAAGTATTTAAATACTGACTGGATAAAGTATTTAAATACCAGCCGATAAAGATCTTCAGACAAGGAGCAAAATCCGGATCTTGTATTTTGCAGGTCAATCAACACGTTGGAACGGAGTCTTTGCTCAACGGATCTATTCCAAAGGCTATATATACCCTGAAGTTTGAAGATCAAAGAAAAACCAAGATAACAAAGATATAAGATCAAGAACTGAAAACTGAGCAAACTGAATATACTGAGATACACTTGTGAACATCACAAGAACAGTATTTCTAGAGCAAACATATTTCTTCGAGCTTATTGCCATTCCAGAGAGAAGAAATATACAAGTGCTCAACCTTGAACAACACATCATCAGCTCAAGCTTAAGAAGTCAAGTTGTTGTTCAAACCCTTGTTCTACATTTGAAGAGATCTATCATCCCTGTGTGGACTGAAGATAGCCTTGCTTTTCCTGAACTGTGTGATACGGATCTGCATTGTAGACGAAGCTTTGGAACTGTTTGTGAAGAAGCAAGTCAAGTGAAAGCGTTAACCAATCTGTGTGACCGGTTGAAAGCGATAGTCTTTGTATCAATCCGTGTGAACAATACAAGGATAAGTTTGATTATAGTCACGTAGTTGTGTACGTAGTGATTATAATAAATATTTTTACTCGTGTGTGGAGGACCAGTGGACGTAGAGGGGTTTACCTCGAACCACTTTAAATTCCGTGTTATTTACCTTCTGTATTTATTGTTTTCGTAAACTGTGATTTGTTTAAGTATACTCTAAAAACCCTGTATGCACCAAGCAACAGGAGACAAGCATAGTTGTTGTATTTACAGCAACTTACTTTAACAGACTTCCGCTAAGCACTCTTATTTAAAAAATGTACAGCTTGTTGTACTAACACTTTTCCAAGCTGTATTCTGTATACTTAGTGGCCAACACATACAATATGAAAAACTGTATAAGTTTTGTTCTTCACTTGTGTTTTCCAAATGAAAAACAAATGTTGTTCTTTTTTTGGGGGGGATGTCTAACAACGCCTCATCCACCGGTTCGTTAACTTTTTCAATGTCGCCTAACCTCCACTTCATTTCTTAACTTCCAATTAATTTATTATTACTACAGAGTCATCCTATTGGTTTTCGAAATCATCTTATTCAATGAGAATTGCTTTCCCCCTCCTGACAACCGGCTTACCCCCATTTTTTTCTTTTTTTTTCAATTTTGTCCTTTGCTTTAGTTTTTTTTTTTTTTTTACATTATTTATTTATTTTTTATTTTACTTTATTATTATCACAATTAATAGTTTCTATTATTTATTTATTTTTATTTATAGTATTTATAATTAAAAATAACTACGACACAATATAATAAATAATAAGTACGGAAAATACGATCAACATTGATAAATAAACTATTCAATTACCTTATCTGGTCATCAAATCTAACCAAGATTGTATCCTTTCTCCATATGGATCAGCCCATCCTTTACAATCTTCACTCATATTATTCCACCATAAAATTGAAATTGGTGGTACAGGATAATCAGAGTTCAAAAAAACTTGAACAAAATGATTATCATTAACTAATGCAATTGATATATGTTGACGTTGTTGAAATGGAATTGGAGCTGACCTAAATGGCAAGTGTGTAAAACAACTTCCACTAAGAGGAGTAAATGCATGCAGCACAATATTATTATGCAGCACAACCCCATACATAATGTTTATCTGTAACACCCCCAATCCGCTCAGGGATATTACACGCCGTAGAACCTTTCCTCAAGGATCTACCAGGCTGGTAACGACATATAACAACTCAACCATGCCTTTCAGGCTAAAATGACTCAGTAGACCGATTTGGTCTTTCAACAAATACGTACAACTCAAATACAACTCATGCCCACGCAGGGTCAAAATACAACCACACCCGTACAACGGGAATATATAGCAGCGGAAAAAATAGAGTACAACTGAACCAATAAACAAAGTACGGTTCCTCATGTGATTAGTATCGATCATCTTTCATCATCCTTCATGCCGACCCTGTGTTATGCTCCAAAACCTGAATGCAAAAACAGACATCCACCCCCCGAATACTCGGGGGTTAGCAAAACTCCACTGTTTTGCTAGTGCAAGAACAAAGTGCAAATACGAGCCATACCATTCACATTCCACGAATAACAATAACCAAGGATCCTCAAAGATCCAAACGAACGAAAAGTACTCCCCGAGGCAAGAGTTTGAGAAAACATTTCAAAATCGAAATATCATAAATCAATGGAAGTAATTTATAAAATGGTTTAGAATGCCATCGAGAGTTTTAATAGAAAACAATTTAGGATTATCAAATCCTACTTTTCAAAATACAAAAGAAAAAAGGGGTCACCGCCCCAAAGGTTTACTTTCCGAAAAATGACGTTAACCAAACCGTTGGGATTTTAGCCCCAAATCCGTAAAACGACTTTTACAAAACCATTGGGATTTTAGCCCCAAATCTCATTAACTCACAGTACACAAGAACGACCACAAGGTTCGTCTCCCAACTACAAAATCCACAAATAAAGGATTTAAAACATAAACAACAAAATACTCTAGAGCCATCCTAGCCAAGTAGGCCAAACGAACAACTTACCTCTTACACACTTAGTCAATGCATGCAATCATGAAAACCGTTCAAAAGCACTCATATCCGGAAATGCCATAATCAAATCACGTTTGCAAAATGCACCACAATTAACCGTCGATCCACGTCTCTGTGGACCCCAACCAAGACCCCGTCGGATCTAACCCGTAGTGGTTAAAAGCAAGCTCGTCGATCCACGTCTCTTGTGGACCCCTACCGAGACCCGGTCGGATCTAACCCATAGTGAGCATACACACACACACATTACTCATGCAATACTAATATGTTAAGAATGTAAGTTCATTAAGAATACTCACTAGAGATGGCCATTAACTCGACACCATTATCAAACTCTTCAAAACACCATAATAAGATTAAATACGGAATACACGATTCCATAACTTTAAACAATAGGAGTATCATCATCAAATTCTTCAACGTTCAAAATAACCAAATCATAATCAATCCCCAAAACACACCATTCACAAAACACACACGCCATTTGAAAGAAAGCCTTTAACGAGGCCAAATCGAAATCTTTTGAAACTTCATTTCAAACAACCAAACAAACACACCAAGACGATCACCGATCATCATATTCATAAAATAAGAAACGTATGGGCAAGGTACTTGCCTCGAATAACCACAACGCGGAGAATCGGCCGAAGTAGGTTGGCACGAACCGACTACGAACTCGCCGACTCCACCGAACGACAATCCACAACAATGAACTACGAACGAAAACAATAACAACGAAAATGAATTCCAAAGTATGACCCAAAGCTGCTGAATTCAAAGAACAAATGACGAAGGTTCAAGGATTTCCCCCAAAACGGCCAAGAACACGATTCGTCCCGTCAAAACCCGAAAACGAAATTTCAAGTTGAAATATGGATATACATTCCATAGAATATGTTTAACAACATCATTTAACCATAATCGATCCATCGAAAACGGATGAAAAACGAGATCGGGGACAAATCCCCCAAAAAGTCAATTCGAAGGAAATCAAGAATTATACTTCGATTCGACGAAGAACAATGGATTAAATGATGTTAAACACAAGAATACTATCAAGATTAATCATACCCATCATGAATTAATCAACAACACGGAACGAATCGGACAAAAATGCAAAAATCCCCAAATTCACGAAATTAGGGTTCTAAGGAAGATTACCTTGATTCGCTGGATCAAAGGATGATAACGGACGATTGATTGATGTTATGAACTCAAGGACTTCATGAATTTGTTGTTAAACAACATGGCTTCGTCACCCATGAATCGCCAGCCGCGGACGGAGAAGGAAGGAAGTGAAAAACGAAATGAAATGTGACTGCTCAGCCACATTTATAATGGGCCGGACTAGCGCGCGCAGTCGCCGAGCTAGCGTGGCGCTATCGGCCTGTGCCGCGACCCAAGAGCCTTCTCGACTAGATCGCTCGGCCAGTAGCGTGCGCAGCCTTTTCCGGCCAGAAGCGTGCGCTACCCGGGCCGTAGCGCACGCCTGCGTCCGACAAGAGCGTGCGCTACTCGCCGAGCATGACCGATTCTGTAACCCTGTGACTCCACTGTCCCGGACTCGCTAGCGTTAGGCGTTATCCGTAGCGTGCGCTACGCCGGTTCTCGCGCACCTGCCCGGCCGGTGCCCGCAATCGTCCGGCGGGCCCCGCAACCGTCGGCTGGGCCCCGCAACCGCTGTGGCTCGACGACCCGATTTCAAAACGCACTAACGAACACGACGAAAAAGTTCATGGACGACATCAACGACCGAAATGAAAACATAATACCATATTTAATCATACGCGACCAAGAAACGGTCGAGACAACAATTACAGATACGGATACCCGTAACTTTTAAGAAATTACAAAATGGCCCAAAATGCCCTAAATCACGATACGTGATCGAATAACCAAACCGGTTCACAACACGCCTAACAAAGTTAAACGGACTTACGGAAACTCAAACAAATGTTTGAACGAGATTCGCAAGAATCGAACTCAAGCGCGGAAAAGTCGCTAAAAAGCACGAAACTCAACAAAACGACACCGAAACGAACTCGGATGTCAAAAAGTGTAGAATTAATCATTCTCAGAATGACGAAACGGTCATGAGCGAGTCGACAAAACGGACTCCGACCGAAAAAAGAAATTTACCGAAAATCGAAAATTGCGGATATTACATTCTACCCTCCTTAAAAGAAGTTTCGTCCCGAAACTTAAAACAAGTAGGGAGAAGAAATATTCCTACAGGAAAAACTCAACGAGATACACAAGAATGCGTAACTAACGCCCAACGGCGAAATGTTACAAACAACGCAAAGGAATATACGGCGTGAAAACACGCTCCATGGCGACAAACACAACGTCGCCGCTAGGGATATAATAAAACCAACAAGTGACAAGCGTCATCAAATGGATAATACAATCAAGTCAATTATCCGAACAATCGCAAAACACAACGAACGAAAATCAATACGATTGACCAACCTAACAGTACATTGATCAAAACGCGAGCCAAACGCTGAACAAATACGGAATTCCACCGCCTAAGGGCTGGAAGATCGAAAACGAAACTAATTTCCCGAACTGAAGGGAATTACGAAGGAGCCTGAATGTTCACCATTCACGGAACGAGATCAATAAAAACCGAACAATCAAACGATCGAACCACAACGATCGAGACAACAAAAATCGAAGAATCATGTTCGAATCACGAAGAACAATAAAGTTCAAACAACAACTCCCGTGATGATCCGGTGAGAACTACAAGACATGCATTCCCATAAGATCCACAGAAAGGGAATAGCGATGGAAAAGTTACAACGACAAACGAGTTATTAGAAATGATACCACACTCGCTCGATAAACAAAAACAAGGGGCAGGACAAGCTCAAATGTCAACGAACATAAATGAGTCGACAGTCGAAAACATAAGAGTTCCAAATCCGATCCACTTCGAATAAAAGAACTAATAGAACCAGATGATGTCACTCCCGAACAAGGTTCACAAGAATCGAATCGAACTCAAAAAGTCACATCGATAACCAGATCGACCCACAACAAGATCACACTGCTCGGACGATGAAACCGAAATACAGAACAAGTTCATAAAGTACCAACGAACATGAGCGAATCGATAGACTGGAGAAAGAGAAAATACAGAAGTCAAAATAGTACGGGCATTACCTCCGACCTCGTCCACGAAATTAACAAAAACGGGAGCAAGGTAACAAGACATTAAACAACCGACACATAACGGAACCATCACCGATGCACACGGTAATACCAAACCAAGCTCTAACAGCTCGCACATGCGCGACATAGCAGAAATCATCACGAGGCGACAACATTCAACACCAACATCCCGCCTTTCACAGGGGGCTAACACAACGAGTGTGTGAAAAATGACTCAACGCTCACACCGCCAATTCGATCATACTCGGGAGCAAACATCAAAATGACAACGCGAACATCATACATATATACCCAGCCCTCAAACGGGAATGGATAGGTTTTAAAAACGAAAACCTCATTTTGAAAATAATTTAGAAGAACACCGATTGATCTTGAGTATCACCTTTCAAAAAGTACAAATGTGAAATATCATTATCGAGACTTCGGAGAACCATTTCGTATTTGATAAAAATGAGGACACTTTCTCTTAGTGAAAACTTTCAGAATATTCGACCCTCGGGTCTAAATAAAAGTGTTTCTAAAACATTGACAATATCTCAAAGCATTTTGGTCCTCGAGGTAGAAAATTTTTGAATTATATTGTGGCACCTTGGATGTACCACAAGAAAATAACTCATTTGAAAAGTACGTCTCGAAATTTATTTTTCTAAGATACTCAAGGTTTTCAAAAATCCAATAAGCCAGAATGCCTAAAACTCACACATATCGACGTTCACTAAAACAACTCCTAGTACACGCATCAAAACGTTTAAAATCAAGACAATATATGTCTTTAAACGGAAAGAAACGATAAAATACCACATTCAGAACAAAACCACTGACTCCATTCGAGGCCTCTAAAGACCCTCCCGCACTGGCTAGTGAATAAGTCGAACGCGTATAAGCACAAAGCTTCCACAAGAGAACTTGTAAAACGTGCAAATCGATTCGAAAATCATCAGCCACGGACAAAAACAACAATAAAAAGACATCACAAGCGACGACACTCCTCGTATAAATTAAATACGAGAGTCGACTAAATACATATCGTGAAATCAAAATCCACATAAGGATTCCACCACTTAACAAATAATCATAAAAATAGCTCGTGTCACACGAGGCACAACACAAAGAAGGGGGACTTACTTCCACAGGTCACACGAAGATGATGATCGCCCCACGATACTAATCACGACCAACAAACTCAAACGACGCGTCGCGACACGACTCAGTCAGATAAAATCCGACGAAACAAGACTCAAACAACACGACTTGACCCGACAGCCTAGGTTTCCTCAACCTAAGCTCCGATACCATTTATGTAACACCCCCAATCCGCTCAGGGATATTACACGCCGTAGAACCTTTCCTCAAGGATCTACCAGGCTGGTAACGACATATAACAACTCAACCATGCCTTTCAGGCTAAAATGACTCAGTAGACCGATTTGGTCTTTCAACAAATACGTACAACTCAAATACAACTCATGCCCACGCAGGGGTCAAAATACAACCACACCCATACAACGGGAAAATATAGCAGCGGAAAAAATAGAGTACAACTGAACCAATAAACAAAGTACGGTTCCTCATGTGATTAGTATCGATCATCTTTCATCATCCTTCGTTCCGACCCTGTGTTATGCTCCAAAACCTGAATGCAAAAACAGACATCCACCCCCCGAATACTCGGGGGTTAGCAAAACTCCACTGTTTTGCTAGTGCAAGAACAAAGTGCAAATACGAGCCATACCATTCACATTCCACGAATAACAATAACCAAGGATCCTCAAAGATCCAAACGAACGAAAAGTACTCCCCCAGGCAAGAGTTTGAGAAAACATTTCAAAATCGAAATATCATAAATCAATGGAAGTAATTTATAAAATGGTTTAGAATGCCATCGAGAGTTTTAATAGAAAACAATTTAGGATTATCAAATCCTACTTTTCAAAATCCAAAAGACAAAAGGGGTCACCGCCCCAAAGGTTTACTTTCCGAAAAATGACGTTAACCAAACCGTTGAGATTTTAGCCCCAAATCCGTAAAACGACTTATACAAAACCATTGGGATTTTAGCCCCAAATCTCACTAACTCACAGTACACAAGAAAGACCACAAGGTTCGTCTCCCAACATCAAAATCCAAAAATAAAGGATTTAAAACATAAACAACAAAATACTCTAGAGCCATCCTAGCCAAGTAGGCCAAACGAACAACTTACCTCTTACACACTTAGTCAATGCATGCAATCATGAAAACCGTTCAAAAGCACTCATTTCCGGAAATGCCATAATCAAATCACGTTTGCAAAATGCACCACAATTAACCGTCGATCCACGTCTCTGTGGACCCCTACCGAGACCCCGTCGGATCTAACCCGTAGTGGTTAAAAGCAAGCTCGTCGATCCACGTCTCTTGTGGACCCCTACCGAGACCCCGTCAGATCTAACCCATAGTGAGCATACACACACACACATTACTCATGCAATACTAATATCCTAAGAATGTAAGTTCATTAAGAATACTCACTAGAGATGGCCATTAACTCGACACCATTATCAAACTCTTCAAAACACCATAATAAGATTAAATACGGAATACACGATTCCATAACTTTAAACAATAGGAGTATCATCATCAAATTCTTCAACGTTCAAAATAACCAAATCATAATCAATCCCCAAAACACACCATTCACAAAACACACACGCCATTTGAAAGAAAGCCTTTAACGAGGCCAAATCGAAATCTTTTGAAACTTCATTTCAAACAACCAAACAAACACACCAAGACGATCACCGATCATCATATTCATAAAATAAGAAACGTATGGGCAAGGTACTTGCCTCGAATAACCACAACGCGGAGAATCGGCCGAAGTAGGTTGGCACGAACCGACTACGAACTCGCCGACTCCACCGAACGACAATCCACAACAATGAACTACGAACGAAAACAATAACAACGAAAATGAATTCCAAAGTATGACCCAAAGCCGCTGAATTCAAAGAACAAATGACGAAGGTTCAAGGATTTCCCCCAAAACGGCCAAGAACACGATTCGTCCTGGCCAAAACCCGAAAACGGAATTCCAAGTTGAAATATGGATATACAATCCATAGAATATGTTTAACAACATCATTTAACCATAATCGATCCATCGAAAACGGATGAAAACGAGATCGGGACAAATCCCCAAAAAGTCAATTCAAGGAAATCAAGAATTATACTTCGATTCGACGAAGAACAATGCATTAAATGATCTTAAACACAAGAATACTATCAAGATAAAACATACCCATCAAGAATTAATCAACAACACGGAACGAATCGGACAAAAATACAAAAATCCCCAAATTCACGAAATTAGGGTTCTAAGGAAGATTACCTTGATTATTTGGATCAAAGGATGATAACGGATTTATCGATTGATGTTATGAACTCAAGGACTTAATGGATTTGTTGTTAAACAACATGGCTTGTCACCCATGAATCGCCAAACCGGACGAGAAGGAAGGAAGTGAAAACGAAATGAAATGTGATCGCCACACATTTATATCGGGCCGACTAGCGCGCTAAGTCGCCGAGCTAACGCGGCGCTATCGCCTGTGCCGCGACCCAAGAGCTTTCTCGACTAGATCGCCGGCGTGTAGGCGCGGCCTTTTCCGGCCAGAAGGTGGCGCTACCTCGGCCGTAGCGACGCAGCTGGCCCGACAAGCAGCGTGCGCTACCCGCCGAGCATTACCGATTGCGTAACCCCTGTGACTCCATTGTCCCACTCGCGCTAAGGCGTTATCCAGAAGCAGGCGCTACACTGCCGGAAGAAGGCAGCCTTCTTCCGGCCAGAAGGTGCGCTACGCGGCTCTCGCCGCACCTGGCCCGGCCGGTGCCCGCAATCGTCCGGCCAGCCCCGCAACCGTCCTGGCCCCCCCAGAATCGCTGTGGCTCGACGACCCGATTTTCGAAAACGCACGGAACGAACACGACGAAAAGTTCGCGGACGACATCAACGACCCGAAATGAAAACATAATACCATATTTAATCATACGCGACCAAGAAACGGGTCGAGACAACAATTACAGATACGGATACCCGTAACTTTTAAGAAATTACAAAATGGCCCAAAACGCCCGGAAATCACGATACGTGATCGAATAACCAAACCGAAGTTCACAACACGTCTAACAAAGTTAAACGGACTTACAGGAAACTCAAAATAGCAGTTTCGAACGAGATTCGCAAGAATCGAACTCAAGCGCGAAAAAGTCGCTAAAAAGCACGGAACTCAACAAAACGACACCGAAACGAACTCGGATATCAAAAAGTGTAGAATTAATCATTCTCAGAATGACGAAACGGTCATGAGCGAGTCGTCAAAACGGACTCTGACCGAAAAAAGAAATTTACCGATTATCGAAAATTGCGGATATTACACCATCCAGCTCCACTGTGGTGCCGGAGATTCGAAGAAATTTAGTGCTCGTATCATATTATTGGCAACACCTCGTTCAAGATAAACACGATCGTAGAACTCCATATTTTGTTCAATTCCATAGTAAAGATCTGCCCGAACCTGCTTCGAACCATCTTCTGAATTATACTCGACTTGTGCGGGTATCGCCCTATATCCACAGTTATCATCCCCAAGAACATAAACTGTACGACTGACATGACTCCAATATGCACTTGACATTTGTGTGATATATGGATCATTGCTTATTTTTCCTGAATTTCGTGTACGAGTGTTCGTAGACTCAAATCAAGAGCGCATCCTCGGCTGACTTTGCTCTTTTTTACTAGGCCGACCTTTGTTTTTTGTATTGTAGGGTGGTTCTTGATATTTGCAGTTAGATGGATCCACCATGTAAATCATTTTATCTAACATATATCTCATAGTTAGATCCATTTTATCCAACTGCGTCTTTAACGTAGTCATTCTATCGGGGTATCTCGCCTCATTTGGCAAAGCAGAGGTCATGGATAACCTTTTCCAGTGGCAATGAATCTCGCCTATTGGAATTGACAAGAATTGTGACTGAATCCATTTTTTTCCACTTTTTAAATATATTGGTGGTTGATATTTTCCGCCCTTTTCACAAATGAGAGTGCATTTCGGGAGTTTGTTACCTATTTTCTTTGCGGATTTATCAATAACTATGACGAATCCATTTTTCCTTCCGATCGTCCTCACCCAATCTAACATATCATCTCTACTTTCCAAAATCTGTAAAAAAAACAAAAAAGAGTAAAATAATTAAATGAGCAATATATATATATATATATATATATATATATATATATACACACTAAACTAATTAAATGAAATGAGCAAAACAAAAAATATGTTTTAAAAACGTTTTTACTATATTTTCAAATAAAAAGAGTAATATATATATACATACATACATATATATATATATATATATATATATATATATAGTGGGGTTATTCTAAAAAGGGTCTTAAAATAAAAAGTGTAGGAAAGATTGTGGGAGTGACATGTGTCACCTTGCCACATCATCATGCCACATCATATGACATGTGGCACCTCACTTCACCCCCACCCCACTCCACCCACTCCATCCACCCGAAAAAAAAAATTCCCGCCAAAAAAAAAAATTTGGGGGCCAAAATTTTTTTTTCCCGCCAAAAACTTATAAGTGTGATGCACCATTATTTTGGTGCATCATAGTTATAAGTTTTGGTGCATCACACTAATAAGTTTTATCGCATCACGCTTATAAGTTACCGCATCATAGTTAACAGCTAAGTGCATGAACTATGATGCAAGAACTTATAACCTTAATGCACTAAATCATAATTGTGATGCATTAACTTTATAATCGTGATACAAGAATAATAAATTTTACCGCATCGCAGTTATAAGTTACCGCATCATAGTTAACAGCTAAGTGCATCAACTATGATACAAGAATTTATAACCTTAATGCACTAAATCATATTTGTGATGCAAGAGCTTTATAACTGTGATGCAAGAACTTTATAAATGTGATGCACTTATAAATTTTGGCGGGAATTTTTTGGCGGGAAAAAATTTTTGCCCCCAAAAATTCTATAGAAAAAAATTTCGGGGGTGGGGGTGGGTGGGTGGGAGGTGGGTGGGTGGGGGTGGGGGGGTGACACATGTCATATGATGTGGAATGGGGGATGACACATGTCAGTCCCACAATCCTTCCTACACTTTTTATTATAAGACCCTTTTTAGAATAATCCAAACCTATATATATATATATATATATATATATATATATATATATATATATATATAACACGAAAAAAGAGCAATATGAATACCAAAAAAATGACGAAACACGAAAAAAAAAAGGATATTTACACGACGTCATACCTGATCAGTGGTAAATTCACACGACATGTTTCCATTAGTTGCTGAATTATATTCTTCCATTTTTTGTAAACAGAATAGTGTTTCAGAAATGTGAACAAATAAGTGATATTACATGAGAAATTTAAGAAGAAAATATAGAGAGATGATGAGTTATACTTCTTCTTCACTCCCTATTTATACTAAATTTAGACTACCAAATAATAAAAGTTATTGACATGACAATTCAATAGGTAGTATAGATTAGGGAACTATTTTGTTGAAAGACTTTGAAATGACAATTCAATAGGTAGATATTGGTTAGGGAACTATTTTGTTGAAAGACTTTGAAATGACAATTCAATAGGTAGATATAGATTAGGGAACTATTTTTTTAAAAGATTTTAAAATGACAACTCAAGTGGTAGCTAATAATAATATATATCAAGATAATTATATATAATCCGAATAATAATATATATTATTTTTATAGATGACTATGTAAATATTTTTTTTTAAATATAAATATATTGTATAGAAAAATTATAGTCATAATAATATGGTCACAAAAAATAAAAATAAATATAAAATAGTAAAAGAAATTATCGAAAAAATATCAGTAAAAAAATTGAAAAAAGTTATATATAAATATAAATATATATCTATATATAATAAAGTAAAATAAAAATTCAAAGTATTATTATATATACATACATATTATTCAATATATATATATATACACACATACATATAAGTTAAAGAAGTGTGGAGGGACAAAAAAGACAATTTGCTTTTTTTTTTGTCAAGAGGGAGATTAGTAAAAGTGGGGGAGTAGCTAGCCCTATTGGATTATACCACGCCTGAAAGCATTCATAAATGGGCTGATGTGAGTCTTTTCAGGGACATTCCATGTCTCCTTGGTGTTAGTGTTCCTCCACTTATGCACGAAGGTGCAAGAGTACCTTATTCTGCATCTCTGTGGAATTGAAACTAATATCCACCCCTTTCTCCCTATTCTCTCCCTGCTCTTCGACTTTATATCTTCCATCAGTTACTCATCCGAGTAGCTGCTTGTTTTTAAGATTCTTCTTGCTCTCTTTTTCTTTTCCAAAGTTTTGACCTTCTTCCAAATTACAAATTGTTCTTCGTCTGAGCTTGTTTCAACATTCTTTTTCTTACCCCTTTTCCATTTTTTCTACTACTTTTCTCGAATGCTCTTCTTTATTCTTTTAAGTTGCTGCTGGTATCGACAGGCTTTTTTTACTCTTATTTGTCCTTTTTCCTCTCTTGTATCCATTTTTCTTATTCTTCTGAGCTGCTACTTCTCTCCACACGCTTATCGCTAATTTTTTTTGTTCTTTTCATATTGCTCTCCATTTTCCCCGTTTGTGTTTCTTCCTCTTGTAAGTTTTTCCTCTCTTATGTAATTCTTGACTGAATACCAAGGGTTTCTATATTTTAACAATATTAACAACATTAACCCAATGCCTCAATGGCTCCCGCAAAAAGAGGGGTAAGGGGGATCGGATGTACGCAGCCTTACCCCTGTCTTAACACAGAGAGGCTGTTTCCGGATGATCCAAAATGAAAATTGCATCGAGAATTGCATGGAATGACTAGTACTTTATGAGAAAAAGAAGTGCAGCTAGTTTAGTGAGTCATTTTATTTTATTCCATTATAATCCAGAACCAAAGAATAAGGAGTCTTTGGCTCCATTGGAAAGAAATGGAAATAATAAGGCTTTCTATATGAATATATTAATTAATATTATTAATTATATGCTGATTTTTTTTTAAATTTTCTTATATCAATAGCGAAAATAGATATAGGAAAATTGATCATCCGACTAATTCTTTTGTTTGATTTTATATCTAATGGGATTTAATTGATCCTTATTTTAAGGTTTTGTAATAAGATTGATATTTAATTTTTAATTTAATTCTAACTAATTGATAAATTATCATATATAAAGTATACTTACTACTTGTTCCGGAATATCCTTCCTTTGTTGGTGTGTTGCCTAATACTGGTTGTAGAAGATACATAGATGGAAGCTTCTAGTTCCTTCTAGAGGTAGTAGGATCACATTAGGTCTCTTACCTTAACTAGGAATCCTATGTATGGAAGGACTCTCATTGTAATGTCATATAAAGGACCCATCTCTCAGTGTTATGAATACAATTTATTGATTCATCTTTACAGCTTTCTTACTTTATCCCGAAACACGTTATCATCACGTAGCTCCGATTTATTTCACAAAATTCCGACCCCCCTGTTCGTCATGCACCGCCGCAGCTCTGCCCGTCGACTCCTCCCCTTGCACCAAATTGGCCGAAACTTTTGTCCAAGAAGTCCCGGTTTGGCTATCACATCTTCTTCCCTTTGTTGATCTTGATCAACAGTAAAATACTTCTAGCAAGGAATCATCTATTGTACAGTTTATCAACATTATTCGTAAGGATCTAGCAATCCGGCTTGTGCAAATTGTTCGTGTGTGGATCACCGAAAGAGGAAGATGATTTTCATCAGCTTCTGGTCCAGATTTAGATCTGTTCTTCGGATTAAGGTAATTCGAAGAACCCTTTATGAAATCAATTAAATAACTGCAAGAAAATCCCCATCTGGGTTTTTCGATAATTATTCCGCTGTGTTTTTGTTCAAATCCGATGTAATAGATACACAAAAAATGCAACAAAGGCCCGTGTCCGAGCCGAACTGGCTGGCGGACGGCAGCGCGTGCGTGTGTGGACTTCGCGTCGCTGGCCTATTACTGTAGACTACTAGCTTGTTAAACTATCCATACACATTCTTACTAATAAGCTAGTCAAGAAGGCTGTATTTTTCCAATGTAGGATGACTTTTCGTATCCCACTTAACTCTTCCTTAATCTCAATTAAATGCTCAACTTTAATCATTTATTTCGCACTCACCGGATATCGGTTTTGAGATAAATAAAATTCTGTAATATCCGCAATTTCGATTTCTGGTAATTTCTTTTTTTTTCGGCGGGAGTCTGTTTTGACGACTCGCTCATGACTGTTTCGTCATTCTGAGAGTAATTGATTCTGCACTTTTTGACGTCCGAGTTCGTTTTGGTGTCGTTTTGCTGAGTTCCATGTTTTTGACGACTTTTCCGCATTTGAGTTCGATTCTTTTGAACCTCGTTCGAATCTGTCGTTTCAGGTTCTCATAAGTTCATTTAACGTTGTTATACGTGTTGTAAACTTCGGTTTGTATGTTCGTTGTCGTATCATGATTTTCGGATATTTGGGACCGTTTTGTAATTTCCCAAAGTTGTGGGTGTCCGTCGTCATACCCATTTCTGAGATGTTCTGTCGCTATCCTTCTGAGTCGTTAGCGCACGCTATGCTTAAATGTTAGCGCGCGCTATGGTAACGTATTACCCGAGACCTTCATTTCGGTTTCGTTGAATTTTCTTCGGTAGAACGGACTGTTGTCGTCCACGTCTTTGGAATCGCATGCTTGTACTGTGGTATGTTGAGTTTCGTATCCTGTTCGTTATCGTTTTGGATCATATCCGGTGCGTTCGTGTGATCAAGACGTCGTCGAGTCTCGAACCGGGCAGTCAGAGGGCAGGCTGGGCCGATTACGGCCGTAAGGCCTGGCCGATTACGGCCATAAGGCTGCCGAACAGACTGACCTGGGAGGACTCGGTTACGGCCGTAAGGTCTACCGGGTTACGGCCGTAAGGCTTGTTACGGCCGCTAGAGCTGGCCGGTTACGTCTGTAATGTCTCGGCAGAATGCAGGCAGTGGCCACTGGGAGTTCGGTTACGGCCGTAAGGCTATGCCGATTACGGCCATAATGTGCGATCGTTGCGCATGCAACCTGTCGACCATTGCGCACGTTAACGCGCGTTGACCGGTTTACGACCGTAAGGCCCTGCCGGTTACGGCCGTCACGTGTCCGGTCATATATAGGCCTGACTCGGCCAGAATTCATTTCACTTCGTTTTTCACTCATTTTTCACATCTGTTGGTGGCTGCGGACGGGAGCGACCGGTAGGAGGAGTTCTTGGCCGATTCTTCTCATTTCCAAGGCTTTTTGGAAGATCTTTTTTGATTAAATCATCATTTAATCCGCGTTCTTCGTCGAATCAAGGTATTTCCTTGCTTAGAACCCTACTTGTATGATTTTTGGGGGTTTCTTCGTGACTCTTCGATTTAATCCGTGGTTTATGAATTGGTTATGGTATTCTTGTTGTCTTGGCCATAATATTTGGATTTTGTAACTCGTTTATCAATTTTTACCACCCGGGATTTGATTTCCGATTTATTCGAAGGAACCCTCAGATTCTTGTTGTTTTTCCGGCTGATTCGGATTCCGTTTACCGTTATTTAATAGTGGTGATATTATTTTCATAGTTCTCGTGGAATTGTCGGGGTGTTGGTCTATCTTGGAAGTTCGAGGGTTTCCGGTCGAGCTTTCCCATTGCTTCGTGTGCTTTGGATTTGAGGCAAGTACCTTGTCCATAAAATTCTTGTTTTATGGATATGATTATTGGTGATTGTCTTGGTATGTTAGTTTGATTGTTTGAGATGAACTTTCAAAAGATTCGATTTAGCCTCGTCGAAGGCTCACTTTCAAAACGCGTGTGTTTTATGAATGTTGTGTTTCGTAAATGGTTAATTGAACCCTATGAATACGCTCGGTGTTGTGGTGCTTCGATAAAATATATACTTATGTTATCTCATTTGATACGTTGTGATTCGACAATTGTATCCTGCTTTGTGTTTGTTGCCTTTGGGTACATTGTTTGGATATCCTTGGTGTGACATGTTGATTGTGTGATTTGTGAATATATTTCGCTCACCTCGGGAGGGTCCGACGGGGCCACGGAGGGAATCCAATGGTATAGCCCTGGATTCACGAGTGTTGTGTATGTTTTGTGAATGTATTTTGCTCACCTCGGGAGGGTTCGACGGGGCCACAGAGGGAATCCAATGGTATAGCCCTGAATTCACGAGTAAAAACTTCACGAGTTGGTGTGTATGTTTTGTGAATGTATTTTGCTCACCTTGGGAGGGTTCGACGGGGCCACGGAGGGAATCCAATGGTATAGCCCTGGATTCACGAGTAAAACTTCACGAGTTGTTGGTTTTCTATTTGCGAAAACAAACCTTTGGGCTGTTACCCTGTTGATTTTGGAAAGAGAAGGATTTGATAATCCTAAATTGTTTTTCTACTAAAACTCTCGATGGCATTTTAAATCATTTTATAAATTGTTCCCCTTGACTTGGGATCTTTCGATTTTAGAAAGCTTTACCTAAACTCTGGCCTCGGGAAGTATTTTCGTTATGATTAAATCTTTGAGGATTTCTGGTTATTGTTATTCTTGGAACTTGGATTGTATGACTCGTATTTTTGCACTTTTTACTTGCACTAGCAAAATAGTGGAATTTTTCTAACCTCCGAGAAATTGGGGGGTGGATGTCTGTATTGCATTCAGGTTTTGGAGCATAGCACAGGGTCGGCATGAAGGATGATGAAAGATGAACGATAATAATCACACGAGGACCCGTATGATGTCGTATTGTCTAGTTGTATTTTATTTCCGCTGTAGTATTCTTTCCACGTGGTACGAGAGTGTGTTGTATTCGACCCCTGTGTGGGCATGTATTGTGTTTGAGTTGTATGTATTTATTGAAAGACCAAATCGGTCTACTGAGTCATTTTAGCCTTAAAGGCATTTTTGATTTGTTCGATGTATTTACCAGCCTAGTAGATCCTTGAGGAAGGGTTCTACGGCGTGTAATATCCCTGAGTGGATTGGGGGTGTTACAAATTCTGCGTTTATCTATTCAAAACGTAGATTAATAATTTTATATTTAAAACCCAAGAATCATTAAATTAGTTCAAAATTGAGTGAAAACTTATTTTTCTTAAACTAATTTGGAACAGATCGTTGGTTAACTTTTTTTTGAGGGAAATTCGGTGAGGCCGAAAATAACCTATCTGCCCCAAAATTCTCAATGAAACCTACAGAGAGTAGATATTAGGTAGAGAAGCACGGGAATCGTGTAAAATATAATGATTTTGAACCATTTGGAAGAGAGGAGTGGTCTTTACTCTTAGGAACGTGCTTCAAAAAAGCAGTATCGGAGAATTGATAACCAAATTAGTGAAGTAGGACGAGTGGTGGATATCTTTTGCCTTAAGAAATGTGACTACGAGGGAAAGCCTTTTGGATTTGTTAGATTCCTAGAAGAGCAGATGAACGACTTCGAGAAATGGTTGGAGTCACACAATAGCCTATGGATAAACAGATACAAGCTTAAGAATTTACCTTCCAAGATACAATAGAAACCAGACATTGTAGAGAATTGTCTAACTACGATATAAATATAATAAGTAAATTAATACTTAGCTAGGTTCAATTATTCAGAGTCATTTACCACGACGAACGGCGATAAAATAGGGTTCGACCACCAGCTTGTTCGCATTAGCGCACTTATGGAAGTCAAGTTGTCATGCTTAGCTGCAACTTATTATTTTTTGGAATTTCATTTTTAATCAGAGGAAGATTGACGGTCGGTATTCATCGCCTTAACCTCAACAATCCTTTCGGAATATCGCCCTCTATTGCATAAGGAAAGAACAATCCAAGATCACTGGAGCCTTTCAAGTATCGAAAGATGTGTTCTACTCCATTCCAATGCCTTATCATGGGAACGGAGCTGAATCTCGCTAACAAATTTACAGAGAATGTGATGTCTAGGCAAGTATATTAAGCCAAATACAACAACGTACCGACTGCGCTAAGGTATGGTGTTTCTACTCCAAGGACCTCTTGATCCTCCTCTTTAGGACGAAACGCATCCTTGTTCATTTCCAGACTTCGACCAACCATGGGGTGTAGCAAGAGGATATGCCTTGTCCATGCTTAATCACCTGAGCATCTTATGAACTTAAGCAGATTGATGAATGAATATACCATCCTCTCGATGTTCCAGATCTAAGCCCAAACAGAATTGAGTCCTCCCCATGTCTTTCATCTCGAATTCGGACTTAAGGTAGCGGGCTGTTGTCACATGCTATTTTTGTGCGCTTTATTGTCATCATTTTATCTCGATTTTGATCTAATTCTACGTATATGAGCTCCTAATGCATTATGTTTACATGTTTTGTAGGAAATTGGAGTCCTAGAGCTTGAACGAGGCAAAACGGACCAAAAACAACATTTATTGGTAGAGGGACACGTCACCCAAAGTTGGGCTGCGTCGCAGACTCAACACGCAGCAAGCTAGCACAATCTGTACCGAGGGCCGCGGCACACTTACTACAGGCCACGGGCCGTACTGAATTTACGCCCAGACAGGGCAGTTTTGTAATTGGGGCCGCGGCACACTTACTCCAGGCTGTGGCCCACAGCAGCGAAAAACCTAATACGATTCTGTGACTTTGGCCGTTTTGGAGTCAGACAAAACTTAATTTTCTGGATGCGATTTGGAAAGATTAGAGGGTTATAAAAGCTGAGACAAAGACATAAATAGAGGGAGTGTAGACGATATACAAAACCTACTTTTAAAGAGGAGGAGCTCAAGGAATCATCAAGGTATCCAAGGAGGAATCCGATGGAGGCTTCGACGAGGACTTGGACAGGACGAGCACGAATTCAAATCTTCTCTCTTAGTATTTGAATATTCTGAACTCATGTCTTATTTCTGTATTTTGTTGATTAATTCTAGCATGTTAGGCTAGACCCTTTGTTCTATGGAAGAGATGAAACCTAATTTATGAGGAATTGTTTGTTCCTGACATATCTCTAAATTATGGTGGTTGTTTGAGTTTTAATTCTTGATCGTAATGCTTTTCATTTACTGGACATTTATGAACTGAAGTAATTACTTGTTTTGAATTGGAAAAGGATAATCAAGTAACGACATAGGGAATTAAAACCAATAGGGTATTGTGGGATAGGAATATACCCTCAAGGCGATTGTAGTCAAAATTAGATTATAAGTGCTCTTTAGGCCTTGAATGAAACAAGTCATATAGGAATATAGTGATTTGCTAGTTCTCGGTATATTCTAGCAACTTCGGGAGGGGCGATGGGATTAAACTAGATAATCTAGACTTATACCAACTCAATAATCATCTTTAGAACTCGAGCAAATCAATTCTGAATAACTGTGGTGGATTCTCGATCCTAGACGCTTTTAAAACCAACAAACTCTCTCCTTTGAACGTAACATTTATTATTCCTTAATCTGAAATTTTCAGCCTTTATTTATTTTATTTATTTTCTTGCAAAACTAAACTAATTATTCGATCGTCCAAATAATATTGAAGATGACAAATAAAATGGTACTTAGTTAGACAGTCCTCGTGGGAACGATACTCTACTTTTTACTTTATTACTTGTATGATAACGTGCGCTTGCGTTCGCTATTTTTCACAGGAAGTTTTTGACGCCATTGCCGGGGACTGTTTATTAACTATCAATTTGAGCATTTTTGGTATAATTAATATCAAGTTTGGGGGTATTTGTTACGTGCTATTTTTGTACACTTTATTGTCATCATTTTATCCCTATTTTGATCTAATTCTACGTAAATGAGCTCCTAATGCATTATGTTTACATGTTTTGTAGGAAATTGGAGTCCTGGAGCTTGAACAAGGCAAAACGGACCAAAAATGACATTTATTGGTAGAGGGACGCGTCACATAAAGCTGGGCCGCGTCGCAGACTCAACACGCAGCAAGCTGGCACAATCTGTACCGAGGGTCGCAGCACACATACTATGGGCCACGACCCGTACTGAATTTACGCCCAGACATGACAATTTTGTACTTGGGGCCACGACACACTTACTCCAGGCCGCGGCCCACGGCGGCGAAAAACCTAATACGATTCTGTGACTTTGGCCGTTTTGGTCACACAAAACCTAATTTTCTGGATGTGATTTGGAGAGATGAGATGGTTATAAAAGCTGAGACAAAGACACAAACAGAGGGAGCGGAGACGATATACAAAACCTACTTTCAAAGAGGAGGAGCTCAACGAATCATCAAGGCATCCAAGGAGGAATCCGACGGAGGCTTCGGCGAGGACTTGGACAGGACGAGCACGAATTCCGATCTTCTCTCTTAGCGTTTGAATATTCTGAACTCATGTCTTATTTCTGTATTTTGTTGATTAATTCTAGCATGTTAGGCTAGATCCTTTGTTCTAGGGAAGAGATGAAACCTAATTTATGAGGAATTGTTTGTTCCTGGCATATCTCTAAATTATGGTGGTTGTTTGAGTTTTAATTCTTGATCGTAATGCTTTTCATTTACTGGACATTTATGAACTGAAATAATTACTTGTTTTGAATTGAAAAAGGATAATCAAGTAACGACATAGGGAATTAAAACCAATCGGATATTGTGGGATAGGAATATACCCTCAAGGCGATTGTAGTCAAAATTAGATTATAAGTGCTATTTAGGCCTTGAATGAAACAAGTCACATAGGAATATAGTGATTTTCTAGTTCTCGGTATATTCTAGCAACCTCGGGAGGGGCGATGGGATTAAACTAGATAATCTATACTTTTACCAACTCAATAATCATCTTTAGAACTCGAGCAAAATAACTGTGGTGGATTCTCGACCCTAGACGCTTTGAAAACCAACAAACTCTATCTTTAGTACGTAGCGTTTATTATTCCTTAATCTGCAATTTTCAGCCTTTATTTATTTTATTTATTTTCTTGCAAAACCAAACCAATTATTCGATCGTCCAAATAATATTGAAGATGACAAATAAAGTGGTACTTAGTTAGACAGTCCTCGTGGGAACGATACTCTACTTTTCACTTTATTACTTGTACGATAACGTGCGCTTGCGTTCGCTATTTTTCACAGCAAGTTTTTGGCTCCATTGCCGGGGAGTGTTTATTAACTAATATCAATTTGAGCATTTTTCGTATTACTTTGGACTTTTTTTTTCTCATTTTATTTTCTGTTTTTCTAAATTGATTCAGACATAGATTTTTCTTCGAAGGTATTCTTACTAGTGTATGAGAAAACTTGGAACAAAAGGATTACTCCCTTTTGATCCCGAAATAGAACGCACCTTTAGGAAATTCCACAAAGAAAAATGCACAATTCCAATTCCAATCACTATGGAACATAATATCGATCCGAATACGACAATATCACTCCGCCAGATTTGGCTTGTCGCGATTACGCTCTTCCTCAAATAAATGTCAATCATTCGGGGATAACACGCCCAACTGTTCAAGCAAATACTTTCGAGATTAAACCGACCGTCATCCAAATGGTCCAGGGTAGTCAGTTCTGCGGGTTGGCGGATGATGATCCTAATGCGCACATCTCTACTTTTCTTTAAATTTGTGATACTTTTAAAAGTAATGGAGTCACCGACGATGCCATTCGTTTGCGGATTTTCCCATTCTCTCTCCGGGATAAAGCAAAAATTTGGGTAAATTCTCTTCTGCCGGGTTCTATCACGACCTGGGCTCAATTGGCACAAGCTTTCCTAGCCAAATTCTTTCCATCTGCCAAAACCGCAAGGCTAGGGAATGAAATTATTACTTTCAGGAAGTTTGAGGTGGAGTTGATCCATGAGGCTTGGGAACGGTATAAGTATCTTATGAGGAAATGCCCCCATCATGTTCTACTGGATTGGCTGCAGATTCAAATATTCTATAACGGATTGAGTGCTTCTACATGCAGTCTAGTAGATGCAGCAGCTGGGGGTGCTTTAATGGGCAAAACTATGGCTGAAGCTTATTCCTTACTGGAAGCTATGGCTGCGAATGCTTATCAGTGGCCTTCTGAGCGTGTGAATCCAAAACGAGTTATGGAAATTTCCGACAATGATCCAATATCTACGCTATCAGCTCAAGTTGCAGCTTTAACTCAACAACTGCAAGTTTTATCACACGCTCCTTCTACCGATACCACAGACACTTGCAATTGGTGCAGCGGCTCTCATCCAAGTGCTGAATGTCAAGTCGGGAATGCATTTGAGCAATCTCAGGTGGAACAAGCTCAATTTGTGGGGAATGGAAATCGTCAAAATAACCCGTATTCTAACACCTACAACCAAGGGTGGCGAAATCATCCAAATATTTCATGGAGGAACGGACAAGCATTGAACAAACCTCCATAAGATCAATTCACTCAGCCACAACAGCAGCACCCTGAACCACCGAAAGTCTCTTTAGAAGATGCACTTGCTCAAATGGCGGCTAATACGAGTCAATTAATGACTCGCACTGAAACTACTCTATAGAATTATTCCGCTTCTATTCGGAACTTGGAGGTTCAAATGGGGCAGATTGCAAATCTATTATCATCTAGACCCCAAGGTGTCTTACCAAGTGCTACCGATATGAATCCCAAAGAATATGTGCAATCTATCGAGTTACGAAGTTGAAAGGAACTACACGAGCAGTCCAAGAGTAGCAAAGAACAGAGCATTCCATTTGCGAAAGTGAATGATGAGGATCCCACTCAAGTATAGACCAATATGTCCTCAAAGCCCAAGTCAAAAGTAGTCTCGACCACTCATCCTACTTTTGTGCCACCAGTCTCATTTCCACAGCATCTGCAAAAGCATAAGTTAGACAAGCAATCTTCTAAGTTTCTCGATGTCTTCATGAAATTTCATATAAATATCCCATTTGCCGACGCTTTGGAACAACTGCTGAGATATGTGAAATTTATGAAGAAGATTTTATCTAACAAAAGAAAGCTCGAAGAATATGAAACGGTGGCACTAACTGAAGAGTGCAGCACTATTTTGCAGAAAAAGCTCCCACATAAATTGAAAGATCCAAGAAGCTTCACTATACCTTGCCCTATTGGAAACTCGTCTTTTAATAGAGCCTTGTGTGATCTTGGCGCCAGTATTAATCTTATGCCTCTCTCTATTTTCAAGAAACTAGGTATTGGGGAGGTCGAGCCCACTACGGTCTCTTTACAACTAGCAGATAGATCCATAAAGTATCCTAGAGGGGTGATAGAAGATGTCCCGGTCAGGGTTGATAAATTCAGTTTCCCTGCTGATTTTATTGTGCTCGATATGGAAGAAGATCATGAGATTCCGATTATTTTGGGTAGAACATTTTTTAGCTACTGGTAGAACCCTTATTGATGTTTAGAAGGGTGAATTGATGCTTCGGGTTCAAGATGAACAAGTAACATTCAAAGTGTTTCGATCTCTCCCGCATCCAAGCGATGTCGAGAAGTGTTCTCAAACTGAAAGCTTAGATGTTTTTGTGAAAGACACACACCGAGAGAGTTTTCGTCGGAATATTCAGAATATGTTTTAGTTGCTCCGACATCTAAGAAAAATTTAGAACTAGTCGCGTATCTTAGGTATTTGGACGTGTCGTCTTCATCATCTGTTCGCCCACCATTAAAAATTCTAATGTCGCCGTAAATTCGTCCGTTGAAAAGAAAACTAAGCCGGAAGTGAAACGGTTGCCAAGTCATTTGCAATATGGGTGTTTTGGGAAGTTACTATGGTTTAAGTATTTTCGTAAAGAACGTTGGATGTCCAAACCAAAAGTCGAACGGTTAAAAACTAAAGGTCAAAAATTTAAAATACGTAATAACGGTTCGATGGGCTTTGCAGATTCCAAATGGTGTTTGCGAAAAGCAAATTGATTTTCAAAAGGTCTGGCTGAAAACGATAAACTTAGTGCTTCTCGGTGTTGGCATAAAATCGGATATTTGCGGCGTTTGTGCGGAAGCATAAATAAATTGCGGAAAATAAATCACACAAGGATTTATAGAGGTTCGGCTATTGACGAAGCCTACGTCCTCTCTTGATGTATCTTTTTCTTTAGGATTAAGATCAAAACCTCTACGCCTCTCTTCTATTGGTCGAGGGATTACCGTTACAAGCTCGTCTTCTATCGGTCCGAGTAAAACCGTTTTCCTTTTCTATTGGACAATGAATCAACCACTCTAGATTTTTATTGGTACTAGATAAACCTTACTAAGATAGCGATTGCGATTATAACAATGCCGGATCCTTGATCCTAACAACACCGAATCCAATCGTATCTTTTCTTTTAGCTCTCGTGTATAATGTTGAATGTATAAACACTCAAACTAACAATATAAGCTCAATATTGCAACAACAATAATATCAATATGAATAAGTAATCAATGTATCTCTTGCTTGAAGTTTTTATATGGAATAATACCAAAGATGTGGTATTTATAGCCTTCATCCACCAAACTAGCCGTTAGTCTGTTTTGACTAATTAGCGTGCGCTAGGCTTTCTCTTTAGCGTACGCTAGTCTGTTCCAGTTTCAGTCCAGTAGCTTCATTTCTCCTTTAGAGTATGTTATATTCTTTGTGTTACGTACGTTATCTGACTCACTTAGCGTACGTTAACCATGATTGAGTAGCGTGCGTTAACGTAATATATCTGTTGCCTTCACTTGTAAAACTATCCGTTTGATGCTTGACTTTCCGCCGAATCTTTCCAACATTCTGATTGACATGATTCAAACTGATATTTAGCGTGCGCTAAATATCATCTCTTGCATGCGCTAATACTGACTTCATTGCATACGTCATACTGTGTTTGAATATATTCACAACGGTAATATTGGCTCGATAGCGTGCGTTAATCATCACGTGTAGCGTGCGCTATCCTCATCAGGTGACTTCACTTCAGGTTACTTCGAACTTGGATGACATGCAGATGACTTCCCGTTAGCGTGCGCTAGCTTATGATGTTTCGCGTGCGCTAATGCAGTCCAGATTGCAACTTTTTGCATCTTCGTCTGCTTCGTTGTTTTGCTCTGCCTTTATGTTGTTTTGTTTTGTTTAGCATCTTAATCATCAAAACATAATTTATTAATATGTGGAATAAATATTCCAACAATCTCCCCCTTTTTGATGATTACAAAACAACTCTTGAATTGGATAAAACCTGCAAAAATAAAAATATATATCTATGTACGTTTCAAAGTTTTCGACTTTGATCGTTTCGTTAGTTTCACCCATTTTCTTGTCATTTTTCAACCCCTTCGTTTCTCCCTCTTTTTGTATGCTTTCTTTTTCTTTTCGACTTCTTCGGTTTTTATTATTTCTCCTCCTTTTTACTTTTTATTTTTCTCGTCATATCTTTCATGACGCTTTTATCCTGATTCAACTTCTTTTCCCCCTTTTTGTATTCAGCAAAAAGTGTAAAAAAAATAAAAGATACCAATTTGAATATATAAAGAAAATATGCATGAATAAAAAATATGCAATAATAGGTTATAAAACTCCCCTTAAAAATAATATCTCCCCTTTAAAAATATTACTCCCCCTGAGTATAATACCAATTGTTAAAAATTAGTTTTTGGAGATCTAACCGAAAGTCGGCTTTTCTCTTGAGATGTAGACGATATTTGAAACAATTGTTCCTTTAAGAACCCAAATTTTCTTAACTTTTATCGTCCGTCTTGGGCTTTTGCAATTTGAAATGTGATGCCCGATTTTCAAACATTTTTTACACGGGGGTATTTTAAAATTTACGGATTCATTTTTAGAACGTGGTTTGAATCCTAACCCCTATTTATTTAACGTGTATTTTTGAATCGAAAGCATATTTTCAAATTTCTCGTTTCCGAGAGAAATTTTCTTCGTTAAATTTTTGAGCTCAGTTTGAACTTTAACAAGATCATTCTTTAAAATATTCTCATTTTCCCTTTTCTAGAATTTTGGAATTTTCATTTTCCAAAGATTTATATTTAGTTTGAAGGGATTTAATTTCTTTTAAAGCATTTTGATAATCGGTATGTAATAACTCGAATGCTTCAAAAAGTTCGTCGTAAGAGTTACTTACTTGGCTTTCGACGTTGCTATCGTCGAATGAACTCCGGGCCATAAATGCAAGGTTATTTTGATCGATGAAATCTTCATCAGGATCTTCGTCACTCCATGTTGCAACTAAGACCTCATTGGGTTTAACCCGACAATTCTTAGCAAAGTGGCCTGGTTTACCACATAATCGACAGGTGTTGTCGAATTTCTTAGATTCACCCACTTGAATGTCCTTCTTCCTCCGGTTTAATAAGTGTTGGAACTTATTAATATTCTTGGCATAATATGCCGATTCTTCGTCGCTTTCGTCCACCGGGATTTCTTCTTTATTTCTCGACATTTTAGCCGTCATGGCTATCGACCTCTCCTTCGGTTTTGATTTGGCATTCCGAGATTTTAGAACATTCTCATAGTTGATAAGAGAACCAACGAAAGCACTAAAATCAAGAGTATTTAAATCCTTTGATTCCATTATGGCCGTAACCGTACCGTCCCATTCTCGAGGTAGTGATCGGATAATTTTCTTTACTTTCTCACTACTCGAAAGTGGTTTCCAGAAACATGCTAATCCATTAGTAATAACCGAAAAACGGTCAAGCATTATCGTGATGGATTCATCGTCCTTCATTTGGAATAATTCGTACTCGTGAAGGAGCATGTTAATTTTCGTCCCCTTGACTTGAGACGTACCTTCGTATGTTATCTCAAGCATTTTCCAAATTTCTTTGGCACTATCACACGATGATATCCGGTTGTGTTCTTCCGGATTTAAGGCACAATAAAGAAGTTGAGTTGCCTTACAATTGTAGTGGTTGTTTTTCCAATCGGAATCGTCATATTCTTCGAAAGTTTTAAGTGGAATTCGTCGGAATTTTAGGACCAAGACAAATCCCCTTCCAAAGCTCGATGTCATATGCTCGGATGAATATAGACATTTTCTTCTTCCAAGTCATGAGATTCGATCCATCAAAAAATGGTGGTCGGTTGAGAGCAAGGCCTTCGACTGGAACCATTTGAAATGCCATTTTGGATCTTCTCCTCGGATGTTAAGCCGCGTATTGGAGTAACCGCTCCGATACCAATTGTTGGTCTAAAATCGTATATTTGCGCCGTTTGTGCGGAAGCGTATATAAATTGCGGAAAATAAATCACACAAGGATTTATAGAGGTTCGGCTATTGACGAAGCCTACGTCCTCTCTTGATGTATTTTTTTCTTTAGGATTAAGATCAAAACCTCTACGCCTCTCTTCTATTGGTCGAGGGATTACCGTTACAAGCTCGTCTTCTATCGGTTCGAGTAAAACCATTTTCCTTTTCTATTGGACAAGGAATCAACCACTCTAGCTTTCTATTGGTACTAGATAAACCTCACTAAGATAGCGATTGCGATTCTAACAATGCCGGATCCTTGATCTTAATAACACTGAATCCAATCGTATCTTTTCTTTTACCTCTCGTGTATAATGTTTAATGTATAAACACTCAAACTAACAATATAAGCTCAATATTGCAACAACAATAATATCAATATGAATAAGTAATCAATGTATCTCTTGCTTGAAGTTGTTGTATACCAAAGATGTGGTATTTATAGCCTTCATCCACCAAACTAGCCGTTAGTCTGTTTTGACTAATTAGCGTGCGCTAGGCTTTCTCTTTAGCGTGCGCTAGTATGTTCCAGTTTCAGTCCAGTAGCTTCATTTCTCCTTTAGCGTACGTTATATTCTTTGTGTTACGTATGTTATCTAACTCACTTAGCGTACGTTAACCATGATTGAGTAGCATGCGTTAACGTAACATATCCGTTGCCTTCACTTGTCAAACTATTCATTTGATGCTTGACTTTCCGCTGAATCTTTCCAACGTCCTGATTGACTTGATTCAAACTGATATTTAGCGTTCGCTAAATATCATCTCTTGCGTGCGCTAATACTGACTTCATTGCATACGTTATTCTGTGTTTGAATATTGGCTCGATAGCGTGCGTTAATCATCACGTGTAGCGTGCTCTATCCTCATCAGGTGACTTCACTTCAGGTTACTTCGAACTTGGCTGACATGCAAATGACTTCCTGTTAGCGTGCGCTAGCTTATGATGTTTTGCGTGTGCTAATGCAGTCCAGATTGCAACTTTTTGCGTCTTCGTCTGCTTCGTCATTTTGCTTCGCCTTTATGTTGTTTTGTTTTGTTTAGCAACTTAATCATCAAAACATAATTTATTAATATGTGGAATAAATATTCCAACACTCGGGAGGCAACCCGAGTAGTAGTAGTAGTTTTTATTTTTCTTTGTTTTTATATTTTTATTCCATTATAGGAGTCTAGTTTTCCGATATTTTCGACATATTGTGCTGTTCTCGCTTGTTTTCTTTGGATACAGTTGATTTTTTTTTTTTTTGCAAAAATAACTCCATGGCTATCTCCCATCTAGGTCCGCAGCGCGCATAGACTTAACCCGAGGCCATTCTTTCTGTACCGTGGGTTGCGGCACACTTACTACGGGTCGCGGCCCCTGCTGAAGCTATTAAACCTGCGCACTGTGCAATAATTATTTCGGTCGAGAGAGAACACACAATTTCAGATCGGTTCTGCTTCCTGGCCTTCATCTTTGATTCTCAACTATCCAAGTCCAGGAACTCGTGATGGCTCGTGACTGGCCATATCCTCCTCCTAGACGGACCATTCGTGCCTCCGATCATGCCTCCGACCCCACCATCTTCACCAGACGAGGATGTCCGCGCCCCATGATCTCCACTTTTTCCAGGGGAGTCTTCTATTCTTTACTTGTTCATTAAGGACAATGAATATGTTAAGTCTAGGGGGGTCACTTTTGTTTTTCAGTCCCATTTTGTGTGCCTTTTTCCTTTATTTCCGCTGTTACCTTGATTTTGTTTATTTTGACTTCCTTTTATTACTATCTTTAGTTTTTATTTACCGCTTTCATTTACTTGCTTGTTTTGCATGTTTGATTTGCCTTATTTTTACTGCTCTTCTTTATTTTGCTTGTTATTTATTTATGTTTTCGAAGAAATTTGAATTGACTGCTCATTGCTTGTTTTCTACGTGGTACTTAGTTAGACAGTCCTCGTGGGAACGATTTATTACTTGTACGATGATGTGCGCTTGCGTTCGCTATTTTTCACAGCAGCTGTTTCATCGACCTCATCTATGGTACCGATAACATTCATGTCATCTACATAGATGGCTACAATCACGAATCATGCATCTGTTCTTTTCATGAAAATGCATCGATAGATATCACTTTTCTTGTATCCCTTCCCAATCAAGTATTCACGTAGGCGGTTGTACCACATCCTTGTGGATTGCTTCAACCCATACAGTGAACGACCCAAATTTACTGCGTAAGCGCTCCGTGGTTTAGAGATATTTGATTTTGGCAACAAAATCCCTTTGGGGACTTTCATAAAAATGCCTGTATCTGGATCCCCATAAAGATACGATGTAACCACATCCATAAGCTGCATATTCAGTTTTTCGGGCACTACCAAACTGACTAAGTAGCAGAGAGTGATGATGTCCATAACGGGAGAATACATCTCCTCGTAATCAATGTCAGGATGCTGTGAGAAGCCTTGGGCAACCAGTCTCGCTTTGTCATGCATGATCTCATTCTTATCCTTGCATTTACGAACAAAGATCCATTTATGTCCAACTAGGTTAACACCCATGGGTACTGGCTCGATATGACCAAATACCTCACGTTTAGCCATTGAGTCTAGTTCAGCCTGCATTGCATCTTTATATTTTGGCCAATCGGCTCGTTGTTGACATTCAGCAACCGAGCGTGGCTCAACATCGTCATCTTCAATAATTTCTTGAGCGACGGAATAGGCAAAAACATCATCGACTAGCGTGGACGACCTGTCCAACACTACATATTCACTAGCATAATGCAACGAGATTTCGTTATTCTCCGACATCAACCAAAGTTTTTGATGCACCTGTCGATCATTCCATTGTTGATTAGAGAATATATCCGTAGACAGAGATAATCTCGTGTGACGGAGTCACTGTGTCGATAATAAGAGGACTTTGTGCCTCCGTTCCTCTTCTCTTTCGAGGTTCGGTATCCTTGGCCTCTCCCTATTTCGAGCAGGGATCAGAGCAGCTGAAGCAGCCCTCCCACCACTAAGGCCGATGCGTGGGGCATCATTCCTTTGGGAGACGAAACCTTGCCCATAACTGGGATTTCTAACCTTGCAGGAACATTGGTAGCAGGAACGATAGATCTTGTCACTTTCGCAGTATCAGTAAAGCTGTTGGTATCGAATATAGAACTTTCTGAAGACTGAGAATACATTGCACTTACAGCTCCGATTGATCCGTGTGGGGATCTTGATGAGGCAAAGAGGGAGCACACAAGACAATTTCCTGGCATTCAACTAGAATCGTCTGATTCCTCTCTCCCCCTAACGACGTGAAGTTTGTCTCATGAAAGTGATAGTTTGCAAATACTACAGTAAACAATCTCCTGTCAAAGGTTCCAAGTAGCGGATAATTTAAGGCGACTCATAGCCAAGATTTATACCTAATCGTCTTTTCGGGCATATTTTAGTACGATTTGGAGGCGTAATTGGCACGTAGATTGCACAACCAAAAATACGTAAGTATGAAATATCAGGATCATATCCAATTACCAACTGATACGCACTAAACGGTTGATTGACAGTGGGTCGAAAGCGAATAAGTATAGATGCATCTAAAATTTCGTTACCCTAGGCAGAAATCGACAAGTTGGTTCGCAATACCAATGCTTAGGCGATAAACTGTAACTGCTTAATCTTAGCCTCAGCAAGGCCATTCTGTGAATGTGGGGGACATGATGCTCAACATCAATCCCAATCGACATGCAATAGTCGTCTAAGGACTTTGACGTAAACTCACCAGCGTTGTCCAATCTTAATGACGAGATTGGAAAGTCAGGGTGGTTAGCCTGTAACTTGATAATTTGTGCTATAAGCTTAGCAAACGCAGCATTTCTTGTGGATAGCAGAGCGACGTGTGACCATCGCATCAATGCATCAACCAGAACTAGAAAGTATATTGGTTCGCACTCTAGCTGAATAGGTCCACAAAAGTCCCCTTGAATTCTTTGTATGATTCGAATATTTTATGTTGAGTCTTTAGCAAATAATGGAGAAGGTATAAACTTTGCTTGTGAATAAGCCTTACAAAACGATTTATGGGCATTGGAAATTACCATGGAAGCCTCGGGACTTGTAGAAGATGCACCGTCAACCTCATCAGGGAGTGCAATCTTCAATCCTGGTGATACGTTATCAGACCACTCACATTAATGCCAATATCGAGCGGTGCTTCCAATCATTTTATGGACTTGAAAAATGGATGACCGTGTGAGTTTGTAAAAATATGAATCATCATGTTGCGTCCAGTGTGACCAAGTCGGTCATGCCACAATTGGTATGCTTCGGAATCATAAAGTTCGTGACTCACAGCATATAATTCAATAACCCTTACTGTAGTTTGGTTAAACCACTACTTAGACTCATTGGTTTCTCGAGAATGCGGCGTCTTCCGCGTTCTGCCAGAGTAACACATAAAAATTCTATCCCATTCTCACAATGTGTATCAAGGTGATAACTATTGGCACGGATGTCCCTAAAACATAGCAATATTCGGTTTGCTCTTGGAGCATAGTGAGCATTTGTGATATTGATATGCACACCATTAGGTAGCAAGAAATGAGCAGGTCCACTCCCTTGAATTACTTGGGAGGAACCAATTATTGTTGTCACTGAATATATGTATGGCACAATATCCCTGAATAATTGCCTATTTCAAAAAATAGTGTGGGTTGTTCCACTATCAGCAAGGCACTCAAGTTCGCCATGAGATATTTACAATAAGACGTGAAACTCGATTAGTCTTGTGTTGAAAGATATAGCAAAAACTCACTAACTTCGAGTTTGGGGAAATTCAACCAAGTTGGATAAGATCAATGTTAGCACAATCGGTGGAAATAATTTGTGTGCACCTTGACATTTGTTCACTAAAACAACAATAACTTCTTCGTTAAGAAGTTTATGGATGAACGGTCAGTTGTTTTGAAAACTAGATTTCCGTATATTTCCATCCATAGGTCGTGTACTTTCTGGATCATTAAACTCAGATCGTAATGCTCTTTTCAAGTTGTTAGTTTAGTATTTCCCTATTTTTGAGTGATAGAGCAAGGTTGAAGCCTTTTCAAAGGCACTAACGTTGATGCAATAATATGGAAATGATGGTCATAGACGCATTTAAACATGTTAAAACATGGTGGGATGTTCGATTTATATCTCGACTAATGATATTTTCGGTAACTCCAACTTGGTAGACTTGCAGAGAAAGTAGGAATATCGGTACATCTAAGGCTGTTTAAAAACCACTGATTCTGTTTGAACTTTCAAAGCATGAAAAAATAACAAGGAGAATGTGCTTAGTCATGATCAAAAGTTTTTGATAAAATCCACCAGTTTAACCAAGCAATTCTTACTGAGCAATAATATTGTAATAAATCAAACCAAACATGCTATTTGTAGCGCGTTGGAAAATTGGTGATGGCACTTCTATCAGCATTTGCAAAGATCCGTGGTTAAAAGGAGGTAACAATTCCTTTGTATATTCTAATGCGGTTCTGGGGTGTGAGAACATGATGGTTAGTAATCTCTTTAATGCTAGTTGGAGTGTAACACCCCCAAAACCGTATGGGAATATTACACGCCGTAAACCCTTTCCGCAAGGATCTACCAGGCTAAACGTCCATAAACAACCAAATGCTTGCCCGACCAGGGTCAAACAATATAATAATACAGACCGTTAAGGTCACTTTTACATAAACACACAGACCGATGAGGTCACACAACTCTATCAACAGGACTGACTAACAACATTACCCACACAGGGGTCGAAATACAATACAGCGGAAGACTGAATCAACTCTAACAATACAACTAAACTCTACCAACTCTCAACTCTTGATTAGTATCGCAGCTCGTCATCCCCTTGTGCTAATCCTGTGACTGATCCCCTGAACCTACATGTACCTGGATGCAGAACAGACATCCACCCCCCGAATACTCAGGGGTTAGTAAAACTCCACTGTTTTACTAGTGCAAGTATCAAACCATACGAAATGTAACAAGCAAATAGCAACTACGAATTTAATACGTAAATCAATTATCAAAATGTTCCCGAGAAGTTTTAGAATTTCGAACTCAAGTAAGAGATATTTGAAAAGGAACACATCATCTCGGGGATTTTTAAAGTAGAAATTCTTTTGGACCTCGAGTCCCAATTTATAAAACCTTTTCGTAAACATTAGGGCCTTAGCCCGATTCTCGTTTCAAAGCATACTAAATAATATATCATTATGAGTCCGAGATCCATATTTAAAATGTTACCCGAACAATCACTGCTACACGATCATTGTTCGTACACATCATGTACCGAACTCCGGATACCTCAACGGACCTTACCCGGGCCACACACACTGTTCGTACACATCATGTACCGAACTCCGGAGGCCTCAACGGACCCTACCCGGCCACACACACTGTTCGTACACATCATGTACCGAACTCCGGAGGCCTCAACGGACCCTACCCGGCCACAACATCGTTCGTACACATCATGTACCGAACTCCAGAGGCCTCGTCAGACCCTACCTGGATCACACACCTTGTCCGTACACGTCATGTACCGGACTCCAGAGGCCTCGTCAGACCCTACCTGGATCACACACCTTGTTCGTACACATCATGTACCGAACTCCAGAGGCCTCGTCAGACCCTACCTGGAACACACACACATCGACACGACACAATTCATAATCATTAAATGTCAAGCCATTCCACATTACACCGAAATGTACAATCAAGTATGTAAACCATAACAACACAAACATCATGATCATCACAACGACTCTTAACCAACATAACACACATCCGGTACACAATACATTGAACAAACACGTGTATAACCATCTCATATGTACATCGCAATCCTGCACAAATGGCACAACGCCTAACACGTATACCAATATATCACTATTATCACAAAGCCTTCAAATTTCGGAAAACACAACCAACTCAAACGGAACATATTTACGGAGGCAAGCAAAATCGTCATACATATCATACGTAATTACTATTCACAAGATACAAGTCGTATAATAAGATACTTGCCTTAATAACCGCTACCAAACGCTCCGAAGAACACGGTTCGACCGGGAAGCTCGGCCCCGAAGAAGACAACGAACGGAAGGGTTCCGACTCGACTTCTTCACAAGAATTCGACCCTAACAACATATAATCAATAAATCATCGATCATACGAGGAAGAATAATCGTAGAACGCCCGAAAACCCCTCTATGACATTTTATCGGACACCTTCAAGGCGCCGATCAAGAACTCGACCAAAACAACGAATCGATACGATCCAACCATGGAATAACAATGGAAATGATATAATACATCTAAATAATCATCAATCCATCATAATCCTAAGTTAAATCGGATTAAACGGATGAAAACAACCAAAACACCAAAATTCCCCAAAACTAGATTTCTAGGCAATCTGACCTGATTCGGTAGATCGGAGGATGTTATAGGATTGATGATTGATGATATGAACTCCAAGACTTCAAGGATTTATTGTCCAACAACATCTCTCTATGATCAATACACCCCAGCCGCGGAAGAGAAGAAAACCGAGTGAAAATGGCTGAAGAAAACGTCTGCAGGGCCATAAATAGGCTGCGCAGTGTGCCGCGGCCCAGCGGGAGTGTGCCGCGGCACAGGCCCAAAAATGGCTCCTGGTGGCGGTGTGCAGCGGCTCGGCCGGAGTGTGCCGCGGCACCCTGATTGGTTTGGCCGAAAAAATGCCACAGAGTGTGCGGCTGCCTGCCAAAGATGTGCCGCGGCCCACGATCGCTCGGCCAGAATCGCTGATCACTGCCGGCCGTGACTCGGCTGGAGCCGCGATCACTACCGGCCGTGACTCGGCCAGCCGGCTGGGCCTGTGTTGCCCGGCCATGACTCGGCCGGGGCCAACTCCGACGGCCCGAACGACCCCGAAACCCGAACCCGAATACGAATCGATGATACGGTTACGACGTACTCGCAAAGATGAATCTAAGGGCTAAGAGAACACACAATTCCAACCACCCGAAGGCTCGGAATTCAACAACGGAAGTAATTACCCAAAACTTTGGGAAATTACGAAAATGGCCCAAAACGTCCGAAAATCACGATACGCGATCGAAACACCAAACCAAAGCTCACAACATGAATAATAACATTAAATGAACTTACGAGAAACTCGAAACAACAGTTTCGGACGAGATTCGTAAGAATAGAACTCAAGTGCGGAAAAGTCGCTAAAAAGCTCGGAACTCAGCAAAACGATACCGAAACAAACTCGGATGACAAAAAGTGCAGAATTAATCATTCTCGAAATGACGAAACGGTCATGAGTGAGTCGTCAAAACGGACTCCGGACGAAAAAAGAAATTTACCAAAAATCGAAAATTGCGGATATTACATTCTACCCTCCTTAAAAGAAGTTTCGTCCCGAAACTTAAAACAAGTAGGGAGAAGCAATATCCCGCCAGAAAAACTCAACGAGATACGCAAGGAAACACGTAACTTACGCCCATCGGTGAAACGTTACAAGCAACGCAAAGGAATATACGGCGTGAAAACACGCTCCACGACGACCAACACAACGTCGCCGTTAGGGATATAATAAAACCAACAAGTGACAAGCGTCATCAAATAGATAATACAATCAAGTCAATTATCCGAACAATCACAAAACACAATGAACGAAAATCAATACGATTGACCAACCCAACGGTTCATCAATCCAAACGCGAGCCAAACGCTGAAGAAATACGAAATTCCACCGCCCAAGGGTTGGAAGATCGAAACGAGACTAATTTCTCGAACTTAAGGGAATTACGAAGGAGTGCAGGCGTTCAACAATCACGAAACGAGATCAACAAAAACGAACAATCAATGATCAACCACAACGATCGAGTCAACAAAAATCGAATAATCACGCTCGGATCACGAAGAACAATAAGGTTCAACCGACAAACTCCGAAGTTCACATCTCGACTCGAGACAAAACATGACCGGTGAAAACAACAAGATGCGCACACACATAAGATCCACAGGAAAGGGAATAGCAATTGAAAAATCACAACGACAAACGAGTTATTCCGAAACAATACCACACTCGTTCGATCAACAAAAGCAAGGGGCAGGACAAGCTCAGAAAATGTCAATGAACATAAACGAGTCGACAGAGTCGAAAATACAGAGGTTCAAAATCCGATCCACTTCGAATAAAAGAACTAATAAAACCAGATGATGTCACTTCCGAACAAGGTTCACAAGAATCGAACCGAACTCGAAAAAGTCACAGTGATAACCAGATCGACCCACAACAAGATCACAGCTCGTTCGAACGATGAAACCGGAATACAGAACAAGTTCAGAAAGTATCAACGAACACGAGCGAGCCGATAGAATTGAGAAAGAGAAAATGCAGGAGCCAAAAATAATACGGGTATTATATTCAACCTCTTCTAAAAGAAGTGTCGTTCCCGAAACTCACAACACGAAATCAAGGTGACAACACAACAAGCAACCGACAGGAACATCTTTCAAAGGCCTCTCAAAGCCGATCCTGATAACTTGTGCTGAAGCGCGAACTCCGAAAGTCTCGGTAGCCAATTCGCAAAACTGAATTCGGTGTCCCTCGAGTACGCACTTGAAATGTGTTACCGTCGAGAAGGACAATTTACACGTGCATGCCCCTGGCAGACCACGGTTGAAATGCCTCGGCTCGGCATACCGAAAATACAATGGGGTATAACGTCGCAAAACAACATAGCGGAGATGCCAACTCGGCACAACAAAGAATCATAACACATATCATATACAACGATTACCATCGTAAAGTAGTACACACACAAACACTACAGCAATGACGGTATCGTTCGGCGACCTTAACGGCCCGAACAATAACTAGCACACAATTACAAACATCATGAAACAATCACACATGTACACAAACGTACAAACCCAAGCTTTAACAGCTCACACAGGTGCGATAACACGCAAGCCGCCACGAAATGACAACATTAAAAATCGTCATCACACCTCCCACAAAGGGCTAACAAAACATATGCGTGGCGAACGACTCAACGTTCACCACCAATTCAATCACAATTCGGAGGGCTAACACCCTAACAACAATACCAACATCATACACACCTTCTCCGACCACAAGCAGGAAATGATGGGTTTTTTAAAAAAAACAAAAACCACCTTTTGAAAATAATTTAGGAAAAACACCGGTGGATCTTGGAGAAACATCGTTATCGAGACTTTGGAGAACCATTTCGCATTTGATAAAAATGAGGACACTTTCTTTTCGTGAAAAACTTTCGGAAATATTCGACCCTCGGGTCTAAGTAAAAGTGTTTCTAAAACATTGGAAATATCTCAAAACATTTTGGTCCTCGAGGTAGAAGAATTTTGAAACATATTGTGGCACCTTGGATGTACCACGAGAAAATAATTCATTTTAAACGTACGTCTCGAAATTTATTTCTAGGATACTCAAGGTTTTCAAAGATAATTCAATGGGCTAGAATGCCCAAAATTCTCAGGTAATTACACAGAACATTATAGCGCTGTGGGTCCCGCGCCGGAACCCACCAGGATAAAAACCATTTACAAAAATGCCAAAAAGGACCGATGACGGTAGTATTTCAAAAACTCACAAAAGCCATTTGCAAAATACTAAATACCGTCATAAGAATTTCGCCAAAACGATCAAGGACATAACGCCAAAAACTCGGTTAAGGGAATCGATTTTCAAAATAAAACTTAGTCGGTAAAATACCGAAAGCCATTACAAAATAACTCACGCAGCGGATAAAAAAAAATACAGTCCAACATGCACAATCCAATTGAATACGTCTCACAAAGATCTAGTTTAAACATATAACAAAAACTTTCCTCGGAGTTTCTCACGAACTCAATCGTCGATACCTTATTCGAAACCCAACAAGGTTCTCAATTTTCACACTATACCACCCCTCACAGTGGTTCAAAGGTAAAGCAACAATAGGCCCAGTTTTATACATATATTATATGTCACACGTATTAAATACAACTATATTCACAACACCGTGCAAATAAAATTATGCACCGCAATTAACTCATTTAGATACAATCATGATACACAGGTACTTCGCATAAAAGAGGAGACTTACGTCCACAAAGCCGCACGGAGACGACGGCCGCCACGATACTAATCTCATCCGCCAACATATCCAACGCGTTGTGACTACGCACAACTCAACTTGTCACCTGACGACTCGAACGACAAGACAACACATTACTCGACAAATCACGACTCGACTCGACCCGACAACCTAGGTTTCCGCAACCTAATCTCTGATACCATAAATGTAACACCCCCAAAACCGTATGGGAATATTACACGCCGTAAACCCTTTCCGCAAGGATCTACCAAAGCTAACGTCCATAAACAACCAAATGCTTGCCCACTGTGGTCAAACAATATAATAATACACTGTTAAGGTCACTTTCACATAAACACACTGGCCATGAGGTCACACAACTCTATCAACAGGATGACTAACAACATTACCCACACAGGGGTGAAATACAATACGGAAAGTGAATCAACTCTAACAATACAACTAAACTCTACCAACTCTCAACTCTTGATTAGTATCGCACTCGTCATCCCCTTGTGCTAATCCTGATCGCTCCCCGAACTCGCATGTACCGGGCCTTGAGCAGGACATCCACCCCGAATACTGGGGGTTAGTAAAACTCCACTGTTTTACTAGTGCAAGTATCAAACCATACGAAATGTAACAAGCAAATAGCAACTACGAATTTAATACGTAAATCAATTATCAAAATGTTCCCGAGAAGTTTTAGAATTTCGAACTCAAGTAAGAGATATTTGAAAAGGAACACATCATCTCGGGGATTTTTAAAGTAGAAATTCTTTTGGACCTCGAGTCCCAATTTATAAAACCTTTTCGTAAACATTAGGGCCTTAGCCCGATTCTCGTTTCAAAGCATACTAAATAATATATCATTATGAGTCCGAGATCCATATTTAAAATGTTACCCGAACAATCACTGCTACACGATCATTGTTCGTACACATCATGTACCGAACTCCGGAGGCCTCAACGGACCTTACCCGGGCCACACACACTGTTCGTACACATCATGTACCGAACTCCGGAGGCCTCAACGGACCCTACCCGGTCACACACTGTTCGTACACATCATGTACCGAACTCCGGAGGCCTCAACGGACCCTACCCGGCCACAACATCGTTCGTACACATCATGTACCGAACTCCAGAGGCCTCGTCAGACCCTACCTGGATCACACACCTTGTCCGTACACGTCATGTACCGGACTCCGCAGGCCTCGTCAGACCCTCCCGGGATCACACACCTTGTTCGTACACATCATGTACCGAACTCCAGAGGCCTCGTCAGACCCTACCTGGAACACACACACATCGACACGACACAATTCATAATCATTAAATGTCAAGCCATTCCACATTACACCGAAATGTACAATCAAGTATGTAAACCATAACAACACAAACATCATGATCATCACAACGACTCTTAACCAACATAACACACATCCGGTACACAATACATTGAACAAACACGTGTATAACCATCTCATATGTACATCGCAATCCTGCACAAATGGCACAACGCCTAACACGTATACCAATATATCACTATTATCACAAAGCCTTCAAATTTCGGAAAACACAACCAACTCAAACGGAACATATTTACGGAGGCAAGCAAAATTGTCATACATATCATACGTAATTACTATTCACAAGATACAAGTCTTATAATAAGATACTTGCCTTAATAACCGCTACCAAACGCTCCGAAGAACACGGTTCGACCGGGAAGCTCGGCCCCGAAGAAGACAACGAACGGAAGGGTTCTGACTCGAGTTCTTCACAAGAATTCGACCCTAACAACATATAATCAATAAATCATCGATCATACGAGGAAGAATAATCGTAGAACGCCCGAAAACCCCTCTATGACATTTTATCGGACACCTTCAAGGCGTCGATCAAGAACTCGACCAAAACAACGAATCGATACGATCCAACCATGGAATAACAATGGAAATGATATAATACATCTAAATAATCATCAATCCATCATAATCCTAAGTTAAATCGGATTAAACGGCTGAATACAACCAAAACACCAAAATTCCCCAAAACTAGATTTCTAGGAAATCTGACCTGATTCGGTAGATCGGAGGATGTTATAGGATTGATGATTGATGATATGAACTCCAAGACTTCAAGGATTTATTGTCCAACAACATCTCTCTATGATCAATACACCCCAGCCGCGGAAGAGAAGAAAACCGAGTGAAAATGGCTGAAGAAAACGTCTAGGCCATAAATAGCTGCGAAGTGTGCCGCGGCCCGGGAGTGTGCCGCGGCACAGCCCAAAAATGGCTCCCGGTGGTGGCGGTGTGCGCGGCTCGGCCGGAGTGTGCCGCGGCACGTGCGATTGGTTTGGCCGAAAAATGCCACAGAGTGTGCCGCCCTGCCGGCATGTGCCGCGGCCCACGGATCTCGGCCAGAATCGCCGATCACCGCGGCCGTGACTCGGCTAGAAGCTGCCGATCACTACCGGCCGTGACTCGGCGATGCCGGCCTGGGCCCAGGTTGCCGGCCATGACTCGGCCGGGGCCAACTCCGACGGCGAACGACCGAAACCCGAACCCGAATACGAATCGATGATACGGTTACGACGTACTCGCAAAGATGAATCTAAGGGCTAAGAGAACACACAATTCCGACCACCCGAAGGCTCGGAATTCAACAACGGAAGTAATTACCCAAAACTTTGGGAAATTACGAAAATGGCCCAAAACGTCCGAAAATCACGATACGCGATCGAAACACCAAACCAAAGCTCGCAACATGAATAATAACATTAAATGAACTTACGAGAAACTCGAAACAACGATTTGGACGAGATTCGCAAGAATCGAACTCAAGTGCGGAAAAGTCGCTAAAAAGCTCGGAACTCAGCAAAACGATACCGAAACGAACTCGGATGACAAAAAGTGCAGAATTAATCATTCTCGAAATGACGAAACGGTCATGAGTGAGTCGTCAAAACGGACTCCAGACGAAAAAAGAAATTTACCGAAAATCGAAAATTGCGGATATTACATGGAGTTCATGGAACATTTCTTTGCTTGACCAATTGTTTAATGAAGAGGATAAAAATCGCATCAAGGGCATGGTCCTCCATGGGAGGGATATTGAGGACAAGTTGGTATGGGATAAGAGTAGAGATGGTTTGTATCCTGTTAAGTCCGCTTATTACGTGTGCATGAATTAATTGATTGATAACTCGGAATTTCGTTCATCGGGAGAGTGGAATTAAATTTGGAAGCTAAAAATCCCTCAAAAAGCAAAACTTCATTTGTGGCGTTGTGCTAGAGGAGTTCTTCCTGGTCGTTCTAATCTTCGCAGGCGGCATGTCAATTGTCCGGCGGAGTGTCCGTGGTGTGAGCATGAGGAGGAGAGTGATTGGCATCTTTTCTTGGGGTGTTCTCAAGCTGAAATAGTTTAGAGGCAAGCCGGTCATTGGAGCAAAATTCGACGATTCATACAAGCGGGTGCTGCTGACTTTAAAACTGTTGCTTTTAATTTTTCGCAGGCAGTGTCTGATACTCATAGAAACAACTTTGGAATGCTTATTTGGTGATTATGGAAGAGAAGGAACGAGAAAGTTTGAGAGAACACACTGCGGCCTATTCGCATCTATATCAACAGTGCGCTCGATTTTCTGTATGGTTGGCAACATGTTCGGCGCCCAGCCCCAACGCGTGATGCACACCAGCCGAGACCGAATGTTGTTGTTGCTGTAGCTTGTTCACGGCCAGCAGAGGGGACCGTGAAGTATAATGTTGATGCGGCTTTGTTTGATGATAATAGGTACGGTATCAGTCTTTGTATTCGGAATAGTGGTGCTCTTTCCTTAAAGTGAAGACGACATGGTTCGATGGCGCTCCACCTCCTCAAGAAGCAGAGGCTTTGGGTTTACTGTTAGCAGTCAACTGGTTACAGGAATTAAATCTCGAAAGAGTTACCATCGAGCTGGATTGTAAAGCAGTGGTAGATGGCATCAGCGGTGCTTGTAATTCTGTCACCAAGCTTGGCTCTATTTTACGTACTTGTAAGGCTTTGTTATCATTATTACAAAACTATACAGTTAGTTTTATTCGGAGTCAAGCCAACCTTATTGCTCATACCTTAGCTAAAGCATCAAGGGAGTTCGCTAGCTCCCAAGTTCAGGAGTGTGGTCCGAGTTGTATTACCACTATTGTTATAAATTAAATGCAATAAGTTTTCCTTTGTAAAAAAATAGAATTTTATTCATCAAGGTCAACTTTATTACATTCATAGAAAATTCTAAAGTAGTTCTCCAGTAAAAAACTAGAAACAAGACAAAATATAAACCAAAGCGTAAAAACTAGTCAAACTACAATGATCTAGTCTAAGTCAGTAACATCCAACTGCTAGTCTTTGTCCGGAATGGTGAGGGCAGGGATCTCAACATGGTTCGCCTCCCTATTCTCATTATCTTCCTTCATGTAATTCGGCTCTTGAGTCAAGTACTATTTATACTGCTTGTAGTAGGCTTTGATGTTCTTTGGCGCCTTGCAATTGCGGTAAGTATGCTTCTTTGAATCGCAAGTATAGTAATTTCGGCTTTCCTTTGGAGTGGGTCCATTCCCGGAGGCAGGAGGTGGTCCACGTGGTTGGGCTCTACTAGGACTGATGGCCGAGCCACCTTACCTCTTCCACACATTGGAACGACGACCTTATCTTTTTTATCGCTTGCTCGAGTCATGCTCCCGTGGTGCTTGCCAAAATTGAGCAGCATTGCCTTGTCTATTTTGTCGTGGTGCATTCCAGTAGGTAGCCTGATTCACTTTTGGAATCTTCTTTGTACCAGCTGGGCGCGCATTGCTATTGAGAATGATCTCATGATGCCTTTCTTTTTTCGCGAGGTGGGAGATAAGGTCTCTAAATTTTTTAATTCTCCATTCCTCATAAGCAACACGCAGCTGATGAGCAATCACACTTTCTCCTACGGGAAACATGTTAAGAGTCTTTTCGCTCAAGTCTTGATCAGACTTCTTGACATCACAAAAACTAATATCGAGGATCGATTGATTATAGGCCTCCACATTCGCATAATACAAGAACCGGATTTTCTCCAATTGAAGTTGCAATTCGGGGAAGCGCTGATCATGCATATTATTAAAACGTTGTTCGAATGTATCCCATAGTTCTTTAGGGGTTTGCAAATTCATATAACACTTTTTCAACAACGGGAGTACATCAGTGCATTAGCCTTGGTTTTCTCGCTTTGTTCTTGAGTGGCAGGCTCGTTAGAGGGAAAAATGGTGGTAGTAAATCTCCTACCAATGAACGCCAAGCGAACATCTGAGACCCATCTATGGTAATGGTCAAGGATTCCGAACTTCGGGTGAATATTGGAGCTTTGTGCCATATGCAAGATATAAACAAGAGGAAGTTAGTCTTGTTGGATTTGCTGTGACAATGTAAACAGTCACAATCGATGCTTTAAAAGTGTGTAACATAACCATTACTCGATATACTCCCTTTAATTGCTGTTAGTAAATTCGGCAAAAACGACGATATCAAATTGCACTGAGATACGTGGTGTATGAAACAACCATAAGTATTGATTTTCAATAATTCCGTGACTCCCCCAGGACCGTCGCACAGTTTTCTTCGACACGCAGAGATTCCAACTTCTCTCGTGGTCTCATGCACTGTAAAGTAGCGTGGGAGATACCGATAACCCATGTCCCAAAAAAGAATTCCTGAAAAAGAGAGAATTAAAATAGGGACAAGTTTAGATAAGTACCTCGATTATGAAATTAGGCACGTGATATGGAGCAATAAGTGGTGTGTTCTGATCTATATATTGGTGCTCGAAGCGACGACGCAAAATCGGGGGTGCAATTTTGGCGGGTCAAGAAAATCACAAATTAAATCAATGTTTGGGTCTTTGGACCAAGACTTTGAATCGGGTCGGACCGGCTAGGCTTGATTGGGTCGAGGCTCCGGCCAGCGGGCGACTGGACTGGAGTTGGTCGGATCTGGACTTGATCGGGTTGGACACTGTGTTGGGATAACAAATACCCTGTATCAAAATTGTCTGGATAACAATGCCCGGTATCGAAACAGTAAAGAAACTGTATCGAGATGTTGTGTTAAAATGTTTTGACAATAAGCCAATCCAGAATACAGTAAGAAAACTGTATCGAAAAGCTAAAGTGTCAACCTGTATCGAAAACCTGTCATAGATCCAGCATACAGTGGAACCTTTCATTACAGCATAGAAGTCTTATAAAAGACTATGTATGGAAGCTGTCTCGAATTGTCAATACAGTTATCTTCCATACAGCTCTCAACAGGACAAGAAGGAATCTTCAGAAGTCAAGTCCCGTTGATAAAGAAGTATTTAAATACTAAAGGATAAAGTATTTAAATACTGTAAGTCAACAGATCTTCAAATCCCGCAAAATCCGGATCGTGCTTTTCATCCCGTTGGAATGGAATCTTGCTCAACGGATTTATCTCAACGGATATATTTTCAGACGACTATATATATGTCATCAAGACGTTGAAGATCAGTTACGAAGTGAAAAAGTAATTATTATATACATCAGAGCAAAACATATCTCCAGAAGCTTACTGCAACTCAGATCTAAGAGATATACAGTGCTCAAACAGTGAACAACACATCATCAGCTAGAAGCTCAGAAAGTCAAAGATGTTGTTCATACATTGTTCTAAATCCTTTGAACAAACCCAGATCAGCCCTGTGTGGACTGAGTAATCGTTGCTACTCCAGAACTGTATGTGAAGGAATTGCATCGAAGAAGACGAAGCTTCAGAACTGTGTGTGAAGAAGCCAGTAAAGTGTTAGCTCAAACCAATCTGTGTGAACGGTTGAAGCTAAGATCTTTATATCAATCTGTGTGAATGATATATAGATTGTGTGTTGTTATAATTATGTAGTTGTGTATGCAGTAATTATAATAAATTTTTTACTTCTGTGTGGAGGACCAGTAGACGTAGAGGGGTTTACCTCGAACCACTTTAAATATTGTGTCATTTACCTTCTGCCTTATTTGTTTTATTAAACTGTCATTATTTAAGTATACACTGCACATCGAGTTGCTGTATCCACTTCAACTTACTATATTTAAGACTTCCGCTACGCACTTAGATTTAAAATCAGTACAGCTTGTTGTTTAAAACACCTTCCAAGCTCTATCTAGTATACTTAGTGGCCAACAAGTGGTATCGGAGCGGTTGATTCTAAAAAGAATCACTCGTATTTTTAATCGAATCAGATAAAAAATCACTTAATTTTAAAAAAAAACAACCTTTTTCATTCCTTTATTCTCACATGGATACATCTATGATCAACAAAGTGCCTATGTTCTCTATTAATGAATTTGATGATTGGAGAATCAGGATGGAGGCTCATCTTGCAGCAATGCACGAAGAAATGATTTTTGTTATACAGGATGGCCCCATTAAGATCATGAAGGTAAACACGGCCGCAAGGATTGAAGGCCAAGCTCATGCTGAGATGCTCGAGAAGGAACGCGAGCAATGGACCACAGATGAAAGAAAGCATGCCAACCTCGACAATGTGGCTAAGAACGCGTTATTTGTCACTCTTGACAAAGGCACGTTCTCGAAGGTAAAGAGCTGTAAAATAGCCAAGGAAATATGGGATAAACTCAAGTTGATTTGTGAAGGAACTGAGCTCTCAAAAGAAAACAAAATTTCTCAACTAACTCAGCAATTTGAATCCTTTGAAATGAAACCAACTGAGACACTTGAGGAACTTGACATCCGATTCACTGGTATTGTTGGTGAACTTGAAGCTTTGAGCAAAATTTATACCCAAAAGGAGAAGAATTTAAAAATTTTCAGATCTCTCCCTGCCCGATGGGATATTAAGACTACAGCTATGCGTGTGTCATGTAATCTAAATGAAATATCTACTTTTGATCTCTTCTCTAACCTCAAAGCTTTTGAGTATGATATTGACAGAAGAGAGAAAGCTGAAGAATCTCCTTCAAAGGTTACAGCACTAGCCGCTGTATCGAACCGTCGACACAAAGATGCCCGGCTAAATCGAAGCCTGATCACAAGAATCTTGTGATGGCAGCGACATCACATCTCATGATGAAATGGCACTTCTCATGCATAAGTTCAAGAAGTTCATCAAGCAGTCGGGAAAAACTCCCTACAGGCCCAAACCTGTAATATCCGCATTTTTCTTTCTCTTGTATTTTCTTTTTCTGTGTATTTCTCGATCGTAGTGAACCTCGTGTACCTTACAGTGTATCTTTCCCGTCATCTAGTGATCCGATTCTCGTTATTGTTGTGCGGAACCGCTGTTTCGGGGTTGCCGTGGATCCATTCTATGTTTTGATGCGTCTTGAGATGTTCTGTTTGATGTTTCGTCCATATTCCGGTGTTTTGGACCGTTTATATTTCGTACCTATCACACGCTATCTTTTCCGCATAGCGAACGCTAGGGGTCCCTTAGTAGCGCACGCTACGACTGCTCTGTAGCGCGCGCTAGAGAGCAAGCCCTGGGAGTGGCAGTGCTGTTTCCAGCCCTCTGGACTGGTGAATTAGCGTACGCTACGTAGTCTAGCGCACGCTAATGTCGGGGACTAGCGCGCGCTGAGATTCCCGGTAGCGTGCGCTAGCGTGAGTGTCCAGTACTGGACAGTTTTCTACTGGACTCAATCTGCTGCTCAGGTAGCGCACGTTATTGGTCGATAGCGCGCGCTACCGATACACTTTAGCGCACGCTACGTTTGGTGGACAGCGCGCGCTAACTGGATCAGGTGTGTTCTGGACAGTTAACTTTTGGACTCGGCTGATGTCCAGGTAGAGCACGCTATGGCCGATAACGCGCGCTACCGAGAGGTTATTAGCGCACGCTACGTTTCGAGTAGCGTACGCTAACGACCAGAAATGTGGCTACTGGACTGGGACGCTAACTGTATGGCCTGTAATTTTGTCCCGTTAGTGCACGCTAACCTTGAGTATTAGCGCGCGCTAACACTCCCTGGCTATATAAACCAGGGAGTTGACCGAGATATTCACAAAATCTCATTTCTTCCTCCTCTCCGCGGCTAAGGCGATTCCGGGCGATTTTCTTGGCGATTTCTTTCTCCAATCATCTTATCCAACATATTCCTTGAGTTCTTGGTGTATTATAACAACATCAACACGGATCTTTCATCCTAATCCAAGGTAAGATCTCTTAGAACCCTACATTTGGATAAATTGGGGATTTTGGGATTTTCGTCCGATTCATTCCATTTTGTTGGTGGATTCATGATGAATATGATTAATCTAGATGGTATTCTTAGTTTCCCTACGGATTCATGGTATATTTCGTGGTTTTTACGGAATCGAGAGTGTTTGGTTGTGGTCCGCCCTCGTTGTTATTTATGTACGAATATACATGAATCGTAGGCGGGTTTTCGGGTGTATTCCATTTCCGTATTCGTCTAGCATTGGTTGTGATTATGTTCTTCGAATCGTTAGGTCGGTTCCGTTGATTCTTAGCGTTCGTCGGTGACTATCCTTTCCGTTCGTTGCGTCATCAATTATTCAAGGCAAGTATTTTTGGAAACCTTTATACTTAACGTGAAATGGTAATGTATTTTGTGTGTGATTTGCTCACCTCGGGATGGTCCGACGGGATCACAGAGGGAATCGAAAGGGTTGAGTCCTCGATTCATGAGTTTGTTTAGCTAGCCAGCTCGGGAGGGTCCTTAGAGGCCTCGGGCGGGATCTATGATATTACTCTGTTCCCAAGGCGATGCATGTGCGTGTTTTGTTTTATAATATGGCCAGCTCGGGAGGGTCCTTAGAGGCCTCGGGCGGGATCAATGATATTACTCTGTTCCCAAGGCAAATTGTTTGACTGTTTGTTTCCGGAAAAGACATGTCTGGTTTTGGCTTTTGAAATTGATATTGGTGCATGTACTATGAAATGTGTAAGCGATTGGTTTGCCTTGATTACTTGTACTAGCGTAATTGCTAACCCCTTTGGGGACCCGTTTTGGGGAAATTCTTATTATGGATTTCAGGTTATGATTATCCAGACGAGCGAGCACCGGGACAGTACGAGGATGTTGGCCAGGGTTGTTGACATGTGCATTTGGGTCTTCTTATTTCTTTTGTCCATTTTGATATGGTTGTTCCCACAGTTTTAAACTTATAGATTGTACTCGCGAGTATTTAGGCTTTTCATTTCAAACTCCGTATTGTATTACTTTAAATTGTTATGTTGTTGGTTGATGCTTATTTCGCCGGCTGCTCCGGGCGTATCTTTATATGTCATATTATTTAAATGTGTATCCTCGCTAACTAAAATGGTTAGTCGAGTGGTGTTTTCTTGTTGTAGCCTGGTGGGTCCCATGTAGGGGTCTACGGCGCTGTAATATATTCCGAATATCTCGGGGTGTTACAGAAAATGGTATCAGAGCTCTAGGTTTATGGATACCTAGGCTTGTCGGTTATTTGGGTCTAGTCGTATTTTGTTTTGCACATTGTCACACCGCTGCCGACATCTCAGTACTTCCAGTGTTCGTAAGTTTCCTTACTCGATTCATTACTTTCTCGTATCGTATTTCCGTTTCTTGAACTGTGGTTATTCTCCCTCTTTTGCTTATCATCGTAGTTGCTTTTTCCTCCCTTACTCATCCTCGATATACTTCTGTTATCTCTTAACACCAGTATGGATGCCGGAGGAAACTGTGGTCGTGGACGCGACCGAGGACGTGGGGCAGCCGGTGGGGCGGCCACGTCACATTCTTCGGGAGCCGGCAGTACCGGCGACCGTCACAGTCATGCTTCTTCTCAGTAGCGCGCCGACCTTGGTATTGCGGCCGTTATGCAGCAAATGGTAAACCAAATGGCGGCGATAGCTCAAGTGGTTCAAAACCCCGATCAGGTCCATGCTAATCGGGGCGGAGCCGACCGTTGGCTCCAATATGTCATCAAGATGCATCCTCCTCAGTTTTCGGGAGCTTCAGACCCGATCGGCTGGGAGGGGTGGATCAAGGAGATATCTAAGGTCTTCGTTGCCACTAACTGTCCCGAGGACCGCAAGGTCCCTATTGCCCAGTACTTTCTCACTGGGGACGTTATGGACTGGTGGGAGGCCGTGGGGCCTAAAGATCATGTTGCTTCGTGGGCCGAATTTTAGGAGTTGATGGAGACTGAATATTGCCCGTGGCCGGTCAGACAGGCTCGGGTGCATGCTTTCTATGATGCTCAACCACGGGATATTCCCGTATCTCAAGCTATTGCCGATTTTAACAAGGAGTTGGGTTATGTGAAGACCCAAGTTGTCGAAGAGAGCGACAAAATTTTCCATTTTTCCAGAACGATGAAACTGTCCATTCGGGACTATATGTCTGGACTTGTCTGCACTACTTTGAAGGATTATCAGAGTAGGGCCCTCGCTTATGATATGTCGGTGACGGCTAGTGAGGTGGCTCGTGAGAGCAAGAAGCAGAAGTCGGTCGGAAATTTTTCTAGTCCCAAGAGTGGAGGCCAGCAGAAATCTCAGGCTGCAAATATTTCTACGGGCGGTTCGGCTCGTTTCTCTGGAAGCTTTCAGGGTGCCGCTGGAACCTCCGTTCGTGAACCCACATGCTTTAACTGTGGTGTGCAGGGTCATAGGAACCGGCAGTGTCCTCGTTCGAAGTTTACTTGTCATACTTGTGGACAGTTGGGCCACAAGGCCCTCTTTTGTGATCAGATCAGACAGCTTCGCGGCGCCCGTTCTTCTCACCCAGCACCTATGGAGCCGAGTGTGAACCAGGGCTCATTTGCTCCGCCGCCTCCGCCGAGTGCCGGCCGAGGCAGGGGTCGGGGTCAGCCCGCTAGGGGAGGAGCTTCCAGTGTCGGCTCTGCCCAGCCGCGTATCTACGAGATGAGGAGGTCCGATGACCCAAAGCCTCTGTGGCGATGTGCACTGCTCATATCCATTCCCATCCTGTCAGTGTGCTTTTCGATTCGGGTGCTACGCATTCATTCATTTCTCTAGAGTGTGTACGCCGTTTGAGTCTCGACTGCTTGTCACCTTGCGAGCCTTTCATGGTTAAACTTCCTAGCGGTGATAGAATTGTCGGTGATCGAGAGGTCCGGGACTGTTCTGTGTTTATTTGTGAGAGGGCTTGGCTCTCTAATCTTATTGTCGTGGGTTTTGAGGGTGAGGATTTGATTCTCGGGGATGATTGGCTCGAGCGGCATGGCGCAATCATGAACTACCGCACGAGAATCATCACTATGTTAGCCGAGGATGGCACCGAGCACTCTTTCGCGGGACGAAAGAGGGGAAACCAGAAGTTCGTTATTAATGCCTTGAAGGCGATGAGTCTCCTGCGAAAGGGGTGTACTGGTTATTGGTGCTACGCCTTGAAGGCGGAAAATGGTAGAGTCGAGCTTTCGTCGATTCCAGTCGTTAGCGAATTTCCTGATCTATTTCCTGACGAGTTACCGGGATTGCCACCGGACCGTGAGGTCGAGTTTGCTATAGAGTTAGAGCCGGGCGCGGCTCCGATTTCGAAGGCGCCGTATCGCATGGCACCTTCAGAGATGTCAGAGTTGAAGAAGCAGTTGAGTGAGCTTCTTGAGTCAGGGTATGTTCATCCGAGCGCCTCGCCTTGGGGCGCACCGGTCGTGTTCGTGTGGAAGAAGGATGGTTCATTACGTTTGTGTATCGACTATCGCGAACTAAACAAGGTGACCATCAAGAACAAGTATCCTTTGCCGAGAATTGATGACTTGTTCGATCAGCTGCAGGGAGATGTGGTGTTCTCGAAGATTGATTTGAGATCGGGGTACTATCAGCTCCGGGTAAGAGAGTCCGACGTGCCGAAAACGGCTTTTCGGATGAGATACGGACATTATGAGTTTGTAGTTATGCCTTTCGGGTTAACTAATGCGCCGGCGGTGTTCATGCAGTTGATGAACAAAGTCTTTATCGAGTATTTGGATAAGTGTGTCATCGTCTTCATTGACGATATTCTTATTTATTCGAGGAGCGAGGAAGAGCATGCCCATCATTTGCGAGTAGTGTTAGACGTTTTGAAGACCGAGCAACTCTATGCGAAGTTCTCGAAATGTGAGTTCTGGCTGAAGGAAGTGATGTTTTTAGGTCACGTGATTTCAGCCGAGGGGGTTCGTGTGGATCTGCAGAAGATTGAGGCAGTGTTGGATTGGGCGCCGCCCAAGAATGTGAAAGAGATCCGAAGTTTCTTGGGTTTGGCTGGCTACTATCGTAGGTTCGTCGAGGGTTTCTCGAAACTAGCTCGGCCACTTACACAGTTGCTCCAGAAATCCGAGAAGTTCGTCTGGACCGACGAGAGGCAGTCGAGTTTTGAGGAGCTGAATAAGCGTTTGACTTCAGCCCCGGTTTTGGCGTTGCCATGTGGCAACGAGGGTTTCGCCGTTTATAGCGATGCTTCGGGTCAGGGTCTTGGGTGCGTATTGATGCAGCACGGCAAGACCATTGCCTATGCGTCGAGACAATTGAGGCCATATGAGCTTAACTACCCTACTCACGATTTGGAGTTAGCGGCAGTTGTCTTTGCGCTCAAGATTTGGCGTCAGTATCTTTTCGGCTCTGCATGTCAGATTTTTACCGATCATAAAAGTCTGAAATATATATATACTCAGCGGGAGTTGAATATGAGGCAGAGAAGGTGGTTAGAGCTAATTAAGGATTATGACCTCGAAATCCTTTATCATCCGGGCAAGGCCAACGTCGTGGCCGATGCCTTGAGTCGGAAACTGATTGCGTTGTGAACGCTTGAGGTCCTTACATCTCAGTCTGAGCTTCGGCGGGCTTTGATCGAGTTAGATGTTGAGGTTTTGTTGCCTGGAGTTGTCGGGCAACTTTGTGATTTAGAGATTTCGTCGTCTTTGATCGATGAAATTAAGCTGAAGCAGTTAGAGGATCCGATGATTACTCAAATCCGAGAGAACATTCTTAAAGGAAAGTCTCCTGGGTTTGTGATTCACGAGGATGGTGTTTTGAGATTTCAGAGTCGGCTTTGTGTGCTGAACGACTCAGAGTTGAGACAGAGTATTTTGCGTGAGTCCCATGCTACTCCTTACTCCGTTCATCCTGGTTCGAGTAAGATGTACAAGGACCTGAGAAGGAATTTCTGGTGGAATAATATGAAGGAGGAGGTCGCGCAATTTGTAGCGAGATGTTTGACTTGTCAGCAGGTCAAAATCGAGCACCAGCGACCGGCCGGGTTATTGCAGTCACTTCCCGTTCCGGAATGGAAATGGGAAGATATATCGATGGACTTTGTTACGAGCTTGCCGAGGTCGAATTCGGGCATGAATATGGTCTGGGTGATTGTGGATCGTCTGACCAAGTCGGCACATTTTCTGGGCATCAAGGACACTTGGGGCCCGGAGAAGTTGGCTCGTGTATTTATCGCGCAGATTGTGAGGCTTCACGGTACTCCGAAGTCTATTGTTTCGGATCGTGATGGCCGTTTTGTATCGCACTTTTGGCAGGCTGTGCATAAGGCGTTGGGTACTCGTTTGCATTTGAGTACCTCTTTTCATCCTCAGTCACATGGACAGTCGGAACGCACTATCCAGACGTTCGAGGATATGTTGCGTGCGTGCGCTCTTGATTGGAGCAGCGACTGGGAGGAGCATTTGCCATTGATCGAATTCACGTACAACAATAGTTGGCACGCGTCGATTCGGATGGCACCGTACGAGGCACTTTATGGGCGGCGATGTCGATCACCGATTTGTTGGAATGAGGCGTCTGATTTGGTCGGGACCGAGCCGGATGTCGTTTTAGAGACGAGGCGGAAGATAGAATTAATTCGGGAACGAATGTTGATGGCCCAGAGTCGACAGAAGTCATATGCCGATGTCCGTCGTCGACCTTTAGAATTCGAGGTGGGAGACCACGTTTTGCTGAAGGTGTCGCCGACGAGAGGAGTTTTCCGCTTCGGGAAGAAGGGGAAGTTGAGTCCGAGATTTATTGGACCCTTCGAGATTCTCGAGTGAGTCGGTGGGTTAGCATACCGTTTGGCGTTACCCCTGGCCCTGAGTCATGTTCATAGCGTTTTTCATGTTTCCCAGCTGAGGAAATATGTCCCGGATCCTAGTCACGTCATCGATTATGGTGAGATTGATGTCGCCGAGGATATTACTTTTGAGGAGCGTCCTTTGAAGATTTTGGAGCATCGTGAGAAACGACTGAGGCATAAGACCATCCCTTTGGTCAAGGTGCAATGGTCGAGACACGGTGTCGAGGAGGCAACTTGGGAAACCGAGGATAGCATGCGTGCTAGGTACCCTGAGTTGTTTGTTTCTTAAGTTTCGGGACGAAACTTATTTTTAGAGGGGTAGAATGTAATATCCGCATTTTTCTTTCCCTTGTATTTTCTTTTTCGGTGTATTTCTCGGTCGTAGTGACCCTCGTGTACCTTACAGTGTATCTTTCCCGTCATCTAGTGATCCGATTCTCGTTATTGTTGTGCGGAACCGCTGTTTCGGGGTTGCCGTGGATCCATTCTATGTTTTGATGCGTCTTTAGATGTTCCGTTTGATGTTTCGTCCATATTACGGTGTTTTGGACCGTTTATATTTCGTACCTAGTGCACGCTATCTTTTTCGCATAGCGCACGCTAGGGGTCCCTTAGTAGCGCACGCTAGAGAGCAAGCCCTGGGAGTGGCAGTGCTGTTTCCAGCCCTCTGGACTGGCGAATTAGCGTACGCTACGTAGTCTAGCGCACGCTAATGTCGGGGACTAGCGCGCGCTGAGATTCCCGGTAGCGTGCGCTAGCGTGAGTGTCCAGTACTGGACAGTTTTCTACTGGACTCAATCTGCTGCTCACGTAGCGCACGTTATTGGTCGATAGCGCGCGCTACCGATACATTTTAGCGCACGCTACGTTTGGTGGATAGCGCGCGCTAACTGGATCAGGTGTGTTCTGGACAGTTAACTTTTGGACTCGGCTGATGTCCAGGTAGCGCACGCTATGGCCGATAACGCGCGCTACCGAGAGGTTATTAGCGCACGCTACGTTTCGAGTAGCGTACGCTAACGACCAGAAATGTGGCTACTGGACTGGGACGCTAACTGTATGGCCTGTAATTTTGTCCCGTTAGTGCACGCTAACCTTGAGTATTAGCGCGCGCTAACACTCCCTGGCTATATAAACCTGGGAGTTGACCGAGATAATCACAAAATCTCATTTCTTCCTCCTCTCCGCGGCTAAGGCGATTCCGGGCGATTTTCTTGGAGATTTCTTTCTCCAATCATCTTATCCAACATCTTCCTTGAGTTCTGGGTGTATTATAACAACATCAACACGGATCTTTCATCCTAATCCAAGGTAAGATCTCTTAGAACCCTACTTTTGGATAAATTGGGGATTTTGGGATTTTCGTCCGATTCATTCCATTTTGTTGGTGGATTCATGATGAATATGATTAATCTTGATGGTATTCTTAGTTTCCCTACGGATTCATGGTATATTTCGTGGTTTTTACGGAATCGAGAGGGTTTGGTTGTGGTCCGCCCTCGTTGTTATTTATGTACGAATATACATGAATCGTAGGCAGGTTTTCGGGTGTATTCCATTTCCGTATTCGTCAGGCGTTGGTTGTGATTATGTTCTTCGAATCGTTAGGTCGGTTCCGTTGATTCTTAGCGTTCGTCGGTGACTATCCTTTCCGTTCGTTGCGTCATCAATTATTCAAGGCAAGTATTTTTGGAAACCTTTATGCTTAACGTGAAATGGTAATGTATTTTGTGTGTGATTTTCTCACCTCGGGATGGTCCGACGGGATCACGGAGGGAATCAAAAGGGTTGAGTCCTCGATTCATGAGTTTGTTTAGCTAGCCAGCTCGGAAGGGTCCTTAGAGGCCTCGGGCGGGATCTATGATATTACTCTATTCCCAAGGCGATGCATGTGCGTGTTTTGTTTTATAATATGGCCAGCTCGGGAGGGTCCTTAGAGGCCTCGGGCGGGATCAATGATATTACTCTGTTCCCAAGGCAAATTGTTTGACTGTTTGTTTCCGGAAAAGACATGTCGGGTTTTGGCTTTTGAAATTGATATTGGTGCATGTACTATGAAATGTGTAAGCAATTGGTTTGCCTTGATTACCTGTACTAGTGTAATTGTTAACCCCTTTGGGGACCCATTTTGGGGAAATTATTATTATGGATTTCAGGTTATGATTATCCAAACGAGCGAGCACCGGGACAGTACGAGGATGTTGGCCAGGGTCGTTGACATGTGCATTTGGGTCTTCTTATTTCTTTTGTCCATTTCGATATGGTTGTTCCCACAGTTTTAAACTTATAGATTGTACTCGCGAGTACTTAGGCTTTTCATTTCAAACTCCGTATTGTATTACTTTAAATTGTTACGTTGTTGGTTGATACTTATTTCGCCGGTTGCTCCGGGCGTATCTTTATATGTCATATTATTTAAATGTGTATCCTCGCTAACTAAAATGGTTAGTCGAGTGGTGTTTTCTTGTTGTAGCCTGGTGGGTCCCATGTAGGGGTCTACGGCGCTGTAATATATTCCGAATATCTCGGGGTGTTACAAAACCTGTCCACAAGGTAAGTACCGAAACTTCATCCGGTGATGCTAACCTGTGCTATAATTGTAGGAAACCGGGACATTATGCAAATAAATGTCCTCATCCCAAAGTTCAAAGGTTGCCGGAGGCCGAGCAACAAGAGAGAGATGAAAGAAGACGTGCTTGGAAAAACAAGCTCAAGGCTCTAATTGGAGAATCAGAATCCTCCCCCACACCATCCAAATCCGAAGAATGTCTTCAGGTGGCCACTGAAAGTGATTCATCTGATGATGAGTTCGATGATAAAGCATATATGTGCTTTATGGCCAAGGACATTCCGGAAGGTGAAGATAGCAACGATGAGGTAAGCTCAACCTCAGCTATTCCATTAAATGCATCTCATACTTTTGAAAACATGTTGAATGAATTTAAAAACATTCAAAAGGCCCATGAGACATTGAAAAATGAGAATACACAGCTCCAACTATCTAACCTAGAGCTGAAAGATGAAAATGACTTGCTGAAAATAAATTATGAAAATATGTCTATTGATTGTGAAACCAGTAAAGTCGATTTTGAAAAACTCATGGAGAGCAATCATCAACTTGCTCATGAACTAAGTGAGGTTAAAACTCACAACGAGAGCAAGATAAATGATTTGGTTCTACTTCAAGCCAAAATCAAAACTCTCGAAAAATGAGAAGATGAACTTGAGACCATTCTGAAATCATTCGAGAAATCGTCCAAGAGAATGGAAGAAATTCTGAGCACTGGGCAACATGCTCATGATAAAAGTGGCTTAGGATACAGCTCATGTTCAAACAAAGGGAAAACTAGTACAGTGTTTGTCAAGAGTGTGGAACACATTCCTGTGTCGAAAGAAACTTCGAACCCTGTGAAGGAACTCTGACAAAGAACAAAGAAAGGATGCCATTCCGCCCCCGCAATCCTATTCCAGACAGCGGAATCACCAGCCATTCAAACCTGAAAAGCGCACTCAGCAGCATGCTCCCCGAGCATATCAACAGCGCCAACAACCATTCAGAAGGAAGGCTGTATCCAAATATCAAAGGCCCGCACGGCAGTACTATCAGTACAGCATGCCTAGGTATTGGATACAGGAGCCCCGTTATTCCTCGAGACATCAGGTGTAACGCCCCGATTTCGCATATACATTTATTGTGAATTATAGAAAAACATGTTCAATTTTATTAAATTAATGCCCCAATAATGTGTCATTTAATTTATTTTATTTTCATGACCATGCAAAATCATTTGTCATTATATGCCATGTCCAGTCATGTGATTCATGTCATGTCATTTCTCATTTTAATTCATCGTGTTTCATGTCGTCATTTCTAGGCCCGAGTCAAATTTTAAACAATATTAATTGTTAAAAGATTTTACAAGATAAATAATAATATTGTTTATTATTTATTATTACTATTATTGTTATTAATATTATTATTATTATTATTTAATATTCAGCTTAACATTTGAAGAAATTGAAGGAAACGTTTTTTTTTTGTTTTCTTCCTATACTCAAACTTTTCCAATTCCTTCCCAACTTTTCAAATCAATGCATTTAACCCAAAATATTAACCAAATTAAGACACACTCATTTGAGTCTTTTCTAATTCTTCTCACAATATAAATACACAACTATACAGTAGAATAATAATACACATAATACACCATAATACACAAACATATTTTGCTGTTTCTCTCCTTCCGCAGCGCGCCACCCAATCTAAAAGGTAAAATTCTTCATCTTTCTTTTGTTCTCTCTGCAATTTCAACCCCAACCATGAACTGATATTCAAAGTAGCCAAGATAATTCAATTTCAGTACAAAGATAAAACTCAAATCCATCCTTTTCAGAAACTGGAACTCTTTTTTACCTGAATTCTAAAACATCTCCGGACATGAGGGTCGGAGCGCCATCGGATAATCACCTTCACCGTCGTCACCAGTTCGGGTCATAAACCAAAACCCCAACCGAACCCGTTTCAGCCCACCCACCTTTGCCGCGCCGGCAACAGCCATACGCTGCAATCGCCGAGCCAGCCCCAAATCTATACCCCTTCATCACTCCTTCGCCTTCGCCGGTTACTCGAGGACAGAAGCCCTACTCCGGCCGCAACCCACCATACTCAACCCGACTTCAAGAAAATTATCACCAAAAAAAAAAAGGCCCGTACGAAAAAAGTCTTGTTCCGCCGTGCGCCGCGCGGTACTTTAGTCGCCGACCATCACAGTCCGCCGCACCACCACCGTTTTGCTCCGATTTCTGCACGATTTTGGCCGATTCGAGTACCTCTGTGGGTGACTGAGTGTGTGTGTGTGTGTGTTTCAGAGTTGAGAGTGTGAATTTGTGTGTGTGTGTGTATGAGGATTTGAGAGAGGGAGAGGAAGAGAGAGAGAGAGAGTGGCGAGGGGTGAGAACAGGAGAAATGAGAGTGTCGGCCGATGGGCTGGGCAAATGGGGTTTTTATTCCCACTTTCTTTTAGGGTTCTTCAATTTAATCCCCAAATTCCAGATCCTTCCAAATTGACCCCAAATCATTTTCAGGGTATACTAATTTCAGCCCCTAATTTTCAGTTTCTTCATTCTTGACCCAGTTTGGTTTATAATTATTCTAGTTAGCCCCAAGCAGAATTATAATTTCTACAATTTCAGTCTCTTTCGGCCAAACTTTTAACATGTTGACATTTTTAATTACTATTATTATTCACTTACAATTTAATTCTCAGTCATATGATAATAATAATTTTTATTATTATTAATTGTAGATAATAACAAGAATTTACGGGCCTAGAATTGTCGAGTCAAGCATCTTCATCACATTCAGGTTCAGAACTGCAATTTATCCAGGTGTGGGGATTTATTATGCTTTTGTTTATTTTAATTGCTTTATATATTGTCTCGTATGTGCACGTGAAATCAGTCAGAAGCACTTAAATGTGCAATCAGTCAGAAGCACTTAAATGTGAAATCAGTCAGAAGCACTTAATTGTGCATAAAGCCTTCGGGCTAGCCGATGGGCTTCAGAATTTATCAGTCATGTTGTTTATACTTGCTAATATATTTAGTAATTAACGTAGACATATTGCGTACTCTCCACACTGAGCGAGTTGGAAGCTCACCCCACTATTTACTCCCTTTTCAGGTTGAGGAGCTCGATGTGGCATGCGTATGAGTGTGAGATGATCAAGCTTCAAGAGTTGTTATTTATTTATTCACTATTATTTTTCCTAAGCTACGCTTTATGAACAATTGTTCCATTTGTTTTATTTTTAAAGTCAAATTATGTTTTTATTTAATGGTGACTTGGGATTATTACTTACTATTATTAAGTTTATTTTTTTCTTAAAAATGTATTTCCGCTGCAAAATTTTTATTTACTCTTCTTAAAATTAGAAGAATTATATTTTAGAAAAGTGGTCGCTACATAAGTGGTATCAGAGCGGGTCTACGGTTCTGTAGACTCGTTGAAATGTTTTCTTTTTCAAATCTGAAATTTTGTTTCGCAAGTAGTCAAATATTTTTAGCAATTATGATCATCCACCTCTGCCGCTCCACGTCGACTCCAAGGTACATTAAGTTATTATTATTCATTATGTGATGAATGCAGTTTACCAGATCAACCATAATTCATGCATTAAAGATGCATCTTCATTATATTTTGTACATAAGAATTTTATGATAAAGTATTTGGGCATGAAATTATTTTCTTATAAATTCATAAGTATATGTGTGACATGCGTAAATCATCATTGCTAGAGATGTAATATAACTCTCCATTTTATTTTCTCCCTGTCGTTGGGTAAGTACTGAAGGGTCATTGCGTGTGGTATGCCATAGGATAATGGCAACTCGTGGACGTGGACGCCTAGCTAACCGAGGTGCAGATAATCTCGGTGGTCAGAATGCCAACCTTGGTGCTGGTGGTGGTGGTGACGGCAACAATAACGTGCCAGCTCCTACTCAGTCACAAGTTGTGCAACAGTTCCGGCGTTTCACCCCACCAACATTCAACGGTCGAGAAGGACCAGCTTTTGTTGATGAATGGTTCATGTCGCTCGAGCGCACCTTTGAGCTCATTGGGTGTACTGATGCACAAAGAATTCTTTGTGGCCAATATCAAATGGTGGAGGATGCTGGACGCTGGTGGATAAGCTATTGGCGTTTGAGGCCGGCGGCCGAGCGTGCTGCATTGACTTGGGATCGATTCAAGGAAATAGTGATGGAACAGTACTACCCACAGCATTACCGAGAGAAGATGGAGAGAGAGTTTTGGAATCTCGAACAAGGAGGGATGACGGTTGAACAATATGAGAGGAAATTCAACCAAATCAGCTTCTTTGTGGAGCACATGGTGGATACAAACCGGAAGAGGGCCCTTAAGTTTCGGAGTGGTCTACGACCGAGTATTCGTCACATCGTGGCTGGTCATGGGGTGTTACCATATACCGAGACAGTGTTTCGAGCTCAAGAGGTTGAGGCTAGCCATAATCTGGATCAACAATAGTCAACTAAGCCTAATACCGGTAAGAGGCATTGGAATGGGAACCAAAATAAGGTTGTGGCTTCTAATAAACAGAAGAAAGTAGATGAGAAATCTGGACTGGGTGCACCGATCACTAGGCCTGCATGCCCAAAGTGTGGTAAAAATCATGGCGGAGAGTGTTTGTATGGAAAAGGTGTCTGCTATAGATGCAAGGAGCCAGGACATTCATCTTCGAACTGTCATCTCCAAAGGGCCAAAGGTCAAGGTTCTGGAGGAAAAGCTCGCATTTATACTTTGACCCAAAGGGACGCAGATGAGAATCCCGGCACGGTGTCAGGTATGCTTATGATCTCTAATGTGCCTGCTTTCGCTTTATTTGACACTGGTGCCACACATACTTTTATGTCTACAAAGTTTTATCATTCCATTGGTCATAAAAGCGTTAGAACTGTTGAATCTCTCGAGGTTAGCTTACCGTCAGGAAATACGATCCTCACTAATACAATGATTGACGAGAATATTGAGATAGGAGGTAGAGAATTTGATGCTAGCCTGTATGTGATTAGCTCGTTGGATTTTGACGTGATCCTTGGTATGGACTGGCTCGATAGACATGATGCCGATATAAAGTGCCGTGAGAAGAAGGTGACATTGAGGTGTTCTAAAGGCGAGTCGATCACTTTTTATGGTACTAAGAGTAGGACGGTACCCAGAGTAATCACAGCCATGAAAGCACTAAGAAGCCTAAGGAAGGAGCGATGCCAGGGTTACTTGGTGAGTTTGGTCGACACTCGTACTAATGAGGTTTCCCCTACAGACGTACCTATAGTGTGGGAGTTTTTGGATGTGTTTCCAGAAGATTTGCCGGGAGTCCCACCCGACCGGCAAGTGGAGTTTAGTATTGATTTAGTCCCTGGGGCGGCCCCAACGTCTAAAGTGCCATATAGGATGGCTCCGAGGGAACTTCAAGAATTGAAGGTCCAAATTTAAGAGCTGTTGGAGCTCGGATTTGTTCGTCCTAGTGTGTCACCATGGGGTGCACCAGTACTATTTGTAAGAAAGAAGGATGGGTCACTTCGGATGTGTATAGATTACAGAGAGTTGAATCGACTCACGGTGAAGAACAAGTACCCACTACCGAGAATCGAGGATCTATTCGATCAGTTGAGAGGAGCTGGAACCTTTTCGAAGATTGATTTGCGGTCGGGATACCACCAACTGAAGATTAGGGAGTGTGACATTCCCAAGACGGCTTTCAGGACTCGTTATGGACATTTTGAATTTGTAGTGATGCCATTTGGTCTGAGTAATGCACCGGCAGTCTTTATGGATTTGATGAACAGAGTGTTCCAACCTTACTTGGATAAGTTCGTGATCGTTTTCATAGATGACATTTTGGTGTATTCTAAGGACAAGGAACAACACCAAGAGCATTTGAGAATTACATTGGAGACACTTCGCAAGGAGAAATTGTATGCCAAGTTCAAGAAATGTGAGTTTTGGTTGAACAGAGTTGGATTCCTTGGACATGTGGTGACTTCAAAAGGGATTGAGGTAGATCCCAATAAAGTTGTAGCAGTGAGTAGTTGGGGGGTACCCAAGAATGCGAGCGAAGTTCGCAGCTTTCTAGGCTTAGCTGGTTATTATAGAAGATTTATCGAAGGATTTTCGAAAATCGCCACTCCTATGACCCAGATAACAAGGAAAGGCATGAGGTTTGAATGGAGTGACAAGTGTGAGGAAAGTTTCCAAGAGTTGAAAAGGAGACTAACCTCGGCACCAGTATTAATGATTCCTGATCCGACGGAAGACTTTGTTATTTATAGTGATGCCTCAAAGCAGGGGTTGGGTTGTGTTCTGATGCAACATGGTAAAGTAGTAGCCTATGCATCGAGACAGCTTAAACCACATGAGTTGAACTATCCAACACATGATCTGGAGTTGGCTGCTGTAGTACATGCGCTGAAGATTTGGCGTCACTATCTCTACGGAGGGAAGTGTGAGATATACACGGACCATAAAAGTTTGAAGTATCTTTTCACACAGAAGGATCTTAACATGAGACAAAGGAGATGGTTAGAATTGGTGAAGGACTATGATTGTACCATCCATTACCATCCGGGTAAGGCGAATGTAGTAGCTGATGCCTTGAGTCGGAAAACTAGAGGCGAGTTAGCTTGCTTGACCGATCAGGAGAGTTTGATAAAGGAGTTCTCCCAGTTGAGGATTGAAGTAGTTGAGTCTTCAAAATGTTCAAAAGCAATCTTATAATCTTTGGTCTTGCAACCAAACTTGAGGGATAAGATTAAGGAGGCTCAACCATGTGATAAGTTCTTGTGTAAGATGAAAAATCGAGCACAAGATGGGAGTATTGAGAAATTTGTCATTGCCGCAGACGACATTTTGACTTACAATGGGAGGTTGTGTGTTCCTAAGGACACATCCCTTAGGAGGCAAATCCTTGAAGAAGCTCACAATGCACCATACTCTGCTCATCCGGGAGGTACAAAGATGTACCACGACTTGAAGAAGTTCTTTTGGTGGAGAGGAATGAAACGAGACATTGGTGTATTTGTGGAGAGGTGTATGATACATCAGCAGGTGAAGGCAGAACACCAACGGCCAGGAGGTTTACTTCAACCGTTAGAAATTCCAGAATGGAAATGGAAGCATATCACAATGGATTTCGTGGTTGGTCTGCCACAAACAGTGAGGAAGAACGATGCTATTTGGGTGATGGTAGATCGCTTGACGAAGTCATCTCACTTTCTACCTGTGAGGATGACTTATAGTATGGAACAATATGCACGGATTTATATTCGGGAGATTTTGAGGCTACATGGTGTTCCAGTGTCGATTGTTTCTGATAGAGATCCGCGATTTACGTCGAAATTTTGGAAGAGTCTTCAGAGTGAGTTGGGAACTAAGTTGAATTTCGGTACTGCATATCATCCGCAAATTGATGGTCAATCTGAGCGGACTATCAAGACACTTGAAGATTTGTTGAGGGCGTGTGTTCTTGATACTGGTGAGAATTGGGAGAATATTTTGCCGTTAGTAGAGTTTGCTTATAACAATAGTTACCAAGCAACTATACAAATGTCCCCGTACGAGGCTCTCTACGGAAGGAAATGTCGATCGCCTCTTTATTGGAGTGAGGTTGGAGAAGGAAAGATTTTGGGTCCAGAATTGATCGACCAGACTGTAGAGAAGATAGCCGAGATCAGAAGTAAAATTAAGACTGCTCAGGATCGACAGAAGTCTTATGCTGATAAACAACGGAAAGATATACAATTTGAGATTGGAGAGAAGGTGTTCCTGAAGGTATCGCCGATGAAAGGAGTAATACGATTCGGTAAAAAGGGAAAGCTACAGCCTCGTTATATCGGACCTTTCGAGATTTTGGGTCGCGTTGGTGATCTTGCTTATAGTTTGGCATTGCCGTTAGAGTTATCGGGAGTGCACAATGTCTTTCACGTCTCCATGCTAAGAAAGTACATACATGATCCTGGTCACGTATGCAATTTCAAAGAGTTACATGTAGCCAAGAACCTGACTTATGAGGAGGTACCTATAGCTGTTTTGGAACGTAAGGTACACCAGTTACGAAATAAAGAGGTTAAATTGGTGAAAGTTCAATGGAGTCGTCATGGACCAAATGAGGCAACGTGGGAACGTGAAGAGGAGATCCATTCTAAGTATCCAACATTCATTTTCCAAGGTACGAAACTTAATTTTCGAGGACGAAGGGGGGTAGGTTGTAACGCCCCGATTTCGCATATACATTTATTGTGAATTATAGAAAAACATGTTCAATTTTATTAAATTAATGCCCCAATAATGTGTCATTTAATTTATTTTATTTTCATGACCATGCAAATTCATTTGTCATTATAAGCCATGTCCAGTCATGTGATTCATGTCATGTCATTTCTCATTTTAATTCATCGTGTTTCATGTCGTCATTTCTAGGCCCGAGTCAAATTTTAAACAATATTAATTGTTAAAAGATTTTACAAGATAAATAATAATATTGTTTATTATTTATTATTACTATTATTGTTATTAATATTATTATTATTATTATTTAATATTCAGCTTAACATTTGAAGAAATTGAAGGAAACGTTTTTTTTGTTTTCTTCCTATACTCAAACTTTTCCAATTCCTTCCCAACTTTTCAAATCAATGCATTTAACCCAAAATATTAACCAAATTAAGACACACTCATTTGAGTCTTTTCTAATTCTTCTTACAATATAAATACACAACTATACAGTAGAATAATAATACACATAATACACCATAATACACAAACATATTTTGCTGTTTCTCTCCTTCCCGCAGCGCTGGGCCACCAATCTAAAAGGTAAAATTATTCATCTTTCTTTTGTTCTCCTGCAATTTCAACCCCAACCATGAACTGATATTCAAAGTAGCCAAGATAATTCAATTTCAGTACAAAGATAAAACTCAAATCCATCCTTTTCAGAAACTGGAACTCTTTTTTACCTGAATTCTAAAACATCTCCGGACATGAGGGTCGGAGCGCCGTCGGATAATCACCTTCACCGTCGTCACCAGTTCGGGTCATAAACCAAAACCCCAACCGAACCCGTTTCAGCCCACCCACCTTCGCCGCGCCGGAAACAGCCATACGCTGCAATCGCCGAGCCAGCCCCAAATCTATACCCCTTCATCACTCCTTCGCCTTCGCCGGTTAATGGAGGACAGAAGCCCTACTCCAGCCGCAACCCACCATACTCAACCCGACTTCAAGAAAATTATCACAAAAAAAAAAAAAAACAGGCTCGTACGAACCAAGTCCTGTTCCGTCGTGCGCCGCGCGGTACTTTAGTCGCCGACCATCACAGTCCGCCGCACCACCACCGTTTTGCTCCGATTTCTGCACGAGTTTGGCCGATTCGAGTACCTCTGTGGGTGACTGAGTGTGTGTGTGTGTGTTTCGGAGTTGAGAGTGTGAATTTATGTGTGTGTGTGTGTGTGTGTGTGTGTGTGAGGATTTGAGAGAGGGAGAGGGAGAGAGAGAGAGAGAGGCGAGGGGTGAGAACAGGAGAAATGAGAGTGTCGGCCGATGGACTGGGCAAATGGGGTTTTTATTCCCACTTTCTTTTAGGGTTCTTCAATTTAATCCCCAAATTCCAGATCCTTCCAAATTGACCCCAAATCATTTTCAGGGTATACTAATTTCAGCCCCTAATTTTCAGTTTCTTCATTCTTGACCCAGTTTGGATCATAATTATTCTAGTTAGCCCCAAGCAGAATTATAATTTCTACAATTTCAGTCTCTTTCGGCCAAACTTTTAACATGTTGACATTTTTAATTACTATTATTATTCACTTACAATTTAATTCTCAGTCATATGATAATAATAATTTTTATTATTATTAATTGTAGATAATAACAAGAATTTACGGGCCTAGAATTGTCGAGTCAAGCATCTTCATCACATTCAGGTTCAGAACTGCAATTTATCCAGGTGTGGGGATTTATTACGCTTTTGTTTATTTTAATTGCTTTATATATTGTCTCGTATGTGCACGTGAAATCAGTCAGAAGCACTTAAATGTGCAATCAGTCAGAAGAACTTAAATGTGAAATCAGTCAGAAGCACTTAATTGTGCATAAAGCCTTCGGGCTAGCCGATGGGCATCAGAATTTATCAGTCATGTTGTTTATACTTGCTAATATATTTAGTAATTAACGTAGACATATTGCGTACTCTCCACACTGAGCGAGTTGGAAGCTCACCCCACTATTTACCCCCTTTTCAGGTTGAGGAGCTCGATGTGGCATGCGTATGAGTGTGAGATGATCAAGCTTCAAGAGTTGTTATTTATTTATTTACTATTATTTTTCCTAAGCTACGCTTTATGAACAATTGTTCCATTTGTTTTATTTTTAAAGTCAAATTATGTTTTTATTTAATGGTGACTTGGGATTATTACTTGCTATTATTAAGTTTATTTTTTTTTCTTAAAAATGTATTTCCGCTGCAAAAATTTAATTTACTCTTCTTAAAATTAGAAGAATTATATTTTAGAAAAGTGGTCGCTACATAAGGTGTTTGCACAGAATCAACAACAGCGTTGGGAATCCAACTGGAGACCCAGAAGGCAAGCTGTTAGGCCAAAGAAAATGGCTCCACCTCCGAGACGGCACTCGTACTGGACTAATAATAATAACCCTGAATTTTTCATGCATAACAATTATCATGGTTATAGCGACTACGTATATGCCCCAGGTAGATACCGCAACACTGTACCGAATGTGACCTACAGTAAACCAATTGCTATCAGGATAACTTGGGTACCTAAAGGCACTAACATTCATGGACCCAAAAATCAAAGGGGACCTAAATCTACTTAATCTCTTTGCATACAGGACATCCTAGAGGAGGACACCTGGTACTTCGATAGTGGATGCTCTCGGCACATGACCGGAGATAGAAGCAAGCTATCATATTTCGTAGAAGGCCGCGGTCCAAAAGTTCGCTTCGGTGATAAATCTAAAGGAAGAACAAGAGGGAAAGGAAACCTTCTTGTAGGAAAATTCAAAGTCACTGATGTTGCATATGTTGAAGGCTTACAGTACAATCTACTTAGTATTAGCCAGTTCTATGATAAACAGTTCTCGATTAAATTCTATATAGATCGCTGTAGAGTCAAGAACATCCAGACCAAAGAAGTTGTACTTACAGGAAGCAGATCAGGTAACATGTATATTGCTGACTGGAAGCCTATGAGCTCCTCAATTCCATGCTTTGTTGCCAAAGGCACTGCAGATCTAAGCTGGTTATGGCACAAGAGGATGTCTCATGTCAACTTCAAGACGATCAACAAGCTCTGAAGACAGGGAATGGTAAGAGGATTGCGAAACGTGTCATTCAAAAAGGACAGCGTCTGCGGACCGTGTCAGAAAGGCAAGCAAATCAAGTCAACCCTGAAGACCAAATCCTACCTTTCAACCCAAAGAGTGTTGGAGATGCTACATATGGATCTCTACGGTCCTGTAGACCCAGTAAGTTTGGGAGGTAAGAAATACTGTCTTGTTGTTGTTGATGATTACTCCAGGTATGCTTGGACAATTTTCTTAAGCAAGAAGAAGGAAACAACATCAAAGCTGCCTGAGCTCCTGAGAAAGCTTCAAAATGAAAAGGCTTTGAGTATCGTGTCCATTCATTCCGATAGAGGTACAAAATTTACTAACCGCTTTATAGAGTAATACTGTTCGGAAATTGGGATACAACACGAATACTCAGCTGCCCGTCCACCTCAACAAAATGGTGTTGCCGAGCGAAAGAATATGACGTTGAAATAAGCAACAAGGACAATGATTGCCGCAAGCAAGTTGCCACATCGTTTCTGGGGTGAAGCAACCAATACAGCATGCTACACTCAAAACCGTTGTATCGTCAACAAGCACCACAACAAAACAGCATACGAGGTATGGAACAACAAAACTCCGTTAGTTTCGTATTTTCACATTTTTTGATGCAGGTGATATGTGTTGAATAATGGGAAGGATCAACTTAGAACCTTTGATAAGAAATCAAATGAAGGAATATTTGTAGGATATTCCTCCGTCAGCAAAGCTTACAGGATCTTTAATAAAAGGAAGCTGACGATCGAGGAATCAGTTCATGTAGTGTTCGACGAACCTCACCATGACCCTACAGGAGTAGAAGATGTTACTCAGAACATCCAACAACTCTCCATCTTAGATCCACCAACTCCCATAGAACCTGTTATTGACCTAGAAATCAACCCCGCAGCTGTAAGAATCGATGTAGATGAAGCCGATGCTGTACAAGCTGAAGCTGTATCTATAGAAACTCTCGATACAGTACGGGACCCTGCATTAGAACCCGACCGAAGATGGTTGAGAGATCACCTGCAAGAGCTGATCATTGGAAACATAGATGCTGGTGTTTCCACTCATAGGAGAATACAGAGTACACAAGGAAATGTACTGTGTGCACAAGAAGAACTAGATACTGAGATATCACCATTCCCTGAATGGAAATCTCAATCCGAGCTTAGAAGACTCAACATGTGCACTATTGCTGTATTCTTAGCCCAGTCTGAACCTGTTTCGACCATAGACGCTCTTAATAATTCTCATTGGATAACTTCTATGGAAGAAGAGCTTAACGGTTTCGAAAGAAACAATGTATAGTATCTTGTACTCAGACCTATGCATCAATCGGTTATAGGAACCAAATGGGTATTTCGAAACAGGAAGGATCGAAATGGACTAATCATAAGGAATAAATCCAGACTAGTCGCACAAGGCTATAGACAGGAAGAAGGCATAGACTATGATGAAACGTTTGCCCCTCTAGCCAGACTAGAATCCATTAGGATATTCTTAGCCTTTGCCGCCCATAAGAGCTTCATTGTATACCAAATGGACGTCAAGAGTGCATTCCTGAATGGAGACCTTGCCGAAGAAGTTTATATTGAACAACCACCAGGGTTTGCCAACACAGACGGCATCGACCTAGTATACAAGCTAAGGAAGGCACTGTACGGACTTAAGCAAGCCCCTAGAGCCTGGTATGAGACCCTGTCCCAGTATCTAACCGATAATGGATTTGAGAAAGGTACTGTGGACAAGACCTTGTTAAAAATACAAGAAGGCGATGACCTTCTGATGGTGCAAATCTATGTAGATGATATAATTTTTGGTTCAACTAACCTTGCTTTGTGTCAAAGGTTCTCTCATCTCATGCAAAGTAAATTTGAAATGAGTATGATGGGAGAACTTAGTTATTTCCTAGGTTTGCAGGTAAAACAGTTGCCTACATGGATCTTCATCAACCAGGAAAAATACAGTAAGGAGCTTCTCAATAAATTTGGAATGAACACTTCCAAATCATCATCAACCCCCATGAGCACTTCCGTGCAGATTAGTGCTGATGAAGCCGGAAAGTCGGTTGACCAATCACTCTACAGGAAGCTTATTGGCTCGCTCCTGTACCTAACGGCTAGCAGGCCCGATATCCAGTTTGCTGTTGGAGTGTGTGCGAGATATGAAGTAGCACCTAAGTAATCACACTTCAATACAGCTAAACGAATCCTGAAGTATATTAAAGGAAAAGGCGATGTAGGACTGTGGTATCCTAAAGAAGGCGGATTCAATTTAGTTGGATACAGCGACTCGGATCTCGGTGGCTGCAAGCTAGATAGGAAGAGTACAAGTGGAACTTGTCACTTTCTTGGACCTAGACTGGTTTCTTGGTTCAGTAAGAAGCAATTGGCAAACTCTCTTTCCACGGCTGAATCATAATACTATGCTGCTGGTAGTTGCTGTATGCAGATCCTTTGGATGCAGCAACAATTGTCAGATTATGGGATTGAAGCCAGAGAGACGCCGATCCTGTGTGATATCACGAGTGCAATTGCAATCACGCACAATCCTGTCCTGCACTCGCGCAATAAGCATATCAACATGAAGCATCATTTCATAAGGAATCATGTCGAGAACAAGGATGTTCGGCTCGAAAAGGTTCATACAGATATTCAGTTAGCCGACATCTTCACCAAGCCTCTCTACACAGCAAGATTCAACATGCTTAGACAAGAATTGGGAATGCTACAGCCCGACTCCCTGTAAGTAATTTACTGTTTTTACTCAACAATTGAGGGGGAATGCTGTAAGACCCAAGAATACAGTACCCACCATTAATTATCTGTACACTCAGAGCCTTCAATACAGCACTGTAGGGAACAAAAGAAATATGAATCGTCCTACAGCTGACATGTGCAATAATTAAGGGGGAATACAGTATGACCCATGAATACAGCATTAATCCAAAAGTTGCTGTATGGAATTAAAATCTATATGTACCTTTTAAGGGGGAACGCTGTATCGTCGCGGATACAGCATATACTATAGGATTTCGATTCAGTGTATATATATTATATTATAATATATCATTTTAAAAAGAATTTTTGTCCACGTGCCCTGTTTTCACGTCAAACGTCATTTACATTAAATGCCTTAAACGACATCTGGACAATCAAATATCAAAAACCGCGATGTCTTTAAATTGTTTAATGTTTTAAACCGCCATTTCAGGCATTAAGGGAAACATCAAATGTCAGAATTGGGACCCACTCATATTTTAACATTTTAATGGATAAGTGTACCAGTTACACTCAGTCCATCTTGACCGTTCATTTCAAAAACCGGTTCCCATCCCTTAAATCTGACCATTCGTTCTCTGAGAAACCCTTCTTCACCGCCCACTATAAAAGGACTGATACTGCCATTTGAGACTCTTTACGCCTTCTGGATATTCTTAGAGCACTCAAGCAAAAATCACCCTACAAGTTTTCTTTGCGTTTTACTGCAAATTTCTCTTAATCTCTTTCATATTTTCTTGAGAATCACCAATGGCGTCTGCTCAGACCTCTGCCACCGCCCTCAAGAAAGCCTCGAACATCATTGACGGACGGATCTTCTCCAGATCTGTCATCATTGAATGAATTCTCGCTGAAACAAATAACGCCGATCCCATGGAGTTCATCATCACCAGGATATGTCAGCAAGGCCTCTACCGCCTTGGGAGTCACACCGCTGAGAAATACGACGTTCATTTGGTTGAGGACTTATACCTCAACGCTGTCGTTCGCTTTCTGTCGCTGGCTCAGGGAGGCCACGTTGCTGGCATCACTGTTGTTATTCAAGGAGTGGAGATCTGCATCGATCGAGATCTTCTCCAGAACATTTACAGGCTGCCCGTTGATGGCCTGACCATGGAAGAACTTGAGACTTTTGGATCTCAAGAGTTGTTGACCAAGCACTATGGCCTGTTTATAGGATCAGCTTCAGTTGAATCTGTTCAAACAACCTGTCACAAGAAGAATTTTTGTTTGCCATACGTGTACTTACATGATTTTTGCTGCAGAATCATTGAGAATCGCACTGGTGCATTTGAAATGTGCACAAACCATAGATTTAGGATGATGGTAGCGATCATGACCTGTGAAAAGGTCAACTGGTGCCAAATAATTTTGAAACGTCTGCAGGAAGAAGTGTCCAAGCCTGCCACTCAAAAGAAATGGTTTGGTTTATTTTTAAACCACATTTTGACGAAATGCGGACTACCACAATCCGCAGATGCCAAGAAAATCAGCTCCCGGATCTACTTAGGAGGCGTCAAGCCTACAGCCTATAACCAGAGCACTCTGGTTTGCAACCATCCATCCGTCCACAGTATGCCCATTTCGGAAGATCCAAGGGATGTTTCTTTGAAGTCCCAGAGTGTGGAGTCTTCGAGGAAGAGAAAGAGATCTCACAGCAAGACACCTACTTCTGCTGAGAAGCCGAAAAGGAAGCTAAGGAAGCTTTCTAAAGCTAAATCCACAAAAACCTCCGAGGAAGCTCCTACCGTGGTGCAACCCACTAAGGAATTACCCAGGGCCCAAACCCCTGCGGAAGAGATGCTCGTTACTGTCTCGACAGTAAATCCCGAGCCTTTGGCGGCAACGACGGATGAGAGGACATCTGCCAACTTAGAAGACTCTAGCGAATCGGCTGCCCCTTTGGGAGCCAAATGCTACCTCTCCTATGTGGGATTCCACACCCGTACAGGATCCACCATCCTTCGGGGCACCATCCCCTGTAAAGAATCCCTCTTCCATACAGGATCCCATACCTGTAGAGGAACCCCTCGCTACAGCGGACTCAGACGTTGTACGAAGTCCCTCCCCGGACACTATTATCAACAAAACCCTTCTCTCTGTGCAAATTGATCATGCTTATGAAAGATTCCTTCAATGGAAAAGCTACAGGCTAGCTCCATACGACACCTTATACAACTGGAGCGACTGGAGCCATGGAGAAAGATTTGTATTGGAAGTGACGGACTCGACTGAAGTTGAAGCCCTGATCCAATGAGACAATCTCTACTGCAAATAATTGATCGAAAGCCATCTCTTGCAAAAATCAGATGCCAGAAGAAAAGGAAAAGATAAGTCCGAGGACTCTCCCCATGATCCAAAAGACGACCATGACTCAGACGATGACAACGATGCATTACAAGCAGGTCTGAGAATGAGTCGTGAGGAGGCTCAGGACAGAGAAGCCTCTCAAGCCAAGGATGACGAAGGGCCATCAAGCCGAAGTGAGCCCCCTTTGCCACAGCAAAAACATATTCCTGACGATGAGGAATCAGTCCCTCAAGTCGAGGAAGAAGAAATTGTTTCGGAACAGGCACTCGAGCCTGCTGCCGCAGAAGAAGAAGAAGTTTCACGCGCCGTCCAGCAAGAGGAATCAGTCCCTCTACCGGAACAGACGGAAGCTGAGAGACAACAGGAGGAATCAGTCCCTCCTGTACCCATGTCTACAGACACCTCTCCGCAACAGGAGGATACAGCACCTCCTACCGCCGAACCCGCATCAGCTGCTCCCGCCCCATCAACTGTGGAATCCGACGACGGTACTGTACCTGAGGATGTCCAACTCAATGCACGCCCTACCATGAATTTTAGAAGGTTAAATGGAGCCAAAGATTTTGCCAAGCCAGATTCTCCCAGCACTGCTGCTAGGAAAGAGCGACTGCGTGCTCTTGGCCTTCAAACCGTCTTTATCCAGGATGCAGTTAATGCCTTGTATTCTGTAGTAAAAGCTCTGAATTGGATACACACTTCTGCTGTTGAAGAGGTGACTGGATTACAGCATGAAGTCTCTCGCGTAGTCTAAGCCTTCACTGTTTTGCCAGAAGTCTTCAAGCAAGCCCTGAAGAATCTGCAAGAGAAACAAGAGCAACTCCTGAGAGAAGAGGCATCCAAAACTCGCATATCCGAGGCCAAGACCGCAGCAGCCATGATCTAAACAACCTCTCATCTTCGAGCCCACGACAAAAGTATCAAAGATATGTCACAAGTGCTCTCCACCCTTGTCCAGAAAATGACAAACATTGAGACAAAACAGGATGCCGCACTGGAGATCCTAGAACGTCTTGATGACGCCAAAAAGGGGGAAGAAGCAAGAGAAGCTGCAAGGAGAACAAGGCTCCAGCACGAAAGGGAATTTAATGCTGCTCAAGACAGCATTACAGCTGAATTAAACAAATTAGCCCCTCCCGCTCAAAGTTTCAAGATTTCAGGTTCCCGACCTGAGTTTCATGATCTCAGCGTCCCATGGCAAAGCTTAGTCCAAAGACCTTCTGAAATTCGTCTGCCAACCAACCACCATCCCACTGCCGAAGAAGTGAAGCAATGGAGGAAAAATGAACTGATGAGATATTTTGTTAAACTCGTCAGGGAATCCTCCATCTTCAAAGGTTATAAAACATTAGCGGAGGCTGCAGACAAATTTACGAAGATGTTAGAAGAAGGAAAGCTTCCTCTCCAGCAGGAAATGAAATCCAAGCATAGAAAAGGAGATCGGATCACCCATCCAGAAGACTGGATTCTTGCCTTTGAAAGATCATACGATGATAGAGCAATCTATCAAAATCGAGGCAACGATTCCCTACAGCACTGGTGGCGTGGAACCGAGAATGATCCAGAGAAAAGGCCATGGAGACATGCGGACTATAGGAGCTGAAATCCTTAGTATATTAGTTTTGTTTGTAATTTACTTTCAAACCAGCAAACCTTGTACTCTATTTTGAATATCAATAAAAATGTTTGTTTGTCTTGAAAGATTACAACTCGTAATCTACTGTGTTAATGTATGATTACATAACTTAAATTGTTGAGATAACAATCACAAGTATAGAACCTTGTTTGAAAATAAGTTGTACGAACTTGTCTACGAACAGTTCATAATTTCAGTTGTATGCATTTAGAATACATTGTATGATTGTGCCTGCGCGCCAATCATAAGCTTAAGTTGTAAAAACTCTTAGCTGTATCGAACTCGCCTGCGAGCAGTTCATAAATTAGACTAAATTGCTGAAAACCAGATCATTCGACAGAAGACCAAGATATCTGCCCGAAGTTATCAAGAAGGTTATTCGCTTCATGAAAAATGTTTTGGCATCATCAAGAAGACTTGAAAGATTTAAGTCTTGGCAAATTGTCAAAAAGGGGGAAATTGTTGGGATAACAAATACCCTGTATCGAAATTGTCGGGATAACAATGCCCGGTATCGAAACAGTAAAGAAACTGTATCGAGATGTTGTGTTAAGATGTTTTGACAATAAGCCAATACCTAATACAGTAAGAAAACTATATCAAAAAGCTAAAGTGTCAACCTGTATCGAAAACCTGTCATAGATCCAGCATACAGTGGAACCTTTCAGTACAACATAGAAGTCTTATAAAAGACTAAGTATGGAAGCTGTCTCGAATTGTCAATACAGTTATCTTCCATACAGCTCTCAACAGGACAAGAAGGAATCTTCAGAAGTCAAGTCCCATTGATAAAGAAGTATTTAAATACTAAAGGATAAAGTATTTAAATATTGTAAGTCAACAGATCTTCAAATCCCGCAAAATCCGGATCGTGCTTTTCATCCCGTTGGAACGGAATCTTGCTCAACGGATTTATCTCAACGAATATATTTTCAGAAGACTATATATATATATCATCAAGACGTTGAAGATCAGTTACGAAGTGACAAATTTATTATTATATACATCAGAGCAAAACATATCTCCAGAAGCTTACTGCAACTCAGATCTAAGAGATATACAGTGCTCAAACAGTGAACAACACATCACCAGCTAGAAGCTCAGAAAGTCAAAGCTGTTGTTCATACATTGTTCTAAATCCTTTGAACAAACCCAGATCAGCCCTGTGTGGACTGAGTAATCGTTGCTACTCCAGAACTGTGTGTGAATGAATTGCATTGAAGAAGACGAAGCTTCAGAACTGTGTGTGAAGAAGCCAGTCAAGTGTTAGCTCAAACCAATCTGTATGAACAGTTGAAGCTAAGATCTTTATATCAATCTGTGTGAACGATATATTGATTGTGTGTTGTTATAATTACGTAGTTGTGTACGCAGTAATTATAATAAACTTTTTACTCCTGTGTGGAGGACCAGTGGACGTAGAGGGGTTTACCTCGAACCACTTTAAATATTGTGTCATTTACCTTCTGCCTTATTTGTTTTATTAAAATGTGATTATTTAAGTATACACTGCACATCGAGTTGTTGTATCCACAGAAACTTACTGTATTTAAGACTTCCGCTACGCACTCAGATTTAAAATCAGTACAGCTTGTTGTTTAAAACACCTTCCAAGCTGTATCCAGTATACTTAGTGGCCAATACACTGGATGCAGTAGCTCAGCAGGTCTCGGTGCGGACGATCTATCCTACACAGATCGGATGCGGGAGGCGATGCTTGTCGCGGCTCGGTCGGGCAGCGAAGGTGGGAGCCTGGTCGGATCGTGGTTGGGTTGGATCGGCATGTGATGGCAGAGTGCAGCACGGGCCAAGCAGGGTCGATCATGGCTGGGTCGGACCGAGATAGATCCAGGACTCAGTCGGCACGGGCGGACTGGTCGCGGTTGGGTTGTAGTAGTGTCCGGGCAGCAGGGATCGGGGCTCAACTGTGGTGGCAGTGTGCGGCAAGGGCCGAGCAGGGCGATTCGGGTTGGGTCGTATTATTATGGTCGCAATGTGCGGCAGGGGCCGATCAGGATTGATCACGAATGGACATGGAGATTGGTCGGCACGGGCGGATTGGTCGTGACTAGGTTGGATCAGTAGGTGGTCCGAGCGGACGATTGCGGCAGTGTGTGGCGAAGTGCGGTGAAGTGCGGCGACGGGCGGAGCTGCGGCGGTGCATGGCGAGCAGGGGGGTTAGAATTTTGTGAAATAAATCGGAGCTACGTGCTGATAACGTGTTTCAGGATAAAGTAAGAAAGCTGTAAAGATGAATCAATCAATTGTATTCATAACACTGATAGATGGGGCCTTTATATGACATTACAATGAGAGTCCTTCCATACATAGGATTCCTAGTTAAGGTAAGAGACCTAATGTGATCCTACTACCTCTAGAAGGAACTAGAACCTTCCATCTGTGTATCTTCTACAACCAGTATTAGGCAACACACCAACAAGGGAAGGATATTCCGGAACAAGTAGTAAGTATACTTTATATATGATAATTTATCAATTAGTTAGAATTAAATTAAAAATTAAATATCAATCTTATTACAAAACCTTAAAATAAGGATCAATTAAATCCCATAGGCTATAAAATCAAACAAAAGAATCAGCCGGATAATCAATTTTCCTATATCTATTTTCGCTATTGATATAAGGAAATTTAAAAAAAATCAGGATAAAATGAATAATATTAATTAATATATTCATATAGAAACCCTTATTATTTTCATTTGTTTCTAATGGATCCAAAGACTCCTTATTCTTTAGTTCCGGATTATAATAGAATAAAACAAAATGACTCACTAAACTAGCTGCACTTCGTTTTCTCATGAAGTACTAGTCATTCATGCAATTCTCGATGCAATTTTCATTTTGGATCATCCGTAAACAGCCTCTCTGTGTTAAGACAGGGGTAAGGTTGCGTACATCCGATCCCCCCCTACCCCGCTTTTTGCGTGAGCCGTTGAGGCATTGGGGTAATGTTGTTAATGTTGTTAAAATATAGAAACCCTTAGTATTCAATCAAAAATTACATGAGAGAGGAAAAACTTACAAGAGGAAGAAACACGGACGGGAAAAATGGAGAGCAATATGAAAAGAACAAAAAAGATTAGCGATAATCGTGTGGAGAGAAGTAGCAGCTCAGAATAATAAGAAAAATGGATACAAGAGAGGAAAAAGGATAAATAAGAGTAAAAAGCATGTCGATACCAGTAGCAACTTAAAAGAAGAAAGAAGCGCATTCGAGAAAAGTAGCAGAAAAAATGGAAAAGGGGTAAGAAAAAGAATGTTGAAACAAGCTCAGACGAAGAACAATTTGTAATTTGGAAGATGGTCAAAACTTTGGAAAAGAAAAAGAGAGCAAGAAGAATCTTAAAACAAGCAGCAACTCGGTGAGCAACTGATGGAAGATATAATGTCGAAGAGCAAGGAGAAAATAAGGAGAAAGGGGTGGATATTAGTTTCAATTCCACATAGATGCAGAATAAGGTACTTTTGCACCTTTGTGGTGTAACACCCCCAAAACCATCCGGGATATTACAGCGCTGTGGGCCCCCCGTGCCGGAACCCACCAGGCTAAAAACCGTTTACAAAACCATTTCAAAACGTTTAAAAACGCCAAAAGGCCGATGACGTTAATATTTTGCAAATACTCAAATATTTTCAAAAGCATAGTTCTCAAATATCGTCATAAATTACCTTTTGAAAATACAAGGCGAAATGCCAAATCTTGACAGTTCAAAATATACGTTAAGTGACCCCTTAAACGTACCGACAAAATAGTTTGGGAAAAGGGTTTGATGAAATAACCTAAGTTCGCAAAATGCCAAAAGGCCATTTTGAAAATACACACGAGTTGGTAAAGATACCGAAAAGCCATTTTGAAATACACACGCAGCGGATAAAACACAGTTCAAAATACACATTTGCAGCGGAAATAAAATAACCAGAAATAAATACTCAATACTCAAAAACATGCCACAGCCAGTATCACTCGGGAAGCTCACCCCTTCACGACCGTTACTAGCTCGATATCCGTGTACCTAAAAATAAAGCCCACGACGGGGTCAGCCACAATACTCAATAATGATATCGATCACATCATCATAATTAATTACATACCCATGTAATAACGAAGTAAGAATACTACCAATGTAATCTTACCGTTATAACCTTACCAATTCATAGCAATCCATACTAAATCAATCCTTGACATATTCCACATTTCGTATTCTCAAATGACGAAATGAATTCAACAACAATCATCTCTACTGTATTCCAAAAATACCGATAATTCTCAAAACATCAACATAACTCATAAGTGCGGAAATAATCCAATTTGTGCCAATCCTGTCCGTCGGATTACACAATCAAATCTCAACATGGATAAATCAATAATACACAACATATCTGTAGATCAACTACCACATGATAATGATAACAAATCCCGAACATCGACGTACTGTCCGAATTCTCATACGATCAATAACAATGATCAACCAATACATCACTCGGAATATCATCGACATGATAACTCCAATATGACCAACAAAAGATCAACGATAACCGAGAATACCCTCAACAAGGTAAACTCTAAACACGATCATCAAAGATCAATAATAACCGAGAATACCCTCAACAAGGTAAACTCCAAATGATCAACAAATGACCAACAATAACCGAGAATACCATCAACAAGGTAAACACCAAATGATCAACAATAATAGATCTCAAAGAAATAACTTCGACTATCGAACATACCCCTCGGGCGTATGAACGATTAATCACAAAACATCGAACACATCCAAATATTTAAATGGACTATGAACGCCCAAAAATTGTACGGCTCAAAGATGGACATCACAGTACGCCCGATCCGGAAATGTGTCAGTGCACATGTCCACCCCATATACGGAATCCAGAATATATGTGGGACAATGTACCTAATTAGCCTCACGAACTACGTCTCGTGTGCACGGTTCAATGTGGAAATATCAACACATAACCATAGAGTGCCCAGCTAAAAATCCTACACAATAACCAATCGGAACGCAGATATGATTCCAGATATGTCACGATGCAACATGACAACGAAACTCAAAGAATCACATATCCAATAAGGATCAAAAGACTCACTGAAGTGAACAAAGACAAAATGACAAAGAAAAGTCGACACGACTAATCAATATCCAAAACAACAATCCTGGGATCATCATCCCCGACAAATGATCAACACGATCAACGATCTCAATACAATCAGCCCTGGGATCATCATACCTCAATGAAATAATCAATACGAATCCCATTATACGAAACATCATCATACAACATATACAATAATTCCTCAGAACAATTATCCTCATAACTAAACAATACTGGAATTACCTCAAAGCCGAAGATAAAATCCTTTCCACGAATAAACATCTCTGAACGAATACACAGTTATACGAATAATCCCGAAATAGGTATAGTCCATTTATACCAACAAACCACCATCCCGACATCAATGTCGATACAGTATACCAGCCTCGATATTCGACATTCCATATCACTGACCAAATATAACTCACATCTCTATCTTCAATCAAACATAATTAAATCATATACATTATGATTTGTCTCAAACCATAGCATGATAAACAAATCATCATCCCGACAATTTATATTTGTAATATCATTGCTATACGAATTATAAATGAAATGAAAGCGAAACCATTCATTAAATATTATAACTGAACAAGTATAACTTGCCTTGATACCGATACCACGAAGCCGTTACCAATATCCATTGCCTTTGTCTACGAGCGCCTCAGCCCCGACCAAAAGCAATCTACGAACTCTTCGACCTCAACCGCAACACAACGGTCATAAAACACGATCAAACATCTCAACCTATTGAAGTAATCAATCAACAACAATCCGATAACAATCAATAACCGACATAGCCAACCAATCAAACTCAACGACTCAACAAAACCTCGGTCATATACATAAAACCAAATAATCCAACTCAACAAATACGAACTCATATCCACAATACAAGCCATAACTCGATGATCACAAATAACAATCAATAACCGATCAACAAACACAACGGTTCTACAATATCCCGATTAAATACAAATCCAAACAACCCAAACCAATCAAACACGAACTTAAAACCACAATACGATTCCACAATCCAAAGATCATATCAATAATCAATTTAAACCAACAAGGGTCTAACATTACCGATTCCAAATTCAATCTTAAATACGGATACAAGTTTCCTCCTTGTAAATTCATAATAAAAACCAATTACTGATTATCATCATCAATTCGGACGATCCGATTAATTCAACATTATAGATAACCATATTCCAAAGGTGTCAAATAATTCCATTATCCGAATTGAACACTTGTTCAATACGTATGAATTCTCAAACTCAAAAGTGAATCATAATCTTATCAAACCCGGAACCATATTCGTATTCCTATACGAATATTGTTCCAAAACACATAACTTAGTTTTAGATATGAATATTCCATATCCATATCCAAAACACCAACACCTCCTAAATATGTTCATCAATTCATATAATCCAAAGTTTCCTTAAGAACACAACTAATTCGGAAATCACATTCAAAATCTGCAATACGACATAATCTGATGTGTTCAAACATCTAAACAATCCTTATTCACAATTCACGATGTATATAATCATGTTATTCAACATATGTAACACCCCGAGATTAAACCGGGAATATTACACGCCGCAGACCCTCTCCAGGAGGATCCACCAGGCTAGACATCAAAAAAACACATTACATTACATACCGATGAATCAAAATAACAAACCAATAGACCGATTTGGTCTTTCGTCACTGACTTACAAATCAAAATACATAAACTCATCCAGACTCATACCCACGCAAGGGTAAAATACTTGCAACAACGAACAATAAGACAGCGGAAAAAAACATTACAATGGACTTCGACTAACTTAACCCAAAACTGGACTTCGTGTGATTAGTATCATTCGTCTTTCATCATCCCTCGTACCGATCCTGTGTCTTGCTCCCGAAAACCTACATGTACCTGGACACAATACAGATATCCACCCCCTGATTACTCGAGGGTTAGCAAAACTCCACTATTTCGCTAGTGCAAGTATAAAGTGCAAAAACGAGCCATACACAACACATTCTGAGAATACAACGAAAGACTTCCCAAGATATATTTAGTTAAAAATAGTTCAAGTCTTGAAAGTAGAAACGAAGCAAGTAAGCACTTTGAAAACATTTCCAAATCTCGGGAGTTTTGAAAACATTAGAAATTGAAAAGTTCTTAATTCCTCGAAAGCCATTTAGGGTCACAGCTCCAAAGTTCATTTTCCAAAATACAAATCCGTTAACAAACCACGGGGTCCACGGCCCGACCATTTCGATCACAAAACACAGGGCCTACGACCCGATCATCCACTGCAATTCACTTACAAGGACACATTACACATAACATGTTATTCTTATGCCATTCTAGCCAAACACCAAGACTCGATATATAATGTATCTCGACCCCGAGCGTAAAGCATTGTGATACTCCGGACATATAACAATTAATCATCAAAACATCAACATAAATATCACAGAAACCGCACTTGGTAAGCCGTGGCCGTACCCATTAGTATCGGGCCCCCAGAGGCCCCGTCGGACTGTCCCCAGGTGGGAAACCACTTCCGCGGCCGTACCCATTAGTATCGGCCCTCAGAGGTCCCGTTGAACCGTCCCCAGGTGGAAGAACATCAACACACGCACCCAAGTCCACTTCCGTGGCCGTACCCATTAGTATCGGCCCCCAGAGGCCACAAGCCATCCCCAGGTGGAAGAGTAACAACTCACAGATTACAAATCCACAACTCTCAAAGGTCAAACACACAAAATATATATAGTCGAGGTACCTTGCTAGAATGGCCACATTATCCAACACGTACTCACAACCCAGAACTATATCAATTCACAAGGCAGTACAAGATCTCAACAGCACCGAACGACACAACCAATATCACACAAACTCACATATTCATCCATAACCACGTGACTCCAAGCACATAATTTCACGAGAGAATTACACTTTACATTTACCGACGCCATAATCATACATAATGATATCACACGAAAGTAAGGTGATCCTATACTCGTCACTAGCACACATATCCAACTAAGCATATTAATTCCCGACACACACGGTTCACCTTTACGAAAACCATGATGGTAAATTTACCGATTCTTTTGAAAAATGGTTATAGATATTTATTTAGCACATATCGACACTTAGCAACCATTATATCCACAAAACACGTAATGTATGGGCAAAATACTTGCCTCGATAATCGATACCGGACACTTCTACAATCACGGCTCAGTTGGGACACCTCGAACACCTACCATTCTCCAGCGAAGACAATGAATACACCCACGATCGAAAAGCTTGAAGAAAACGACGAACGGAAGGGTTCCCACTCGAGTTCTTTGTGAGAAATCTGACCCTAACATCATACCATCAGTAAATTAACGAATGAACGAGGAAGAATAATCATAGAATGCTCGAATCCTCTTTGCGACATTTTATCGAACACCTTCAAGGCGTCGATAAGATACTCAATAAAACGACGAATCCTCGGCAATTCAACCGTGGAACAGCAAGAAATTCGACATAATATTGTTTAACAATCATAAATCCATCACTATTCTGAGTTAAAACGGATTAAACGGACAAATCGAACAAAATCCCCAAAACTAGAATTTAAGAAAACTTGCCTTGATTCGCTGGATTGAAGGATGTTACGTGATGATCAATCGATGATATGAACTCCAAAACTTCGTGGATTCATAGTATAACAACATGTCTTCGACTTCCCAAAGACTCCAGCCGCGGACAGGAAGGATAGGAAATGAAACGAGTGAAAAAAATGACTGCTCGGCCATATTTATACGCCTGCCGGACACGGCGCAGCAACCGGCCCAGACCAGCAGCCGTGTGTCTCGGCCATGTCTCGGCAGGATGCCAGTCCTGGCCGACCCGGCGCAGGACACGGCGCTCGGCAGCGCCGTTTTCTGGGCCGTTTCGCCCAGGTCCGGCCAGCAGCCTCCAGGCACGAAATGAAGAACCACAACGACGATCCGAACGACCTCGAAACCTGAACCTGAATACGAATTGAAGATACGGTTACGAAGTACTCGCAAAGGCGAATCTAGGAGCTAAGAGAACACACGATTCCGACCACCCGAAGGCTCGAAATTCGACAACCGAAGTAATTACTCCAAACTTTGGGAAATTACGAAAACGGCCCAAAACGTCCGAAAATCACGATACGGGATCGAATAACCAAACCGAAGTTCACAACACGTCTGACAAAGTTAAACGGACTTACGGGAAACTTGAAACAGTAATTTCGAACGAAATTCACGAGAATCGAACTCGAGTGCGGAAAAGTCGTTAGGAAACACGGAACTCAACAAAACAATACCGAAACGAACTCAGATGACAAAAAATGCAGAATTAATCATTCTCAGAATGATGAAACGGTCCCAAGCGAGTCGTCGAAACGGACCTCCGCCGGAAAAAGAAAATTACCGAAATCCGAAATGGCGGATATTACATTCTACCCTCCTTAAAAGAAGTTTCGTCCCGAAACTTAAATCAAGTAGGGAGAAGCAATATCCCTCCAGGTAAACTCAACGAGATACACAAGAACCGAAAAAAAATTGCGCCCAACGGCGAAACATTACAAGCAACGCAAAGGGTATACGGTGTGAAAACACGCTCCACGACGACCAACACAACGCCACCGGTAGGGGCATAATAAAACCAACAAGTGACAATTGTCATCAAACAGATAATACAATCAAGTCGATTATCCGAACAATCACAAAACACAACGAACGAAAATCAATACGATTGACCAACCCAACGGTACATCGATCAAAACGCGAGTCAATCGCTGAACAAATACGGAATTCCACCACCCAAGGGTTGGAAGATCGAAAACGAGACTAATTTCCCGAACTTAATGGAATTACGAAGGAGTCTGATTGATCAATATTCACGAAACGAGATCAACAAAACCAAACAATCAAACGATCGAGACAACAAAAATCGAACAATCATGTTCGAATCACGAAGAACAATAAAATTCAAACAACAACTCCAAGGTTCACATCTCGACTCGAGACAATATATGATCCGGTGAAAACAACAAGATGTGCATTCACATAAGATTGACAGGGAAGGGAATAGCAATTGAAAAGTCACCACGACAAACGAGTTATTCCGAAACAATACCACACTCGTTCGATCAACAAAATCAAGGGGCGGGACAAGCTCAGAAAATGTCAACGAACATAAACGAGTCGATAGATCCAAGAAAGATGAAATGCAGAAGTCCAAAAACAATACGGGTATTACCTTCGACCTCTTATAAAAGAAGGTCGTCCCCGCAACTCACATTAACGGAAACAAGGCAACAACACAAATGCAGTCGACGGAAACATTTCCATGGGCCTCTTAGAGCCGATCCTAATATCTGTACAAAAGTTCGTGCCCCGAAAGACTCGGAACCCAACTCACAAAACTGGATCCTGTGTCTCTCGGGTCCACACTTGAAATGCGTTACTGGCGAGAAGGACAATTGGTACGTGCATGCCCCCGGCACACCACGATTGAAACACCCCAGTTCGGCATACCGAATATACAAATGCTATATACAATGGGACGTAACATCACAAAGCAACAAACCAGAGATGCCAATTTGGCATAACTTATCAACACATACTAAAATCACAAATGTACACAATCATATAAACCCAAGCTCTAACAGTTCGCACAGGTGCGATAGCACGCAATTTGCTACGAAACGACAACATTAAGGATTAACATCACACCTCTCACAGAGGGCTAATGTAACAAATGCGTGGCGACGACTCAACGCTCACGCCACCAATTCAATCACAATTCGGAGGGCTAACATCCTAACGACAATACCAACATCATACACACCTTCTCCGACCACAAGCAGGAAATGATGGGCTCTAAAAATGAAAACCACCTTGCGTTTGAACAAAAATGAGGACACTTTTCTTTTAGTGAAAAACTTTCAGAAATATTCGACCCTCGGGTCTAAGTAAAAGTGTTTCTAAAACATTGAAAATATCTCAAAACATTTTGGTCCTCGAGGTAGAAGAATTTTGAAATATATTGTGGCACCTTGGATGTACCACGAGAAAATAATTCATTTAAAAAGTACGTTTCGAAATTTATTTTCTAAGATACTCAAGGTTTTCAAAGATAATTCAATGGGCTAGAACACCCCAAAAATTTCAGGTAATTACACGGAATATAATAGCGCCATGGGTCCCGCACCGGAACCCACCAGGCAAGAAAAACATTTACAAAAACGCCAAAAAGGCCGATGATGGTAATACTTCAAAAACTCACAAAAGCCATTTAAAAAATACTAAATACCGTCATAAGAATTTCGCCAAAACGATCAAGGCCACAATGCCAAAAACTCTGTTAAAGGAATCGATTTTCGAAATAAAAATTCAGTCGGTAAAATACCGAAAGCCATTACAAAAGAAGTCACGCAGCGGATAAAAGAAATACAATCCAACATGCACAATCCAGCAACACTACTTCTCATATGAACGAAATATGAGAGTCAAATAACCACATATCACGAAATCAAAGTCCATAAGAGGATTCCGTCAATTAACTCATGATCATACCTGTAACTCGCATCAGACGAGGCACAAACACAAAGAAGGGAGACTTACATCCACAGGTCGCACGAAGATGATGGCTGCACCCTGATACTAATTACGGCCGACATTCCAAACGACGCGTCGCGACACAACTCAGTCAGACAAAATCTGACAATACAAGACTCAACAACACATAACTCGACCCGACAGCCTAGGTTTCCTCAACCTAAGCTCTGATACCATAAATGTAACACCCCCAGATCAAACGGAGAATATTACACGCCGCAGACCCTCTCCATGAGAATCCACCAGGCTAGACATCAAAACAACACATTACATTACATACCGATGAATCAAAATAACGAACCAGTAGACCGATTTGGTCTTTCGTCACTGACTTACAAATCAAAATACATAAACTCATCCAGACTCATACCCACGCAAGGGTAAAATACTTGCAACAACGAACAATAAGACAGCGGAAAAAAACATTACAATGGACTTCGACTAACTTAACCCAAAACTGGCCTTCGTGTGATTAGTATCATTCGTCTTTCATCATCCCTCGTACCGATCCTGTGTCTTGCTCCCGAAAACCTACATGTACCTGGAGACAATACAGATATCCACCCCCCGATTACTCGGGGGTTAGCAAAACTCCACTGTTTCGCTAGTGCAAGTATAAAGTGCAAAAACGAGCCATACACAACACATTCCGAGAATACAACGAAAGACTTCCCAAGATATATTTAGTTAAAAATAGTTCAAGTCTTGAAAGTAGAAACGAAGCAAGTAAGCACTTTGAAAACATTTCCAAATCTCGGGAGTTTTGAAAACATTAGAAATTGAAAAGTTCTTAATTCCTCGAAAGCCATTTAGGGTCACAGCTCCAAAGTTCATTTTCCAAAATACAAATCCATTAACAAAACACGGGGTCCACGGCCCGACCATTTCGATCACAAAACACAGGGCCTACGACCCGATCATCCACTGCAATTCACTTACAAGGACACATTACACATAATACGTTATTCTTATGCCATTCTAGCCAAACACCAAAACTCGATATATAATGTATCTCGACCCCGAGCGTAAAGCATTGTGATACTCCGGACATATCACAATTAATCAACAAAACATCAACATCAATATCACAGAAACCACACTTGGTAACCCGTGGCCGTACCCATTAGTAGCGGCCCCCAGAGGCCCCATCGGACCGTCCCCAGGTGGGAAACCACTTCTGCGGCCGTACCCATTAGTATCGGCCCCCAGAGGTCCCGTCGAACCGTCCCCAGGTGGAAGAACATCAACACACGCACCTAAGTCCACTTCCGTGGCCGTACCCATTAGTATCGGCCCCCAGAGGCCACAAGCCATCCCCAGGTGGAAGAGTAACAACTCACAGATTACAAAACCACAACTCTCAAAGGTCAAACACACAAAACATATATAGTCGAGGTGCCTTGCTAGAATGGGCACATTATCCAACACGTACTCACGACCCAGAACTATATCAATTCACAAGGCAGCACAAGATCTCAACAGCACCGAACGACACAACCAATATCACACAAACTCACATATTCATCCATAACCACGTGACTCCAAGCACATAATTTCACGAGAGAATTACACTTTACATTTACCGACGCCATAATCATACATAATGATATCACACGAAATTAAGGTGATCCTATACTCGTCACTAGCACACATATCCAACTAAGAATATTAATTCCCGACACACACGGTTCACCTTTACGAAAACCATGATGGTAAATATACTGATTCTTTTGAAAAATGGTTATAGATATTTATTTAGCACATATCGACACTTAGCAACCATTATATCCACAAAACACATAATGTATAGGCAAGATACTTGCCTCGATAATCGATACCGGACACTCCTACTATCACGGCTCAGTTGGGACACCTCGAACACCTACGATTCTCCGGCGAAGACAATGAATACACCCACGATCGAAAAGCTTGAAGAAAACGACAAACGGAAGGGTTCCGACTCGAGTTCTTTGCGAGAAATCTGACCCTAACATCATACCATCAGTAAATTAACGAATGAATGAGGAAGAATAGTCATAGAATGCTCGAATCCTCTTTGCGACATTTTATCGAACACCTTCAAGGCGTCGATAAGATACTCAATAAAACGACGAATCCTCGGCGATTCAACCGTGGAACAGCAAGAAATTCAACGTAATATTGTTTAACAATCATAAATCCATCACTATTCTGAGTTAAAACGGATTAAACGGACAAATCGAACAAAATCCCCAAAACTAGATTTTAAGAAAACTTGCATTGATTCGCTGGATTGAAGGATGTTACGTGATGATCAATCGATGATATGAACTCCAAAACTTTGTGGATTCATAGTATAACAATATGTCTTCGACTTCCCAAAGACTCCAGCCGCGGACAGGAAGGATAGGAAATGAAACGAGTGAAAAAAAAAGACTGCTCGGCCATATTTATACGCCTGCCGGACACGGCGCAGCAACCGGCCCAGACCAGCGCCGTGTGTCTCGGCCGTGCCTCGGCAGGATGCCAGTCCTGGCCGACCCGGCACGGCGCTCGGCAGTGCCGTTTCGCCCAGGTCCGGCCAGCAGCCTCCAGGCACAAAATGAAGAACCACAACGACGATCCGAACGACCCCGAAACCCGAACCTGAATACGAATCGAAGAGACGGTTACGAATTACTCGCAAAGACGAATCTAGGAGCTAAGAGAACACACGATTCCGACCAACCGAAGGCTCAAAATTCGACAACCGAAGTAATTACCCCAAACTTTGGGAAATTACGAAAACGGCCCAAAACGTCCGAAAATCACGATACGGGATCGAATAACCAAACCGAAGTTCACAACACGTCTGACAAAGTTAAACGAACTTACGGGAAACTAGAAACAGTAATTTCGAACGAAAATCACGAAAATCGAACTCGAGTGCGGAAAAGTCGTTAAGAAACACGGAACTCAACAAAACAATACCGAAACGAACTCAGATGACAAAAAATGCAGAATTAATCATTCTCAGAATAATGAAACGGTCCCAATCGAGTCGTCGAAACGGACCTCCGACGGAAAAAGAAAATTACCGAAATCCGAAATGGCGGATATTACAACATATACTTCTCATAACATCATGAATCGCAACAAACCACCAAGAACATCGAGAATGCTACGATTCCATAATCATAACAACATAATCAAGGCATTTGATCATCAATTCATTATCTTCCCTTAAAAAAATTCCCGTAATTACCAAGAATCATCACAACAATATCAATTCAATCACCATTCATACGAAAACATGTAGAATTTCCCAAGTTCTACTCATTGAGGCATTTTATCGGACACTTTGAGGGCATAATCCAATTTAATCGATTTAATAGAGACATTCTGGAATTTTTTCCACAAAACTTCAAGGATAATGTATAATTACGAGAATACAAGCAAGTTCTATCAACAATCTGAATTGAAAAGAAGGAAATCGACCAAAACATCAAGAAACTCCAAAAATCTCCAAAACCAAAAGTTTAGGTGTTCTTACCTTCGATCCGGGCGGAAGAAGATGTTAAACACGAATCAAACTTCCAAAATATGTTGTTACATGATGTTCTTACTGATAGGTGGTAATTTTACCACATTTTTCTAGGATTTTATACTAGGTTTTTATCTCGTTTCGTGATTAATGTGCTCGTATTTGGCTTATTTATGATTAGTCGAGCCATATTACGCGTTTGGGTTGGTTTTAGTGTGTTTGCAGGTTTTTAGAGCCAAAAGGACCCAAAACGAGACAAAGGACCGAGAGTCGAGTCAAACGGACGGAAAAAACAGATTTTTGCAAAAGTCAGACCACCTATCGGGCCAACCTATCGGCCGATAGGTGCGTCCGATAGGTGTTCCGCGGGTTCTCGAGTTTTGGCAGATTGTGACTCTTTTGGATAGATTTTGTTTCCTAGATTAGTTCTAATCGGGAGTTTAACTCCCATAGGCTATATACACCTCCTTCTAGACCTAGTTTAGGATCTTTTATCATCTTTAGCACACTTTTACGTTTTTTTTGGCAATTTTAATTCCTTTGATACTAGAACTTTTTGCAAAGCAGCAATTATTATTGTTTTTCTACTTTTTCGGAGATTGAAGACTCAGAGTTCATCCGGAAGGGTTGTAATCTCTCTTTTCATATTAACAATATGTATTCTCCATCTATTTCTCGTTTTATTTCAATTATGTCTAGCTAAATCCATTGATTGATTCTAGGGTTAGTAATTTTAATTGATGTTCACATGATGTCCCTTTGATTACCTTTTTACCTTTCATCCTAGGCTTGTGATCAAGATGTGTTAAATCTCATGCTAGATTAAAGGGCCCTTAATCGATGCATGTTAGCTAATTAATTTTGCCCGGAAGGATTAATTAATTAGTGGAAATACTTGATGCACAATATGATTTGATCTTAAGACTTGAGTGGAGTAAGATAAATCATAGATAAATAAGTTGACGCTTTTTAAGTCATTTAAATTCTTTGAGCCTTGCGGGAAAAGGGTTTAAATTAACTATCTTTCTAGGTTGCCTTGATCGGAATTCTAGATCGGCTGAGTGATTATTTCTAGGATTGAATTAAAATTTGGGGAAAAAGAATCAAGTGAATGGATTGTGTGAACTCAATTAGACGATACTACCCTAGGATCAATTAGCTTTCAACTTGTGATTTTATCTTGCTAATTTGCTTTATTTGCTTGATTTAGATAATTCACTTTATTTTGCTCTCTTTGCATAATACTTGTAATTCTTATCTTATTGTTCTAGATTTTTTATTTTTAGGATTAATTGTTATTTAATTTTTATTTTTCGATTTTTGAAGTTAGATAATTAGAAACAAACCAAATTTTCGGATTCCTAAATAGCAGTCAAATTTTGAGTAGAGTTACTTCCTTTATTTTCGACATATCAATTCCCTTGGGTTCGACACCTTGGAAATACTTCGAGGTTTTACAAATTTTAAAATTGATCGGATTTGAAAACCATACTACGCGAATTTCAGCGATAAATTTTTGGCGCCGCTGCCGGGGAATTGATAGAAAACTTAAAGGGATAATTCGAAAAAGAAGAGATTGTTACTTTAGGTTGTATACTATTATTATTAATATTCGATCTCGTTTCCTCACATCTTGTTTTCTCTTCCTTGTAGGCGGTGCATGATCACAAGATCCCAAGGAAAGGACTTATTTCTTTTGGATCCGGAAATCGAGAAGTCTTTGAGGAGGAAGAAGCAAGAAGCGAGAACCGAGACTATTTCTATACCTATCGTTGATACCATGGCCGGCATTGTTGACCCACCACTAGAACTCGCTCGTCCCGAGAAGATCCCTTTGAATGCCCGCCGACCGCCGGACGATTATCAAGAAGGAGGTTGGGGATGATTGATGCCAACAACTTCGAGCTTAAGCCGTCCCTCATCGCTACGGTGAAGTCTCAAACATACGGAGGAGGAGTTAATGAAGATCCAAACGCTCATCTTGAGTCGTTTTGGACATATGTGCCACCATCAAGCAAACGGAGTGCCTCCGGATGTCATTAAGCTCCGCCTATTCCGGTTCTCCTTAGAAGACGATGCGCTAGATTGGTACAAGAGCCTAGATCGGAAGGAAATTGGTACTTGGAGAGAGATGACTCGGTTGTTCTTAGCAGTTCTATCCTCCTCGAAGGTGCAAAAACAAATCAACGATATCTTGCAATTCGAGCAATATGAGGATGAACACTTATACGAGGCATGGATCCGATTTAAGAAGCTACTTCGCAAATGCCCACAGCATGGAATTGACAAGGAGGAAATCTACATTCGGTTTTATCGAGGTTTGACGAGGAAGGCTAGAAGAGAGTTGGACTAATCCTCGAAAGGGGGATTTCTTGCTAACGATTATGAAGAGGCCAAGAATCTCATCGAGCTAGCGGTCAACAATGATTACGAGGAGGTGACCGATAGGAAGATGACGAGAAGAAAGGTCCCATCCGGTGACGAGGACGCCTACGGTGATTTGAAGGCAAAATTTGAAAGACAACAAAAAGAGCTTGAGATGCTAAGAAAGAAGACTTTGGGAGTCAATGCAGTTTTTGAAGAGCTAAACGAGCCTATTGCAATTGAGGAGGATGTAAATTACGTGCAAGGAGAAAACTTCTGGCAAGGGGGAAATAGGGGGAACTATTATCCGAACAATCGAAACCACCCTAATTTCTCCTATGCCAACCCGAACAATGCTCTTCATCCACCACCGGGATTTAACGTGAAAAACGGGGTTATTCACGAGCCGATTGCTAAGACACCGATGGAAGAGATGTTGGAACGGTTAGAGGCGAGTCAAAAAGATTTTATTTATAAAGGCATAAGAGGTTCGGGGCTCTCGAGCATAGTGTGACATCTATTGGAAACTCAGTGATAGCCTTGACAAAGCAGATGTCGATGGTGGAGACCCAAATGGGTCAAATGGCGAACGCCCAAGCCGGAATTCATAAGCCGGGCCATTTTCCGAGCAGTACCGAGACCAACCCGAAGATGCAACAATGCAACGCAATCAAGCTTCGGAGTGGGACAAGGTACAGTAATCATGGGGCTGAAGTGGAGGAATCTGGAAACAAGGATGTACTAGAAACGGGAGCCGAGAATGAGAAGGAAGATGAAACGCAGCAGGCCTATCGGCCAATCCTATCGGCCGACAGGCCCACCCGATACCCAGACACAATTCCAGAAATTGAGCCGATCGACCCCCCTATCGGTCGAAAGGCTCCTTTAGGTTCGAATGTGAAGGATTTTGAGGTAAAAGCTCCATTTCCACAGCGATTGGCCAAGTCGAGATATGATGAAAAGCTTCAACGGTTTATCGACATGTTTCAAAAGGTGAATATCAACATTCCACTTCTAGACGCTTTGAGAGACATGCCGGGGTACGTTAAATTCTTGAAAGACGCTGTGGCAAGCAAGAGGAAGTTGGCGAAGTTTGAAACAATAAATTTGACAGAGGAGTGTAGCGCTATCATTCAAAACAAGCTCCCGCTCAAGCGAAGGATCCGGACGCTTTTACTTTGACATGCATGATTGGCGACCAAACGCTCCGTAATGTGTTGTGTGATCTCGGGCAATCATCAATCTTATGCCTCTATCCATCTTTAAGAGGTTGAAGATTGGGGAGATGAAGCCGACTACCATTTCTCTACTCATGGCGGACCGGCCGATCTCTTATCCGAGGGGAGTTGTGGAGGATGTGTTCGTTAGAGTCCAACACTTAGTCTTCCTACGATTTCGTAGTTCTTGATATGCCCGAGGACGAGAATCAACCATTGATCTTTGGGAGACCGTTTCTAGCGACGGGGAGAGCACTTATCGACGTCCAAGAGGGTGATCTTACCTTCCGGGTTAATGATCAAAATCTGAAAATTTCCATCTATGACGCGATGAAGAAGCCCGAGGATGCGCCCGAGGAATGTTATGCAATTGAGTCTATTATGCCGCCCCCGACCGACTTGTTGGAGCATTGCATTTCACAATCCATTTACTCACATTCCGATGTTGAAGAAATTTCCGAGGATTTGCCAAAGTATGTTCGAATGTTGGAGGCGAACGAGTTTCGATCTAATGAGAGGGACGTATGCTATCTTGATGTCAACAAACCCATTCAAGGGGGAGTTGTCGCTGAGGACCGATCGATCGAGGTGCCGAAGTTAGAACTTAAGCCGTTGCCGGATCACTTACAATATTGCTTCTTGGGCGAGAACGAGTCCTATCCCGTGATAGTTTCTTCTTCTCTCGGACCTACTAACTTGGAGAAGCTATTACGGGTGCTGCGAAAACACAAAGGGGTGATTGGATGGATGATTTCGGACATTAAGGGAATAAGCCCTTCTATTTGTATGCACCGGATTTTGCTAGAAGACGATCATAAGCCGAGGGTGCAACCGCAACGAAGATTAAATCCGGCAATGCAAGAGGTTGTGAGAAAAGAGGTGCTCAAATTGTTAGATGCCGGGATGATATATGCGATTTCCGATAGTGAGTGGGTGAGTCCTACTCAAGTCGTCTCTAAAAAAGGGGGTATGACCGTGATCAAGGACGAGAAAGATGAATTAATCGCGACAAGGATAGTCACGGGATGGAGAGTTTGTATCGACTACCGGCTACTTAATGCGGCGACGAGGAAGGATCATTTTCCACTTCCATTTATTGATCAAATGCTAGATCGTTTTGCCGGACACGAGTATTATTGCTTTTTGGACGGGTATTCGGGGCACAATCAAATTGCTATCGCTCCGGAAGACCAACACAAGACCACTTTCACGTGCCCTTATGGGGTATTCGCTTACCGGAGGATGCCGTTTGGCTTGTGCAACGCACCCGCAACTTTTCAAAGATGCATGATGGCCATCTTTCACGGATTAGTCGAGAACATAATGGAGGTATTTATGGATGATTTTTCAGTTTTTGGTTCATCTTTCGACCATTGCTTGAAAAATTTATCTTTGGTACTTGCCCGGTGTGAGGAGACGAACCTTGTTCTAAATTGGGAGAAATGTCACTTCATGGTGCAAGAGGGAGTAGTGTTGGGGCATAAAGTATCTTCGGAAGGATTGGAGGTTGATCGAGCGAAGGTGGTTGCTATCGAGAAATTACCGCCTCCAACCAATGTTAAATCAGTACGAAGCTTCCTAGGCCATGCGGGGTTCTATAGACGGTTCATTAAGGATTTCTCAAAAATCACGAAGCCGTTATGTTCCTTGCTCGAGAAAGACGTGAAATTTGAGTTTGATGATGATTGCTTGAGGGCGTTTGAGACATTGAAACGAGCCTTAATTTCGACGCCGGTCTTGATCACTCCGGATTGGGGTGCACCATTCGAGTTGATGTGCGACGCGAGCGATTGGGCCGTTTTGGGTCAAAAACGGGATAAGCTTTTCCGGGTAATTTATTATGCGAGTAAGACGATGGATTCGGCCCAAATGAACTACACCACGACGGAAAAAGAGTTGCTCGCTGTGGTCTATGCATTCGACAAATTCCGACCTTACCTAGTGGGCACTCACACTATTGTTCATACCGATCACGCAGCGATTCGCTATCTATTTGCCAAGAAGGATTCGAAGCCGAGATTAGTGAGATGGATACTCCTTCTACAAGAGTTCGACATGGAGATCCGGGATAGGAAGGGGTGCGAGAATGTTGTTGCCGATCACCTTTCCCGTCTCGAGAAGTCGGTTGAGGGAGAAGATTCGAGGGTCAAAATAAAGGAGAACTTTCCGGACGAGCATATCCTAGCCTTGGCCGACGATACACCATGGTACGCGGACTATGTTAATTTCCTTGCTATCAAGCATGTTCCAACGGGTCTTTCTTCTCATCAAAGAAAGAAATTCTTCCATGACGTTAAATTCTACTATTGGGAAGACCCTATTCTTTATCGGAGGTGCGCGGACGGGATTATTCGCATGTGTGTTCGACAAAGCGAATGGCAAAGGATAATTGAAGAATGCCATAGTGCACCGAGTGGGGTCATTTTGCAATAATCGAACGGCCATGAAGGTGTACCAATGTGGCTTCTATTGGCCTTCTATTCATAAAGATTGCCAAGCTTTTGTGAAACATTGCGATAGATGCCAACGATTGGGGAACATAGCAAAAAGAGACGAGATGCCGCAAAGACGCTATTATGGAAGTAGAGTTGTTTGACGTATGGGGTATCGATTTTATGGGTCCGTTTGCAAAATCACGAGGCTATTCGTATATTTTACTTGCGGTCGACTACGTGTCGAGATGGGTTGAGGCGATGCCGACGATTACGAACGATTCGAAAGTGGTGATTAAATTTCTTAATAAGAACATTTTGACTCGTTTCGGGACTCCACGAGCTTTGTTGAGTGACGGGGGGAGCCACTTTAATAATAGGTGGTTAGGAACCCTTCTTGCAAAATATGGAGTTAAACATAAGATTACGTCCGCCTATCATCCGCAAGATAATGGACAAGCCGAGCTCTCCAATTGGGAGATCAAACAAATTTTAGAGAAGACGGTCACGAACAAGAAGGACTGGGCAAAATATCTAGATGATGCACTTTGGGCTTATCGGACCGCGTATAAGACTCCAATTGGAATGTCTCCATACCAGCTCGTCTTTGGGAAATCCTGTCATTTACCGGTGGAGCTGGAAATTAAAGCGTATTGGGCCACTAGACGGATCAATTTCGAATTTCTTGAGGCTAGTGGATCGAGAAGAGAGAAGCTGCTGGAAATCGACGAGTGGAGAAACGAGGCTTTCGAAAATGCGAGGATTTACAAGGAAAGAGCGAAAAAGTTTCACGATGATCGCATTCGGAAGAAGGACTTCGTCCCGGGAGACGAAGTGCTCGTTTCCAATTCTCGGCTTCGTCTATTTCCGGGGAAGTTGATGTCGAAATGGACTGGTCCATACACCGTCTTTCAAGTAAGTCAAAACGGATCATGTGTCGTGATGAAAGAAGATGGGAACAAGTTTATGGTCAACGGACATCGGATGAAGCACTATTTCAAGCCGTTGCACCACGAAGAGAAGTATGTTACTTACCTCGAAGACCCGGAATGAATGAGGTATCGTCTAGCTAAAGACGTTAAACGTAGCACTTGTTGGGAGGTAACCCAACGTATGTATATTAGTTCGTTTTATTCGTTTGTTTTCGATTGTTCGTTTGCGTGATTTTTGTAGTTTCTAGTTTCGTAGTAGCTTTGTTAGTTTTGTTAAGTTCTAATCCATGCACGCCGAGTTTTGGATACTTGCAGGTCTTTAATCGCCATATCCAAGCGAAAACGGGACCAAGTATGCGAAATAGAAAAAGTTGAAATTTTTTTTTTCTGGGTGCCTATCGGGCGAGCCTATCGGCCGATAGGCCCGACCGATAGGCCCGACCGATAGGCTGAGAAAAATTGAAAAAATTAAATGTTACAAGCAGTGGTCGATAGGCAGACCCTATCGACCGATAGGTCCCGCCCGATAGTCAGGTACGTAATTTTCTGAGTGCCTATCGGCCCAGCCTATCGGCCGATAGGCCAGGCCGATAGGACATACCCGGTCCAGTATCCGCTTCGACCCGGTTGATTAATAACCCCTTTTAAACACCTTAACCACCCGTTTTTCTCACACACACACACACCTATCGGCCGATAAGAACACAAGGGGCGATTTTCTCTACTGTTCTTCCTTCAAAATTCGATCAAGGTACTTAATTTCGACACTTAATACTCTTGTTTTTCAATTCTATACATGTTTTGAAGCACTTTGACGGATTCTTTTTGGAGTTTTGATGAAATTCGAATTGGGGATCCACTTTTTGGGGGCTTTTGTTAGACTTTGATGTTCTGTGAATTTTATGCCCGATTGTTGATAGAATCTTGATGGAAACATGTTATCTATGCTTGATTGTTCATGGGTACTTCGAATTGGGGGATTAATTGATGAAATTGAACGAATTTTGAAAAAACCCCCAAATTGGAAGAACCCTAATTTCGAATTTGTTGAAATTGGGTAAATTTGTTGAATTGAATTGTTAATTGGGATTGATATGAGTTGAATTGTTGATGATGATTCGAATTTTGAATGAATTAGATTGGATTGGAGAGAATTTGTCCTAATATGATCGTAGTGTGTAGTTTTGTTATTGTGGGTTGTGATTTTGATCCTTTGAATATGAAATGGGGGAGTCGAAGTTTGGGGGAGGTTGTGTGATTTGTTGATCGTAGTATATGGCTGTCGGGTCTATGATTTTGATGTTTATTGGACATTATAGGGCTCTTAGTTGATATTGTGGGATTATTGGATTATGTCGACACTCGTTGAATGTTTGCATTATGAGTTGCTTATTGGATATTGATTGGATGGTTGTTTTGTAGGAACTTTGAAATGGCTGGATGATATACCCGAGGGGGGTAGCCGTGACGAGATTCCCACCGGTGGAGGTAGTAGTTTTCAGATGAGAGCTCCGGATTTTGAGGCTTTTGAGTCGAGATTTTTTGAGAGAGAGAGAGAGAGATGCACGAAGAGAGTATGCAGGCGCAAGACAATTATCATTTGGCGAGTATGCGTTCTTTGACAACCGAGTTTGGTTCTTTGGGAACTCGGCTGGGCGAGGTTGAGACTCGGGTGGGTGTTGTTGCCACTCGGGTCAATCAGTTGTACGAGCTCATGGAGAAACAAGCCGAAGAGGACAGAGTGTGGCGACAAGAGGAGATTGCTTGGAGGGAGCAAGAGAGGAAGAGGCAGGAAGATAGGTGGGCCCAGGAGGACCACTACAACCGAATGGTACACGAGATGTACCACTTTGCTCCTTTCCCCGATTCACATGCCCGCTATGATCCGAGCTCGCCGACAAACCCGCCATTTCCGCCACAGTGATCAGGTACTCCGTTAACAAAGCCACTCCTTTCTCTTTTCAAACTTATTCCTCCTTTGGGATGCGAAATAAGTTTGGGGAGGGGGAGAAGTGCGGCTTTGTTAATTTCGGCACGTGTGAGTACCTTGTATGCCTTGTATCACTATTTGCTTGTGTTGGTGCCCGTTGTTTTTATTTGTGCTTCTCATATTGGTGTTGCGTGGATTTGGCTTTTGTTGCTTAGTTTTTAGATTTTTATGTTCGTTTTCGTTTGGTGTGTTTGCTAGTTTCTATTTTTTAGGTCGTAGTAGTTTTTTGCTTTCGTGTTTGCTTTTATTTGCTTTTCGTTGTTTGCTTTGATACCTTGCTTGGGTAAATAGTTTTTTTTTTAGATTTTGGTCTAGACTGAGCATGTCCCTAGGCCATAGACATAAATTTGTTCGTGAAAAAATTGGCCGATGATATTAAAACTTGTTTTTCGTGAAAACTTTTTTCGGTATTATGCTTGGGACTTTGGCCGAGTCTTACACTGTGGGTAATTCTAAGTCTAGTTTTAGTAATTCGGGAAATCGTTTTGTTTAGCCGTGAGGATCTTTGAGCCTTTGGTGCATACTAATGCCTATTTATTGTTGAGAGATCATGTAGTGCATTGTACTTATAGAACTTGCCTTGGTTCTTAGTTGAGGCCACACATGTATGCGTAGATTAGGAGATGATCTTAGGCCGTCTCTTGTTTTAGCCGATTTTCCCAAACACTAACCTTTATATATTTTTCCTTTGCTACCCCATTTGAGCTTTTATTAGCCTTTTATTCATAGCCGGTGATAGGGGGAAATGGAGGGTATTTATGGGAATCCTTAGTTGAAGTTGGTGTAGGTGAAATTGGTGGTTTGTCGTTTGATATTTATAGAGATTTTTTAGACCCCATTTTATGAACCGAGTATCCCTATAGACTCTATGATGTGTGAGAAGTCGATAGTAGAAAAAGCGAAACATTATCAAATCATGTTGTCGACTGAAAAAATAATAATAATAATATGAAGAAGAAAATGATAAAATGGCAAAGTGAGTCACTTGGCCTAATAGAGTATAAGGGGATCGCTCGGGCATACATTAAAAAGTACTTGGGGTCGAGAAAAATAAAAAGGTTGGGATTTGATTGCATGATGGATTGGTGATTGAGTTAGGTAGCCGTGTATGATTGCAAAGAGTTGGGTGGATTGAATACACGTTTGAGTCACTTAGCCAAATTTTCCTACCTTAACCAAAAGCCTACGTTACAACCTTTAAAAGCCCTATTTGATTTTAGTCTATGCATACAAATTAGTGGTGGAGACGATAGATAAGAGGCAAGCCTATGGTAAGACATTGCATTTGCATTGGATTTGAGTGACCCCTTGGCATAATTTGCCTAGACATACTTGTCTATTTCTTTGGAGATAATGAGGGTTCACTTAAAAATAATCTTACCTTAGGTTTTGTGAGGGTTTCCCGGTTTGCTAGAGCTTGCTTGATTTTATTTATCTTTGTCTGATTTGTACTAAGAGTCGTTTGTATAATATTGTTCATTGTGATTGCGAAAAACTTTGAGGCCGAATAATTTGACGTGATCTCGTTTGTGTCTATGTGCCGTGTCCTTGTTTTCTTTTTATTGGTTCTTTTCTTTCTTTCTTTCTTTTTCTTTTCTTTTTGTTGTTCGGGACGAACAATGCTCAAGTTTGGGGGGGTTTGATAGGTGGTAATTTTACCACATTTTTCTAGGATTTTATACTAGGTTTTTATCTCGTTTCGTGATTAATGTGCTCGTATTTGGCTTATTTATGATTAGTCGAGCCGTATTACGCGTTTGGGTTGGTTTTAGTGTGTTTGCAGGTTTTTAGAGCCAAAAGGACCCAAAACGAGACAAAGGACCGAGAGTCGAGTCAAACGGACGGAAGAAACGGATTTTTGCAAAAGTCAGACCACCTATCGGGCCAGCCTATCGGCCGATAGGTGCGTCCGATAGGTGTTCCGCGGGTTCTCGAGTTTTTACAGATTGTGACTCTTTTGGATAGATTTTGTTTCCTAGATTAGTTCTAATCGGGAGTTTAACTCCCATAGGCTATATACACCTCCTTCTAGACCTAGTTTAGGATCTTTTATCATCTTTAGCACACTTTTACGTTTTTTTGGCAATTTTAATTCCTTTGATACTAGAACTTTTTGCAAAGCAGCAATTATTATTGTTTTTCTACTTTTTCGGAGATTGAAGACTCAGAGTTCATCCGGAAGGGTTGTAATCTCTCTTTTCATATTAACAATATGTATTCTCCATCTATTTCTTGTTTAATTTCAATTATGTCTAGCTAAATCCATTGATTGATTCTAGGGTTAGTAATTTTAATTGATGTTCAAATGATGTCCCTTTGATTACCTTTTTACCTTTCATCCTAGGCTTGTGATCAAGATGTGTTAAATCTCATGCTAGATTAAAGGGCCCTTAATCGATGCATGTTAGCTAATTAATTTTGCCCGGAAGGATTAATTAATTAGTGGAAATACTTGATGCACAATATGATTTGATCTTAAGACTTGAGTGGAGTAAGATAAATCATAGATAAATAAGTTGACGCTTTTAAGTGATTTAAATTCTTTGAGCCTTGGGAAAAGGGTTTAAATTAACTATCTTTCTAGGTTGCCTTGATCGGAATTCTAGATCGGCTGAGTGATTATTTCTAGGATTGAATTAAAATTTGGGGAAAAGGAATCAAGTGAATGGATTGTGTGAACTCAATTAGACGATACTATCCTAGGATCAATTAGCTTTCAACTTGTGATTTTATCTTGCTAATTTGCTTTATTTGCTTGATTTAGATAATTCACTTTATTTTGCTCTCTTTGCATAATACTTGGAATTCTTATCTTATTGTTCTAGATTTTTTATTTTTAGGATTAATTGTTATTTAATTTTTATTTTTCGATTTTTGAAGTTAGATAATTAGAAACAAACCAAATTTTCGGATTCCTAAATAGCAGTCAAATTTTGAGTAGAGTTACTTCCTTTATTTTCGACATATCAATTCCCTTGGGTTCGACACCTTGGAAATACTTCGAGGTTTTACAAATTTTAAAATTGATCGGATTTGAAAACCATACTACGCGAATTTCAGCGATCACTTACTCAAATCCATCAATTCTTGCTGAAGGAATCCTGAAGAAACGAAGGAAAACGAAAAAATGGCAAGGATGACTCGATCTGTAACACCTCCAAGATATTCGAGGTGTATTACAGCGCCGTGGACCCCTACATGGGTTCCACCAGGCTAAAACAAGAAAAACACCCCTCGACTAACCGTCTCGGTTAGCAAGGAAACAATTGTTAACAATAAGAACATAAAACAACACTTCCGGTACAACCGGCATAATCAACCTCAACCGACAAATATAATAACTTCAACGAAGACCAAACCCAAACCGAAAGGAAAAGCCTAAGTACTCGCGAGTACAATATATAAGTTTACAATTTGGAAAATAACCATACCAAAAGAGACAGTAGAAATAATAAGACTCAATTGCACATGTCAACAACCTTGGCCGACCTCCTCGTACCATCCCAGCACCCGCTCGTCTGGCTGAACATAACCTGAAATCCATAACAAGAATTTCCCCAAAACGGATCCCCCAAAGGGGTTAGCAATTACGCTAGTACAAGTATTCAAGGCAAACCAATCGCTTACACATTTCATAGTACATGCACCAATATCATTTCAAAACCAAAACCAGACATGTCTTTTCCGGAAACAAACAGTCAAACAATTTGCCTGGGGAACAGGGTAATACCATTGATCCAGCCTGAGGCCTCTAAGGACCCTCCCGAGCTGGCCATATCATAAAACAAAACACGCACATGCATCGCCTTGGGAACAGGGTAATACCATTGATCCCGCCCGAGGCCTCTAAGGACCCCCCCGAGCTGGATAGCTAAACAAACTCATGAATCGAGGACTCAACCCCTTCGATTCCCTCCGTGATCCCGTCGGACCATCCCTAGGTGAGCAAATCACACACAAAATACATTACCATTTCACGTTAAGCATAAAGGTTTCCAAAAATACTTGCCTTGAATAATTGACGACGCAACGAACGGAAAGGAAAGTCACCGACGAACGCTAGGAACCAACGAAACCGAACCTAATGATTCGAAGAATACAATCACAACCATTTCTAAACGAATATGGAATTGAAATACGCCCGAAAACCCGCCTACGATTCATGTATATTCATATAAAAACAACAACGAGGGCGGACCACAACCAAACCCTCTCGATTCCGTAAAAATCACGAAATATACCATGAATCCGTAGGGAAACTAATAATACCAACAAGATTAATCATATTCATCATGAATTAATCAACAAAACGGAACGAATCGGACAAAAACACGAAAACCCCCAATTCTTCCCAAAAGTAGGGTTCTAAAGATTTAACCTTGATTCGCTGGATCAAGGGATGATATAGGATGATTGATCGATGATATAACCTCTAGAACTTCGTGGATTTGTTGTTCAACAACATGGATCCATGATAAGAACACCCCCAGCCGCGGAAGAGAAGAAGAAGAACGAGAAGAATGGCGAAAAAAAAAACGACTGCAGGGCCTTAAATAGGCTGATCTCCACTGTGTGCCGCGGCCCAGCCGAAGTGTGCCGCGGCACAGGGCCAAAACTGCGCCCAGTGATCGGCAGTGTGCCGCGGCCCGGACGAGTGTGTCGCGGCAGTGACTCGGCAGTGTGCCGCGCCCCCGTCGGCATGTGCCTCGGCACAAGGTAAAGACGGTTTTGGCCGAAAATGCAACACGAGTGTGCCGCGGCCCGGACAGGTGTGCCGCGGCATTGACTCGGCAGTGTGCCGCGGCCCTGCCGGCATGTGCCGCGGACCACGGTACAACTGCCGAGCACTACCGGCCGTAACTCGGCCAGTGCCGGCCTAGGCCCAGATTGCCCGGCCATGACTCGGCCGGGGCCAACTCCGACGGCCCGAACGACCCCGAAACCCGAACCTGAATACGAATCGAAGATACGGTTACGAAATACTCGCAAAGACGAATTCGAGCACTAAGAGAACACACGATTCCGACCACCCGAAGGTTCGAAATTCGACAACGGAAAGTATTACCCCAAACTTTGGGAAATTACGAAAATGGCCCAAAACACCCGATAATCACGATACGTGATCGAATAACCAAAACTAAGTTCACAACACGTATAAAAAAGTTAAACGGATTTACGGGAAACTCGAAACAGTAGTTTCGGACGAGATTCGCAAGAATCGAGCTCAAATGCGGAAAAGTCGTCAAAAAGTACGGAACTCAACAAAACGATACCTAAACGAACTCGAATGATAAAAAGTGAAGAATTAATCATTCTCGGAATGACGAATCGGTCATGAGCGAGTCGTCAAAACGTACTTCCGCCGAAAAAAGGAAATTACCGAAGTCCGGAAATTGCGGGTATTACATTCTACCCTCCTTAATAGAAGTTTCGTCCCGAAACTTAAAACAAGTAGGGAGAAGCAAAAACCCGCCAGGAAAACTCAACGATATTCACAAGAACCGAACAACTCGCGCCCAACGGCGAAACGTTACAAGCAACGCAAAAGAATATATGTCGTGAAAACACGCTCCACGAAGACTAACACAACGCTACCGGTAGAGACAACAAGTGACGAGCGTCATCAAACAGATAATACAAGTCGATTATCCGAACAATCGCAAAACACAACGAACGAAAATCAACGTGATTGACCAACCTAACGGTACATCAATCAACACGCGAGCCAATTGCTGAACAAATACGGAATTCCACCGCCCAAGGGTTGGAAGATCGAAAACGATACTAATTTCCCGAACTTAAGGAGATTAGGAAGGAGTCTGAATGTTCAACAATCACGAAACGGGGTCAACAAAAACTAAACAATCAATGATAGAACCATAACGATTGAGACAACAAAAATCAAACAATCATGTTCGGATCACGAAGAATCATAAGGTTCAACCGACAACTCCGAGGTTCACATCTCGACTCGAGACAAAACATGATCCGGTGAAAACAACAAGATGTGCACTCATATAAGATTCACAGGATAGGGAATAGCAATTGAAAAGTCACAACGACAAACGAGTAATTCCGAAACAATACCACCCTCGTTCGATCAACAAAAGCAAGGGACAGGGCAAGCTCAGAAAATGTCAACGTACATAAACGAGTCAACAAAGTCGAAAATACAGAAGTTTAAAATCCAATCCACTTCAAATAAAAGAATTAGTAGAACCAAAAGATGTTACTTCCGAATAAGGGTCACAAGAATCGAACCGAACTCGGAAAAGTCGCAGCGATAAACAGATCGACCCAAAACAAGATCACAGCTCGTTCGAACGATGAAACCGAAATACAGAACAAGTTCATAAAATATCAACGAACACGAGCGAGTCGGTAGACTTGAGAAAGAGGAAATGCAGAAGTCCAAAAACAATACGGGTATTACATTCGACCTCTTATAAAAGAAGGTCGTCCCCGCAACTCACAATAATGGAAATAAGGCAACAATACAACAAACAACCGACACGACGCGGAACAATCACCGATGCACACAACCATACCAACCCAAGCTCTAACAGCTCGCATATATGTGATAACGCATAAATCACTACGAGGCGAAAACATTCAATACCAACATCACACCTCTCCCAGAGGGCTACCACAACAACTGCGTGGCGAACGACTCAACGCTCACACCAACAATTCAATCACAACTCGGGGGGTTAACACCCTAACGAGAGTACGAATATCACACATATTTTCCCGGACCGCAAACAGGGACGATAGGTTTTAAAAACGAAAACCACCTTTTGAAAATAATTTAGAAAAAAAAACACCGGTTGATCTTGAGTTTTACCCTTCAAAAAGTACAAACGTGAAATATCGTTATCGAGACTTTGAAGAACCATTTCGCATTTGATAAAAATAAGGACACTTTCTCTTAGTGAAAAATTTTCAGAATATTCGACCCTCGGGTCTATGTAAAAATGTTTCTAAAACATTGAAAATATCTCAAAATATTTTGGTCCTCGAGGTAGAAGAATTTTGAAATGTATTGTGGCACCTTGGATGTACCACGAGAAAATAATTCATTTTAAAAGTACGTCTCGAAATTTATTTTCTACGATACTCAAGGTTTTTCAGAAGTATAATAGGCCAAAATGCCCAAATATTTACACGTATCAACATTCACTTAAACACACCACAGCACACACATCAAATCGTTCAAAATCAAGACAGTGATATACAATCCATAGGATATGTTTAACCACATCATTAAACAACAATCGGTTTCTCAAAACCGGATGGAAAACGAAATCAAGAACAAAACTCCAAAAAGTAAATTCTAGGGACCCAAGAAAAATACTTAGATCCGGCGAAGAACAATGAATTAGATGATGTTATAATCACCTAGGATACTCCAAAACACCTTTGGATGGAAGAAAATCAGCCTAGATGCAAACTCTAGTCGCTACGTCTCAAACTCACGGAGGAAGAAGAAGAAATGAAGAAAAATGCAGATTCTAGACCGGTGTCCAATATTTATACTAGACACAATTAGCGTGCGCTAATCATTAAGGTTAGCTTGCGCTATTACGGCACCAAACAAAACTCCTGACCAAAAATACACTGTTAGCGTGCGCTAACCCCAAGTGTTAGCGTGCGCTAACGAGAACCTCAGACCCAGCCCAGTAACTCCTGGACTGCCCTGAACTACCAAGTAGCGTGCGCTATCCTCCCCTTAGCGTGCTACCAACGCACTCTCGCGCGCGCTAGCCGCAAACGTAGCGTGCGTTAACGACTCAGAGAGACAGCAACAAAACATCTCAGAAATGGGCATGACACCCCCCCCCCCCCCCAGATCCTCCTAGGAATATTACACGCCGTAAACCCTACTCACAAGGATTTACCAGGCTAAGCACAATTTCCACGTCATTTCAAAAATGCCAAAAAGACTGATGACGGTAATATTTTCCGAAACTCATAAAATCATTTGTCAAACCGTTATAAAATGTTCAAGGCTAGAATGTTCAAAACCGGGAGTATTACATGCCGTGGGCCCCGCGCCGGAACCCACCAGGCTAAAAAACCAATTACAAGAACGACAAAAAGGCCGATGACGGTAGTATTTTTTAAAACTCACAAAATCATTTGAAAACACCAACTACCATCAAAACGATCAAGGCCAAAAACTCGGTTAAGGGAATCGGTTTTACGAAATAAAAATTCAGTTTGCAAAATACCGAAAGTCATTTTGAAAGAACCCACGCAGCGGATAAAATGCGGTTCGAAAATATATCGGCAGCGACGACACTCCTCGTATAAACCAAATACGAGAGTCGAATAAACACATATCGTGAAATCAAAATCCACAGAAGGATTCCATCATTTAACAACTAATCATACAAATAACTCGCGTCACACGAGGCACAACACAAGGAAGGGAGTCTTACATTCGTGGGTCGCACGTAAATGACGATCGCCCCTCGATACTAATCACGACCAAAGAACTCAGACGATGCATCGCGGCGCGACTAAGTCAGACAAAATCCGACGAGACAAAACTCAACAAACACAACTTGACTCGACAGCCTAGTTTTCCCCAAGCTAATATGATTTTTAAAATCGTATACTCTAGTTATTTGAAAATAAAACCGATAAGTTAAAAATCGTTTTCAAGACCCTTTTAAACATGACAAGTGTTTAACAGCGGTAGCATTTTATAAAATGTCCCAAAACACTTTTATACACGACTTTCAAATACCGACACCAGGTTTTATTTGAAACTACAAGGGTAGCTCGCCCAAATTCATGTCACTTTTCAAAAACTCACAATACGATCAAGTCTAAGGAATTTTCAAGCATGCACGCCGCATGAATTTTTATTAATAGCAACACATTGGTTGTAAATAACAACAATTAGCCAAGTACTATTAATTCCCGAACCCACGCATATACGACATTCAAAAATCACCAGTTCAACAAGCGCAACTCGGAAACACTAATTTCAAACATATGTCAAACTATCTCCTCAAGTTTAACAGCATAACCAAAGAACACCGAGTCGGACACATGTCGAAACCATCTATGTGAGTTTCTCAACAAACTCTGCCATCAATACCTTTCCCGAAACATATCAATGCTCAAAACTTCCTCGTCATGAAAATACCACGGAGCAAAACTCGGATCTTTCGATCGCCAACGATCCTACCAACGCTAGGAAGTTTAGAGGTGGAAGGCTCACAACTCGGCGATAAGTACGATAGAGACAATCACAGTCCAAGAAGTGGAAATACAATACGAGAAAACAAGAGAATCGAGGTGTATTACAGCGCCGTGGATGTACTGAGATGCCGGCAGCGGTGTGACAATGTGCAAAACAAAACACAACTCGACTCAAATAACTGACAAGCCTAGGTATCCATAAACCTAGTGCTCCGATACCATTTTCTGTAACACCCCCAAGATATTCGAGGTGTATTACAGCGCCGTGGACCCCTACATGGGTTCCACCAGGCTAAAACAAGAAAAACACCCCTCGACTAACCGTTAACAATAAGAACATAAAACAACACTTCCGGTACAACTGGCATAATCAACCTCAACCGACAAATATAATAACTTCAACGAAGACCAAACCCAAACCGAAAGGAAAAGCCTAAGTACTCGCGAGTACAATCTATAAGTTTACAATTTGGAAAATAACCATACCAAAAGAGACAGTAGAAATAATAAGACTCAATTGCACATCTCAACAACCTTGGCCGACCTCCTCGTACCATCCCAGCACCCGCTCGTCTGGCTAAACATAACCTGAAATCCATAACAAGAATTTCCCCAAAACGGGTCCCCCAAAGGGGTTAGCAATTACGCTAGTACAAGTATTCAAGGCAAACCAATCGCTTACACATTTCATAGTACATGCACCTATATCATTTCAATACCAAAACCAGACATCTCTTTTCCAGAAACAAACAGTCAAACAATTTGCCTTGGGAACAGGGTAATACCATTGATCCCGCCCGAGGCCTCTAAGGACCCTCCCGAGCTGTCCATATCATAAAATAAAACACGCACATGCATCGCCTTGGGAACAGGGTAATACCATTGATCCCGCCCGAGGCCTCTAAGGACCCTCCCGAGCTGGCTAGCTAAACAAACTCATGAATCGAGGACTCAACCCTTTCGATTCCCTCCGTGATCCCGTCGGACCATCCCGAGGTGAGCAAATCACACACAAAATACATTACCATTTCACGTTAAGCATAAAGGTTTCCAAAATTACTTGCCTTGAATAATTGACGACGCAACGAACGGAAAGGAAAGTCACCGACGAACGCTAGGAACCAACGAAACCGAACCTAACGATTCGAAGAATACAATCACAACCATTTCTAAACGAATATGGAATTGAAATACGCCCGAAAACCCGCCTACGATTCATGTATATTCGTATAAAAACAACAACGAGGGCGGACCACAACCAAACCCTCTCGATTCCGTAAAAATCACGAAATATACCATGAATCCGTAGGGAAACTAAAAATACCAACAAGATTAATCATATTCATCATGAATTAATCAACAAAACGGAACGAATCAGACAAAAACACGAAAACCCCCAATTCTTCCCAAAAGTAGGGTTCTAAAGATCTAACCTTGATTCGCTGGATCAAGGGATGATATAGGATGATTGATCGATCATATAACCTCTAGAACTTCGTGGATTTGTTGTTCAACAACATGGATCCATGATAAGAACACCCCCAGCCGCAGAAGAGAAGAAGAAGAAGAAGAAGGAGAAGAATGGCGAAAAAAACGACTGCAGGGCCTTAAATAGGCTGATCTGCACTGTGTGCCGCGGCCAAGCCGAAGTGTGCCGCGGCACAGGGCCAAAACTGCGCCCAGTGATCGGTAGTGTGCTGCGGCACAAGGTACAGACGGTTTTGGCCAAAAATGCAACACGAGTGTGCCGCGGCCCGGACAGGTGTGCCGCGGCAGTGACTCGGCAGTGTGCCGAGGCCCTGCCGGCATGTGCCGCGGACCACAGTACAACTGCCGAGCACTACCGGCCGTAATCGCCAAGGCTACTGGGCCTGCATTGCCGGCCATGACTCACGGCCAACTCCGACGGCCCGAACGACCCCAAAACCCGAACCTGAATACGAATCGAAGATAAGGTTACGAGATACTCGCAAAGACAAATTCGAGCACTAAGAGAACACACGATTCCGACCACCCGAAGGTTCGAAATTCAACAACGGAAAGTAATTACCCCAAACTTTGGGAAATTACGAAAATGGCCCAAAACACCCGAAAATCACGATACGTGATCGAATAACCAAACCGAAGTTCACAACACGTATAACAAAGTTAAACGGACTTACGGGAACTCAAATGCAGCTTTGACGAGATTCGCAAGAATCGAGCTCAAGTGCGGAAAAGTCGTCAAAAAGTACGGAACTCAACAAAACGATACCGAAACAAACTCGGATGACAAAAAGTGCAGAATTAATCATTCTCGGAATGACGAAACGGTCATGAGAGAGTCGTCAAAACGGACTTCCGCCGAAAAAAGAAAATTACCGTAGTCCGGAAATTGCGGGTATTACACGATCCAGGCCTTATATAGACCGATTCCTGTCGGTACCTTACGATCGTAACCGGCCGTGGCTTACGTACGTAACCGGTCGTGGCCGACCCTCCTGTCCATTTTGGCCGAAACCCTTACGGCCAGAATCGCACCGCCACGACGTAATGCACTTACGGCCGTGAATCGCCACAGCCTTACGTACGTTATCGGCCAGTCCTTGCCCCCAGCGAGTCACTGCCGACCGCGATCGGCCATCCCTGCGAGTCATTGCCGACCATGCTCGGCCACTACAGGTCCTCTCGGCCATGACTCGGCCAGCCACCCCGTAACGTACGTAACACATATTCCGTTGCATACGTAATATGTATGTTGACTTGCTATAGTATTATATTCGTATTACGTACGTAATACACCCTGTATATCGTACGTAAATCCATCCATTGACTCACCTGTCCACATCCACGCCGAAAGCTGCCGACACCGGGCCCAACTGTCCGATTCCTCTTGTTACGTATGTAATACCTTACGTAAAATGTACCAACTTAGCGTACGTTAGCCCATAAACTTAACGTACGTAATGGCCTTCTGTATTTAGCCAAAATCCAACTGTTCCTGTCCGACGTCTCGACATGCCGGATACGAACATACGGCATACTGAATACACATATACTCAACCCAAAAATATTCTCATATGATATACCTGATATCCAAACAGTTCAACCTGATACAACAAATCCTCAATATAACTATCAATCAAAACGTCAATTACACAAGTATAACTGTCTCATTCCTCAATTTATTTTATCCATACTGTATAGATACCAAACTATACAGTATATCTCAGATAAATAACGCGAAAAATTTATTCTGAAAATCCGGGTATTACATACTACCCCCCTTAAAATAAGTTTCATCCTCGAAACTTGTGATCTGTCACCAACAACAGATCAATCCAAAATTTCCAACTCATCACGAAAACAATCAATCGTCGCCACAAGCGAATAACCAAAATGATATATTTACAGGTGCGTGAAACAGATGGTCTCCCGTGATACTAGCACACGACTCCCATACGAAGTCTCAACACAACCAACACACACCAATATCACAAATAGCAATTTGAAAAGATCTCAAAGATTTTGGAAACTCCAAAAATCGATTTGACTCAAAAGTCAGAAAATCATTTTCAAAAATTACGCTGCTACCGTACCGGTAGAGCCACATAACACACACGCCCGGGTTTCACAAAACCCAAGCTCTGATACCATCTTCTGTAACAGCCCCAAAACCATCCGGGATATTACAGCACCGTGGGGCCCCCGCGCCGGAACCGACCAGGCTAAAAACCGTTTACAAAACCATTTCAAAACGTTTAAAAACGCCAAAAGGCCGATGACGTTAATATTTTGCAAATACTCAAATATTTTCAAAAGCATAGTTCTCAAATACCGTCATAAAATACCATTTGAAAATACAAGGCGAAATGCCAAATCTCGACAGTTCAAAATGTACGTTAAGCCACCCCTTAAACGTACCGACAAAATAGATTGGGAAAAGGGTTTGACGAAATAACCCAAGTTCGCAAAATGCCAAAAGGCCATTTTGAAAATACACACGAGTTGGTAAAGATACCGAAAAGCCATTGCGAAATACACACGCAGCGGATAAAACACAGTTCAAAATACACATTTGCAGCGGAAATAAAACAAGCAGAAATAAATACTCAATACTCAAAAACATGCCACAGCCAGTATCACTCAGGAAGCTCACCTCTTCACGATCGCTACTAGCTCGATCTCCGTATACCTAAAAATAAAGCCCACGACGGAGTCAGCCACAATACTCAATAATGATATCGATCACATCATCATAAATAATTACAAACCAATGTAATAACGAAGTAAAAATACTACCAATGTAATCTTACCGTTATAACCTTACCAATTCATAGCAATCCATACTAAATCAATCCTTGACATATTCCACATTTCGTATTCTCAAATGACGAAATGAATTCAACAACAATCATCTCTACTGTATTCCAAAAATACCGATAATCCTCAAAACATCATCATAACTCATAAGTGCGGAAATAATCCAATCTGTGCCAAATCCTATCCGTCGGATTACACAATCAAATCTCAACATGGATAAACCAATAATACACAACATATCTGTAGATCAACTACCACATGATAATGATAACAAATCCCGAACATCGACGTCAGTCCGAATGCTCAAACGATCAATAACAATGATCAACCAATACATCACTGAGAATATCATTGACATGATAACTCCAATATGACCAACAAAGGATCAACGATAACCGAGAATACCCTCAACAAGGTAAACTCTAAACACGATCATCAAAGATCAATAATAACCGAGAATACCCTCAACAAGATAAACTCCAAATGATCAACAAAGGACCAACAATAACCGAGAATACCATCAACAAGGTAAACACCAAATGATCAACAATAATGGATCTCAAAGAAATAACTTCGACTGTCGAACATACCCCTCGGGCGTATGAACGATTAATCACAAAACGTCGAACACATCCAAACATTTAAATGGACTATGAACGACCAAAAATTGTACGGCTCAAAGATAGACATCACAGTACGCCCGATCCGGAAATGTGTCAGTGCACATGTCCACCCCGTATACGGAATCCAGAATATGCGTGGGACAATGTGCCTAATTAGCCTCACGAACTACGTCTCGTGTGCACGGTTCAATGTGGAAATATCAACACATAACCATAGAGTGGCCAGCTAAAAATCCTACACAATAACCAATCGAAACGCAGATATGATTCCAGATATGTCACGATGCAACATGACAACGAAACTCAAAGAATCACATATCCAATAAGGATCAAAAGACTCACTGAAGTGAACAAAGACAAAACGACAAAGAAAAGTCGACACGACTAATCAATATCCAAAACAACAATCCTGGGATCATCATCCCCGACAAATAATCAACACGATCAACGATCTCAATACAATCAGCCCTGGGATCATCATCCCTCAACGAAATAATCAATACGAATCCCAATATACGAAACATCATCGTACAACATATACAATAATTCCTCAGAACAATTATCCTCATAACTAAACAATATTGGAATTACCTCAAAGCCGAAGATAAAATCCTTTCCACGAATAAATATCTCTGAACGAATACACAGTTATACGAATAATCCCGAAATAGGTATAGTCCATTTATACCAACAAACCACCATCCTGACATCAATGTCGATACAGTATACCAGCCTCGATATTCGACATTCCATATCACTGACCAAATATAACTCACATCTCTGTCTTCAATCAAACGTAATTAAATCATATACATTATGATTTGTCTCAAACCATAGCATGATAAACAAATCATCATCCCGACAGTTTATAATTATAATATCATTCCTATACGAATTATAAATGAAATGAAAGTGAAACCATTCATTAAATATTATAACTGAACAAGTATAACTTGCCTCGATACCGATACCAGGAAGCCGTTACCAATATCCATTGCCTTTGTCTACGAGCTCCTCAGCCCCGACCAAAAGCAATCTACGAACTCTTCGACCTCAACCGCAACACAACGGTCATAAACCACGATCAAACATCTCAACCTATTGAAGTAATCAATCAACAACAATCCGATAACAATCAATAACCGACATAGCCAACCAATCAAACTCAATGGCTCAACAAAACCTCGGTCATATACATAAAACCAAATAATCCAACTCAACAAATACGAACTCATATCCACAATACAAGCCATAACTCGATGATCACAAATAACAATCAATAACCGATCAACAAACACAACGGTTCTACAATATCCCGATTAAATACAAATCCAAACAACCCAAACCAATAAAACACGAACTCAAAACCACAATACGATTCCACAATCCGAATATCATATCAATAATCAATTTAAACCAACAGGGTTCTAACATTACCGATTCCAAATTCAATCTTAAATACAAATACAAGTTTCCTCCTTGTAAATTCATAATAAAAACCATTTACCGATTATCATCATCAATCCGGACAATCCGATTAATTCAACATTATAGATAACCATATTCCAAAGGTGTCAAATAATTCCATTATCCGAATTGAACACTTGTTCAATACGTATGAATTCTCAAACTCAAAAGTGAATCATAATCTTATCAAACCCGAAACCATATTCGTATTCCTATACGAATATTGTTCCAAAACACCAACACCTCCTAAATATGTTCATGAATTCATATAATCCAAAGTTTCCTTAAGAACACAACTAATTCCGAAATCACATTAAAAATCTCCAATACGACATAATCCGATGTGTTCTAACATCTAAACAATCCTTATTCACAATTCAAGACGTATATAATCATGCTCTTCAACATATACTTCTCATAACATCATGAATCGCAACAAACCACCAAGAACATCGAGAATACTACGATTCCATAATCATAACAACATAATCAAGGCATTTGATCATCAATTCATTTTCTTCCCTTAACAAAATTCCCGTAATTACCAAGAATCATCACAACAATATCAATTCAATCACCATTCATACGAAAACATGTAGAATTTCCCAAGTTCTACTCATTGAGGCATTTTATCGGACATTTGAGGGCATAATCTAATTTAATCGATTTAACGAAGAAATTCTCGAATTTGTTCCACAAAACTTAAAGGATAATGTATAATTACGAGAATACAACCAAGTTCTATCAACAATCTGAATTGAAACGAAGGAAATCGGCCAAAACATCAAGAAACTCCAAAAATCTCCAAAACCAAAAGTTTAGGTGTTCTTACCTTCGATCCGGGTGGAAGAAGATGTTAAACACGAATCCAACTTCCAAAATATGTTGTTACATGATGTTCTTACTCAAATCCATCAATTCTTGCTGAATGGATCGTGAAGAAACGAAGGAAAACGAAAAAATGTCAAGGATGACTCGGTCCAGGCCTTATATAGGCCGAGTCCTGTCGGTACCTTACGGCCGTAACCGGCCGTGGCTTACGTACGTAACCGGACGTGGCCTACCCTCCTGTCCATTTTGGCCGACACCCTTACGGCCGTAACCGGCACCTGCTTATGTACGTAACGGTCCCTTACGTCCGTAACCGGCCACAACCTTATGTACGTTATCGGCCAGTCCTTGCCCCCAGGGAGTCACTGCCGACCGCGATCGGCCATCCCTGCGAGTCACTGCTGACCATGCTCGGCCACTACAGGTCCTCTCGGCCACGACTCGGACAGCCACCCAGTAACGTACGTAACACTTATTCCGTTGCGTACGTAATATGTACGCTGACTTGCTACAGTATTATACTCGTATTACATACGTAATACACCCTGTATAGCGTACGTAAATCCATCCATTGACTCACCTGTCCACATCCACGCCGAAAGCTGCCGACACCGGGCCCAACTATCTGATTCCTCTTGTTACGTATGTAATACCTTACGCATAACGTACGTAAAACGTACCAACTTAGCGTACGTTAGCCCATAAACTTAACGTACGTAATGGCCTTATGTACTTAGCCAAAATCCAACTGTTCCTGTCCGACGTCTCGACATACTGGATACGAACATACGGCATACTGGATACACATATACTCAACCCAAAAATATTCTCAGACGATATACCTGATATCCAAATCAGTTCAACCTGATACAATAAATCCTCAATATAACTGTCAATCAAAACGTCAATTACACAAGTATAACTATCTCGGTCCTCAATTTATTTTGTCCACTGTGGTTTCACAAGGAGGCAGGATAGTGTCTTAATACATCAAGTTGTGTTTTCTGATTTAACCCATTTAGACATTATTTTGCTAATTAATTCAAAAGGAAACAAACATGTATAGTTGTCCGGATTAAGTGATTAACCCATTAAGCTCATTAAATCAAAAAGAACACAGAAAATTTGACAAAAATCCTTATTCAGGTTTGGAATTTGAAAACTAATTTTGAAAGTTCTAATATGATAAACTGAAGAATTATTATAGATATAAGTTTAAGAAATATCTATTTTTCATATATGATTTTTGTTGGTGATTTTTTCTTAACAAAATCATTTTTTTATACAAAAACATGAAAACCTGAAAATTAATTATGATATTTTGAAAAAAAAAATCACTCTTAAACTTCATATATATATATATATATAAAGTAGATTTTTTGTTTATAATAATATCTACAAGAATTTTTCATTATTTCAAATGAATTCAGAATTAATTGTTAGTTTCTTAGCTGATAAAATAGATTTTTTAATGATAAAATCATTTTTCTAAGAATAAAATCACCCCTAAAATCTTTTAAAATCCTATCTACAATAATTTTTCAGTTTTTCAAATTAAAATTTTAAAATTAATTTTCAGATTTTTTTAGAATATCAAAACCCCCTAAAAAATCTAATTTAAACAATAGTAAAGTGCTCATTTTTTATAGTTTAAGGGGTATTTTGTGAAATTTATTAAATCTAGGGGCAAAGTGATCTCCCCAAAGTTTATGGGGTTTAGCATTGTTTCAGTTTACGAAATAAACTGAAAGAAACCCCTCTCTCTGTTGGAGAACCCCTCCTGTTTCTCGAACACTAATTTCCCAATCATAACCCAACACAGTCCCCTTCTCGACTTCTGCCAATCCCTAATCCAGCAAAAAGTTCAGGCAGCGGCGCCGCAACAATCTCCGACTCTCTGGTCTTCGACGAGTCAACGTCTCAGGTGTGTTCTTTTCTTTGGCAATCTTCTCTTGTAGCTTTCATCACCATCTGTCGTGGAATCCGTATGGCTAGCTCAGGTTGCTCGTGGCCGAAATGTATCATGTATTTGTGAATGTGTGTGAGTCTGTGAAATCCTTGTGTCAATGATTTACTCGTGTATATTGTGTTTGTGTTTTTATCTGTATAGTGTTTTTGAGCTGAGCGAGCGAATAAATTATCTTCAACTTCTCCAAATTTATATTCGTGTTTAGTTTATCAGTTTGCTACCAACCAATTGTCAGTGCAATATGCTTATTTTTGTTAAAGATTTTCTTGGCTCTGTTGTTCAGATTGAAGTTCATTTTTTTTGGTTGAAATTAATCGATTGTGAAGCTTTAGGCTTGAGTGCTTAAGTATAGATAATCGTATACATGTATATGTTATATATACATACATAACATAAGAGTGGATAGACATTCTTGTGCCGTACTTTTTTACTGTGTAATATGCGGATTGGTTTGCAGACTATGATGTGGCATTGCCATTTCAAATGCTGATAAGTTTTCTTAGTTACTTAGGTTTTATTGTTTTGGGATCATATTTTGTACATATATAAGCAATGTGTCCCACTTGTATTGAACGATGTGACAAGTTATTTTTATCTTTAAAAGTACTTATAGATACATGTCTGAATTTTCACTATTATGGACAAGTCTTGGATGGTAACTGATAGACACAAAAAGCCTTATGTAGATGGAGTTGCATCATTTATAGATTATGCGGTCCTTAATTTGAAAATCTTAAGGAATATGGACCCTCCAAAAACTAGAGAAAAAATAAAAATTCCATGTTCGTGTAACAGATGTCTAAACCACATTTCTCTTCATGTGGAGGAGGTAGATCATCACTTATTTAGATATGGAATAGATCAAAACTATACCAACTGGATTAAGCATGGTGAAAAAGAGGACCCGCCGAAACGTGTGCTTTTTGAAGACAACTATGCAATGCACACAACAGACTTTGTTGCATCTACCAATTTCACAATAGGAATTCCAATAGATGCTGCTGAAACAGTAGAGATGGTTGAAGCTACAGAAGAAAATTTCACCGAGGACCTTGACAAATTTAAAAAACTAATTGAGGATGCTGAGAAGCCACTTTATGAAGGGTGTCCTGACTTCACAAAGTTGTCTGCAATTGTACAACTCCTCAATTTGAAGAGTAAGTTTGGAGTTTCAGATAAGTGCTTTACTGAAACACTAGTTTTGTTAAAGAAGATGCTGCCTAAAGGTAACGAAATGTTCAGTAGTATATATGAGGCCAAGAAAGCAATAAAAGCAATGGGTTCAGGGTATACAAAGATACATGCATGTATCAACAACTACATTCTTTACAGAAACGAGTATAAAGATGCGAAACAATGTCCCACTTGCGGAAAATCAAGATGGAAGATGGATAAGGCAAAAAAAGAAAATTTACGAAAATATTCCTGCAAAAGTACTGTAGTATTTTCCCATTATTCCGCGTATGAAACGACTGTTTCAATCAAAGACCATAGCACAAGATTTAACATGGCATGCGACCGGTAGAATAAATGACGGTGTTTTACGTCATCCAGCAGATTCACCCGCATGGGCTGCCATAGATGACAGATATCCAGAAATTGGTAACGATCTAAGAAATCTACGGCTAGGCATTTCGGTTGATGGGGTCGAGGTGAATACTGGAAATAGGCATAACAGTGTATGGCCACTTTTAACTGTCATTTACAACCTGCCACCATGGTTGTGTATGAAAAGAAAGTTTATCATGCTTTCATTATTGATATCGGGAACGCCAGGAAATGATATCTGTAACACCCCCAGAATTAACCGGGAATATTACAGCGCCGTGGGCCCCGAGATGGAACCCACAAGGCTAAGAGAAATTTTCGTAAACATTTACAAATGCCCAAAAGGCTAACGACGGTACTATTTTTAAAAACATTCAAAGATTTAATAAAATCCGTTTATCAAAACTGTCGTAAAATCTCATTTGAAACCGCAAGGCCCAAAATGCCAAGACTCCATAGTTTGAAAACATATGTTAAGCTATCACTTACACGTACCGACCAAATAATTTAGAAAATAATTGCCAAAGTAACCTAAGTTACCAGATACCAAAAGGCCCTTTAAAATTACTCACGCAACGGAAAACACAAACAATTCAAAGTACTCTAGCAGCGGAATACAACAACTGATCAGGAACCCCAATACACAAATACATTGTAATATCCGGATTTATTACAGTGTATTTCATCTGTATTCAAACCATGTATTATTTCGGATTGGTGATTTTGATTATTGGAGTATGATATTTCGTGCATTGATATCATTATGCATAAGTATAGAAACTTGCAAAATTGCTCAAACAACCTCGTGATAGCGCACGCTAAGAATGTATCTTAACGCGCGCTATCGGGCCATTATTAGCGCACGCTATACATATAGGAGTTGCGTGCGCTAAGAACTCAATTATAGAGCGGGACGGCTAACACATGCGCCAGCCGGGACATGGGTCCGGATAAGATTCCCACTGACGCACCCGGACAAATTCTGAAGTCAACCATTATTAGCGCACGCTAAGGGATGCTTAGTAGCGTGCGCTAACTTGTCAATAATGCAGAATATTATAAATGGGACAACAACCGTTTTGGCTTTCATTTCTTTCGCCCATTCCTCAACCTTGAGAGTTCAGAGAGCTGTAGTAATACTCCTATACACTTAGAGCACATATTGTTGGTGTTATACCTTGGTTATCACTTGGGAATGTTCATGGAAGTGGAATAGCACCTTGGAGTGGCATACAACCAACCGGAGTGGGATTCTACCTTACGGTTCAGTGATTTTCGTCATTTTAAGGTATGTTCAATCTATCTACAGACTTAGAGTTGGATTCTAACGATTTAGATGATCATGTTAACAAGATATGGATTTTCATAGATGAATTATCCAAGTATATCATGTTTGGAATAGTGAGATGAATAAGCCTTAAATACCTTGATTATAATCATCATGATTCGAATCTTATTACACTGAATATGTGAAGAGAAGCTTCTATCATTGGTAAACCGAATCTAATAGATGATTTCATAGTAATCTTGGACTAAACGTTAACATCCTTATTGTTAGATAAATCTAAAGGTTTGATCATGGAAGGATTTATCTAGTATATATAGGACGTTTATCAACTTCAGTATGATAATATGGGTTGATATAGAGGTGTTGATATCAACCGTTAAGCTTTTCGAATTGTCGTATGAAGATTTGAAGTCGGAATGGAATATGGTTTTATATTGGTATGCATATCCTTGAAATCGAAGTTGTCTTTATCCGTAAAATCATTCATAAGGGTATGAACATGGTATTCATGGAAGTAACATGAATTATCACGCAAGATTTCATTGTTTCAATCATGGCAAGAATAAGCATCGCTCGCCAAAGAAGAATCGCCATGCATAGATAGCGCACGCTATGCTATGGAGTTTAACGTGCGCTATCGAGCACGAGTTAGCGTGCGCTACGTTCGGTACGTAACGTACGCTAGACCATTAGACGAGTCAGTAGGCTGGTCAGTGAAGTACTGACCATGCATAGTTAGCGTACGCTAGTCTTTGTTGTTTGCGTGCGCTATCGGGCAGACTTAACGCACGCTACACAGAGTACTTAGCGTGCGCTAAGCAGTTCGGGCAGATTGCATTTTATGAACTTTTGGCCGTGAATCGAATTGTTAAACATTTGTACGACGTGAGATAAATCCTATATCATTTCTTTTGTTAAGGTTTGGTCTCGTTACGTGATCGATTGAGGAGGACGATCTTCGAGTGTTCATTTTCGTGGAAGTGTTGTTATTGTCTTCAAATCGAGGCAAGTACCTTAATTGTTTTATGTATTGTTGTTATACATATTGTCGTGCATGTATGTCATTATTGTATGTCCACCTCGTGTTGGTCCGACGGGATCATCGGGGGATCTATGCTAGCGCATACTGGATCATCTGGACGGGTTTTTCCACCACGGGTTGGTCCGACGGATCATCGTGGGTTCTAGGCAAGGAACGCCTGGATCGATGGAATTACCATGTGTATGTATTGATATCATGTTGTGATTATCAGTTGTGTATGTTATGTTTGAGTTTCTCGTAGGAGAAGACTCGTTGGTATTTTGTCATTTACGTTATTATTATTCTTCGTGAGATATGAATAATATGTTGTGGTACTTGTACTAGCATCGTTGTGCTAACCCCTTCGGGGGTGAACATTTTGTTGTGTTCAGGATCCAGGAGAGCGGGGAAACAACCACTGGAACTGTATGACGACGAGGGTGCAGAGTGATGTCCCGACCGGGTTTATTTATCTGTTGTTTATTCGTTATTTCAATTAGTACTCGAGTACGAAGTCATTTGTGATGGGTTTAAATTTGGTGATGTATTATTGAGTTCTGTTGAACAATTGTACTATTTCTGTATTGGGTCAAAACTGATGTACTGTAATTCCGTTATTTCCATTCGTTAGTACCCTTTTTATGCTTGTTCAATTCTTCAGCCTTGTAAATCCTTATGTAAAGGATTTACGGCGCTGTAATATTCCCGAATATATTGGGGGTGTTACAGAATATGGTATCAGAGCTAAGATTATGGATATCTTGGCCGTTGGGTTAAAATAGGGGTCATTTATGTCTTTTGGGGTAACCGGCCGTGAATGACATCACTGCACTGCCTACGTCTTCATGCGGACAGTGGTTGTAAGTTCCTAAACTCTATCTTGTTCTTTACATGTTGTGTCTCTTTATACTCGAATATTAGAACGATGTTGTTTCCTGTATATTGAGTATTTATGCTTACAGTATGTTGAGAGGCGGACGTGGACGTGGTCGCGGTCGTGGACGCGGACGAAGAAATGCCGAAAGGGAAGCGTCGCCTTCTAACCAGGCCAGTCATAGCTCAGGCGAGCCGGAACAATCTATTAATAATGAACCAGATCCTGCTGTACCAGAGATCCTTCGTCAAGTGGTGAACCAGATGACTCAGTTCGCCCAGGTCGTGGACCGAATGCAAGTGGCGGTGGGACTACAGCAGGGAGAGAGACAGCAAGGGATCCCAGACATGGGAAATCGAGGTGACCGGTGGCTACAAGAGGTGGCGAAGATTCAACCACCCAAATTCGATGGTATTTCTGAGACTCCCACCTGGGATCATTGGTTGAAAGAACTGGAGAAAATCTTTGCCGGAATCAACTCCCCAGACGACCGGAGAGCCTCTATCGCTCAATATTTTCTGATAGGGGAAGCGTCCGAATGGTGGGAAGCCATCCGGCCGGTAGACCATGATGCCGATTGGACAGAGTTTAGATTGATGATGGAAGCTCAGTATTGCCCTCGTTCTGTGAGGGAACCCAAAGTTCGGGAGTTTTTCTCCGCTCAGCCTTCTGATGTGCCAGTATCCTGTGCGATCAAGACGTTTAACCAAAGAATGGCATTTGTTCGACATCCGGTCGAATGCATGCGTAAATGATGATCCATTTCGATATGAGGATGAAACCAGTGAAGTTCGGAGGTACATGTCCGGATTCGAATGTACCACACTCCGCCAATACTGTGATAAGGCGTTGCATATGAGATCAAGGAAGTAGCCATAGAGAAATTTGGAAACCAAGAAACAGAAAGTCTCGGTACTTTTATAGAGCACAAGAACAATGGGCCCGTAAGGCCCAAATCATCCTTTCACTCTTTCAAGAAACCTCCGCACTACTAGGAGCGGAAAGAACTTGAGCGACGTCAACTATTACCGATGTTACCAGAAATGCTTTAATCGCGCCTAGACGGGCACTATCGACGGAATTGCCCCCTTCCCGCCGTGACTTGTTTTGATTGTGGACGAGAGGGACATCGGGCGGTGTTTTGTGAAGAGGCCGCAAAGTCTTTTAGAGCCCGTACACCACAAACACCCGTAAGGAGGCCAAGATTCCACGACGCAAAGAAAGTGTTCGATGCCTCGGAATTTTGGCCGCGGCGAGGCAAAGGACAATGGGACCGAAAGGGGACATCGAGTGCGGATCTGCTCCCCACGCCTGCACGAGATGAGGAGTACAGACGATCGTGATGTCTTTGCCGCATCGTGCACTGGCCCAGATCCTTTCCCGGCCTGGCTTAGCGTTTTATTCGATACAGAGAGCTACACATTCTTTCATATCTTTGTCTTGTGTAAATCGTTTGAATATTTCCGGTTTTCATACTTGTGAACCTTATGTTGTTGGTTTACCGAGTGGAGAAAGGATTGTCGGAAATTTAGAAACTAGAAATTTCCCGTATCATTTGGAGGCAGAGAGTGGCTCTCGAATCGATCGTGATAGAAATGCAAGGAGACGACTGATACTCGGAGACGATTGGCTTAATCGATATGGAGCAATTGTGAACTACCGAAGGAGGAATATCTCGCTGATCGCTGACGATGGTTCCGAGATTCTGTTTGAGGGATGGAAACCGGGAAGCTCAGGAAAGTTGATCAAGGCGATGAAAGTCACAAATTGTTGAAACAAGGTCAGACTGCACCGGTGTTACGCAATGAAGAAAGAAGACGAAATTGTGGAACTTTCATCCATTCTGTTGTAAACGAATTTCCAGATGTATTTCCTGACGAGTTACCTAGGCTACCTCCACGAAGGGATGTAGAATTTACTATTGAGCTGGAACCCGGAGCGACACCAATTTCTAAGGCGCCGTATCGTATGGCACCTACTGAGATGTACGAACTGAAGAAGCAGCTGGAGGAGTTACTGGACAAGGGCTATATTCAGCCAAGCGTTTCACCCTGGGGAGCGCCAGTTCTTTTTGTCCGAAAGAAGGATGGATCACTCCGACTGTGTATTGACTATCGAGAGCTGAACAAAATGACGATTAAGAACAAATATCCGTTGCCACGGATTGATGATCTGTTTGACCAGCTGCAAGGGGCAACGGTATTTTCTAAAATTGATCTGAGATCAGGATACCATCAGCTGAGGATTAAGGAGTCTGATGTTCCGAAATCAGCATTCAGAACTCGCTACGGGCATTATGAATTTGTAGTGATGCCGTTTGGTCTCACTAACGCACCTGCTGTATTTATGCAATTGATGAACAGAGTGTTCATTGAATTTTTGGACAAATTTGTGGTCGTATTTATTGATGACATTCTGGTGTATTCTAAGAGTCCTAAGAACATGCGCAAAGATTTGCGGATTGTATTGGAGCTTTTGAGAAACGAGCAATTGTACGCCAAACTTTCTAAGTGTGAATTCTGGCTAAAGGAAGTAATGTTCCTCGGCCATGTGGTGTCAGCTAGAGGAGTCCGAGTAGATCCTCAGAAGATCGAAGCAATATTGGATTGGAAGCCTCCAAAGAACGTGAAAGAGGTCTGAAGCTTCTTAGGACTTGCTGGATACTATCGTCGATTCGTGGAAGGGTTTTCTAAAATCTCCCGCCCACTTACTCGACTCCTGCAGAAAACTCAAAAGTTTGAGTGGAATGAATTGTGTCAGATTAGCTTTGATGAATTGAAGAAGAGATTGACGACGGCACCGATTCTATCACTTCCGCAGGGAACTGAAGGATTCATAGTTTACAGTGATGCTTCGAACCAAGGACTTGGGTGCGTGTTGATGCAGAATGATAAGGTGATCGCTTATGCGTCGCGACAACTGAAACCTTATGAAGTGAATTACCCAACACATGATTTGGAGCTAGCAGCAGTGGTTTTTGCCTTGAAGATCTGGAGGCATTATCTCAGACGGACTCACCGCCGATCTTTACGGATCATAAGAGTCTCAAGTACATATTTAGTCAGAAAGAGTTGAACATGCGGCAAAGAAGATGGTTGGAACTGATTAAGGACTATGACTTGGAGATTTTATATCATCCAGGCAAAGCGAATGTAGTAGCCGATGCACTTAGCCGCAAGCCTGTCTCTATTCAGATGCTGGAGACGCTGACCTCCCAACTTAGCCTTCAGCGAGAGATGATTCGTGAAGGAATTGAGGTATGGTTACAAAGAGTCCAAGGACAACTGTGCGTGATGGAGATAACTTCATCTTTAACCAAAGAAATCAAATCTAGACAGGCAGATGATCCTCTGATGATTCGGTTACATGATGAAGTGATCCAAGGAAAGGCCCCCGGATTCATAATTCATGACGATGGAGTTTTGAGATTCAAGAACCGACTCTGCGTTCCCGATGTTAATGTTCTGAAACAGACAATTATGAAGGAAGATCATAGTTCGCCCTATTCTATCCACCCGGGCACCAGTAAAATGTATAAGGACTTGAAGCAGAATTTCTGGTGGGGCAACATGAAGAAAGACGTAGCGGACTATGTTTCGAAATGCTTGACTTGTCAGCAGGTTAAGATCGAGCATCAACGGCCTGCTAGAATGTTGAAGCCGCTCCCGATTCCTGAATGGAAGTGGGAGGACATATCGATGGACTTTATCACTAATACGCCAAAACTGTGACAGAATGAACATGATTTGGGTAATAGTTGATCGTTTAACCAAATCGGCTCATTTTCTAGGCATTAAGGATACGTGGGGACCAGAGAGGTTGGCACGAGTATTTATTTCGGAGATAGTTCGATTGCATGGTACGCCGAAGACCATTGTTTCTGATCGAGACGGCCGTTTTGTGTCTCACTTTTGGAAAGCAGTTCACAAGGCCTTGGGGACCGAATTGAACTTCAGTACGGCTTATCACCCGCAGACTGACGGACAATCTGAGAGAACTATACAAACGGTGGAAGACATGCTAAGGGCCTGTGCCTTAGATTGGTCAAACGATTGGGAAGTTCATCTACCGTTGATTGAATTTACCTACAACAATAGTTGGCATGCTTCCATTAAGATGGCACCGTTTGAGTCATTATACGGGAGGAGGTGAAGGTCGCCCCTATGCTGGGACGATTCGTCAAACTTGATCGGAACAGAACCAGAGTTGATCGTACAGACTCGAGAGAAGATAGCCTTGATTCGTGAAAGGTTGTTGACCGCCCAGAGTCGCCAGAAATCCTATACGGACGTACGTCGTCGCCCATTGGAGTTCAATACTGGAGACCATATACTTTTGAAGGTTTCTCCTACTCGGGGAATCTTTCGTTTCGGAAGGAAAGGAAAGCTGAGTCGGAGATATATCGGACCATTTGAGATCCTCGAGAGAGTTGGGGAGTTGGCATACAGATTAGCATTGCCGCCGTCATTGTGCCATGTTCATAACGTGTTCCACGTATCCCAGTTACGGAGGTATATACCAGATCCCAGTCATATCATTGATTTCGGCGAGATCGAAGTCGAGCAGGATGGGACGTTTGAAGAAAGACCAGTCAAGATACTCGAGAGTCGAGTTAAGCAACTGAGGAACAAGTCAATCGTTTTGGTCAAAGTTCAGTGGTCACGTCACGGAATGGAAGAAGCCACCTGGGAAACGGAAGCTGATATGAAGTCTAGATATCCCGAGTTATTTTCGTCTTGAGTTTCGGGACGAAACTCCTTTTTAGTAGGAGAGTATGTAATATCCGGATTTATTACAGTGTATTTCATCTGTATTCAAACCATGTATTATTTCGGATTGGTGATTTTGATTATTGGAGTATGATATTTCGTGCATTGATATCATTATGCATAAGTATAGAAACTTGCAAAATTGCTCAAGCAACCTCGTGATAGCGCATGCTAAGAATGTATCTTAACGCGCGCTATCGGGCCATTATTAGCGCACGCTATACAGATAGGAGTTGCGTGCGCTAAGAACTCAATTATTGAGCGGGACGGCTAACACATGCGCCAGCCGGGACATGGGTCCGGATAAGATTCCCGCTGACGCACCCGGAAAAATTCTGAAGTCAACCATTATTTGCGCACGCTAAGGGATGCTTAGTAGCGTGCGCTAACTTGTCAATAATGCAGAATATTATAAATGGGACAACAACCGTTTTGGCTTTCATTTCTTTCGCCCATTCCTCAACCTTGAGAGTTCAGAGAGCTGTAGTAATACTCCTATACACTTAGAGCACATATTGTTGGTGTTATACCTTGGTTATCACTTGGGAATGTTCATGGAAGTGGAATAGCACCTTGGAGTGGCATACAACCAACCGGAGTGGGATTCTACCTTACGGTTCAGTGATTTTCGTCATTTTAAGGTATGTTCAATCTATCTCCAGACTAAGAGTTGGATTCTAACGATTTGGATGATCATGTTAACAAGATATGGATTTTCATAGATGAATTATCCAAGTATATCATGTTTGGAATAGTGAGATGAATAAGCCTTAAATACCTTGATTATAATCATCATGATTCGAATCTTATTACACTGAATATGTGAAGAGAAGCTTCTATCATTGGTAAACCGAATCTAATAGATGATTTCATAGTAATCTTGGACTAAACGTTAACATCCTTATTGTTAGATAAATCTAAAGGTTTGATCATGGAAGGATTTATCTAGTATATATAGGACGTTTATCAACTTCAGTATGATAATATGGATTGATATAGAGGTGTTGATATCAACCGTTAAGCTTTTCGAATTGTCGTATGAAGATTTGAAGTCGGAATGGAATATGGTTTTATATTGGTATGCATATCCTTGAAATCGAAGTTGTCTTTATCCGTAAAATCATTCATAAGGGTATGAACATGGTATTCATGGAAGTAACATGAATTATCACGCAAGATTTCATTGTTTCAATCATGGCAAGAACAGTTTACTGCTCAGCAGTAAACTGCCATGCATAGATAGCGCACGCTATGCTATGGAGTTTAACGTGCGCTATCGAGCACGAGTTAGCGTGCGCTACGTTCGGTACGTAACGTACGCTAGACCATCAGACGAGTCAGTAGGCTGGTCAGTGAAGTACTGACCATGCATAGTTAGCGTACGCTAGTCTTTGTTGTTTGCGTGCGCTATCGGGCAGACTTAACGCACGCTACACAGAGTACTTAGCGTGCGCTAAGCAGTTCGGGCAGATTGCATTTTATGAACTTTTGGCCGTGAATCGAATTGTTAAACATTTGTACGACGTGAGATAAATCCTATATCATTTCTTTTGTTAAGGTTTGGTCTCGTTACGTGATCGATTGAGGAGGACAATCTTCGAGTGTTCATTTTCGTGGAAGTGTTGTTATTGTCTTCAAATCGAGGCAAGTACCTTAATTGTTTTATATATTGTTGTTATACATATTGTCGTGCATGTATGTCGTTATTGTATGTCCACCTCGTGTTGGTCCGACGGGATCATCGGGGGATCTATGCTAGCGTGCGCTGGATCATCGGACGGGTTTTTCCACCACGGGTTGGTCTGACGGGATCATCGTGGGTTCTAGGCAGTGAACGCTGGATCGATGGAATTACCATGTGTATGTATTGATATCATGTTGTGATTATCAGTTGTGTATGTTATGTTTGAGTTTCTCGTAGGAGAAGACTCGTTGGTATTTTGTCATTTACGTTATTATTATTCTTCGTGAGATATGAATAATATGTTGTGGTACTTGTACTAGCATCGTTGTGCTAACCCCTTTGGGGGTGAACATTTTGTTGTGTTCAGGATCCAGGAGAGCGGGGAAACAACCACTGGAACTGTATGACGACGAGGGTGCAGAGTGATGTCCCGACCGGGTTTATTTATCTGTTGTTTATTCGTTATTTCAATTAGTACTCGAGTACGAAGTCATTTGTGATGGGTTTGAATTTGGTGATGTATTATTGAGTTCTGTTGAACAATTGTACTATTTCTGTATTGGGTCAGAACTGATGTACTGTAATTCCGTTATTTCCATTCGTTAGTACCCTTTTTATGCTTGTTCAATTCTTCAGCCTTGTAAATCCTTATGTAAAGGATTTACGGCGCTGTAATATTCCCGAATATATTGGGGGTGTTACATACATGTCCTAGCCAGTATCCTCCGGGAAGCTCATCTCTCCAAGACTGCTACAAGCTCGATATCCAAAGAACCTAAAGAGAAAGCCCACGACGGGGTCAGCCATAATATCCAACAATGATAACCGTCACATCGCATTAATAATTACATACCAATGAGAATATAAAATAAGAATACGACCGATGTAATCTTATCGTCATAACTCTACCAAAATTCACATCTCGTGTCCTCAACCTCACGACAAGCTCATATCTAATAATCTGAACTGTATCCCAAACGGAACCCAAGGTTCTCAAAACATCTTCATAACTCACTGTTACGAAATCTACTAACTCGGTCCAATCCCAATACATCGGGTGACATCATCACATCTCAACACAAATAATCGATTGTCCATCAAAAGACAATAACCAAAAGAAATACGGAACATACATCGTGATGTACAATTCCACGACAATCATGTCGGTCTAATCCGAGATCAGATCAATGAGACATAATAATACGGTCCTAACACAAGACCTACGAATGCATACTCATATGACAACGTCAAAATGCTCAAAATAATAACAACCGTATATACTCAATGGAAATCCCATGATCCAGCGCCCTCAGCATAGATCCCAAGATGATCCTACTAGATCAACACAAAATGGATAACCAACAATATACATATGCACAACAACACATGATAAAATCAATGTTGCGAATCCACATGATTCCATCAACACAATACCGGGTAATCCAACGATCCAGCGCCCTCAGCATAGATCCCCATGATGATCCCGTCGGACCAACGCATGGTGGAAAACCTGTCCAACGATCTGGCGCCCTCAGCATAGATCCCCATGATGATCCCGTCGAACCAACGCATGGTGGACATCCAATCCAGCGCCCTCAGCATAGATCCTCATGATCCCTTTGGATCATTTACAACATAAACAATGCAATTATGCATACACATATGCAAATCAATATGTTCATCAACATGAACAACATATGAATCGAAACATGAACGACACTATGATGAAACAACTATGACGACTTCATGTTCAGCAACATGAATGACAACCTGCATGATCAACATCATCTAAACCGAATCAAACTAAGATACTTGTCCCGAATCATTCAGGAGAAATCTCGATGACAAGTCATCACCGGCGATTGTCCTCAATTCTCGGCGATCCAAACGTACCATGGACTATAGATACTCATATCCTTGTCTTTATCGCAACGTAACCTTGATACCCGAACATACCAATAACCGAGATAAAGCATATACATTATGATTTAACTCCCAGAATCGGAAAAACTACATATAATCCGAATCTCCAGAATTCGCAGTAATAATCATTGCTATATGAATTACAAACGAAATGAAACTGAAACCCTTCATTAAACATTATAACTGAGCAAGTAATCACTTGCCTCGATACCGATACAACGATGATGAAGCCGCTACCAATCTCATTGTCTTCGTCTACGAGCTCCTCGGCCCTGACCATGCAATTCACGAACACGCTCGAACACGACCGCAACATACGGTTATAATCACCGATCAATTATTGCAACCTATTGCAATAATAAATTAACAACAATCCGATAACGATCAACAACCGACACGACCAACCAATCAACTTAACGGGTCAACGATACCTCAATCCTATATAAAACCAAATAATATACTCAAACCATTTTACGGATTCATATCCATCATATGAACCAAAATTTGATAATTACTAATCAATATAACCGATCGACAAATTCAACGATTTCACAATATCTCGATTAGACACAAGTCCGGACAATCCAACTCAAACAATTACGAACTCAAAACCACAACACAATTTATAATCCAATTAATTCAACCTTATAGATAATCATGTTCCAAGGGTTTTCAATTGACTCAAACATTCGATTTGAACATTTGTTCAAAGCGTATCAATTTCCAAACTCAATGTTGAATAATAATCTTGTCAAACCCTTAATCCTATTCGTATTCCAAAATTATACGAAATCCTTCCAAAATCATAACATGTATAGTTCAAGAATCCTTCAAGAACACGAATTATCCGAATGCACGTTCATAATCCATAAAACAACATAATCCGATGTTTTCTAACATCTAAACAATCCATAATCATAATTCAAGGTGTATATCATCATGTTCTTCAACATACGATCTTCCTAACGTCAAAAAAATTGCAACAACAATACCAAGAACATCAAGAACTCTATGATTTCATAATCATAATCAACATATTCAAGACATAAACCAACATTTCATCATCTTCCTTCAACAAACACCTCATATATCCTCAAGAATCGTAACAACAAGCCCTTAATCATCTTCATACGAATCATTCATCAATAACAACATCAAAAATCCAAAATGAAAGGGAGGATTATTCAACTTACCTCTTAGAAGATGAAAAACACTAGCAATTACTTCAAGAATCAACCATAGCTCTATATCCAAGCCTCAAATCCAAGTCCTCAAGCTCAAAATCGACTTAGGAGAGCTAACTCTCTCTTTCTCTCAGTGTTTGGAGACGAAAAACGAAGTGAGGTGCTGAAGTGAAATGAAAGAACGAACTTCATTTTATAAACTGCATCGATCGTTACGTACGCTAACCATCAGTACTAACATACGTAATGAAGCTTAGCGTACGCTATGTGTCCTTCATAACGTACATAATCTCATTCCAGAACTAACTGACCTGTTTCGTTCACTCGCTTACGTACGTAACATTTCCTTCATAACGTACGTAATACGTACGTTGACTTGCTACAGTACCATACCCATATTACGTACGTAATACTACATGCGTAGCGTACGTAATGGTCGGGGTTGACTCGCCTGTCTACATCCGCTGCCGACACCGGGCCCACCTGCCGACCACGACTCGATCCTGTCCGATTCCATTCGTTACGTACGTACTGCCTTACGCATAACGTACGTAACACATGACAACTTAGAGTACGTTATCTTACAGTCTTAACGTACGTTAACAGTTCCATACTTACCCATTTCCCGCAATTTCTGTCCAACGTCTCGACATACCAAAAACGAACATATGACACACTGAACACATATACTGAATCCAATAATATTCTCATATGATATACCCAATATCAAAAGTGCGATAACCTGATACACGATATCCTCAATTGTAATTGTCTACCAAATACGACAATTATACGAGTACAGTTGCCTCAGTCTTTCTATTATTTTATCCATACTATACAGATTCCACACTGTACAACACAACTCGGATAAAATACTGTTAGACAACTGTAGTAGAAATTCCGGATATTACATTCTACACCACTTAAAATAAGCTTCAGCCTCGAAACTTGCAATCCGTCATAGAAACAAACAAACAACCCGTTTAACCAAAAATATCCCAAAACCATCACGACAACGATCGATCATCATCATTACCGAATTAACAAAACAGCATACTTACCAATGAGCAAAGTCGACGATCTCCTGAGATACTAGCTAGTGACCTCACTGTAAAGTCTCAATACGCTTACAGTCACGATTCCATGAGCCCCAGCAAAATATATCATCTTTAGAAGAAATAATCTGCCCATCTCAAATCCTGTCTGCCTGATCGCACAATCAAATCCCAATCCGGATACAAATCAATAATACACGATACAACTGTGAAACAGCTGCCCAAAACAACGTCACAAATTTCGAAACATCGACACCAAATCTGAACGCTTATACGATCATTAACAATGATCAGCCAACAATTTAACCGAGAATATCATCGACATGATAATCTTTAATATGACCAACCAGAGGTCAAAACACAATCGAGAATATCATCAACATGATAAACTCCAATGCAACCAACAAACGATCAACGACAATCGAGAATACCTTCAAACGGTAAGCTTCAACACAGAATCACAGAGACAGATATACAGATGAGTAAAATTCTCAAAAGGATACACAAATCACATGCAGTAGATCTCAAAGAAACACACCCGACTGGCGAACATACCCCTCGGCGTATGAACAACCAATCACTTACCGAAGACCATACTCAATCATACACGGGGTGGGAAAATGACCAATCATTATCCAAACAACCATGCTAGGGTCACCATCCCCAAATCCACACTTACAAAGGAATCATTCAAAACCACTATGGTAAAATCACGCTACTACCATACCAATAGAATCACATAGCACATATGTTCCGGTTTCACAAAATCCAAAGTTCCAAAATTACCTTCTGTGCATGAATTTACAACATGCAGTGCATTTCTCTTATCCGATCAATCAACCGATCATCCCTGGATAACCAAACTACCATGCCAAATTTCGAATCTCTTTTCCTTGTACCATACTAATGTATAATTCAGTTCGTGAGTCTCGCTCAGAACTTCACCACGATATGCATCATGCATTAAATGCGTATGTACATCAATCACATTTTCAAAACCAGTTTGAAATCATATAATCTTGTCAAGAAGACAAATTTTCGAAAGTTCTTTCAAAAATTTCAAAACTCAAAACATAAATTTTCGTAAAATCACGAAATCAATTTTCGAAAAAATAAATCGACTTGCTTACGTCCAGTTCTCGATTACAATTCATTTTTGAATACGCATACATTTAAATAAACTGGAATTATGCAAATGATTGACCACATCCATACTCCTGTATTACCGATTCGGTTCGTCACCAATATCCACTGATATTCCATCGGAAAATCATACGATAGAGTTCCAGAATCTTAATGTATAGATTCCGATAAAAACTCCTTTTTCCACATATGGCTCGCAACGTCGACCATTATCCCATCCTGGATCACCTCAACCATGTTATGACAAAACATTGAATAATCAATAAATCAAACACATCGAAAGACTTCCCGAGAAGTTTCATTTGAACAAGTAAACCAAAAACCTCAAAAGGCTGAAATAAAAACGATTGGTAAAGTGTTTTACAAATCTCGGGAGTTTTAGAGGCTAACCCCGTCGTGGGCTTTATTTTTAGGTCCTTTGGATATCGAGCTTGTAGCGGTCGTGAAGAGATGAGCTTCCCCGAGGATACTGGCTAGGGCATGTTTTTGTGATTATGAATTCCTGATCAGTTATTGTATTCCGCTGCTAGAGTAATTTTACTTGGTTGTCCTTTCCGCTGCGTGAGTATTTTAAATGACTTTTTGATATCTAGTAACTTGAGTTACTTTGGAAATCGTTTTCTAAACTATTGAGTTCTGGCCATTGGGCCTTGCCTTTTTTAAAATGAGGTTTTACGACGCTTTTGATAAACGAGTTTTATAATGTCTTCGAATATTTTTAAAGATAGTACTGTCGTTAGCCTCTTGGGCATTTGTAAATATTTGCGAAAATTTCTTTTAGCCTTATGGGTTCCATCTCGGGGGCCCCGGCGCTGTAATATTTCCAGTTCAATCTGGGGGTGTTACAGAATATGGTATCGGAGCTTAGGTTGAGAAAACCTAGGCATTTGGGTCGAGTTGGGTCGTATTTTTGTTGCGTCATTCGAGTTGTCGATTGACAAATATTAGAGTCGTGAGTTTTTGTTGTTCACTCGGGCTTGTGCGTTATGTGATTTGCCAGTGTAGTACTGGGCTTGTCATAAACTTTTCCAAATAGTATTAATGTGTTTCTTCGGATAGAGATGCGTTGTGTTCTCGAGTTGAATTGAGTTTGAAAAATGTGTGTTTTGGAAATATCTGTGTCGAGTATTTTCTTGAGTCGAGACATGTGCCAGTATCACGGGGAATCGTCGGCTTCACGATCTGTAAGTTTTTGGATTTTTGAATTGCATTGAGATTTACTGCCATTCTAAGTTGATATGCTTTGAGATTCGGAAGAATATTATGCGTTGTTTTATGAGATGACAGAATTGGGACAGATTGATGATTTGAGAAACTATGATTTTGGAAATCAATATATCGGTTAGATTTCGTAACGGAATTGTGCATTTGGGAGAAATGTTGTGCATGGTTGAGAAGAACATGTAGTCATGTTAGTTCATTTTGTGATATATGGAACTGTTTTCGAGCATTTGAAAATGAGACTTTTCAAAATGAACGTTTCACGAATGTTTTACGGAAAATGGTTTTGGGCTGAGACCCAAGTGATTTTAAAATAGTTTTACAACTCAGGACTTGGGGTCCAAAAAGGGTTTTCTACTTTATAAAACTTCTGGTAATACGGAATGAAATGCGGGCTGAGACCCTAATGTTCAAAAGACTTTTCTATTTTCTAAAACTCCCGAGATTTGTAAAATACTTTACCAATCGTTTATCTATTTTATTTTCGCCTTTCGGAGTTTTGGTTTACTTGTTCAAATGAGACTTCTCGGGTAGTCTTTCGCTGTGTTTGATTTGTTAATTACTCCATGTTTTGTCATAGCATAATTGAGGTGATCCAGTATGGGATAATGGTTGACATTGTGAGTCATGTGGGGAAAAGGAGTTTTTATCGGAGTCTATACATTGAGATTTTTAGATTCTATCGTGTAGTTTTCCGACCGAATGTCAATGGAATCTGGTGACAAGCCGAACTGGTATACGAGAGTATGGTTGTGGTCAATCATTTGCATAATTCCATTTTATTTAAATGTATGTTTTCGAAGAGAATTTTCATCGAGAACTTGACGTAAACAAATCGATTTAATTTTTTCGAAAATTGATTTCGTAATCCTGCGAGAATTTATGTTTTGAGTTTTGGAATTTTTGAAAGAACTTTCGAAAATTGTCTTCGTGACAAGAATACACGATTTCAAACTGGTTTTGAAACTGTGATTGATGTACATACGCATCTAGTGCATAATGCATGTCGTGGTGAAGTTCTGAGTGGGACTTACAAACTGGATAACGCACTAATGGTACTATGAAAAGAGATTTGAACTTTAGTATGGCAGTTTGATTATCTCGGGATGATCGGTTGATTTATCGGATAAGAGAAATATGCTGTGTGTTGTAGATTCATTCACAGGATGTAATTTTGGAACTTTGGATTTTGTGAAACCGGAGCATATGTGCTAGGTGGCTCTACTGATGTGATGGTAGCACTTTTTGAATTTTGAGCAGTACTGATTGGTCGTTCCCACTCCATGTATGATTTGGGACTAGTTGTTCGTACGCCTGAGAGGTTCGTTCAACAGTCGGTTGTGTTTATTGAGATCCACTGTATGTGATTGGCGTGTCGTTTTGAGAACTTAATTCGTTTGTATATCAATTTCTGTAGTTCTGTGTTGATCGTGTTGGAGCTTACTGTTTGAAGGGATTCTCGATTATCGTTGACCGTTCGTTGGTCGTATTGGAGTTTATCATGTTAATGATATTCTCGATTGTGTTTTGACTTCTGTTTGGTCATATTGGAATTTATCATGTCGATGATAAATTCGGTTGACTTATTGGTTGATCATTGTTGGTGATCATCTGAAAGTTCGGATTTTGTATCGGTGTTTCGGGATTCGTGTCGTTGTTTTGGGCAGTTGTTTCGCAGATATATTGTGTATTATTCGTCTTATCGGAATTGGGACTTGATTATGTAATCAGGCAGACATGATTTGATTCGGGCAGATTGTTTCATCCGAAGATGATATATTTTGTTGAGACTCAAGAAATTGTGATTGTAAGCGTATTGGGACTGTACAGTTAGATCGCTTGCTAGTATCTCACGAGATTGTCGAACTGTGTATTTGTAAATGTTCTCTTTTGGTTATTCAGTAATGAAGATGATTGATCGTGTTGTAATAGTTTCGAAATATTTTGGTTGAACGGTATGTTTGTTAGCTTTTATGACGGATTGCAAGTTTCGAGGCCGAAACTTATTTTAAGTGGTGTAGAATGTAATATCCGGAATTTCTACTACTGTTGTTTGAGATTATTTTATCCGAGTTATATTGTACAGCGCGGAATCTGTACAATATGGATAAAATAAATAAGGAACTGAGATGTCAGTATTGGTACAATTGACGTATTTGGGAGACAATTACAATTGAGGATATCGTGTATCCAGTTATTTTAATTTTGACATCGGGTCTATCATATGAGAATATTATTGGATTGAGTATATGTATTTATTATGTGAGTGTACGTATCCAGTATGCCGAGACGGACGAGAAGAGTTGGAAATGTCTAAGTACAGCCACGTTAGCGCACGCTATGAAATATGCTTGGCGCACGCTACAAGGTATGAGTAGCGCACGCTACGTGGTGCAGTTAGCGTACGCTAATAGGTTCGCATTACGTACGCTAAGAAGGATCCTTAACGTACGTAAGGCATTCTGGGAAAGGTTCGGAAGGCGGATGACAGGTAGGCCCGGGTTGATGTTTATCGGCATTTAGCGCACGCTACCAAGGATGGTTAGCGTACGCTAATATCAGATCGTCCGACAGGGAATCTTGGCTTTCGGCGAGTGGACTCGGCCACTTGTGACACGTGTCCAGATAAGGTCAGCGGGTGTTCGTCATGTAGGGCTAGCGCACGCTAAACCGTATGGTTAGCGCACGCTAATTCCAGACCGATCAGAGGAATCCCGGAAATCGAGGATGCTTTCGGCATGTGGGGGCACGAGTGGTAGGTGAATACTGTAGCAAGTCAACTGATATTAGTGCACGCTAAATGCAAGGACTTGCGCACGCTAGACATGATGTTTTACGTACGTTAATGCATGGGCATTACGTACATAAGCTAGTTTACAAAGCAAGGCAGTATCCTCTGGGCTGCGATAGCGCACGCTAACAAAGTCAGTTAGCGGACGCTAAACATGTGATGTTATCGCACGCTAATATTGTATATTATAAAAGGGGACAGGCCGGTGCTGAGAGGCATTTTGTCCATTCTCCTTCCTTCAGACGAGAGAGAGATAGAGAGAGAGAGAGAGAGAGAGAGAGAGAGAGAGAGTCTTGGGATGTATTTAAGGTTCCCAAACACTGTATAGTGATGATCTTTAACAAGATTAAGATGGAGAGCATGGATTCAAGCCTTGTTCTTCAAGTTATTCATGATTCTTGGAATGGAGTCAAGTGTTCTTATTCTTGGTTCATCCAATCCAGGTAATTTTCGTATCCCTTTGATGGTGGTTTGTTTTTCTTGGATGATTACATGTGAGGAGCATGTTGGATAATCAGATGATGATGTTATATGAGACTCAATGGAATTTTCATAAGAGTTTCGGATGTTAGTTAAGATTCTTCATATTATAAGGATGTTGATTCATTTAACCCGATCTAAGATGGATTTCTGAATCTTGGTAATTATAATGGTCGATTTAGATTAGATGAATCTTGATACTAGGTTGAATTCCAGATTGAGTATGATATGGTCCTTGTTATCGAGTTGGTTTGATTGTTGATGTTGTTATTGATATATGGACATTGATATGATCCTTGTGATAGTTATGGTGTCATTTATCTTCAAGAGATATGGAGATTTATGTCTCCCTTCATTTCGGATTTTCATGTTAAGATGATATAAGGATATATAATGGTTTTGATTATAAATATGGATAAGATGATCAAAACCAACATTATGTTGATTTTAGTTTCGTATGTTCTTGATAAGATGTGGATCATGATGATGAGGTTGAATTTGGAAAAAAGTTATTGTTAATCTTGGAGTATGATTTCCTTTTCATTCGGATTTGTAGTCGCAAGGTGTTAGTCGATGCTTGGAATGCATGCCACTGTACAGCATTAGCGCACGCTAAGCTTACTGGCTAGCGCACGCTAACGAGAGAAACTTAGCGCACGCTACGTTATGCGTTTAACGTGCGCTAAGTAGGCAGATAGTGCAGTATTTTTGTGTGGTGACTATGAATTCGTGATGGTTTGATTTGGTTTGTTCAGACTGCGTTTATTCGAGGTTTTTGTTGAACCGTTGAGTTCGATTGGTTGGTTTTGTCGGTTGTTGATTATTATCGGATGTGTTGTCATTTGATTATTGCATTAGGTTGCGATAATTGATCGTGGATTACGACCGTTGTGTTGCTTTTGATCGGGGCTGAGGAGCTCGTAGACAAAGGCAATGGGTTCGGTAACAGCTTCATTGGTATCGAGGCATGTTATCACTTGCTCAGTTATAATGTTTAATGAATGGTTTCAGTTTCATTTCGTTTATAATGCATGTAGCAATGATTATTACTGCAAATTCTGGAGATTTAGATTATGTGTTGTCTTTCCGATTCTGGGAGTTAAATCATAAGGTTTATGATTCATTTCGGTTATTGGAATTTTGGGTATCGAGGATACATTATGATAAAGACGAGGATATGAGTATCTGCAGTCCATGGTACGTTTGGGTTGTCGAGCATTGCGGATAATCGTCGGTGGTGATTTGGTATCGAGATTGCTTCCGTAGGACTCGGGACAAGTATTCTAGATTGATTCGGTTTAGTGTTGATGTTGTTGATCATGCAGGTTGTCATTCATGTTGCCGAACATGAGATCGTCCTAGTTGTTTATCATAGTGTCGTTTCAATGTTTGATTCATTGTTGTTCATGTTGATGAACATATTGATTTGCATATGTGTATGCATAATTGCATTGTTATGTTGTAAATGATCCGAAGGGATCATGGGGATCTATGCTGAGGGCGCTGGATCGGATGTCCACCATGCGTTGGTTCGACGGGATCATCATGGGGATCTATGCTGAGGGCGCTGGATCGTTGGACAGGTTTTCCACCATGCGTTGGTTCGACGGGATCATCATGGGGATCTATGCTGAGGGCGCTGGATCGTTGGATTACCAGTATTATGTTGATGGAATTTTGTGAATTCGCATCATTGATTTTATCATGTGTTGTTGTTCATATGTGTATTGTTGGTTATCCACCTTATGATGATCTGATAGGATCATCAAGGGGATCTATGCTGAGGGCGCTGGATCGTCGGATTTCCATTGAGTATACATCATTGTTATTGTTGTGATCATATTGACGTTGTCATATGAGTATGCATGTGTAGCTCTTGTGTTAGGAATGTGCCCGTATGTTGCATTGATCTGATTTGGGATTAGACTGATATGATTGTCGTGGTATTGTGCATCTCGAGGTATGTTCCGTATTTTCCTTGGTATTTGTCTTTGATGGACAATCGGTTTTTGTGTTGAGACTTGATGATGTCACCCGACGAATTTGGGTTGGATAGAGTTAGTGGATTTTCGTAACAGAGTTATGATGACGTTTTGAGGATTTTGGGGTATTGTGTGAGTCACAGTACGAGATGTGAATTTTGGTAGAGTTATGACGATAAGATTACATTGGTCGTATTCTTATTTCTTTGTATTCTCATTGGTATGTAATTATTAATGTGATGTGACGGTCATCATTGTTGGATATTATGGCTGACCCCGTCGTGGGCTTTATTTTTATGTCCTTTGGATATCAAGCTTGTAGCGGTCATGAAGAGATGAGCTTCCCGGAGGATACTGGCTAGGGCATGTTTTTGTGATTATGAATTCCTGATCAGTTATTGTATTGCGTTGCTAGAGTAATTTTACTTGGTTGTCCTTTTCGCTGCGTGAGTATTTTAAATGAGTTTTTGATATCTAGTAACTTGAGTTACTTTGGAAATCGTTTTATAAACTATTGAGTTCCGACCATTGGGCCTTGCCTTTTTTAAAATGAGGTTTTACGACACTTTTGATAAATGAGTTTTATAACGTCTTCGAATATTTTTAAAGATAGTACTGTCGTTAGCCTCTTGGGCATTTGTAAATGTTTGCGAAAATTTCTTTTAGCCTTGTGGGTTCTATCTCGGGGCCCACAGCGCTGTAATATTTCCAGTTCAATCTGGGGGTGTTACAGCAATTACTTCAAGAATCAACCATAGCTCTATATCCAAGCCTCAAATCCAAGTCCTCAAGCTCAAAATCGACTTAGGAGAGCCAACTCTATCTCTCTCTCAGTGTTTGGAGATGAAAAACGAAGTGAGGTGCTGAAGTGAAATGAAAGAACGAACTTCATTTTATAAACTGCATCGATCGTTATGTACGTTAACCATCAGTACTAACGTACGTAATACAGCTTAGCGTACGCTATGTGTCCTTCATAGCATACGTAATCTCATTCCAGAACTAACTGACCTGTTTCGTTCACTCGCTTACGTACGTAACATTTCCTTCATAACGTACGTAATACGTACGTTGACTTGCTACAGTACCATACCCATATTACGTACGTAATACTACATGCGTAGCGTACGTAATGGTCGGGGTTGACTCGCCTGTCTACATCCACTGCCGACACCGGGCCCACCTTCCGACCACGACTCGATCCTGTCCGATTCCCTTCGTTACGTACGTACTGCCTTACGCATAACGTACGTAACACATGACAACTTAGCGTACGTTATCTTACAGTCTTAACGTACGTTAACAGTTCCATATTTAGCCATTTCCCGCAATTTCTGTCCAACGTCTCGACATACCAAAAACAAACATACGACACACTGAACACATATACTGAATCCAATAATATTCTCATACGATATACCCAATATCAAAAGTGTGATAACCTGATACACGATATCCTCAATTGTAATTGTCTACCAAATACGACAATTATACGAGTACAGTTGCCTCAGTCTTTCTATTATTTTATCCATACTGTACAGATTCCACGCTGTACAACACAACTCGGATAAAATACTATTAGACAACTGTAGTAGAAATTCCGGATATTACAATATTGATGTTTTCTTAGCACCTTTTATTGATGACCTGCAGCTCTTATTCGAAGTTGGAGTCGAAACATACGATGCATTTGCTCAATAGAAGTTTACTCTACGTGCAGTTGTGTTATGGACGATAAATGATTACCCGGCACTTGGTACACTATGTGGATGTCCTTACAGTGGATACAAAGGTTGTGTAGTGTGTGGGAAATAGACACACTATATTAGACTTCCTAAATTGAAGAAACAGAGTTATGCTGGCCACAGACGATATCCACCCTATAACCATCCATTTAGAAGTCAAAAGAAGGGTTTTAATGGAGAACAAGAGTTCGGACATGTAATATCCGCAATTTCGATTTTTGATATTTTTTTTTGGTGTAAGTCCATCTCAGCAACTCTACTGTGACCGTTTGGTCATTCCTAGAATGATTAATTCTACACTTTTTGTCATCCGAGTTCGTCCCGGCGTCGTTCTGTTGATTCCATGTTCTTAAGCGACTTTTCCACGCATGGGTTCGATTTGTAAAATCACCATTAATTCTTGGAAACTCCAAAAATTCTGAATCTTTTCACTATTATAGAGCATCAAGTTAGCTTTCCAATGGTTCAAACGGTGAGTCAATCGGAGTCCGGACGAAGGAGTTATGGTCGAAATAGCTAAAGCTGCACCATGTGCCTTTTGGTGCTGGAGCGGGCTGTGCCGCGGGCCGCGGCCCCTTCTGGCCGGGCCGCGGCACAAAGCCAATGTTCGGGCGCTTTTGGCCGCGGCACACTCACCAGGCTTGCGGCACACAGTGCAGTTTTGCCTATTTCAGCGGGTTTCATGAGAATCAAGCTCATTTCATCACTTTCCTTCTTTCTCTCCTCCTTGGACGATTTATGGGCGATATTTTGGGCGATTTAGCATCATCAAACTCAGATAATTTCATTTTCTTCAAGTTGTGGTGAGGATTAACAACATGTTTGTGGATTCTTCATCCTAATCCAAGGTAATTTCTTCAACCCTAGATTTGATTTTGAGTTGGAGCTTGAGGTTTTGGATGATATAATCATGATTTGTGATGGATATACATTTGATTACGAGTTTTTATGAGTTATCATCGGATTGTTGGAAGTTTTTCTCAAGAATACTTTGAAGGCTGACTTGGAATTGGGATTTTCGATTAAATGTTATCGTAAGCTCGATTTGAGTATTCCTATTGGATTATCGATTGTATTGAAGGTGTTTTGTTGGATTGAATCATTTGTTTGAAGTTGGTTTTCGATACAATTGGGTTTGGTTGTTTAGGATGGGAGATTATATTCAAGGTGTTTGTCGAAATGCCTCAATGAGTTTGGGATTTATTGTATCGACCTCTTGAATTGGTTGCGATCATGCTTGATTCGTGTATTAAACGAATTGTTGGTATTTGTGTCGTTCAAGGTTGTTAAAGCGGCCGACAATTTCATTAAGGATGTTGTTCGTGGAAGGACATTCTCGCCGTCGGTTTAAGGCAAGTTTTATACTTGTACTAGTCAATGAGATTAATGTTATCATATATGTGTATGAATGTGTTGTATCATTCCGAGACTTAGTCTCTTCATGAGTTCATTGATATTAGGGGATCGTTCGACACGATACTCTTCGGCAATTATGCCAAATGTTTATTATCATTCATTAATGGCCGGTAAGGCATTCAGATATTCGTTGTTAATGTTATTATCGATCACCGGTTCGCGGTATCGATGTATCGGTTGTTGTTGTTAATATTGATGTCGATCTAGACGTTGTTGTAATCATTGTTATTAATGTTGGCTTCCTGTCATTCATGTTGTATTGGCCAATTGAAGGCATTGTCATATTCGTTCTCATCTTCGTCGTCGGTAGCCGATTAAAGGTGCCGAGGCATTCATTGTATCATTGTTATCGATTGGCCGTTCTAAGGTAATCGAGGAGGTCAATCATTCATTGTATCATTGTTATCGATTGGTCGTTCTAAGGCAATCGAGGAGTTCAATCATTCATTGTCTCATTGTCATCGATTAGACGTTCTAAGGCAATCGTGGTGCTCAATCATTCAATGTATCATTGTCATCGATTAGTCGTTCTAAGGCAATCGAGGTGCTCAATCATTCATTGTATCATTGTCATCGATTAGCCATTATAAGGCAATCGAGGTGCTCAATCAATCGTTGTATCATTGTTATCGATTGGCCGTTTTAAGTCAATCGAGGTATTGAATCATCCGTTGCATCATTATTATCGGTTGGCCATTCTAAAGCAGTCTAGTTATTTAATTGGGGCTGTCGAGGATAGTTCCCATCCGTTGTGTCGTTGTTATCAATTGACCATTTTAAGGTAATCGAGGTATTGACTTGGGACCGCCGAGGACGGTGCCCATCCGTGAGTCATCATTATCGTGTTGGCCGACTCAAGACAGCACACTATCATTCTCGTGAATTCGGTAGTCTTCGGATCGTTGCCGTTTGTGATTAATTATGTTTTGGAGGCTAGTCTCGGCTAGTGCTCATTATGGGTAAGTTTGGGGATTGAACCTTCACGGTTGGGTTTCCAACACCTACAATTTAGTAGGTCACGGCCATTGGATGGCCTAATTGTGATACGGCTTCGTGCCGTGGCTTCGGCCCTAATTGTGATACGGCTTCGTGCCGTGGCTTCGGCCCTAATTGTGATACGGCTTCGTGCCGTGGCTTCGGCCCTAATTGTGATACGGCTTCGAGCCGTGGCTTCGGCCCTAATTGTGATACGGCCTCGTGTCGTGGCTTTGGCCCTAATTGTGATACGGCCTCGTGCCGTGGCTTCGGCCCTAATCGATAAAGCTTCGGGTTGTTTTGGCTTCATGTGATTGTGATATTTGACAGCTTCGGCTGAGTGGCTTTCAGGCCCTCGTGATTGTCTTGGTAATTTCATTGGAGCCTTCGGGCATTGTGATTCATAATTAATTTAGTTCCGGTTTGGTTCATCCTCGTGTAATTCATTGTGGTGTTCTGTAATAATGATTTGCCGTTGGGCACGTATACTTTAACCTGTTGAGCAGGTATTGATCATATGCCGTGGGCATATTGTTTCACGAATGCTTGGTTCTTACCTTGGTTTGTGAGCATCTCGTATTATTATTATCATTGTACCGTTTCATTCTGCCTTTGGATGCATATCATGTTATACGTGTATTTGATGTTCATTATCTCGATGACTGACCCTGTGGGGGCGGAACATGTTTTCATGTTTTAGGTGCTTGCGAGGAGAGAGTTGAGACACAGAGGCATGATGTTGGCGACGAGGCATTCGAGCGATACTAGTCCGAGTTGTTCATGTTGGTCAGTCAGTTGGAGTGTTCTCCAGTTTGTCAGTCATTATCATTATGTATTACCCGAGCAGATGCTCGTGGATGTTGTTGTATTTTATTTTTGGCCATGTAGGCCCATCGTTGTCGTTGAAATTCCTTATCGGAATATTGTGTCGGATATCATGGTAGGGACTATGATTTTCCCTTATTGTTTAATTTAATGTATTTTAGTCATGTTCGCCTGGTGGATCTCCCGGCGTGGGGTCCACGGCACTGTAATAACCCAATAGGATTTGGGCGTGTTACAGAAGATGGTATTAGAGATTTGGGTTGTGAGATACCCTGATATGTGAGTTATGTGGCTCTACCGATGCGGTAGTAGTGGGACTGTCAGGTTATGACAATCTGGACAGTCGGGTTTTGTGAGTCGTGAAATTTGTACGACTGCACGAGTCATTCATTCATCGAGTCGTCGTCAGTGAAGACTAGTATCGTGAGACCTCGAAGCTTCGTATGACCTGTGTAAGGACTCGATTCTCTTTATGTTCATATATTAATCATGTCATTAATTATTCATGCTTTGTTATAACCTATATGTGATATTAGTGTTATGATTGATTCATGACTAATTGTTTTGGAGCACGTGTGACATGTGTATGCGTTAAGGATCAACTCATTCATCTGTTAATAATCCTCAATCATCATTTTTGATCTTGTCGATCATGTTAATTCATTAATCACTCAGTCCATCTCGCGGTTCAGTTGTTGATCTTGTTGATCGAATTTTCAATCCTGTTAACTTGTTCAAGATAACCATTTCAGGAATTTCATCAGATAATCATGTCACCTCACTTGATCTTTCATGCGATCTTCATACGGGATCTGTAATTATTATGTGACTTTCCTGCCTCGGTATGGAAAGAGCTGTCAGAGGGACATCGGACTCCGACGTCCAATAGATCGTTTTCTAGTCGTCTTCGTGCTGGGAGAGCATTTTCTTCTCAGACGATGAGTTTGACTGTTGTTTGCTTTAACTGTGATACTATAGGACATTGCAGTACCCGGTGCTCGATGCAGTCCATTGTTTGTTTTTTGTGTGGGAGACAGGGACACCTTCAGAAATACTATAGGAGTTCTAGTGCCGGTAGATCTCGAGAAGGCTCACAAGCCTCGAGGGATTTTGTTACTCCAGCCCGTACTTCATTCAAGGGGTCATATCAGGCTTCGAGAGCCCGAGGTAAGGACATTCATCACCGGTTTTGAGCAAGTTAATTCTTGCTCGGTAATAAAATAATCATTCATTTCATTTGTCGTTCATTCATTCATATAATTCATTCATCATATATCAATCACGTTGAGGCTTATAATTATCAAACTAATCATTCACTTCACGGGAAACAACGGTTCCAATCATTTCATTTTAGTTATCACTCATTGCGTTATTAGTTAACCTCGGTGAGTCATTCTTGATCCTTTTCGGATTTTTAATCATTTATCATTCATCATAGTCACTCTCGTTTTTGGTAACCTTTCGGGGTCATATTAAGCGGTGAGTTCAGATTTGAGTACTTTTGAGATCGATGATATGAAGGATATCGATGTTGGGTACTTTTGAGATGTAACCTTGTTTTTCGGATGACTGTGTAACTCCATCCGTAATAATGAATCCTGGTTGTGGATCATTTATTGTTGATCTATTTTATAATGATCGTATTTGAGAATCTTGAGATTTTGAGATCATTTATGCCTTACTTTGGTATTGTAACCGAGATTTCGTGATAATTTGGGTAATTTTTTATTGTGATTCGAGACGTCAAGTCATGGGACTTGGGCGTGCGATAGATATGGTCCTGAGGACTATATGTGCATTGTTGTTCTTCTTTGGAGGTGTGAATCAGGGTTTGTATGGGCATCCGATGCCGATGAGAAGCGAGCTTTCTGTTTTGGTGTATCTCATTGAGTTTTCCTGGCGGGATATTGCTTCTCCAACTTGTTTTAAGTTTCGGGACGAAACTTCTTTTAAGGGGGGTAGTATGTAATATCCGCAATTTCAATTTCCGATATTTTTTTTCTGGTGTAAGTCCATCTCAGCAACTCTATTGTGACTGTTTCGTCATTCCTAGAATGATTAATTCTACACTTTTTGTCATCCGAGTTCGTCCCGGTATCGTTCTGTTGAATTCCGTGTTCTTAAGCGACTTTTCCACGCATGGGTTCAACTTTGTAAAATCACCATTAATTCTTGGAAATTCCAAAAATTCTGAATCTTTTCAATATTATAGAGCATCAAGTTAGCTTTCCAATGTTTCAAACGGTGAGTCAATCGTAGTCCGGACGAAGGAGTTATGATCGAAATAGCTAAGGCTGCACCATGTGCCTTTTGGTGCTGGAGCGGGCTGTACCGCGGGCCGCGGCCCCTTCTGGCCGGGCCGCGGCACAAAGCCAATGTGCTGGGCAGTTTTTGGCCGTGGGCCGCGGCACACTCAGCCTGTGCCGCGGCACACAGTGCAGTTTTGCCTATTTCAGCGGGTTTCATGAGAATCAAGCTCATTTCATCACTTTCCTTCTTCCTCTCCTCCTTGGACGATTTGTGGGCGATATTTTGGGAGATTTAGCATCATCAAACTGATATAATTTCATCTTCTTCAAGTTGTGGTGAGGATTAACAACATGTTTGTGGATTCTTCATCCTAATCCAAGGTAATTTCTTCAACCCTAGATTTGATTTTGAGTTGGAGTTTGAGGTTTTGGATGATATAATCATGATTTGTGATGAATATACGTTTGATTACGAGTTTTTATGAGTTATCATCGGATTGTTGGAAGTTTATCTCAATAATACTTTGAAGGTTGACTTGGAATTGGGATTTTCGATTAAATGTTATCGTAAGCTCGATTTGAGTATTCCTATTGGATTATCGATTGTATTGAAGGTATTTTGTTGGATTGAATCATTTGTTTGAAGTTGGTTTTCGATACAATTGGGTTTAGTTGTTTAGGATGGGAGATTGTATTCAAGGTGTTTGTCGAAATGCCTCAATGAGTTTGGGATTTATTGTATCGACCTCTTGAATTGGTTGTGATCATGCTTGATTCGTGTATTAAATGAATTTTTGGTATTTGTGTCGTTCAAGGTTGTTCAAGCGGCCGACAATTTCATTAAGGACGTTGTTCGTGGAAGGACATTCTCGCCGTCGGTTTAAGGCAAGTTTTATACGTGTACTAGTCAATGAGATTAATGTTATCATATATGTGTATGAATGTGTTGTATCATTCCGAGACTTAGTCTCTTCATAAGTTCATTGATATTAGGGGATCGTTCGACACGATACTCTTCGGCAATTATGCTAAATGTTTATTATCATTCATTAATGGCCGGTAAGGCATTGAGATATTCGTTGTTAATGTTATTATCGATCACCGGTTCGCGGTATCGATGTATCGGTTGTTGTTGTTAATATTGATGTCGATCTAGACGTTGTTGTAATCATTGTTATTAATGTTGGCTTCCTGTCATTCATGTTGTATTGGCCAATTGAACGCATTGTCGTATTCGTTCTCATCTTCGTCGTCGGTAGCCGATTAAAGGTGCCGAGGCATTTATTGTATCATTGTTATCGATTGGCCATTCTAAGGTAATCGAGGAGTTCAATCATTCATTGTATCATTGTTACCGGTTGGCCGTTCTAAGGCAATCGAGGAGTTCAATTATTCATTATCTCATTGTCATCGATTAGCTGTTCTAAGGCAATCGAGGTGCTCAATCATTCATTGTATCATTGTCATCGATTAGTCGTTCTAAGGCAATCGAGGTGCTCAATCATTCATTGTATCATTGTCATCGATTATCCATTCTAAGGCAATCGAGGTGTTTAATCAATCGTTGTATCATTGTTATCGATTGGCCGTTTTAAGTCAATCGAGGTATTCAATCATCCGTAGCATCATTGTTATCGGTTGGCCATTCTAAAGCAGTCGAGGTATTGAATTGGGGCTGTCGAGGATAGTTCCCATCCGTTGTGTCGTTGTTATCGATTGACCATTTTAAGGTAATCGAGTTATTGAATTGGGACCGCCGAGGACGGTGCCCATGCGTGAGTCATCATTATCTTGTTGGCCGACTCAAGATAGCACACTATCATTCTCGTGAATTCGGTAGTCTTCGGATCGTTGCCGTTTGTGATTAATTATGTTTTGGAGGCTAGTCTCGGCTAGTGCTCATTATGGGTAAGTTTGGGGCTTGAACCTTCACGGTTGGGTTTCCAACACCTACAATTCAGTAGGTCATGGCCATTAGATGGCCTAATTGTGATACGGCTTCGTGCCGTGGCTTCGGCCCTAATTGTGATACGGCTTCGTGCAGTGGCTTCGGCCCTAATTGTGATACGGCTTCGTGCCGTGGCTTCGGCCCTAATTGTGATACGGCTTCGTGTCGTGGCTTCGGCCCTAATTGTGATACGGCCTCGTGTCGTGCCTTCGGCCCTAATTGGGATACGGCCTCGTGCCGTGGCTTCGGCCCTAATCGATACAGCTTCGGGATGTTTTGGCTTCATGTGATTGTGATATTTGACAGCTTCGACTGAGTGGCTTTCAGGCCTTCGTGATTGTCTTGGTAATTTCATTGGAGCCTTCGGGCATTGTGATTCATAATTAATTCAGTTCCGGTTTGGTTCTGTAACACCCCCAAACCAATCGGGAATATTACAGCGCCGCAGACCCTCTCCGCGATGATCTACCAGGCTAAATACAAAACAATGCGTCACTTCACATGCCGACATGGCTACGTAAAGGACCGTTAGACCGATTAGGTCTTATATCACAATACACACAACATTACATACATGATACTTGCCCAGAACACATACCCACGCAGGGGCTAGAATACAATAACACTTCCATAAATCGGGGTAACAACACATCGGAGGGATAACCAACATGACTCTACCATATACTCTACAATTGGTCTTCACGTGATTAGTATCTTCGTCTCCCATCATCCTTCGTATCGATCCTGTGATTCGCTCCCCAGCTACCTGCAAGTACCTGGACGCAATACAGACATCCACCCCCCGAATACTCGGGGGTTAGCAAAACTCCACTGTTTTGCTAGTGCAAGTATAAAACCAAAAGTACAAGCCATACGTAACTTGCTTCAAGAATATAAAATCTTGAATATATTTCCCGAGATAATTCACTTAATCAAAACAGTTTGATTTATTAAAGGTAGGAAAATAACCATGTGTCTCATACAAAATATTTTATGGTCTCAGGAGTTTGAAAACATTTGGAAATAATGAATTCTCAAGTCTTTCGAAAACACTTGGGGACACGGCCCAAAATCATCTTTCCAAAATACGATTCCAATAATAAAACGCGGTTCCACAACCCAATTCACAACACACGGGGTCCAAGACCCAAATCATAAGCCACAGGGTCCACGACCCGAATCACATAACACATGTTCCTAAGGATTATTCGCGTCCCGTGCTAACAAGCCACGAACCTCAGATGCTCCCGTAGAACATACCCGAGTGAATAACCCAATAGGAAACCATACCAAATCACATGTCCTCGTGACAACAGTCACGGAACCATTCCATACCACAACCATAAGTTATCCCGGCATCGGGCTAACAAGCCACGAACCTCTGAGTCCCCGCAAGACATACCCGATGATAACCCCACAAGTTATCTCGGCATCGGGCTAGCAAGCCCCGAACCTCGGAGTCCCCGCAAGACATACCCGGATTTGATAACCCTACGGTCACGCCCGACCCATACTAGCAAGTATGGATCCCGGAGATTCAACAATCCTACCCGGAGGCACATCACTTTCAGCAATCACATCACAAGGAGTAGAACATCAAGCCAAGCAACACTTAAACATCACAGTCTCCTTTCAAAGGAATAACAACTAATATCCCACGTAATACATTCTTAACGAACAAGTACCCATAATATTACGTAATCCCCGCCAAAGGATTACGGTCTAATAGACTCATTCAAAATGATCATATCATCTTTTCAACATACAAATCCAACACACATATTCCGAGAACACATATATTCACGAAGTACATAAATTATCGTTGGAAGACAACATTCATCGAGAACATACCAATCCCTTTTTACGTTCATTAAACATTGGGTTTCGTATATAATCATTTATCAATAATTACGCCTACGAAACATGAAACGTATGGACAAGATACTTGCCTCGATATCACGAGCAACGAAACGACGAACGGGCGCGATCGGGCAACCTTCGAACCTCCAAAAACGATCAAGACTTCGACAGCCCACGAATACTATGAAAATAGCATCACCACAATTCAATAACACTAATCGAAATCCGAAACGATCCTAAAAACAACAAGGATCTAAGTATTCTCAAAGAAATCAAGAATCGTTGATCCGGGAGATAAAAGTCGATGAACGGTTAACAAAATCTGAAGATTACGGTCAAGACAAACAAGAACAAATAACCGATCGGATCAGATCGGTCAAGAATCACAAATCCAAGCGAAAACCCCAAATTTAAGAAAATAGGGTTCTAACAAGAGATTACCTTGATTTGGACCAAGAAGACGATTAGATGTTGTTAAACATCTACAAATCCACTCAAAGATGAGGCTAGGAGAAAAGGATCGGTCCTACTCGCCTCTGGATCTCACTCCCGTCGGAAGAGATGAAGAAAAGTGGGAAAATGACGACTTAATGCTGCTGTCCAGTATTTATACTGGACAGTATTAGCGTGCGCTAATCATCCTTCATTAGCGTGCGCTAACGGGGTCAACGCTCCAGAGAAACCGCGTATAACCTAGTTAGCGTGCGCTAGCCCAAAAGCCGTAGCGTGCGCTAACGGGTCACAAAACCAGTCCAGTAGCCTCTGGACAGAACTACACCTACCGAGTAGCGTGCGCTAGAAAGAAGAGGGAGCGTGCGCTAAGCAGTCGATAGCGTGCGCTAGCTATCGGCCTTAGCGTGCGCTAACAAAGCTCGATCCCGATCCGGAGTTCTTGGATCGCCTCTGAATCGCCCGCTTTAGCGTGCGCTACACATTCAGTAGCGTGCGCTAAACACCACGCAGTAGCGTGCGCTATGCTTCAAGCATTAGCGTGCGCTACACCACAAAATCTCAAAAACTCACAAAGTGATCCGAAATGCCTCCAAAAACATGTCCCAACAAGTCACAACCAAACATGGCACGAAATTCCTACGATGAGGACCATGACAATCCGATAAAACCCAGAAAACCCAACGAATCCGGAATAAAGATCTCGGGTATTACATTCTACCCCTCTTAAAAGAAGTTTCGTCCTCGAAACTTGAAACATAAAACGAACGACGCAAAACAAACTCAGATAACACACGTTATCCGTTGCCGAAATAACAAAACACGACGAACGAAAATCAATACGGTTAAATAAGTCAACAGTACATCAACCAAAACACGAGCTATACGCTGGACCAATACGAAATTCCACAGCCCAAGGGTTGGGAGATCGAACACAAAACAAATTTCCTGAACTTAAGGAAATTACGAAGGAGTCCTAACGCTCAACAATTACGAAACGAGGTCAACAAAAACTGAACCATCCAACGATTGAGTTACAACGATCGAGACAACAACAGTCGATCAATCATGTTCGAATCACGACGAACAATAATACTCAAACAACAACCCCAAAGTTCACATCTCGGCTTGAGACAATATACGATTCGGTGAAGACAACAAGATGTGTATTAACATAAGATCCACAGGAGAGGGAGTTGCATTTGGAAAGTCATAGCGACAAACGGTTTATTCTGAAACAATACTACAACTCGTTTGGTCAACCAAAAGCACAGAACAGGACAAGTTCAGAAAACATCGACGAACATAAACGATTCGGCCAGTCGAAATCAGAGTTCAAAATCCGATTCACTTGAATAAAAGAAGTTAATCTCCGGAATATCAAAACAACAAAACGAGTGAAATAACATAACAAACATCCGATAGGATAAGCCACTCAGGGTTTCTGAGTCGATCCGGATGTCGGTGCTCAAGTCCGTGCCGGAAGGCTCGGAAACCATCTCGCAAAACCGAACTCGGTGCCCCTCGAGTCCACACTGTAACACGTTGCGGCGGAGAAGGACAATGTGCACGAACATGTCCCGCCACATTACTGATTAAAACATCTCTGGCTTTACCAGAGTCGAGCGAAGACTTGGTATTCTCAGTTCCACGCATCGAGCGATGGAGCTTCACAGCGGAAAGACTACTACGTTGCAAATTGGAAACACCGACTCCTGCACTGTCCACGCGATCATCGGACTTCTTCTGCTTCTTCGACTCGGGGACACGCTCCGATGATAACGAAGCTAGTTCACGGGCTAGTGCTCGATCTTGATAGTCCCTCAACGAAGTGCAATTGAATCCCGACATATACACGCGAATATCCGGCTTCATCCGTCTGTCAAAGTGAAGGATTCTCTCTTCCTCGGTTCTCACCGGTCTCGTACATAATCGAGTTGTTTGCTATAATCGATGATAGCTTGCGACACCGATATATCTTGCGGTTACGCCAAGTAGAATTCGCGAATCCTCTGCTCTCTAATCGGTTTGGACGAACTCGGATTCCATAAATGCTTGGAACTCCGCCCACGTGACATCACGATCACGAGGTTTAACGACTTCCCACCAATTAGCGGCATCTTTGTCGAGAAGGTGCGAGCGATAGGTACCTTCCGCTCTACAGGACACCCGACCTCGAAAATCTTTCCCAGTGGAAAATCCAACCATCCCGCCCCAACGCATCCGCGGCCGGCGAATCGAGGGGATTCATACGAACTACCTCGCGAAGCCATTGATTTACACCAACGTTCGACTCGCGTCAATGCCGCGTTGAACCACCCGGGTCAATGAGTCATCCGAGTCGCTACTTGTTGCAATATAGTAGCAACACCCAAACTAAAATCATTCCCGGTAGCGTTCTCTCGATTCCGCATCTGATCCCCGTGGCCATCAACACCACGGTTACGACCACGACCTCTGCCCCTCGGCATACTAACAAACAACAACCTATGGTAACGAAAGATCATGACACATAGCAAGATATTCACATCTCTGTCTTTAATCCAACATCATTAAATTATATACATATTACCATTTAATTCCAACTAGAGCACAATATACAAACTATTATACCAACAATCTTCATTTATAATGCCGTTGTTATGCGATTCATAAATGCAATGAAATTGAAATCATCCATTATATCAAAATCACTTTCTGTACGGTTTCCGCGCCGGAACTCACCACGTTGAAAACCATTTTCGAAAACGTTCCAAAATGCCAAAAAGGCCGATGACGGTAATACTTTCCAAATACTCCCCAAAAAAATCATTTTCCAAACACCAAATACCGTCACCAAATACCGTTTGAAATTACAAGGCGTAGACGCGAAAACTCAATAGTTTCAAAATATATGTTAAATCACCCAACAAAAGAGTTAGGAAAAAGGGTCAACGAAATAATTCAAATTTACAAACCCAGAAGGTCATTTTGAAACACACACTATTTGGTAAAAGTACCCAAAAAGTCACTTAGGACTTTACACACGCAGCGGATAAGAACACAGTTCAAGTTACACATAACCACACACAACAATTGTTATTCATGAACATATACCAAATAATGCCGAAAGTCGAAGGTTACAAATAAACAACAACATACGAATCCAAACGCCAACAATTTACATTCTCACTACATATCGTTTAACCGGAAAAGTTGAAGGCGAAAGTCACGTCTCAAGTAAACTATTGGTAGACCTCGTTTAAGCATTTAAAATATTTTGAAAATTTTCAATGCAAGATGAAAATATAATATGTATAGTTTGAATTCTCAAAATCTTTGGTCTCGAGGTCATCATACGAAAATCAAATCATTTTTCCTTCTCGAAAGATATTTTTAAATAGAATTTACGTGACTTCCCCAAAACATTTGAAATTGATATACCACATTGATAAACTTTTATTTAGTAAACACTCCAAAACATCACTCCTGTAAAAACGATTTTACACAAAGATGTAAATATATATATACATACATACCGGTACTACTCTTTATTCCAACACAATACGAGAATCAAACAAGTATGGAGTAAGTATTCATGAGGCACAATTAAACTCCACATAATAACATAGTATCACGTAAACTCGTATAATACGAGACACAACAAGGTAGGGAGACTTACATCCACAGATCGCACGAAGATGATGGTTGCACCTCGATACTAATCACGACCGACAACTCGGACGACGCGTCGCGACACCACTCAGTCAGACCAAATCTGACAAGACAAGACCCGACAACACTCAACTCAACCAGACAGCCTAGGTTTCCTCAACCTAAGCTCCGATACCATAATCTGTAACACCCCCAAACCAATCGGGAATATTACAGCGCCGCAGACCCTCTCCGCGAGGATCTACCAGGCTAAATACAAAACAATGCGTCACTTCACATGCCGACATGGCTACGTAAAGGACCGTTAGACCGATTAGGTCTTATATCACAATACACACAACATTACATACATGATACTTGCCCAGAACACATACCCACGCAGGGGCTAGAATACAATAACACTTCCATAAATCGGGGTAACAACACATCGGAGGGATAACCAACATGACTCTACCATATACTCTACAATTGGTCTTCACGTGATTAGTATCTTCGTCTCCCATCATCCTTCGTATCGATCCTGTGATTCGCTCCCCAGCTACCTGCAAGTACCTGGACGCACTACAGACATCCACCCCCCGAATACTCGGGGGTTAGCAAAACTCCACTGTTTTGCTAGTGCAAGTATAAAACCAAAAGTACAAGCCATACGTAACTTGCTTCAAGAATATAAAATCTTGAATATATTTCCCGAGATAATTCACTTAATCAAAACAGTTTGATTTATTAAAGGTAGGAAAAGAACCATGTGTCTCATACAAAATATTTTATGGTCTCGGGAGTTTGAAAACATTTGGAAATAATGAATTCTCAAGTCTTTCGAAAACACTTGGGGACACGGCCCAAAATCATCTTTCCAAAATACGATTCCAATAATAAAACGCGGTTCCACAACCCAATTCACAACACACGGGGTCCAAGACCCAAATCATAAGCCACAGGGTCCACGACCCGAATCACATAACACATGTTCCTAAGGATTATTCGCGTCCCGTGCTAACAAGCCACGAACCTCAGATGCTCCCGTAGAACATACCCGAGTGAATAACCCAATAGGAAACCATACCAAATCACATGTCCTCGTGACAATACCACGGAACCATTCCATACCACAACCATAAGTTATCCCAGCATCGGGCCTAACAAGCCACGAACCTCTGAGTCCCCGCAAGACATACCCGATGATAACCCCACAAGTTATCTCGGCATCGGGCTAGCAAGCCCGAACCTCGAGTCCCCGCAAGACATACCCGGATTGGATAACCCTACGGTCACGCCCGACCCATACTAGCAAGTATGGATCCGGAGATTCAACAATCCTACCGGAGGCACATCACTTTCGGCAATCACATCACAAGGAGTAGAACATCAAGCCAAGCAACACTTAAACATCACGGTCTCCTTTCAAAGGAATAACAACTAATATCCCACGTAATACATTCTTAACGAACAAGTACCCATAATATTACGTAATCCCGCCAAAGGATTACGGTCTAATAGACTCATTCAAAATGATCATATCATCTTTTCAACATACAAATCCAACACACATATTCCGAGAACACATATATTCACGAAGTACATAAATTATCGTTGGAAGACAACATTCATCGAGAACATACCAATCCCTTTTACGTTCATTAAACATTGGGTTTCGTATATAATCATTTATCAATAATTACGCCTACGAAACATGAAACGTATGGACAAGATACTTGCCTCGATATCACGAGCAACGAAACGACGAGCGGGCGCGATCGGCAACCTTGAACCTCCAAAACGATCAAGACTTCGACAATTACGAATACTACGAAAATAGCATCACCACAATTCAATAACACTAATCGAAATCAAACGATCCTAAGCGACAAGGATCTAAGTATTCTCAAAGAAATCAAGAATCGTTGATCCGGCGATAAAAGTCGATGAACGGTTAACAAAATCAAGATTACGGTCAAGACAAACAAGAACAAATAACCGATCGGATGAGATCGGTCAAGAATCACAAATCAGCGAAAACCCCAAATTTAAGAAAATAGGGTTCTAACAAGAGATTACCTTGATTTGGACCAAGAAGACGATTAGATGTTGTTAAACATCTACAAATCCACTCAAAGATGAGGCTAGGAGAAAAGGATCGGTCCTACTCGCCTCTGGATCTCACTCCGTCGGAAGAGATGAAGAAAAGTGGGAAAATGACGACTTAATCTGCTGTCCAAGATTTATATCGATGCATTAGCGTGCGCTAATCATCCTTCATTAGCGTGCGCTAACGGTCAACGCTCGGAGAAACCGCGTATAACCTAGTTAGCGTGCGCTAGCTCAAAAGCCGTAGCGTGCGCTAACGGGTCACAAAACCGATCCGGTAGCCTCGGGCGAGGCGCACCTACCGAGTAGCGTGCGCTAGAAAGAAGAGGGCGTGCGCTAAGCGGCCGATAGCGTGCGCTAGCTATCGGCCTTAGCGTGCGCTAACAAAGCTCGATCCCGATCCGGTAGTTCTTGGATCGCCTCTCGCCGATTTAGCGTGCGCTACACATTCGGTAGCGTGCGCTAAACACCACGCAGTAGCGTGCGCTATGCTTCAAGCATTAGCGTGCGCTACACCACAAAATCTCAAAAACTCACAAAGTGATCCGAAATGCCTCCAAAAACATGTCCCAACAAGTCACAACCAAACATGGCACGAAATTCCTACGATGAGGACCATGACAATCCGATAAAACCCAGAAAACCCAACGAATCCGGAATAAAGATCTCGGGTATTACAGGTTCATCCTCGTGTAATTCATTGTGGTGTTCTGTAATAATGATTTGCCGTTGGGCACGTATACATTAACCTGTTGAGCAGGTATTGATCATATGCCGTGGGCATATTGTTTCACGAATGCTTGGTTCTTACCTTGGTTTGTGAGCACCTCGTATTATTATTATCATTGTACCGTCTCATTCTGCCTTTGGATGCATATCATGTTATACGTGTATTTGATGTTCATTATCTGGATGACTGACCCCGTGGGAGCGGAACATGTTTTCATGTTTTAGGTGCTTGCGAGGAGAGAGTTGAGACACAGGGGCATGATGTTGGCGACGAGGAATTCGAGCGATACTAGTCCGAGTTGTTCATGTTGGTCAGTCAGTTGGAGTGTTCTCTAGTTTGTCAGTCATTGTCATTATGTATTACCCGAGCAGATGCTCGTGGATGTTGTTGTATTTTATTTTTGGCCATGTAGGCCCATCGTTGTCGTTGAAATTCCTTATCAGAATATTGTGTCGGATATCATGGTAGGGACTATGATTTTCCCTTATTGTTTAATTTAATGTATTTTAGTCATGTTCGCCTGGTGGATCTCCCGGCGTGGGGTCCACGACACGGTAATAACCCAATTGGATTTGGGGGTGTTACAGGACATGCTCCTGAACCTATGAATGGGGAGGATGAAAAGAAAGAGGAGAACATCAAAAGAAATGGGTTGTTTAGACATTGGAAACAAAGAAACCACATATTGGAAGAAATATAATGTATGGTATCAACGTCTTAGGTATTGGCAATATAATTGTGTCCAACATTGTATAGATTTTATGCATATCGAGAAGAATGTGGTTGAGAGTATAGTTGGAACATTGCTAAACGTCACCGGAAAGACGAAAGATGGATTAGAGGCTCGATTGGATTTGGCACATTTTGGGTTGAGACCAAAGTTACAAGCTAAGATAGAAGGGAACATAACCACACTTCCGGCAGCAAGTTACACATTAACAACAGAGGAAAAAGACAAGTTTTGTGAATCATTATACAATTTAAGGGTTCCACAAGGGTTCCACAAGGGTATTGTTCTAATTTTTCTAGTTTGGTGAGTCTAAAGGATAGGAAGCTTATCGGACTAAAATCACATGACTATCACATGCTCATGCAACAGTTTTTGCCCATTGCCATACGATCTATTATGCCGAAACCCACTAGAAATGCAATTATTAGGTTTTGTTTCTTTTTGAAATCAATATGTAGAAAAGAAATCAAAGTGGAGGAGATCGATAGGTTACAAGAAAAACTCTGTGTGACATTGTGCCTGCTCGAGAAATACTTTCCTCCATCTTTTTTTGATGTTATGGTGCATTTAACTGTTCACCTTACTAGGGAAGTAAAATTATGTGGTCGAGTATGCTTTCGGTGGATGTATCCATTCGAAAGGTGTATGATATTATTAAGGGGCACGTGCGAAACAAAAATAAACCAGAAGGATGTATTGCTGAAGAGAATGTTGCAGAAGAGACGATTGAGTTCTTCAGTGAATTCCTAAAAAGCTTGAAGACTGTTGGTATTCCACCTGACAAGCAAAACACATTTGGAAGAGAGAATGCTGAAGATAATATTTCTCTTAGGGACGGAACTCCACTATCAGCGGGTAAATCGGTTCATGTTTCTCCAGAGCTGTTCATTAAAGCACATTTCTATGTCTTGCAAAATACACCTGGAGTTGTACCCTATATCGAGTAAGTATTATTTACATGGATGTTGTTGTTTTATATTTTACAATATGGTGTATCAAGTATAATACTAGTCGCACATGAATATTTAAAAGGCAGGTAATCAATATCAACTGGACATGAATATATTGAAATAAGGACTAAGAACCAATTATATGCTTAGCTTTATTGAGCTGTAGCTTCACTATTGGTAAATGTGGCAGAAATGTTATAGTACTGTTGCTTCCTCCGATTTTCTTTGACTGGAGTTATCATTTTCATGGACCTTTTCTTTCAATTGGGAGATGCATTTTTTTTTGTACTACATTAACAGATTCAGCAGCCGTGCCGCCACTCCTTTTCGAGTGATGACTCAAAGCACCCACTTTTCCTAGTGAGAACATTAACAGATTCAGCAGCTGTTTATTCTAGTGTGTTGCCATCAAGACCGTCTAGCATCTTGCTACTTTAAGCTGCACCATTGGTTACTGTACTTCATATGCTCCGTGTGGTGCGGAGTAATTGATCATGCATGTTTCCCTTGAACGTATACTTACCATCGTGCATTAGTTTCTAGTGTAAACTACTCTCTATAATGTATTACATCAGCTACACATTTAATAGCACCCCACAATTTGGAACGACAAATTAAATTTTTAGGTTTTACAAATCTTCATTAATGTGCTCGTAGTTATCTCGTGTCTGTTTTGCCTAAGAATCACAGCATATGTTGTAGCAAAGGATATACAGAAAGGTCCTTATATGATAAAGTCACTCATTCATGTCCAATTGACATTATATCAAGTATTATATAATCCATATATTCATGTCCATGTTGGTTCCTAGTCCTTATTTCAATATATTCATGTCCAGTTGACATCGTATCAAGTATTATATTTACATGTATGTTGTTGTTTTTACAGTCGGCACATGGTGTTTTTGAAAAACCAACATCCTTTTAAAGGAATAGCATGGCTAGAGAAAGAGCACAGTAAAACATTTGGTCAGTGGTTACGAGAGGAGGTACACTATTTTCATATTGGCATTAAGTACTCTTTGTTGTATTTATCTTGAGTTGAAGCTCATCCTTGCAATAAATGTCAGGTTGAGAGAGAGTTAGCATTCTCCAGAGAAAGTATATCAGAGACTGTTAGGTCGATATCACATGGACCAAACAGCAACGTACTGAAATACGATGTGTATGACATCAATGGATATACATTTCGTACAAAATGCCGTGAAGGTAAAGTTCACCAGAACAGTGGGGTTAGTGTAGTGGCAACTGACGTGCACATTTCTAAGGAAATTGTAACGTATGGCCAAAAAGCTTATTATGGGGTTTTGCAAGAGATATGGGTATTAGATTATCATTTTAGAAATATTCCTCTTTTCATGTGTGACTGAGTAGACAATAAATATGGGGTCAAGAAGGATAGTCTTGGTTACACACTGGTTGAACTTAATAGATTAGGCCATAAGGATGATCCCTTCATATTGGCCTCACAAGCACGACAAGTCTTTTACGTGACAGATCAACTGGATAAAAAAATATCTATTGTCTTCATGGCACCTCCCAAAAATTACAGAGATGCATATGATGATGTCGATGAGGAATTTAGTACTGTAGTTCTTCCTAACAATGATAATAAGTTGCCACGTGTAGACCCACTTGACTTGGGTAAAGAATCCCGAAATGATTATTTTCGGACCGACTGTCGGGGTATAGTTATACGTAAGGTATGACTTTATTATTCATACATTTATTTATTTTTTCAACGGTGAACATGCCATGATTTAAATTTGTACAAATAATCTTTTTACTTTATTTACAATAATCTAATGATTACATTTGTTTGTATCAGACACGTGGGAACCCTTGATTCCGCCATTATTTCAAGAGGGGATCATCAGCAGTATCTAATTTTAAGGTAACTTTAAAACACCCCCTAGACCCTTCTGGTCATTTTGAATTGGGCAGTTTGTTCTATTTAAACAGGTACAAAGGAACGCATTAGGACCGTTTCGGTACTTTTGATCATTTAAACCTTATCTTATCTTTTTTGTCAGAACGAGCATTTGGTTCATTTTGGTGATTTCATCCGGTATAACACGAGAAAAATATTATTTTTCTGATCTGAACCTTGGCATTACATATTCAAAATTAAGCATTTTGACCGTTTTCGTCATTTTTACCATTTAGGTCCATACTTGGCATGTTGCTCAAAATGACCATTCTGGTCATTTTGCTCATTTTCACCACCTAAATTAGAAAAATATAATTAGTATTTTGCTTATTTGAAACTATGCATTTCAAGTTTTCACTCAAAATGACCATTCTGTTTTTTGTTTAGCAGCAGGTCTTTTTTTTTTTTTTTGCTTTATTTTGTTTATTTTGCTTTTCCCGTATTTGCTTTATCTGATTCTTAGGCAGCAGTTTTTTTTGGTGAAATCTTAGGCAGCTAGTTCAAAAAATCGACAATTATCACATCGGCAAGACTTCAATGAGTAAACACTTGACAAAAGTCGCATTTTGTTTGAAACTATTATTTTTTTTCAAGCCCTATCCATAAGAAAAATTGGTTGGGCTGTCCATTTGAACATTTATCAAACCATTATAACATGACAAAATATACAATAGTAGAACCCAAAACATATCTACAAACCCATCTAAAGTAGTAATATAATTTTTTCTCTACTCTCATCCTGGGTTTAATTATTCTCCTTGATGAATATATCGCAACTACCCTCTTCGTTTCCCCCCTTCCCATAGTAAATTTGGGTTCGATAAAATCTGAGGCTAGACTAGTTTTGGTCAAAGAACCACAAGCCAAGCCTCAAATTGCAGGATTCTCAAGCATAATTCTGCAAGGTTCAGTATGAAACCTAGATACATGTAGTGTTGCACAGGTATCAAAGTAATGTGAGAGGGTGGGTTCTTGTAAAACTGTTTCACAAGGATGAAAGGTAATTCGTAATTTCGTGTTTTCTCTCCAGTTTCAATCATAAGATGACGATGATGATAAATTATTTTGCATATTTGGGAAGCAAACACCATCTCCGTTTCATTCCGAAATGAAATTTGTAATGTGGAACATGGGACCATACCTATTAGATCATGATTCTCTGAGCAGGTGGTGTCATGCCTTGCTTATCATCTCCGCCTGCAAGCCAGAAGATAATAAGTGTTACTTTAATGTGTTCTAAAGGGAAAAAAAGGGGTGACCTGGGATTGTTTTTGACCATACTGGCCTAGAATCCAGCAAAATTTCCAATTCGTAGGAGTTAATTTCATTTTCGTCCACATTTTTGATATGGGAAAGCTAATTATCCATCAAGAAGATGAGGAGAAAAAAAAGGTAATAATATTTTTTATGCAAAACCTAATGTTTTTCTCCAAGGTTCTGTAGTCCAACGTTGACATAGTTCCTAAGTGAAACAAGCCCTCTACTACACTATTGAGCTCAACCCAAAAAAAAAAAAAAAAGGAATCTCACTAATTTTGGTCTCAAATGCATTTTAAATTACTAAATATCGATGATCCCATTTTAAATTTACTGTGATATTATACTCTTACTTTTTTTGTTTGAGATGATAAACTCTATTTTATGCGTTTTTATGTTCGTTACATTGGTGTAATTGCTGAGTAATTCAAAACGTTACTTTTTGGCTATGTTCCTTTGTTAATGATGAAGCTTCTATTATATATAAATATATTTTTTTTATAAAAACTGAGGCTTACGCCTTGGTACGCCTCGAGGCTTATGCCTCGCCTCATTTTTTGAGAACGCCTCAAACATGTCTCACGCCTTTTAAAACATTGCTTGTATGTTTAAAGAGAAAAAATTATTTCTTGGAAGTTTGATTGGAAGTGCAGGCTGGTAGCCAACGTTTCTCCCCAGAATAAATTGAAAGTACTTTGTCTCATTGGTGGTTTGGCCCCAAATTGACTTATTGCTAAATTTTTTTAACAAAATTGAGTGGAACTATAATTATACGATAATGGTCAAAATTTCTCTCCTTGTAATTGTACTACTCCAAGCTGCCATTCGTATTTAATAAAATTTGTTTTCCATTTAAATTATATGAATTTGTATTATTTTCTTTCATGCTAACGCATGGGCATTTTATGTAAATTTAAATTTACACACATGGTCATACACTAATAACATACTCTTGCCTTCAATGTGAGTAATTATTAGAGGAAATACGCTCATTTATTCACTTTGCCATAATCAATGACAATATTTATCAATGGAATTAGTTTGTACAAATTCTAGCAAAAAATGACATGGTTTGACCAATATACCCTTACTTTTCAATAAAACTAACCCACTTTATATTTCTCCTTATCTTTTCTGAGTTTCTAGGTTACGACGTATGTATTTCGTACCGTCTCGTTACCATGTGTTGTTTACCTTTTGTGTTATTGTATCGTAACTTCGTATCTTATTTACCGTGTCGGAATATTGCACACGAGGTACTAGTAAGCGGATACGATATTTGTTTTTCGTTACATTACCCGATTAATAATTGATCATTTATTATTTGTTTTTCGTTACGTTCGTTACCAATATAGTAAGATGTTAAGTTTAAATGGTACACTCGGTAAGAAGTTACAATTTCTTACCAATATACCAGAGTGTAAACAGTGACACCCTTACAAATTCGTAGCTGGAAATAGTTACGGTTACACTAATACGAAGTCATTAATTCGTAACTTCGTACTAGTTACACTTGGTAAGAAGTTACAATTTCTTACCAATATACCAGAGTGTAAACAGTGACACCCTTACTAATTCGTATCTGGAAATAGTTACGGTTACACTAATACGAAGTCATTAATTCGTAACTTCGTACTAATTACACTTGGTAAGAAGTTACAATTTCTTACCAATATACCAGAGTGTAAACAGTGACACCCTTACTAATTCGTAGATGGAAATAGTTACGGTTACACTAATACGAAGTCATTAATTCGTAACTTCATACTAGTTACACTTGGTAAGAAGTTACAATTTCTTACCAGTCGTAACAGTTACGAATTCGTAACATGTATACCAAATCTGCAATACGAAAATTTCAAATCGGCATAAATGTGTTATGAAATTCGAATTTCGTAACTTCATACTGATATGAAATGATAAAATCTTAACAGAAAATCAAGGCATAGTGATACGAAATGACAATATTGTAACATGGTAACCCAATACGAAATGAATAAATCGTACCAACTGTAAATTCGTAATCACGTATGCAAACTTGCCAAAAACTAGATCTAAAACACCAATACATACAAATCGATCTGAATCACTCCAAATATACCACGAATCACCAGAAATCATATGAAAACTTGTAAATCATCAAAAACAAATACAAAAATAACATTATTTCAAGATAGATCTAGGATTTTTCTAGAGAGAGAAAGTTGGAGAAAGAGAAATAAAATCGAATGAGAGAGTAGGGAAGATTCGGAGCTGTTGGCGGTCGTCGGAGCTGCTGGCGGTCGTTGGGAAGATTCAGAGTAGGGAAGATTCGGAAAGAACTGGAACTCCGGAGAAGTCGGATCTGGAAATAGCTAGGTTCCGGCGAGATATGAAGATGGTTGTGAGAGCCATGGTGGTCACCTGAGAACATGGTCGACGACGGTGATGGGTGGCGCGGCCATTCGATGGGAAGGGGGGATTGAGAGAGAGGGGAGAGGAGAGAGAAGAGAGAGACGTGGGGGGGTGGGGGGAATGAGAGAGACGTGGGGGGGAGAGAAAGAAAGACAGAGAGAGAAATAAATAGACGTGTGTGGGGGGGGGGGAATGAGAGAGAGAGAGAGAGAGAGAGAGGCATGGGGAGAAAGAAATAAGGGGGTGAGGGTAAACTGGTCCGAATTTGCTCTTTTTGGCTACAATTTGTACAAACTAAGTTGCATGATAAATATTACAATTTACTAAGCAATAAGGCTAGATTATGTCTTCTCTCTAATTATTATCTTGTTGACACATGTAATCAATTAAACCATTGCTATAACTACTTTTGCTATTTTACAAAATATAGAGTGCAACTATTACCAAATAAGTATCAGTGACCAGAATATATTATAGTAACATGTTTTTTCTGTTCTCATAACGATTATTTACGTTTAGACACACACTATAAACTACAACCTTACTATAAAATACTTATATACACAAGTTTTAATTTATTTTATCATAAAAATTCTTCAAGTTTAGATACACATAAGAATCAAACTGCAGATAATTAAATACTAATAGTAATACTTTTGTTATTTTATCATGCCCATTGTGTACTTATAGTCACACATAATGGTAAAGCTGTTATCATAAACCACTTGTAGTCCAACGTTTTTTCATTAAACTGTGACCATAGAAAGCTTATAGACCTATGTTTTTTTTAAGCTGAGAAACCAGAAATAATAACATGTTTTTTTCTTTTATCATAACGATTATTTACATGTAGACACACAATAAACTACAACAAGACTATAAATACTTATGTACAAATATTTTAATATATTTTATCATGATAATTCTTCACTTTTAGACACACATAAAAATTTATCTGTAACCATCGAATACCAATAGGTATATGTTTATTCATTTATCATGACCATTGTGCACGTTTAGTCACACATAATAGTTAAATTGTTACCATAAATCACTTGTAGTCCAGAGGATTTTTTTTCATTATACCGTGACCATAGAATGCTTATAGTCCTAGTTTTTTTCCTGAACCGTGACTATAGAATAGTTAAATTCACACATTTTTTCTTTTATCATTAATATTTTTTAATTTTAGAACCGTGACCATAAAATAATAAAAGTCATATGTTGTTTATTTTATCATGACTATTGTTTACTATTATACACACATAAAAAATTACATCGTGACCATAAAACACTTATATTCACATGTCTTCTCAAATATGGCAATATAATACATATAGTCACATTTATATTTATTTAATCATAAATATTTTTGGATTTTACACACACATAATTAATTAATAAGTCACCACTAAATACTTACAGGTACATATTTTTCTTCTTATTATGACTATTGTTTAAATTTAAACATACATCAGTAAAGAGAGACCATAATATAATCATAGTTACACGTTTTTCCATTTATCAGGAACATAATTTGCCTCTAGACACACATAATAGAATAAAACATGACCATAAAATAGATATAGAAACTTGTTTTGTTGCTTTTACTAAGTGGCTAATAACGCTACCATATAGACATACAAATAATTATTGTGGCCATATATATTAGCTTTTATCTACATTAGATTAATGTGTCTAAATCATCTCAGTGATACAGACACATAAATAATTGCTTCATGTGACCATATATTTATTTATCGTCTCTTATAAAAACCATCACAACTTTTTTCCATTTATCAAACAAAACACATTACAGATGGTGATATTTGGCCACACTGTTCGACTGTGGCTCGTAATTGTCACATTTGTTATATTTAAGTGTGGCTAGAGTTTTCGATTATCTATCCAATGGTCACGAAATTCAACTTAAAATGTGGCTACAACAATGACAGAATTTTAGCAATAACCTTTAGCCACAGTTTTAATCAAAAATATGGTTGGGATGTTTTGGCAAAAGTGTGACCATAGGTCATTTTTGTACTAGTGTAAGAAATGAAGTGGAGGTTAGGCGACATTGAAAAAGTTAACGAACCGGAGGATGAGGCGTTGTTAGACATCCCCCCAAAAAAAAACATTTGTTTTTCATTTGGAAAACACAAGTGAAGAACAAACTTATACAGTTTTTCATATTGTATGTTTAGCCACCGTTTCCATGTACTAACAAAATAGTTTAGGGAATTGGTTTTCCAAAATATACCTAAGTTTGCAAAATACGAGAAAACCATTTTAGAACATACACTTGCAATGGAAATAATCAACAGTTCAAAATACATTTGCATCGGAAAATAACAATCAGTTCAAATACTCGATTCTCAATCACATGACCTAGTATTCTCTTGGGAAGCTTATGTCTTCACAATCTCTACAAGCTCGATATCCAAGTACCTCGAAGGAACTCTAGCCACCAAGATCATTCTGAACATTCAAAAATGATAATGATTGGTGTGTAAATTCGAGAAACATCAGCATCAGTAACTACATGTCAATATATGCACATATGTAAAGAATAGCACCATTATAGTCCCATAACTTTACCAGCTCATGGTATTTCACATCCAATTAGTCGTTACCATATCCCATATCTTGTATTCTTATATGACCAAATGAACTTTGTAATATCCGTATTTTTTCGTTCCCGATATTTTTCATTTTGGTATATTACCGTATTGGTATTTTTGAGAACACTTATTTCTGGACTGTTGTCAACCTATTCTCGTAATTGTTGTTTGGAACCGCCGTCTCGGGGTTGCCGTGGACCCATCCTATGTTATTATGCTTGTTGTGAGCTGTCGTTTGATGTTTAGTTCGTGTTTCGGTGTTTTGGGGTTGTTATTATTCCGTTCCTAGCGCGCACTATCGTTTTTGTTTAACGACAGACAGATTAGCACACGCTACATTTTTTAGCTAGTGCACATTGTTGTTGCGGACTAGCGCACGCTAGGTGTCCGGTAGCGCGCGCTAACGCGATAGTCCAGTACTGGGCAGTTGCTTATGGACTCGGTTTGGTGTCCAGGTAGCGCACGCTATGTCCCGATAGCGCGTGCTACCGAGAGGCTATTAGCGCATGCTACATTTTTGGTAGCGCATGCTAGCGGTCCAGAACTATAGGTCCTGGACTGGGGTGTTAACTTTTAAGGTTAGCGTACGCTAACTCTCCCTGGCTATAAAAACCAGGGAGTTGACCCAGACTCTCATTTCACTCTCTTTTTCTCTCTCTCCGGTTTGTGGGCGAATCTTGGGCGATTTCCGAGCGATTTGAAGCGTTGGAATTCCTAGCCATCATTTTCTTGTGTTCTTGGTTAAGATTAACAACACCAATACTTATTATTCATCTTTAATCCAAGGTAATCTCTTAGAACCTTATTTTTGGGAAATTTGGGGGTTTTTGTTTTTTCGTCCGATTTATTCCGTATTGTTGATTAATCCATGATGAATATGATTAATCTAGTTGGTATTTATGGTTTCCCTGTGGATTCATGGTATATTTCGTGGTATTTGCGTAATCAAGAGGGTTCAGTTGCGATCCGCCCTCGTCGTTGTTTTTGTACGAATATACATGAATCGTAGGAGAGTTTTCGGGTGTATTCCGTTTCATACTCGTTTATAGTTGGTTGTGATTGTGTTCCTCGAATCGTTAGGTTCGTGGTTGTCGGTTCCTAGAATTCGTCGGTGAATTTCCTTTCCGTTCGTTGCGTCGTCAATTACTCAAGGCAAGTATTTTTGGAAACCTTTATGCTTTGTAATACCCGAGATTTCTAATATGTATTTGGAACTTGTGATACTGTAATCGTTGTACTTGATCTGAGTATTATTCTCTGTATTTCATAATCCGATGTTGTCGAGCGTATGTTTTCATGTATGTGATTTTACAAAATTGTAATTCTGCGCATGTAGCGCACGCTATCGGCTATGTGTAGTGTACGCTAACATGGATTCATAGCGCACGCTACAAAGGAACCTTAGCGCATGCTATGCGTGGTCAATTTGATTGAGACGTGCGGTAGGTGAGATCTGGCCGGGGACCCCTGTCGGATTGTGTCGGGATGAACCTGGACGGCTTTCGGGAAAAGCCAAGTCAACGCCTTAGCGCACGCTACATGCATGTGAATAGCGCACGCTAAGTGCTGAGTACAGTGAAGTCACCGAGACGTTAGCCAACGCTACGAACAGGGACTAGCACGCGCTAATAACCATTTCTTATAAATAGGACAACATCCTTTTCGTATTTTCAGTCCTTTCTTTTCCCACATCCGAATTCTTATACTTGTATAACTTCCTACATCCCAAACACCTCATATCAACATTCTAGCTCGTGATTGAAGATTGTGGATCATTGAGGATTGGTGTTCGAGCCTTCGACGTTGGATTGCTTCGATTTTCTCCTTGTTCTTCACTACTTTGAGGTAGGTGATTCTTCACCAATATTAGTAGTGTTCTCAAGGACGATTTGATCATGTTTGTATAATCAGTTATTTCGTTTATAATCGATCATCATGTGTTAGAAGGATACTTTTGACGTATCGACACTATATATCGTATGAACCTTTGAACCATCTTAGTATATGGACTCCTAAGCATTTTCAAATCGATTTATGATCAGTAAACGGATATTACCTATATTGTTACGTTTTACACATTGGAATCATGCGTTTTGGAACGTAGGATGAACGGAACTTAGAATATTTTCTTGAAGATCTAAGATGAATTATGTTGTTGAGGTGATTATCCGTATCTTTGTATCTCATAGTCATTCAGTACGTTTAAAACTTCCACAAACCTTATTAGCATGATATGCTCGGGGACGACTTGTTTTATCACCATAGAATTCATGAGTTCATCACCTTTCAATCCAGTTTTCTGTTAGTAGTAATCTGCCATGCACGGTTAGCGCACGCTAACATGTGTTAGTTAACGTGCGCTATCGGGGATATGTTAACGCACGCTACGTGTGGTACGTAACGAACGTTATGATATCAGCCGAGCCAGTCGACTGATCAGAGAGAACTGGCAGTCCGTGGCTAGCGTACGCTAGGCTTATACGATAGCGTACGCTAATAGGCAGGCTTAGCGCACGCTACATAGAGTGCGTAGCGTACGCTAAGTGGTTCAGGCAGATTGCATATTTTGAGCTTTTGGGCCGTAGATCGATTGTTAGACCATCGTTCGACTTGAGATGATTTGTATATCATTTCTTTTGTTAAGGTTCGAGTTTGCTACGTTGATCGAAGAAGGCTGCCTTCGAGTGTGTTGAGACCATTGAAGTGTTTCGTTCTTGCCATCTTTGAGGCAAGTATCGTAATATATTAATATTGGTATTTTGAGCATGCGTGTGATTATTCATGTTGTTGAACATGAGATTTATTATGTTGAATTGTCATGATATTCGTTATCTAGTGTTTGTATGTTCATGTTGGTGAACATAATGATTTGGCATATGTGTATGCATGAGTTGTGTTTGTGTACGTTGTACGATCTAGGCTGAGGGCGCTGGATCGGATGTCCACCTCGTGTTGGTCCGACGGGATCATCTTGGGATCTAGGCTGAGGGCGCTGGATCATTTGACGGGTTATTTCCACCTCGTGTTGGTCCGACGGGATCATCTTGGGATCTATGCTGAGGGCGCTGGATCATTGGAATACCCTTGCTGTGTAAATGGAATCTTGTGGATTCGCATTATCGAATTCTGGTAGCGGAAGTCCGTGTGGTGTATCTTGTTATATATTGTTGATGCATATTCGAATTGTTTAATATGATACTTGTACTAGCATCGTTTTGCTAACCCCTTCGGGGGTGGACATTTGTTGTGATGTTCAGGTAGCCGAGGAGCAGGGAAACAGCCACAGTACCGACGTGACGACGAAGGGGTTCAGTGATGTTTGTTGTTGGTGGTGATTTGTTTTCTTGGTTTGATTTCATTACTCGAGTACGCGTGTCTTATTAATATCATTTCGATATGGTTGTATTAACTACTCATTGAACCAGTTGTTCGGTTTTGTAAACTTGAATTTCCGATAATGATGATGTCTTATATTTACCTTTCCTTTAAATTAGCCTTGTAAATCCTTACTTAAAGGGTTTACGGCGCTGTAATTATTCCGAATATCTCGGGGTGTTACAGAATATGGTATCGGAGCTAAGATTTATAGATATCTTGGCAGTCGGGTTTTAAGTTGGGTCTGTTTACGTTATTGATTTACGAGTCGTTCGTAACATCACTGTTCAGCCAAAAGTCGTCATGTGGACCGTGGTTGTAAGTCTCCTAATCTCTTATACTACCGTTTTACTTAATTACTGTTTTGTGAGTATTGACGGGCTTTATTTCAAAAACCTTGTCCTGGATATTGAGAAATTGTGTTTACAGTATGTTGAGAGGAGGACGTGGACGCGGACGCGGTCGTGGACGCGGACGGGGTAACGTGAGACAGGAGTATTCCGCAACTACCCCAGAATTGTCAGCTAGTCGAACCGATTCTCATTCTGGAGGGCAGCAAGGATCAACGAATGACGACGCAAATCCTAACATGCCGGGAGTGCTTCAACAGGTGGTGGCACAGATAAACCAGTTCGCCCAGGTAGTCGACCGCATGCAGACGGCGATGGGACAGCAGCACCATGAGGATAACCGGGGAGACAGATGGCTTGCTGAGGTGGTCAAATTGCACCTGCCAAAATTTGTGGATCTGGCCGAGGCGCTTACTTGGGATCATTGGCTTAAGGAGTTAGAGAAGATATTCGCGTCTTAAGCGTCCCGAGGACCTAAGGTTCCTATTGCCCAAGATTTTCTCGATCGGGAGGCCTTTGATTGGTGGGAAGCTATTCGACCCGGGGATCATAATGCGGATTGGACGGAATTCAAACTAATGATGGAAGCACAGTATTGTCCTCGTCCAGTTAGAGAGGCAAAGATCCGAGAGTTTTTCTCACCACAGAGTTCGGAAGCATCTGTGATAGATGTAATCAAAACTTTTAATCATCAGCTGACTTGTGTGCGACACTTGGTCAGAACGGAGGCGGAAAAGATTTTCCATTTCGATATGCGGATGAAGCCGGAGATTCAACAGTACATGTCCGGATTCGAGTGTACTACGTTGCGACAGTATCAAGACAAAGCGCTGGCCTACGACATGAAAAAGACGGCGGTGGAAAAATCAGTAGAAGCAAAGAAGCAGAAGGTGACCGGCAACTTTGCAGAAAACAAGAGTGGTGGGCCCCGCAAAGGCCAGTCTTCCTTTTATTCGGCTAGGAAACCTCCACAACCTTCTAGAGGCTGAAAGAAGTTCCGAACTACATCAGCGGTTTCGGACACATCAAAGAAATGCTACAATTGTGGTCGAGCAGGGCATATTCGACGTGATTGCCCCGCATCTTCTGTGACTTGTTACGATTGTGCACAAGAAGGGCACCGTGCGGCCTTCTGTGGAGTTGCTACTAGATCTTTTGGTACTCGCACTCCAGCTCCAGTTCCGAAGGAGACGAGTGTGAACCAGACGTAGCAGAGTGGATTTCAGCAGCAGAACGTTGGGAAGAGAGAGACATCCAGTGCTGGGTCCGTTCCTCCGCGCCTGTACGAGATGAGGAAATCTGACGATCAGAACACTGCTGTTGCATCAGGTACGATTCAGATCCTTTTGCAACCAGTTAGTGTTTTATTCGATTCCGGAGCTACACATTCTTTTGTATCATTGAACTTTGTAAATCGTTTAAAAATCTCGTGCTTATTTGATTATGAACCTTATGTTGTGGGTTTGCCGAGTGGAGAGAGAATTGTGGGAACCCTAGAGGCTAGAGATTTTCCAGTATCTATAGGAGGGAGAGATTGGCCATCGAATCTTATTGTAGTTGACATCTACGGTGACGATTTAATCCTCGGAGACGATTGGCTCAACCGTTATGGAGCTATTCTGAATTACCGAGAGAGAGTCATTTCTATCATTGCTGATGACGGATCTGAACACATATTCCGAGGATGGAGACCAGGAAGCTCGGGAAAATTGATCAAAGCAATGAAAGCCGTGAAATTACTGAAGCAAGGATGTCACGGACTTTGGTGCTATGCCATGAGGAAAGAGGAAGGAGTAGAGCTCTCGTCTATTTCAGTTGTGAATGAGTTCTCAGATGTATTTCCTGACGAACTACCTGGGTTACCTCCGCAGAGAGAAGTGGAATTCACTATCGAATTAGAGCCTGGAGCAGCTCCTATTTCCAGAGCACCATACCGCATGGCGCCAACCAAGATGTATGAACTCAAGAAGCAACTGGAGGAATTGTTACAGAAGGGCTATATTCAACCTAGCGTTTCTCCTTGGGGAGCGCCCGTTCTCTTTGTCCGGAAGAAAGACGGATCCCTCCGACTGTGTATTGATTACAGGGAGCTCAACAAGATGACGATCAAGAATAAGTAACCTATACCTCGGATCGACGACTTGTTTGATCAACTGCAAGGGGCAAGGGTATTCTCGAAGATTGACTTGCGATCAGGATACCATCAGTTGAGAATTAAGGAATCGGATATATCGAAGTCTGCTTTCAGGTCCCAGTACGGGCATTACGAATTCGTAGTGATGCCGTTTGGGCTTACCAATGCTCCTGCGGTATTCATGCAATTGATGAATCGGGTATTATTGGAATACTTGGATAAATTTGTGGTCGTCTTCATTGATGACATCTTGATATACTCGAAGGACGCAGGGGAGCATGCCGAACATTTGCGGGTGGTTTTGAGCACCTTGAGGAAGGAACAGCTGTATGCAAAACTTTCGAAATGCGAGTTCTGGCTCAGGGAGGTAACTTTCCTTGGGCATGTGATATCAGCTGACGGAGTTCAGGTGGACCCGAAGAAAGTCGAAGCAATCTTGGAATGGGATGCTCCTAATAATGTGAAAGAAGTCCGGAGTTTCTTAGGACTTGCTGGTTATTATCGCCGCTTTGTAGAGGGATTTTCCAAAATTGCTCGTCCGCTCACTCAGCTGTTACAGAAAACTCAAAAGTTCACGTGGAATGAGAAATGTCAGGCTGGTTTTGACGAACTTAAGAAGAGACTAATGACAGCACCTATATTAGCATTGCCAGATGGAACTGATGGATTCATGGTTTACAGCGACGCTTCAAATCAGGGTCTGGAATGTGTGTTAATGCAAAAGGATAAGGTAATTGCCTATGCTTCTCGGCAGTTGAAACCGTACGATGTAAATTACCCGACTCATGATCTGGAGTTAGCAGCTGTAGTCTTTGCCTTGAAAATTTGGAGACATTATTTGTACGGCACTCATTGTCAGATCATTACCGATCATAAGAGCCTCAAGTACATTTTCAGTCAGAAAGAATTAAACATGAGGCAGAGAAGGTGGCTAGAATTGATCAAGGATTACGACTTGGAGATTCTCTATCATCCGGGGAAAGCAAACGTAGTAGCCGATGCATTGAGCCGTAAACCTGTTTCTCTTCGAGTGTTGGAAGCTCTCACATCCCAAACCAGCATTCAACGGGAACTGATCCGCGAAGGGATTGAAGTATGGGCACCAGGAATCCAAGGGCAACTTTATGTGATGGAACTGACTTCATCACTAGTCGAGGAGATCAATTCTAAGCAGTTGAACGATTCTCTGATCCTTCGGTTATGTGACGAAGTAAAGAAGGGAAAAGCCCCAGGATTCGTGATACACGATGATGGAGTTCTGAGATTTCAGGTGCGACTTTGCGTTCCCGATGATGATGATTTGAGACGGACTATTCTGAAGGAAGCTCACAGCGCGCCCTATTCTATTCACCCGGGCAGCAGTAAGATGTATAAGGATTTAAAGCAAAATTTCTGGTGGGGGAATATGAAGAAGGACGTAGCAGAGTACGTTTCGAAGTGTTTGACGTGTCAGCAGGTTAAGATTGAACATCAGTGACCTGCCGGAATGTTAAAGCAGCTTCCGATCCCTGAATGGAAGTGGGAGGACATCTCGATGGATTTCATCACCAGTATGCCAAGGACTAGAACGGGAATGAACATGATTTGGGTTGTAGTTGATCGACTAACCAAGTCGGCTCATTTCCTGGGAATTAAAGATACATGGGGACCCGAGAGATTGGCGCGAGTATTTATTGCGGAGATAGTCAGATTGCATGGGATGCCGAAGACCATTATTTCAGATCGAGATGGTCGCTTCGTGTCGCACTTCTGGAAAGCAGTTCACAGGGCTTTGGGGACGGAGCTCAACTTTAGCACGGCTTATCATCCCCAAACGGACGGTCAGTCCGAAAGGACTATACAAACGGTAGAAGACATGCTTAGAGCTTGTGCATTAGATTGGTCAACTGATTGGGAAGTTCACTTGCCCTTGATCGAGTTCACCTATAATAATAGTTGGCATGCTTCTATTAAGATGGCACCATTTGAAGCTTTGTACGAGAGAAGATGCCGATCACCCCTGTGTTGGGATGATTCTTCGGATTTGATCGGGACGGAACCAGAATTGATAATTCAGACTCAAGAGAAGATAGCTTTGATTCGAGAAAGACTGTCGACTGCCCAGAGTCGACAAAAGTCTTATGCAGACGTACGTCGTCGTCCTCTAGAGTTCGACGTTGGGGAACATGTGCTATTGAAGGTGTCTCCTACACGAGGGATTTTCCGTTTTGGGAGGAGAGGCAAGCTTAGTCCAAGATATATCGGACCATTCGAGATCCTCGAGAGGGTTGGAGATTTAGCATACAGGTTGGCCTTACCGACATCGCTGAGTCACGTTCACAATGTGTTTCACGTATCCCAACTACGAAAGTATGTACCGGACCCCAGTCACGTCATTGATTTCGACGAGATCGAGATAGCTAATGATGGTACCTTCGAAGAGAGACCAATCAAGATACTTGAGAGTCGGATCAAACAATTGAGGAATAAACCAATACACTTGGTTAAAGTACAATGGTCACGACACGGAGTCGAAGAGGCCACTAGGGAAACGGAGGACAGTATGAAGGATAGATATCCAGAGTTGTTTTCATCTTAAGTTTTGGGACGAAACTTCTTTTTAGGGAGGAAGGATGTAATACCCGAGATTTCTGATATGGATTTGGAACTTGTGATACTGTAATCGTTGTACTTGATCTGAGTATTATTCTCCGTATTTCATAATCCGATGTTGTCGAGCGTATGTTTTTATGTATGTGATTTTACAAAATTGTAATTCTGCGCATGTAGCGCACGCTATCGGCTATGTGTAGCATACGCTAACATGGATTCATAGCGCACGCTACAAAGGAACCTTAGCGCACGCTATGCGTGGTCAATTTGATTGAGACGTGCGGTAGGTGAGATCTGGCCGGGGACCCCTGTCGGATTGTGTCGGGATGAACCTGGACGGCTTTCGGGAAAAGCCAAGTCAACGCCTTAGCGCACGCTACAGGCATGTGAATAGCGCATGCTAAGTGTTGAGTACAGTGAAGTCACCGAGACGTTAGCGTACGCTACGAACAGGGACTAGCGCACGCTAATAACCATTTCTTATAAATAGGACATCATCCTTTTCGTATTTTCAGTCCTTTCTTTTCCCACATCCGAATTCTTATACTTAGAGTATAACTTCCTACATCCCAAACACCTCATATCAACATTCTAGCTCGTGATTGATGATTGTGGATCATTGAGGATTGGTGTTCGAGCCTTCGACGTTGGATTGCTTCGATTTTCTCCTTGTTCTTCACTACTTTGAGGTAGGTGATTCTTCACCAATATTAGTAGTGTTCTCAAGGACGATTTGATCATGTTTGTATAATCAGTTATTTCGTTTATAATCGATCATCATGTGTTAGAAGGATACTTTTGACGTATCGACACTATATATCATATGAACCTTTGAACCATCTTAGTATATGGACTACTAAGCATTTTCAAATCGATTTATGATCAACGGATATTACCTAGATTGTTACGTTTTACATATTGGAATCATGCGTTTTGGAACGTAGGATGAACGGAACTTAGAATATTTTCTTGAAGATCTAAGATGAATTATGGTGTTGAGGTGATTATCCGTATGTTTGTATCTCATAGTCATTCAGTACGTTTAGAACATCCACAAACCTTATTAGCATGATATGCTCGGGGACGACTTGTTTTATCACCATAGAATTCATGAGTTCATCACCTTTCAATCCAGTTTTCTCTTAGTAGTAATCTGCCATGCACGGTTAGCGCACGCTAACATACGTTAGTTAACGTGCGCTATCGGGGATATGTTAACGCACGCTACGTGTGGTACGTAACGTACGTTACGATATCAGCCGACCCAGTCAGCTGATTAGAGAGAACTGGCAGTCCGTGTCTAGCGTACGCTAGGCTTATACGATAGCGTACGCTAACAGGCAGGCTTAGCGCACGCTACATAGAGTGCATAGCGTACGCTAAGTGGTTCAGGCAGATTGCATATTTTGAGCTTTTGGGCCGTAGATCGATTGTTAGACCATCGTTCGACTTGAGATGATTTGTATATCATTTCTTTTGTTAAGGTTCGAGTTTGCTACGTTGATCGAAGAAGGCGGCCTTCGAGTGTGTTGAGATCACTGAAGTGTTTCGTTCTTGCCATCTTCGAGGCAAGTATCGAAATATATTAATATTGGTATTTTGAGCATGCGTGTGCTTATTCATGTTGTTGAATATGAGATTTATTATGTTGAATTGTCATGATATTCGTTATCTAGTGTTTGTATGTTCATGTTGGTGAACATAATGATTTGGCATATGTGTATGCATGAGTTATGTTTGTGTACGTTGTACGATCTATGCTGAGGGCGCTGGATCGGATGTCCACCTCGTGTTGGTCCGACGGGATCATCTTGGGATCTAGGCTGAGGGCGCTGGATCATTGGACGGGTTATTTCCACCTCGTGTTGGTCCGACGGGATCATCTTGGGATCTATGCTGAGGGCGCTGGATCATTGGAATACCCTTGCTGTGTAAATGGAATCTTGTGGATTCGCATTATCGGATTCCGGTAGCGGAAGTCCGTGTGGTGTATCTTGTTATATATTGTTGATGCATATTCGAATTGTTTAATATGATACTTGTACTAGCATCGCTTTGCTAACCCCTTCGGGGGTGGACATTTGTTGTGATGTTCAGGTAGCCGAGGAGCAGGGAAACAGCCACAGTACCGACGTGACGACGAAGGGGTTCAATGATGTTTGTTGTTGTTGGTTATTTGTTTTATTGGTTTGATTTCAGTACTCGAGTACGCGTGTCTTATTAATATCATTTCGATATGGTTGTATTAACTACTCGTTGAACTAGTTGTTCGGTTTTGTAAACTTGAATTTCCGATAATGATGATGTCTTATATTTACCTTTCCTTTAAATTAGCCTTGTAAATCCTTACTTAAAGGGTTTACGGCGCTGTAATTATTCCGAATATCTCGGGGTGTTACATGCTTAACATGAAATGGTGATGTATATTGTGTGTGATTTTCTCACCTCGGGAGGGTCCGACGGGGTCTCGAGGGAATCCAATGGTATAGCCCTGGATTCACGAGTTTATTTCGCTAGCCAACTCGGGAGGGTCCTTAGAGGCCTCGAGCGGAATCAATGGTATAGCCCTGTTCCCAAGGCGATACGCGTGCGTGATTTGTTTTATGATATGGCCAGCTTGGGAGGGTCCTTAGAGGCCTCGAGCAGGATCAATGGTATAGCCCTGTTCCCAAGGCAAATTGATTGACAGTTTGTTTCCGGAAAAGACATGTCTGGTTTTTTGGTTTTGAAATGAATTTGGTGCATTGTACTATAAAATGTGTAAGCGAATGGTTTGCCTTGATTACTTGTACTAGCATAATTGCTAACCCCTTTGGGGACCCTTTTTGGGAAATTCTTGTTATGGATTTCAGGTTATGTTCAGCCGGACGAGCGGGCGCTGAGACAGAACGAGGATGCTGGCCAGGGTCGTTGACATGTGCATTTGAGTCTTTTTATTTACGTTGTTCTTTTCGATATGGTTGTTGGCTACTTTATAAACTTATAGATTGTACTCGCGAGTACTTAGGCTTTTCCCTTCGGATTGTGATTTGTATTCGTTGAAGTTATTTATGTTTGTCGGTGTTGATTATTCCGCCGGTTGTACCGGGCGTGTTATTTGATTTTCATCTGGATGATGTATGTTTTTACTGTGGTAATTCGTGTCTAGCCTGGTGGGTCCCATGTAGGGGTCCACGACACTGTAATATACCTCGAATATCTTGGGGGTGTTACAGAAAATGGTATCAGAGCACTAGGTTTATGGATACCTAGGCTTGTCGGTTATTTAGGTCTAGTTGCATTTTATTTTGCACATTGTCACACCGCTGCCAACATCTCGGTACTTCCAGTGCTTGTAAGTTTCTTTACTCGATTCCTTGTTTTCTCGTATCGTATTTCTATTTCTTAAACTGTGGTTGTTTTTCCTATCTTACTTATCATCGAGTTGCTTTTGCTACCTTTTAACACCAGTATGGATGCTGGAAGAGGCCGTGGTCATGGTCGTGATCGTGGACACGGCCGGGGACATGGGGCAGCTGGTGAGGCGACCATGTCGCATTCTTCGGGAGCCGGCAGTACCGGTGACCGTCATAGCCATGCTTCTACTCAAGATGGCACCGATCTTGGTGTTGCAGCGGTGATGCAACAAATGGTGAACCAAATGGCTGCGATAGCTCAGGCGGTTCAGAACCCGACTCCAGCCCATGCTAATCGGGGCAGAGCGGATCGTTGGCTTCAGGATGTCATCAAGATGCATCCTCCTCAGTTTTCTGGAGCCTCAGACCCGGTCGATTAGGAGGGGTGGATCAAGGAGATATCTAAAGTCTTTCTTGCCACCAACTGTCCCGAGAACCGCAAGATCCCTATTGCCCAGTACTTCCTCACTGGGGACGCTACTAACTGGTGGGAGGCTGTTAGGCCTAAAGACCATGTTGCTTCGTGGATGGAATTAAAGGACCTGATGGAGACCAAATATTGCCCGTGGCCGGTTAGACAGGCTCGAGTTCATGCCTTTTATGATGCTCAGCCTCGGGATATTCCTGTTTCTCAAGCTATTGCCGATTTCAACAAGGAGTTGGGCTTCGTGAAGGCCCAAGTTACAGAGGAGAGTGACAAAATTTTTCATTTCTCCAGGTGAATAAAACTGTTAATTCGGGACTACATGTCTGGGCTCGTCTGCACCACCTTGAAGGATTATCAGAGTAGAGCTCTTGCGTATGATATGTCGGTGATGGCCAGTGAGGCGGCTCGTGAGAGCAAGAAACAGAAGTCCGCCGGAAATTTTTCTGGTCACAAGGGTGGAGGCCAGCAGAAGTCTCAGTCTGCAAATGTTTCCGTGGGCGGTTTGGCTCGTTTCTATGGGAGTTTTCGGGGTGCTGCCAGAACCTCCGTTTGTGATCTCATATGCTTTAACTGTGGCAAGTCGGGCCATAAGAACTGGGAGTGCCTTCGTTCGCAGCTTACTTGTCATACTTGTGGTAAGTCGGGCCACAAGGCTTCCTTTTGTGAGCAGGTAGGACAGATTCTTGGTGCTAGGGCTTCTTTTCCGGCACCTAGAGAGCCGAGCATAAACCAGGGCTTGTTTGCTCCGCAGTCTCCACCGAGTGCCAACCGAGGGAGAGGTCGGGGTCAGCCCGCTAGAGGGGAAGCTTCCAGTGTCGGCTCCGCCCACCTGCGTGTCTATGAAATGAGGAGGGTCGATGATCCAGCGGCTACTGTGGCGACAGGTACCGTTCATATTCATTCTCATCCTGTCAGTGTGCTTTTTGATTCGGGTGCTACGCATTCATTCATCTCTCTGGAGTGTGTACGCCGTTTGATTCTTGACTGTTTGTTGCCTTACGAGCCTTTCATCGTTAAACTTCCTAGCGGTGATAGAATCATTGGCGATCGAGAGGTCCGGGATTGTTCTGTGTTTATTTGTGAGAGGGATTGGCTCTCTAATCTTATTGTTGTGGGGATTGAGGGTGAAGATTTGATTCTCGGGGATGATTGTCTTGATCGGCATGGTGCAATCATAAACTACCGCACGAGGATCATCACCATGATAGCCGAGGACGGCACCGAGCACTCTTTCGCGGGGAGAAAGAGAAACTAGAAGTTCGTAAATAACGCCTTGAAGGCGATGAGACTCCTGTGAAAGGGGTCTACTAGTTTTTGGTGCTATGCCCTGAAGGCGGAGGATGGTGGAGTCGATCTTTCATCGATTCCAGTCGTTAGTGAGTTTCCTGATGTTTTTCCTCATGAGTTACTGGGATTGCCACCGGACCGTGAGGTCGAGTTCGCTATAGAGTTAGAGCCGGATGCGGCTCCGATTTCGAAGGCGCCGTATCGCATGGAACCTTCAGAGATGGCCGAGTTGAAGAATCAGTTGAGTGGGCTTCTTGAGTCGGGATATATTCGACTGAGCGCTTCGCCTTGGGGCGCACCGGTCCTATTTGTGAGGAAGAAAGATGGTTCGCTGTGTTTATGTATCAACTATCACGAGCTAAACAAGGTAATCATCAAGAACAAGTATACCTTGCCGGGGATTGATGACTTGTTCGATCAGTTGCAGGGAGCTGCGATATTCTCGAAGATCGACTTGAGATTGGGGTACTATAAGCTTCGGGTGAAGGAGTCCGATGTCTCGAAAACAGCTTTTCGGACAGGATACGGACATTATGATTTTGTGGTTATGCCCTTTGGGTTAACTAACGCACCGGCCGTGTTCATGCAGTTGATGAACAAGGTCTTTATCGAGTATTTGGATAAGTGTGTCGTCGTCTTCATTGACGATATTCTTATTTATTCGAGGAACGAGGAAGAGCATGCCCATCATCTGCGTGTGGTGTTAGACATTTTGAGGACCGAGCGACTCTATGCGAAGTTCTCGAAATGTGAGTTCTGGCTAAAGGAAGTGATGTTTTTGGGTCACGTGATTTCAGTCGAGGGGGTCCGTGTGGATCCACAGAAGATTGAGGCAGTATTGGATTGGGCACCGCCCAAGAATGTGAATGAGGTTCGTAGTTTCTTGGGTTTGGCTGGCTACTACCATAGGTTCGTCTAGGGGTTCTCGAAACTAGCACGGCCACTTACACAGTTGCTTCAGAAGTCCAAGATGTTCGTCTGGAATGACGAGAGGCAGTCGAGCTTTGAGGAGCTGAAGAGACGCTTGACTTCAGCCTCTATTTTGGCATTGCCGTGTGGCAACGAGGGTTTTGCCGTTTATAGCGATGCTTCGGGTCAGGGTCTTGGGTGCGTGTTGATGCAGCACAACAAGACTATTGTGTTTGCGTCAAGGCAATTGAGACCGTATGAGCTTAACTACCCTACTCACGATTTGGAGTTAGCGGCGGTTGTTTTTGCGCTCAAGATTTGGCGTCACTATTTTTTTGGCTCTGCATGTCAGATTTTTACCGATCATAAAACTCTGAAGTACATATTTACTCAGCGGGAGTTGAATATAAGGCAGAGAAGGTGGTTATAGTTGATTAAGGATTATGACCTCGAAATCCTTTATCATCCGGGCAAGGCGAACGTCGTGGCCGATGCCTTGAGTCAGAAACCGGTTACGTTGCGGATGCTTGAGATCCTTACGACTCAATCTGAACGTCAGCGGGTTTTGATCAATTTGGATGTTGAGATCTTGTTGCCTGGAGCTGTCGGGCAACTTTGTGCTTTAGAGATTTCGTCGTCTCTGATCGATGAAATTAAACTGAAGCCACTACGCCATAAATGGCCTTCGGCAACCACATAACTGTGTTACCTTAGACCCAATTTTCTGTTGCCACAGACCCAAAATGGGCAAAGGTAACATTTCAGCTAAGTTGCTCTGTGAGCAGTAGCCTTTGGACTCAAAGACAACATGTGGATCATCCTAAGCTAACATAAGATTATTTGTTATCTAAGGACTCTACCGCAACATCATATTCGTGTTGCAATAGGCTTTGTAATTTTGTAAAATATACAAGCCAATTTAGTGGGTTCCATAGGGGGCCCATTTTGTGGGTCCCACAGGCCGGGCCCACCGGTGGGACCCACTTAATAAGGTCCGTTGGTGGGACCCTTATGTGGGACCCACTTTTCTTGGGCCTGTTAGTGAGGCCTACTTTGTGGGGCCCACGGGTGGGGCCATAAATGTGCAACAATTTTTAGTCTATTGCAACACCTATATTATTACCAATGGCAACACATTAGGTGTTACAAGTGTTACCAATGAAAAATATTTGCAACATATATATATATATATATATATATATATATATAGTACCTAAGGTAACAACTCCATTTTAACAAAATAAAAATGTAAATTTTATATTTAGCATTTCCCATTAAAAAATCCAACAAACCAATTAAGAGAAACCAACTACATAAACCAACTACATAATCCCATCATAAAAAAAAAAAAACTATATCTAATCACAAAACCAACCAACTACATCACCAAATACATATATACAAGTACTAGAAGAAAATAACTTGGTCATTTTTAACCAATTACATCATTGGATGTCTAAGACTTATATACAAATAGACTCTAAGAAACTATTATGCGGAACATTTATTCAATTAGCCAAGGATTAGCCAATTTGTCTGAGTTGGTGTCCATTCACAAAATTCACCTTCTTTGAACGAGAGAGCTGCAGAATGAAACAAGAAAGAAGAACCAATAATTAGTGATGGTTACTAAGCTTCCAAATAGGTAGCCTGTTAACAACTATCAGAAAAATAAGGTCTACAAACTAGTTGTTCTAAAGAAATAATTTGCCAAGTTTATTTATCTTGACCAAATTTGAAGGATCATTTATCAAATTCTGATACTTTTCAAGAATAAACTAAAGTATATAAAAGAACACCTACCTCCCTATTTCTCTAGGTTTAAAATCCAAGCACACTACTCTTCATTCGGCTTTCCAAGGAAAGCTTCAGAATATTTTTTAAGATCGTCTCGGTACTCTTACCTTCTTTGCGTTGTTTGTGCTATCTTTCACTTTGAGAGGATTTGACCAGAGTGGCTGCACCGTTAAGGAGTCAAAAGTTAAATTTCAATACCAAAATAGATAACAAGGCCAAAAAGAAGAACCCGGCAACTCTGGCTTTTCGCGGCAAGAACTTAAGAACAATAAAGCAGTCCTGGTGAAGAAGAAGAGTGCAACTCTGGCTTTTCGCGGCAAGAACTTTCTCATTAAGCTATGGTAGAACAAATTGGTCAGATCCTATAAGAGGAGAGTAAAAGCATACCTTTGCCGCGTCTTGGAGCTCGTGAAGGAAAGGTTGTTCATTGTTCATCTAATAAGTAACTAATAACAAAAATATTCATGTTCTTCGTAAGACAAGAGCTCAAATAGATTCACAAAATCAAGGGCTTAACGTAAAAATATGAGTACCGTAAATATAAGAAATATGAATATTTGATGAGACATGAAACCTAAGCAAAACATGAAAAAACTTGTAAACTGTTACCGGTTAAAATTTCAGGTTTGGCAGTGATATTTCCTGAGAAATTGCAGCATAATGAGCAAGACCCCAGCTGCCTCTTTAATAGCTAGAGCTGAAGGACCACAAGGTATGCTTACAATAGTTCTCCTAAAGTATTATGATGCAAAGTGAAAATTGGTACGCAAAACCAAAGATATCAAATAATTTTTTTAGGAAATACAGATCATGACAAAAATCGCAAACCATTTTCCAAAACGAGCCCCTTGCTTATAATATTCGGCAGATCTAGAAGCCAGTCCATCTAATCCCTGGCACCAAGATTCGTTGTTCGACCCAGGTAGTAGAACCAAACCCTGTCAAAACAGAAACGAAAAGGAAAAAAGACAAAAAAAACAAAAAGAAGAGAATAAATTAGACGACCATCATACGACTGTTTTATACACCGAAATTTCCAATACCGTATCAGTATGAATTTTTCTATACCAAAATTTTCAATCCATTATACGGTATAGGTAAAAGGTTCCGATATGATACAATATGCCATCCTTAAGTCAACGCCGAAACTTGGCAGGCGTCACAAGTGCTTTACAAATGTCCTACTGGAACGATAATCCGTCCAAACGCTGAGAAGAGATGATAATTTATCTTGATAGAATGACAATTCATGCTGAGAAGAGACGATAATTTATCTTGATGGAAGGGACAATTCAAACCTACATACGCTTAGGTTCTAGATGCAAGTAGTGATCAACCAAAGAACCGAAACCATCTCCTATAATCCACTCAACAATATCTTTTTTTCTCCAACACCAAAGACGCCAATTAAAAAAACATGCAAGCAAATAACAACATCATAAAGAGATGAAACTCAAAATGCAGAATAGTATATATCACTACGGTCCCCCACAATTTGTTTAGAGAACAAAATTCTGAATCCAAATAAAAACAAAACTCTCTACCACGATAGACTCGATAACAGAAATTTGTAAATAATAGATCGGTACCGAATGTCCTACTACATATTATGTGTGTGTATGTGAACTCGAATCCTGACTGTATACTGCACAAAGCAGTGAAATAAGAATAATCAAAATTAGTTTGACAGTTATATCAAATTTTCAGATTATATCTTCACATGGTTACTCAAATTAATAGTGTATGTTTAATGTATAAACTGTTAACCTAAACCCAGTCAAAAAAGGGAAATATTATGAATGAGGTACTGAAACTCTAAAAGAGAAATTACTCATAACCACATAAAACAGAAGCAATAATGTGTCTGTTCATTTTATCAACATTAATCAACCTTGACAAAATACATAAAATTCTCTTCACATAATTTAATACTGTAAGAAAAATCAAATAAATGCATACTTCACCAAGAACCGCAAACTTCTCCTAATTGCCTCCTGTAAATGATCTTCAGCTTCATCTGCTGAAATTTCTGAAACACAACATTGAGAACATCAAATTCCGTACTGATATCGGCTATTTATAAACTGTAATTCTTCATATGCAATGAAGGGATCAAAGCTTCGGGTGGGCACCCCAATACATGAGACTAACTAGTTTAACTTATTAGACTAACTAATACACGCAATCGCACCAATTGTTTTTTCCACATTTGGTAGACTATGTTCGTGCGTACACCTTCTCCACCAACCGAAGGCCCCCATGAAAAAGGACTGCGGTCAAGTCGATAAATGCCCACCGATATATACCAATTGCCAAACATTAAGAGTTGAAATCTCATCAAAAAAATAAAATGAGAGATAGAGATAGATGTACTCAACCTATGGTTTCCAATAAATGTATCTCGTGAGACATTCAGCATGAAATCCGTTGAAGTCCCGGACTTCAAATCTTTCTCATCAAAAAGCTTCAAATCATCATTTTTCCGATTCAAAAGCGTAATAAAAATTAAAAAAATCACGAAGACTTCACTAAAATATCGCTATAACAACATCCATTTTGATTCTTGCGGACCAACATAATCAATATGTGAAACAAACATTCGATGTCCCTTTTGAGTATTTAAATCCCCATACAGAATAAACAAGTACTGCAAAACTTTGTTACGTATTACATCACCGTGTCTTTCTCTTGATATAGCCTCTCAACATTGTTCAATGCATCTTGGCATCTATTACACCACTCTATCTGAAAAAAAAAAGTGAAGTCCAATAAAACAAATGTAAAACTCAGAAAGCTTAACTTTTTGCTTATTTTTTATTTGGAAACCAATAATCCTTTCACTTTTCCTGATGTTTTGCTTTATCTCATATTCAAACACACTTGACAACAGATTTTTTTAAAAGAAAAAATAGATAGTAGCCTCAATGATTAACGGAGTTACCGTCAACTTTCCTATTAAGATAAAGATGAAAAGCTACAATAGTGAGTCGTCAATAAAAGACATCACAAGTGTTTGCATCTGTAAGTTTTTTTGGCAAAGCAATCAAATTCAGAAAAAAGGAAAAACAGAAACCCATTACCAAAAAAAAAAAAGATTGGACAGTGGCCACACAGCTAATCCTGGAAAACCACAAGTTCGTGGCAAATTTGCTTAGGTACAGCTAGTTACAAGTTGAGCAACTAGAAAATAATAATAAACAAATAAAAAAAGATTTTAGCAAAAAAACCAATCCACCCAAACCTTCAACTGACCCAAATTACTGATCTGAGACAGGAACTAATACGAGCTTACGTGAAAAAATAACTTCAACAAATAAATGCTGATTCAATGAACATCGAAATACATTGAAGATAGTATCAGTATGAATGGAAAAAGAATCCCTTACGGCTGTTTTAATAAGCTCGTCGGTATAAGATCCGGTGCGGACGACCATCATACGGCGCGTGGGGACGCGCACAATCACTTTTTTAGGTAATTGCAGCGGAGACCATGGCTTCTTCCTCTTCCACCTAGAGTTGAATCTGGGATTTCGGATTCCCAAACCAGGTCCTTGAATCGTGCTCAGAAGAGGATGCCGCTCCGATCTACTCCGATTTAGGACATGGACGCCGCCGAGTTGAGCTGGCCATGGTCGCTGGAGATAGAACGTCCAGAAGCGCAAGTCGGCGGAAGAGGATGGGAACGGGGTAGGAGATGCAGGAGAGAGAGAGAGAGAGACAGAGAGAGAGAGAGAGAGAGAGAGAGAGAGAGAAGTGGGGAACGAGGTAAGAAATAAGTCTTGGTTTTGACCGATTAATATTTTTGTTCGGTTGGGCCAATGCCTTCTTCAATTTCCGGTCTCAAGACATACACTTCGCTATTGTAAAAATTTTTGATAAAAAAATAAATTTTCAGACTTTTTATTTCAGTAATTATCAAATTAGCGAAGACTTTGTAACTTTAAATTTCTAACTAGCTCCTACTTTTTTGTTATCATTTACTGAAGTCTATGTGGATTTTTTACTTCAGTAAATTGAAAAGCGAAGTTGTTGTTTGTTTTTACTTTGCTAATATACATTACCGAAGTCTTTGATGTTTATTCTACTAGTGCATTTATAATGTTAAATCTTCAATTAATATTAATAATCCTTTAAATTTTATGCAATATATTTTTATTTTCATTTTTAGTCATTATATCATAGTATTTTATAATGATTAAAATTATTATTATATGTAGACATTAAATTTTCAATTTTAATTATTTTGTAATTATTCATAGTTATTACAAGCTTTGATTTTTTTGAAACTATTTTTAATTATTTAAATCAAAATTTATTAGTTTTTAAATACTACTTTATTTTAAAACCTTTTCAATTCAAATTTATTAAAAATATTTTATTATTTACAAAATATATATATATAATTCATTATTTGATAGAATAATTTTTTTATAAAAATAGATTCAATGTTTTATAAATTAATTATTTTTAAAGTTAAAAATTTATTAAATACTTTATATAAAATTCAAAATTTTGTTTATTAGTACTCTAAGGTAACACATCTCATGGTGTTACTGAGAGTTACACCTTTTATAGTTAGAGTAACATATATTTCAGGATTTGGTAACACCATAACCCGAGCGTTGTGGTAGGTCCAAAATTTCATAGCTATGGTAACATCCAAGAAGGTAACACCCCTCCTTAAGTGTTGTAGAAAGCCATCTATGGCGTAGTGAGCAGTTGGAGGATCCTATGATTTCTCAAATCCAAGAGAATGTTCTTAAGGGAAAGTCTCATGGGTTTGTGATTCATGAGGATGGGTTATTGAGATTCCAGAGTCGGCTTTGTGTACCGAACGACTCGGAATTGAGACAGGGTATTTTGTGCGAGGCCCATGCTACACCTTACTCCGTTCATCCTGGTTCGAGTAAGATGTACAAGGACATGAGGAGGAATTCCTGGTGGAATGATATGAAGAAGGAGGTCGCACAGTTTGTAGCGAGATGTTTGACTTGTCAGCAGGTCAAAATCGAGCATCAGCGACCGGCTGGGTTATTGCAGTCACTTCCCGTTCCGGAATGGAAATGGAAAGATATCTCGATGGACTTCATCACGAGTTTGCCAAGATCGAGGTCGGGCATGAATATGGTTTGGGTGATTGTTGATCGTCTGACCAAGTCGGCACATTTTCTGGGCATCAAGGATACTTGGGGCCCGGAGAAGTTGGCTCTGTAATACCCAGTTGTAATTCATTTAATATCATTGAGTATTAATCATTTTGTAATTGTCACTCAGTAATTTTCACTCATTATTAATCACTCATCATTCATGATTCATTCACTTGCGTTCATTATTGGCATGTTGTAACCGTGTATTAGTTACCGATCGTCATTTCATCTTCGTTTGTAGATCGAGACGGGAGTATTATCATTTTCATCGTGATTGGTAGTCTTGTGCTGGAAGTATCATTTTTGACATGTGTTGGACTTATTTACTTCCACATACGTATGGTATGTCGAATCATTCATCAATCATATCGAAATCGGAATTGTCGAATTTTCACCATGTCCAGCAACGAGTTACGGCCGTAAGGATTTTCGGATACAACCGTAACAGGCGTTCGTTGATTTCAGGCCATTTTGGACGAACGGGACATACGGACGTAAGGTTGCGGCATACGGCCGTAAGTTGAGCAGGTACGGCCGTAAGGCTTGGCCGGATACGTCCGTACGTGTCGAGCAGGGCGCCCAGGCGTTTTTGGCCGAAGGCGAGATACGGCCGTAAGACGGGCAGGATACGGTCGTAAGGGATGTTCGTATTTTTCAGGATGTGTCGGACGAGGAGGACTTACGGCCGTCAGGGTTTCGGCATACGGCCGTAAGATGAGGCAAGTACGGCCGTAAGGTTTGGCCGAATACCGCCGTACGTTACAGGCACGGTGCCTGGTCCGTTTCAACGAAGGGGGCTTACACCCGTAAGTTTGGCCGAGTTACGGCCGTATCGGTCGAATTACGCCCGTAAGGTGTGTGGGTACGGCCATATGGATGTCAGCAGTTGTTCTGGACGAAGCCGAGTTACGGCCGTACGAGCTGGCTGGTTACGGCCGTAAGGCCGTTGACCTGGGATGTTACGGCCGTAAGTAGGCCGAGTTACGACCGTAACTTCCGGTAGTTTATAAGGCTTGGCCGGGACTTTTTTCTCATTTCCACCATTTCTTCATCCTATTTCCGAGAGAGAGGGTTTGTGGGAGATATCTTCATCATAAATCACTTGAGTACTCGATTTTCATCATCTTCAATCGGTTGTGAAGCTTGGATAGTCGATCTCACGCGATTTCATCGGATCAAAGTACTTGGATCTTCAAAGGTAATATTCATCAAACCTCTTGGATTTCGATTTTGTGTTGATATAGGATGTTTTAGACGTTATAATCATGTTGTACGAATAGATATACATATGATTATGAGTATGTATGAATATTCATCGGATTATTGAAAGGTTATTCAAGAACACTTTGAATATTGAGTTGGATTTGGGGGTTTTCGATTAAATGTTGTTGAAATCACGAATTTGGATATTCATATTGGATTATTGATCGTATTGAAGATGTTTTGTTGGTTTGAAACACTTCTTGGGGATTTGATATTCGTATTATTGAGGTTTTGTTGTAAACAATCGAAGATTGACCACAACGTGTTCGATATAATGCCCCAATGATCTTGGTTTAGTCGTATCGACGTTTTGAGTTCGTTATATTTGTGTTTGATTTGTATGTTGAATGGATTGTTGGTATTTGTATTATTCAAGGTTGTTCGATCGACCAACATCTCATTTAGGACGTTGTTCGTGGAAGGACATTTTTCATCGGTGTTGAGTAAGTTAATTCTTACTCGGTTAAAAGGATATTCATTCCTTTCGTTGTTGTTCATTCATAATTATAGTTCATTCATAATGTATTAACCGTATTGAGACTTGTAATTGTCAATTAATCACTTCAATCACGAGGAACGACGGTTCCAATCATTTCATTGAGCTATCATTCATTTCACCATCATTTCATCTCGGTGAGTCATTATTGATTTCGATGTCACTTTGTTATCTCGTGGCATTCCGAGTCATACTGGCGTGCCGGTTGGTATGGGTAGGATTTTCATGTCGGGCACATTTAAGTCGTGTGTTGGTTGTTGGCCTCACATTGGACTGTGCACACGAGTCAATTGTTTCGTGAGACTGATTAGGTACAAGACCACATGTGTATTCGATCGATACTCGTTCGTGGCTTGTGTGTAGTGTGGCGCCACCCTTTGAGCCGTACCGTTAGTTCATTCATACAGCATGTTTGATTGCGTATGTTTTCAACAGGATTGAGTTATAATCTGACCGATTCACTTTTGATCACATGTGTTCGATGGTTTGAGATTATGATCGAACTTGTGGTTTATACATCATATATGATTGTGTTTATTCAACTCTTGAGGATTGTCATTCTCTGTAACTGACCCCGTTGGGGGATTTTGTTTTCAGGTCATGGCAACGCAAAAGCACAGGAATAGAACGTTGATGGCAAGGAGTCCCAGTGATACTAGTAGGGGGCCCCAATCCTTCCAGTCATTCATGTTGTCGTCATTTATTTTTCCGCTGCAGATTTCCATTTGGATACTCCGTTTCATTCAGTGTTGTGTATTTTATCTTCATATAAAATATACATGTATTCGGTATTATCTTGGGTGTGTTATAATGAAACTCCCCATCGGAGTAATTTATGATATAATGTGGTTCGGTACTACAATTATATTATTCAATTCATTAATTTTCATTCGCCTGGTGGGTCCCAGTCGGGGGTCCACGGTAGTGTAATATCCGCCTAGTTTGGGGTGTTACAGAGTTGGTATCGGAGCGTGGTTTTGAATACTACCTTCCGAGTCATGTCTCATTTGAAATCATCGTTCATCAGACTAGTATCATTGGACTTTCACGTCACGTGTGACCTGTGCAAGAGCCGAGCCATTCAGACCAAAGAATAGTAAGGTTTCCTAATTTATCATTTTCATTTTAATCATGTTGATCATGTTAACTCATTAATCACTCAATTCATTTCATCACTCAGTTGTTGATCTTGAGGATCATATCATTAATCGTATTAACTTGTTCAAAATAATCATTTCAAGAATTTCATCAGATAATCATGACACCTCAGTTAATCATTCATGTAATCACTGTGTTAGAGCGCATATGCTCATTTTTATCATTTCATGACGTAAATCATAATGCGGTACTCATACGAGATCTATGATTATCTTGCGACCTTCCTACTTCAGTATGGAGAGAGCTGTCAGGGGATGCACGGGGAGAGGCCGCGGTGCGGGCCGAAATCCGGGAAATAATCACTCACTGCCAGGAAGTCGAACCCAGGACTCAGCTCGATCGGAATATGTTCGGGTTGATCCACTCACTTTTATGCAGGTCATGATGACCCATATGCAATTGCAAAATCATCATTGCGCCACTCTGGCCGAATTAATCGAGAGAAGCCTCCCGTGTGAGCCTGCTGCTAAGGAAATTGCTGAGCAACAACCTTCATCTGTCAGCAGGAAATCAACAAAGCGTAATCAATCCGAACGCGGTCAGTCTACCCTCAAGAAGCCTCGTGCGGGCCCTAACGTTTTTGAGCGACCTCCTACGGCGCCTAATTAATCCTGCGGGATCTCAGCCCCAAGCGGCCAGATCAGCCATCACCTGTTTCAATTGTGGAGGACCGGGTCATGTCAGCACCAAGTGCCCGAGGCAGACTATCACGTGCCATAAATGTGTAATTGCTGGGCATAAGGCCCGTTTTTGCCGAAGAGACTCCAAGAATACTCCGGCGGCATTTCAGGCCCCGAAGTAGTCAGCCGTTCAGAATCAAGCTACTCAGTCAGTGTCGTTTAGAACGACAGGAGCGAATAAAGGCGGAGCTCATATGTATCAGACGGGAGCGTCCGGTTCGGGGGCCGGCAAATCCTGAATTCACGCGATGAAGAGGACCGACGATCCGGTGGCCCGAATGATCTCAGGTATACTCGCAATTTTATCTCAACCTGTGTGTACCCTTTTTGATACTGGTGCATCGCATTCATTCATTTCCGAATCATATTTGAATAGCCTTCACTTAGATAGTCCTATTAATTGTGGACCTTATATCATTGGTCTACCTGTCGGTAGAAGAATTTTCGAAAATCATGAGGTTAAGAACTGACCGAATTAAGCTTAATGACCGCGATTGGTTGGCGGACCTAATCGTGGTGGATTTACCTAAGGACGAGGTAATTTTGGGTATTAGTGGGATGGATCGTCATGATGCCATCCTCAGTGTTTGTAAGCATATGGTCACTATCATTTCTGTCGTTGGATTCGAGTATGTATTTCAGGGAGGTGATCCTCGTTGTTCCGGAATAATCATTAATATGATGAAAGCAGTGAAACTACTCAACCAGGGTTGTTCAATCATTCATTATATATCATTGTCATCGATTGACCATTCTAAGGCAATCGAGATGTTCCATCATTCCTTATAACATTGTCATCGATTGACTATTTTAAGTCAATTGAGGTGTTCAATCATTCATTGTATCATTGTCATCGATTGGACGTTCTAAGGCAATCGAGGTGTTCAATCATTCATTGTATCATTGTCATCGATTGGCCGTTCTAAGGCAATCGAGGTGTTCAATCATTCATTGTATCATTTTCATCGATTGGCCGTTCTAAGGCAATCGAGGTGTTCAACCATTCGTGGTACCATTGCTATCAATTGATGACGTACTCCCAGACGAGCTACCTGTTTTACCTCCACCGAGGGAAATGGAATTCACGATAGAGTTGGATCCTGGTACGTCTCCATTATCGAAGGCACCGTACCGGATGGCCCCGACTGAAATCCAGGAATTGAAGAATCAATTAGAGGATTTGACCGAGAAGGGTTATATCCGACCGAGTGCGTCCCCATGGGGAGCACCAGTGTTGTTTGTCAAGAAGAAGGATGGTTCGTTTCGTGTGTATATTAATTATCGGGAGTTGAACAGGGTGACGATCAAGAATAAGTATCCTCTACCCCGTATTGATGATCTCTTAGATCAACTTCAAGGAGCTTCAGTAATTTCCAAGATCGACTTAAGATCTGGATATCACCAGTTGCGCATTCGAGAGTCGGATATCACGAGGGCGGCAATTCGAACACGCTATGGCCATTATGAGTTCGTGGAGTTAATTAATGCACTAATGCACCTGTGGTATTCATGGAGTTAATGAATCGAGTCTTCATCGAATTTTTGGATCAGTTCATGGTTGTCTTTATTGATGACATTTTAATTTATTCTTGTGACCGGGAGGAGCACGAGTTTCACCTTCATCAGGTGCTCGACGTGTTGAGACGAGAGCGACTTTTTGGGAAGTTTTCCAAATGTGAGTTCTGGATGTCCGAAGTGACGTTTCTCGGGCATGTAATTTCATCAGACGGAGTTCATGTCGACCCTCAAAAGACGGAGGTTATCCGAGATTGGTTACCTTCGAAGAATGCTAAGAAAATCCGAAGCTTTCTCGGATTAGCCGGTTATTATCGGCGATTTGTGGAAGGATTTGTGGCTTATAGTGATGCGTCCGGACAGGGTCTCGGATGTGTACTAACGCAAGATGGGAAGGTTATTGCCTATGCTTCACGGCAATTGAGACCTTAAGAGGTTAATTACCCGACCCACGACCTGGAGCTAACAGCCATGGTTTTCGCGTTGAAGATTTGGCGTCATTACCTTTATGGCGTCACCTGTCAGATATTCACCGATCATAAGAGTTTGAAGTATATATTTACTCAGAAGGAGTTAAATATGCGACAGGGGCGGTGGTTGGAACTAATCAAAGATTATGATATCGAGATCCTGTACCACCCGGGTAAGGCAAACGTGGTTGCCGATGCCTTGAGTCGTAAGTCAGTCCATAAGCAAATGCTTGCTCGTTTGACAGTCCAGAAGGAGTTTTAGCAGGAATTTCTTAGACCCGAGATTGAGGTATGGCTTCAGCGAGTGCAAGGGAAACTTTGCATGTTAGAGATTTCATCGCCACTTGACGAGGCAATCAGAGCGAATCAGGGTTCAGACCCATCATTGTTGCGCATCCGTGAGAATGTGGCTCAGGGGAAGCCCCCGGGTTTGTGGTCCACGAGGATGGACTATTGCGATTCAAGAATCGGTTATGCGTACCGGCGAATGACGAGTTGAAAAACTCGATTTTGAGAGAAGCTCATGCTACCCCTTACTCCATTCATCCTGGGTCTAGCAAGATGTACCAAGACTTGAAACAAAATTACTGGTGGAGTAATATGAAGCGAGAAGTCGCAGAATTTGTTTTGAGATGCTTAACCTGTCAGCAAGTCAAGATTGAACATCAGCGATCGGCGGGTATACTGAAACCGCTCCCTATTCCAGAGTGGAAGTGAGAATATATTTCTATGGACTTCATCACGAGTTTGTAGACGATTCGTCGTGGCAGGAATACAATTTGGGTGATTGTGGACCGTTTGACTAAGTCAGCTCATTTCCTTGAGATTAAGGATACGTGGGGTCCTGAGAGACTGGCCCAGTTGTTCATCAAAGAGATAGTGAGATTGCATGGTACTCCTAAGAGTATCGTTTCCGATCGTGACGTACGGTTCGTGTCTCATTTTTGGAAATCAGTTCATCGTGCTATGGGAACTCAGCTTAATCTCAGTACCGCTTTTCATCCTCAGTCCGACGGACAATCAAAGAGGACTATTCAGACATTGGAGGACATGTTGAGGGCATGCGTCCTCGATTATAAAGACAATTGGGAAGCCCAATTATCGTTGATTAAGTTCACGTACAATAATAGTTGGCATGCTTCGATTAAGATGGCACCTTATGAGGCCTTGTACGGTCGTCGTTGTCGATCTCCTTTGTGTTGGGACGACTTATCAGAATCAATCAGCACCGAACCCGATATGCTTATAGCCGCCCGTGACAAGGTATCTTTGATCAGGAGTCGTCTGTTGATCGCTCAGAGTCGACAGAAATCATATGCAGATAATCGTCGTCGACCATTAGAGTTCGAGACAGGTGACCATGTTTTGGTCAAGGTCTCCCCGAGTCGTGGTATCTTCCGTTTTGGGAAGAGGGGAAAGTTGAGTCCGAGATTCATTGGACCGTTTGAGATTTTGGATCGAGTAGGCGAGTTAGCTTATCGATTGGCCCTACCTCCGGTGTTGAGCCGAATTCATAATGTGTTTCACGTATCTCAGTTACGGAAGTATGTTGCCGACCCGAGCCACATACTTCAGTTCGACGAAATCGAGATCGCCGATGATCATTCATATGAGGAGCGTCCTATACGAGTATTAGAACGACGAATCAAACAGTTGAGGAACAAGACGATTCCTTTGGTAAGATCCAGTGGTCTAGACACGGAGTCGAAGAGGCTACTTGGGAAACCAAAGTTAGTATGCGAGAGAGTTATCCCGAGTTGTTTGACCCTTAGTTTCGAGGACGAAACTCTTTTTAAGGGGGGGAGTATGTAATACCCGGTTGTAATTCATTCAATATCATTCAGTATTAATCAGTCTGTAATTGTCACTCAGTAATTTTCACTCATTATTAATCACTCATCATTCATGATTCATTCATTTGCGTTCATTGTTGGCATGTTGTAACCGTTTATTAGTTACCGATCGTCATTTCATCTCCGTTTGTAGATCGAGACGGGAGTATTATCATTTTCATCGTGATTGGTAGTCTTGTGCTGGAAGTATCATTTTTTACATGTGTTGGACTTATTTACTTCCACATACGTATGGTATGTCGAATCATTCATCAATCATATCGAAATCGGAATTGTCGTATTTTCACCTTGTCCAGCAACGAGTTACGGCCGTAAGGATTTTCGGATACGGCCGTAATAGGCGTTCGTTGATTTCAGGCCATTTTGGACGAACGGGACTTACGGCCGTAAGGTTGCGGCATACGACCGTAAGTTGAGCAAGTACGGCCGTAAGGCTTGGCCGGATACGGCCGTACGTGTCGAGCAGGGCGCCCTGGCATTTTTGGCCGAAGGAAAGATACGGCCGTAAGATGGGCAGGATACGGCCGTAAGGGATGTTCGTATTTTTCAAGATGTGTCGGACGAGGAGGACTTACGGCCGTAAGGGTTTCGGCATACGGCCGTAAGGGTTTCGGCATATGGCCGTAAGATGAGGCAAGTACGGCCGTAAGGTTTGGCCGGATACGGCCGTACGTTACAGGCAGGGTGCCTGGTCCGTTTCGATGAAGGGGGTTTACGCCCGTAAGTTTGGCCGAGTTACGGCAGTATCGGTCGAATTACACCCGTAAGGTGTGCGGGTACGGCGGTATGGAAGTCGGCAGTTGTTCTGTACGAAGCCGAGTTACGTCCGTACGAGCTGGCTGGTTACGGCCCGTAAGGCCATTGACCTGGGATGTTACGGCCGTAAGTAGGCCGAGTTACGGCCATAACTTCCGGCAGTTTATAAGGCTTGGCCGGAACTTTTTACTCATTTCCACCATTTCTTCATCCTATTTCCGAGAGAGAGGGTTTGTGGGAGATATTTTCATCATAAATCACTTGAGTACTCGATTTTCATCATCTTCAATCGGTTGTGAAGCTTGATAGTCGATCTCACGCGATTTCATCGGATCAAAGTACTTGGATCTTCAAAGGTAATATTCATCAAACCTCTTGGATTTCGATTTTGTGTTGAGATATGATGTTTTGGACGTTATAATCATGTTGTACGAAGAGATATACATATGATTATGAGTATGTATGAATATTCATCGGATTATTGAAAGGTTATTCAAGAACACTTTGAATATTGAGTTGGATTTGGGGGTTTTCGATTAATTGTTGTTGAAATCACGAATTTGGATATTCATATTGGATTATTGATCGTATTGAAGATGTTTTGTTGGTTTGAAACACTTCTTGGGGATTTGATATTGGTATTGTTGAGGTCTGGTTGTAAACAATCGAAGATTGGCCACAACGTGTTCGATATAATGCCCCAATGAACTTGGTTTAGTCGTATCGACGTTTTGAGTTCGTTATATTCGTGTTTGATTCGTATGTTGAATGGATTGTTGGTATTTGTATTATTCAAGGTTGTTCGATCGACCGACATCTCATTTAGGACGTTGTTCGTGGAAGGACATTCTTCATCGGTGTTGAGTAAGTTAATTCTTACTCGGTTAAAAGGATATTCATTCATTTCGTTGTTGTTCATTCATAATTATAGTTCATTCATAATGTATTAACCGTATTGAGACTTGTAATTGTCAATTAATCACTTCAATCACGAGGAACGACGGTTCTAATCATTTCATTGAGCTATCATTCATTTCACTATCATTTCATCTCGGTGAGTCATTATTGATTTCGATGTCACTTTGTTATCTCGTGGCATTCCGGGTCCTACTGGCGTGCCGGTTGGTATCGGTAGGATTTTCATGTCGGGCACATTTAAGTCGTGTGTTGGTTGTTGGCCTCACATTGGACTGTGCACACGATTCGATTGCTTCGTGAGACTGATTAGGTACAAGACCACACGTGTATTCGATCGATACTCATTGGTGGCTTGTGCACGGACACATATCCATCCCGGGCGTATTGTCGCGCCACCCTTTGAGCCATACCGTTAGTTGATTCATACAGCATGTTTGATTGCGTATGTTTTCAACTGGATTGAGTTATAATCTGACCGATTCACTTTTGATCACATGTGTTCGATGGTTTGAGATTATGATCGAACTTGTGGTTTATACAGCATATATGATTGTGTTTATTCAACTCTTGAGGATTGTCGTTCTGTGTAACTGACCCCGTTGGGGGATTTTGTTTTCAGGTTATGGCAAGGCAAAAGCACAGGAATAGAACGTTGATGGCAAGGAGTCCCAGTGATACTAGTAGGGGGGCCCAATCCTTTCAGTCATTCATGTTGTCGTCATTTATTTTTCCGCTGCAGATTTCCATTTGGATACTCCGTTTTATTCAGTGTTGTGTATTTTATCTTCATATAAAATATACATGTATTCGGTATTATCTTGGGTGTGTTATAATGAAACTCCTCATCGGAGTAATTTATGATATAATGTGGTTCGGTACTACAATTACATTATTCAATTCATTAATTTTCATTTGCCTGGTGGGTCCCAGTCGGGGGTCCACAGTAGTGTAATATCCGCCTAGTTTGGGGTGTTATAGGCTCATGTGTTTATTGCGCAGATTGTGAGGCTTCACGGTACTCCGAAGTTTATTGTTTCGAATCGGGATGGCCGTTTTGTATCGCACTTTTGGCAGGCGGTGCATAAGGCGTTGGGTACTCGTTTGCGTTTGAGTACCTCTTTTCATCCCCAGTCAGATGGACAGTCAGAACGCACCATCCAGACGTTCGAGGATATATTGCGTGCTTGTGCTCTCGACTGGAGCAGTGACTGGGAGGAACATTTGTCATTGATCGAATTCACGTACAACAATAGTTGGCACGCGTCGATCCAAATGGCACCGTATGAGGAGATTTATGGGCGGCGTTGTCGATCGCCGATTTGTTGGGATGAGGCATCCGATTTGGTCGGGACCGAACCAGATATCGCTCTAGAGACGAGGAGGAAGGTGGAATTGATTCGGGAACGAATGTTGACTGCTCAGAGTCGACAGAAGTCATATGCCGACGTCCGTCGTCTACCTTTGTAGTTCGAGGTGGGAGACCACGTTTTGCTAAAAGTGTCACCGACGAGGGGAGTCTTCCGCTTCGGGAAGAAGGGAAAGTTGAGTCCGAGATTTATTGGGCCCTTTGAGATCCTCGAGAGAGTCGGTGATTTGGCATACCGTTTGGTATTACCTCCGGCCTTGAGTCATGTTAATAGCTCTTTTCATGTTTCCCAGCTGAGGAAATATATTACGCATCCTAGTCACATCATCGACTATGGCGAGATTGATGTCACCGAGGATATTACCTTTGAGGAGCATCCCTTGAAGATTTTGGAGCACCATGAGAAGCGATTGAGGCATAAGACCATCCCTTTGGTCAAGGTACAGTGGTCGAGGCACGGTGTCGAGGAGGCAACTTGGAAAACCGAGGATACCATGCATGCTAGGTACCCCGAGTTGTTTGTTTCTTAAGTTTCGGGACGAAACTTATTTTTAGAGTGTATAATGTAATATCCGTATTTTTTTCGTTCCCGGTATTTTTCATTTTGGTATATTATCGTATTGTATATTACCGTATTGGTATTTTTGAGAACACTTATTTCTGGACTGTTGTCATTCTATTCTCGTAATTGTTGTTTGGAACCGCCGTTTCAGGGTTGTCGTGGACACATCCTATGTTAATATGCTTGTTGTGAGCTGCCGTTTGATGTTTCGTTCGTGTTTCGATGTTTTGGGGCCGTTATTATTCCGTTCCTAGCGCACGCTATCGTTCTTGTTTAGCACACACTAACTACCATATAGTAGCACACGCTACGTTTGCTTCGTAGCGCGCGCTAGCGAGTCGAGTCTAGAAGTGGCAGTGAGTTTGGTTCTGGTCTCTGCTCTCTGGACAGACAGATTAGCGCACGCTACATTTTTTAGCGAGCGCACGTTGTTGTTGCGGACTAGCGCACGCTAGGTGTCCGGTAGCGCGCGCTAACGCGATAGTCCAGTACTGGGAAATTGCTTATGGACTCGGTTTGGTCTCCAGGTAGTGCACACTATGGCCCGATAGCGCGCACTACCGAGAGGCTATTAGCGCACGCTATATTTTTGGTAGTGCACGCTAGCGGTCCAGAATTATAGGTCCTGGACCGGGGTGTTAACTTTCTGGACTGGAGTTTCGACCGATAGCGCACGCTAACTTTTAAGGTTAGCGCACACTAACGCTCCCTGGCTATAAAAACCAGGGAGTTGACCCAGACTCTCATTTCACTCTCTTTTTCTCTCTTCTGAGCCATTTGAAGCGTTGGAATTCCTAGCCATCATTTTCTTGTGTTCTTGGTGAAGATTAACAACACCAACACTTATTATTCATCTTTAATCCAAGGTAATCTCTTAGAACCCTATTTTTAGGATATTTGGGGGGTTTTGAGTTTTCGTCCGATTATTCCGTATTGTTGACTAATCCATGATAAATATGATTAATCTAGTTGGTATTTATGGTTTTCCTACGGATTCATCGTATATTTCGTGGTATTTGCGTAATCGATAGGGTTCGGTTGCGGTCCGCCCTCGTCGTTGTTTTTGTACGAATATACATGAATCGTAGGAGGGTTTTCGGGTGTATTCCATTTCATACTCATTTAGAGTTGGTTGTGATTGTGTTCTTCGAATCTCTAGGTTCGTGGTTGTCGGTTCCTAGCGTTCGTCGGTGATTTTCCTTTCCGTTTGTTGCGTCGTCAATTACTCAAGGCAAGTATTTTTGGAAACCTTTATGCTTAACATGAAATGGTGATGTATATTGGGTGTGCTTTTCTCACCTCAGGAGGGTCCGACGGGCCTCGAGGGAATCTAATGGTATAGCCCTGGATTCACGAGTTTGTTTCGCTAGCCAGCACGGGAGGGTCCTTAGAGGCCTGGAGCGGGATTAATGGTATAGCCCTATTCCCAAGGTGATACGCGTGCGTGATTTGTTTTATGATATGGCCAGCTGGGGAGGGTCCTTAGAGGCCTCGAGCGGGATCAATGGTATAGCCCTTTTCCCAAGGCAAATTGATTGACTGTTTGTTTCCGGAAAAGACATATCTGGTTTTTGGTTTTGAAATGAATTTGGTGCATTGTACTATGAAATGTGTAAGAGAATGGTTTGCCTTGATTACTTGTACTAGCGTAATTGCTAACCCCTTTGGGGGACCCGTTTTGGGGAAATTCTTGTTAAGAATTTCAGGTTATGTTCAGCCGGACGAGCGGGCGCTGGGACAGAACGAGGATGCTGGCCAGGGTCGTTGACATGTGTATTTGAGTCTTTTATTTACGTTATTCTTTTCGATATGGTTCTTGTCTACTTTATAAACTTATAGATTGTACTCGCGAGTACTTAGGCTTTTCCCTTCGGATTGTGATTTGTATTCGTTGAAGTTATTTATGTTTGTCGGTGTTGATTATTCCGCCGGTTGTACCGGACGTGTTATTTGATTTTCATCGGGATGACGTGTGTTTTTACTGTGGTAATTCGTGTCTAGCCTGGTGGGTCCCATGTAGGGATCCACGGCACTGTAATATACCTTGAATATCTCGGGGGTGTTACAAACTTGAATTCAACAACCGTATTGTATCTCAATAATACAAGATCCATAATACGTCATCGCAACTCACAAATACATAAGCACAATCCATGTTCAACCCAATCCGTCATAAAAAATATCAAATCTCTATCAATGATAATCTAGTACCAATCTAAACGAGTGTAAAATATAAATAATATCTCAATAAATACAAATACACAAGACATAATGATAAATCCATCGCCTGCTGTATTCAAGCCTCTACGTAGCACTAGAGATCTTAGAGGATCATTCTTAATTGGATTATAGTTCTCATTCTCATATACCACATATTAGATTCATAATCCTCTTCACCCTAGCCTCTACGTAATACTAGATATTACAAAGGATCATTTCTAGTTGGATTTATTTCTCAACACACAATCCACATCATAATATCTCAATCACAATATAGAAATATAACACGAAACTCGGATCCTTGTTAGAATTGGACTCCTAGATTAACACGTGTTGGAGTATTATTGGTCGGTATCACCGTTTGGAGATAGAGTTGTAAAACTCTTTCGCATTGCGGAAGCGATTTAAGTAAAGTGCAGAAAATAAATTGATACAAGGATTTATAGAGGTTCGGCCAAACGTGCCTACGTCCTCTCTCAATATCTTTATCAATAGGATGAAGATCAACCTATGCACCTCTCTTTTATCGGTCGAGGGATTACCATTACAAACTTGTCTTCTATAGGTCCAAAGTTAAACCGTACAATCTTTCTTCTATCGGTCGAGATATTACCGCTTGTACTTATCTTTGTGTGGGTCCAAGTTAAACCGTTTTCGTTTTCTATTGGACAAGGAATCAACCACTCTAGCTTTCTATGGGACTAGATAAACCTCACTTAGATATCGATTGCGATTCTAACAATGTCGGATCCTTGATCTTAATAACACCGAATCCAATCGTATCTTTTCTTTTTCCTCTCATGTATGTTTTCGTGAATCCTCACTCAAACACTTAAAATTAAGCACAATTACAACAACAAGAATGTGTATAACAATATCACAAGTATAGACGATTTTCTCAAGGTTGTTGTTATGAAACAATACCATAGGAATGGTATTTATAGGCTCAAGGGCTCAACTAGCCGTTAGCTCTACAGACTGCATTACGGCCATTATCTGCTTCCCATTATGTCCGTTAATCAACTTACGTACGTTAAAGTTTCTACTTTACGTACGTTATCATGTATGCAATTTAGTCTAGTAGCATCCTTCTCTCTTCATTACGTACGTTATCTTCTTCATCATTACGTACGTTAAGTATACATCATTGCTGAGGTCATATGTCCGTTGTAGCTTTTCTGACTTTGACTCTTCCAACGTTCATTTGGTTTGAACTCTGAAAACCTTCATTACGTACGTTAGCATGATACCATTACGTACGTTAACCTTCTTGTTTTACGTACGTTAACTTTACTTCTGACCAGCTTTTCACTCTTCGTCTTCTTCGTTGTTTTGTTTCGCTTCATTGTTGTTTTCTTAGATTAAACAACTCAATCATCAGAACACTTTTATATATGTATGGAATAGAATATTCCAACAATCTCCCCCTTTTGATAATTACAAAACAACACTTCGTCAATGGGATTTACCTGCAAAATACAAAAATATGTATATGTGTACAGACCAAAGTTTTCGACTTTGTCCATTTCATTAGTTTCTTCTTCCATTTCTTTTTCGACTCCTTCTTTCCTTTTCTTTTTCTTTTCGAATTTTTTTTCTCATCATGTTTTCGACGTCTCCTCATTTTTCTTATCAACTTCCTTTTCGACTTTTCTTCGATTTCTCCCCCTTTTGGGGTTAATCCCATTCTTCTCCTTTTCTCCTTTCTCCCCCTTTTTGTCTTCATCAAAAAGTGTAATAAATGATAATAAAATGATAATAAATGCATAAAAGGGTAAAAACTACCCCGAAAAATACATCTCCCCATTAAAATATAAAAACCCCCCTGAGTTAAATATCAATTTGATAAAAATCAATTCTTGGGGATCCAACCGAGAGTTGGTTTTTGTTTTGAGACATAGACGATATTTGGAATAAAAGTTCCTTTTGGAATCCAAATTTTCTTAGGTTTTATCGTCCGTCGTGGGCTTTTGCAATTTGAAATATGGTGCCCAATTTTCAAACATTTTTCACAATGGGGTATTTTGAAATTTACGGATTCATTTTTAGAATGTTGTTTGAATCCTATCCCCTATTTGTTCAACGTAAACTTTTGTAACAAGAGAATTTGTTCAAATTTCTCGTTTCCACACGATAATTTCTTTGTTAAATTTTTCAGCTCGGTTTGAACTTTTGAGAGATCATCCTTTAAAATATTTTCATTTTTAACGCATTTTGAATGATCGGACTCGATAAACTTTCCCTTTTCAAGAATTTTGGAATTTTCAATTTCCAATGAAGGGATTTAATTTCAGCAAAAGCATTTTGATAGTCCGTATGAAATAATTCAAATGCTTCAAAAAGTTCGTCGTAAGAATTACTTACTTGGCTTTCGACGTCGTTATCGTCGAATGAGCTTCGTGCCATGAGAGCGATATTATTTTGATTGTTAAAATCATCATCTTCGTCTTCATCGCCCCATGTTGCAATTAAAACCTCCTTCTTGGGTTTCGCTCGGCAATTCTTCGCAAAGTGGCCTGGTTTTCCACATAATCGACAAGAATTGTCGAATTTCTTATATTCGCCCACTTGGACGTCCTTCTTTCTCCGGTTTAATAAGTGTTGGAACTTATTAATATTCTTGGCATAATATGCCGATTCTTCGTCGCTATCATCCACCGGAATTTCTTCTCTTTTTGACATCTTAGCCTTCATGGCTATTGATCGTTCCTTCGGCTTTGGCTTGACACTTCGTGATTTTAAAACTATTTCATAATTAATTAGCGAACCAACGAGGGCGCTAAAATCAAGCGTATTGAGATCTTTAGATTCCTTGATCGCAGTCACGGTGCCGTCCCATTCGCTAGGTAGTGATCATAATTTTTTTTTGACTTTTTCACTACTAGATAATGGTTTACCGAACGAAGCTAGTCCAATGGTGATGACCGCAAATCGGTCGAGCATGTTGGTGATGGACTCGTCACCCTTCATCATGAATAGCTCGTAGTCATGGAGAAGCATATTGATCTTCATCTCCTTGACTTGAGTTGTCCCTTCGTGTGTTATTTCAAGAATTTTCCATATCTCTTTAGCACTTTCACACGATGAGATATGATTGAGCTCTTCTGGATTTAAGGCACAATATAGAAGTTGAGTGGCCTTACAATTTAGATGGTCATTCTTCCAATCCTCGTCATTATATTCTTCGAAACTCTTAAGAGATCCGTCGGTTTTGATTGGAACTTCCGGGCCAAGACAAATGATCTTCCAAATCTCTATATCATAGGCACGAATAAAGATAGACATCTTTTTCTTCCATGTCATATAATTTGATCCATCAAAGAATGGTGGTTGGTTCAAAGCAAGACCTTCGACCGGAAGAAATTTGAATGCCATTTGGATCTTCTCCTCGGATGTTAAGCCGCTTATTGGAGGTACCGCTCCGATACCAATTGTTGGAGTACTATTGGTCGGTATCGCCGTTTGGAGATAGAGTTTTAAAACTATTTCGCGTTGCGGAAGCGATTTAAGTAAAGTGCAGAAAATAAATTGACACAAGGATTTATAGAGGTTCGGCCAAACGTGCCTACGTCCTCTCTCAGTATCTTTTTCAATAGGATGAAGATCAACCTCTGCACCTCTCTTCTATCGGTCGAGGGATTACCGTTACAAACTTGTCTTCTATAGGTCCAAGTTAAATCGTACAATCTCTCTTCTATCGGTCGATATATTATCGCTTGTACTTGTCTTTGTGTCGGTCCAAGTTAAACCGTTTTCCTTTTCTCTTGGACAAAGAATCAACCACTCTAGCTTTCTATGGGTACTAGATAAGCCTCACTTAGATATCGCTTGCGATTCTAACAATGCCGGATCCTTGATCCTAATAACACCGAATCCAATCATATCTTTTCTTTTTCCTCTCGTGTATGTTTTCGTGGATCCTTACTCAAACACTTACAATTAGGCACAATTACAACAACAAGAATGTGTATAACAATATCACAAGTATAGACGATTTGCTCAAGATTGTTGTTATGAAATAATACCATAGGAATGGTATTTATAGGCTCAAGGGCTCAACTAGCCGTTAGCTCTACAGACTGCATTATGGCCGTTATCTGCTTCCCATTACGTCCGTTAAACAACTTACGTACATTAAAGTCTCTACTTTACGTACGTTATCATGTATGTAATTTAGTCCAGTAGCATCCTTCTCTCTTCATTTTGTACGTTATCTTCTTCACCATTACGTACGTTAAGTATACGTAATTGCTGACGTCATATGTCCGTTGTAGCTTTTCTGACTTTGACTCTTCCAACGTTCATTCTCGATTACATCCTCGTAGTCATCATTTCTAATAATTATCACCAATATTGTAATATCCGTATTTTTCTTTTCCTTGTATTTTCGTTTTTGGTGTATTTCTCGGTCGTAGTGACCCTCGTGTATCTTTCAGTGTGTCCTTCCTGTCAAACTGTTGAACTATATTCTTGTTATTGTTGTGCGAAACCGCCGTTTCGGGGTTGCCGTGGATCCATTTCGTGTTATTAGTCCCCAAATATTGATTCCTATCGTTTTATTCTCTTTCCGGATCATTTTTATCATTTTGGGACCCAAAATGGGGTGTGGGCCGCGGCACAAGGTGCGTGCGCCGCGGTACACAAATTTCTCCAAATAATGGTCGAGCGATGCATGCTGTGCCGCGGCACACCCATCCGGTGCCGCGGCACGGTGCCGAGCCGATGCCGCGGCACACCTATCCGTGCCGCGGCACACTCGTGTCTTCTCGCGACCAAAACCAAATCAGACCGTGTGCCGCGGCACACGCAGTATGGCCGCTGCACAACGCGAAACACAGGAGTATTTTCTTGGCACGTGCCGCGGCACACTTTGGGTGTGCCGCGGCACACGAAGCGGTCAATTGTGCGGATTCGTCTTTATTAGACGAAATCGGCCGACTTTTCCCCATTTTCACTGCGCGAGCGAGAGAGAGAGAGAGAGAGAGCATAGGGGAGAGAACTCTCAAGCATTCTTCATTCGGGAGTCGAGTTTTAAAAATTTCTCATAGGTTGTAAATCACGGGCAATCAATCTAACGCGCGTTCTACGGATCTTGGTACTCGTATCATCCAAGGTAATATTATAAAAACCTAACTTGGATTAATTTGGGGGTTTTTGGGATTTTCTTCCGATTAGTTCCGTTTTGTTGGTGGATTCATGATGTATACGATTAATATTGTTAGTATCTTTCGTTTTCCTACGGATTCATGGATATTTTGTGGATTTTTACGGAATCGAGAGGGTTTGGTTGTGGTCCGCCCTCGTTGTTATTTTGATACGAATATACATGAATCGTAGGCGGGTTTCCGGGTGTATTCCATTTCCATAATCGTTTAGAAGTGGTTGTGATTGTGCTATTCGAATCGTTAGGTTCATTTTCGTCGGTTACTCGTGGTTGTGCTTGATCCTTCCGTTACATTCGTGTCATCGTCTATTTAATCAAGGCAAGTACCCTTATGAACTTACGATCTTGACATAGTAGTTTTGTATGAGAAATTGTGTGTGTGTGTATGCTCATTTGCGGGTTAGACTCGACGGGGTCTCGGTAGGGTTCCACGAAGGCCGTGGGACCGCGAGCTTGCTTTTAACCACTGTGGGTTAGATCCGACGGGTCTCGGCAGGGGATCCACGGCCGTGGGTCCGCGGTTAATTGTGGTGCATTTTTACAAATGTGGTTTGATCATTGGCATTTAGGAAATTAGTATTTTGTAACTATGTTTTCTATAATTGCATCCATTACTATATGTGTAAGATGTAATTCGTTCATCAGGTTACTTGTACTAGAGTAATTGCTAACCCCTCTGGGGACCCGTTTTGGGGAAATTCGTTTTATGAATTTCAGGTCAAGTTCATCGAGACGAGCGGGCGCTGGACCAGTACACGGATGATGGCCGTGCGTGATGATGGTGCACGAGTGATGTTTTAGTGTCTTTTACCTTTTTGTCTTTTGTGGTTTTGAACTAATAGTTGTACTCGAGTACTTAAGGGGTTCTTGTTCGTTTGGATTGTATTGTTGCTTATTGTGTTGTGTTGGATGATGATGTTATATTGACCGGTTGAACCGGGTGGCTTGTTCTGTTTTGCGTCTTTATGACATGGTATTGTCCTGTCGTTTATGTGAGTCGATGAGTATGATGCTGTTCAGCCTGGTGGGTCCCATATAGGGATTCACGGCGCTGTAATACTCCTCGAATATCTTGAGGGTGTTACAGAAAATGGTATCGGAGCAACTAGGTTTATGGATACCTAGGCTTGTTGGTTTATTGGGTCTTGTGGTGTTTTGTTTTGCACATCATCGTCACGCTGCCATGATTCCGGTACTACCAGTGTCCGTAAGTTTTCCTTCCTCTGTTCATTATTTCCTTGTATCGTACCTTTGATTCTCGACTTGTGATTGTTCTTATCTCGTACTTACCCTCGTATGGCTTTTACTACTTATTTAACTCCAGTATGGATGCTGGAAGAGGTCGTGGTCGCGGTCGTGGTCGTGGACGCGGCCGGGGACGTGGGGCAGCCGGTGGGGCGGCCACGTCACAGTCTTCGGGAGCCGGCAGTACCGGCGACCGTCATAGCCATGCTTCTTCTCAGGAGCGTGCTGATCTTGGTATTGCGGCCGTAATGCAACAAATGGTGAACCAAATGGCGGCAATAGCTCAGGCGGTTCAGAACCCGGATCAGGCCCATGCTAATCGGGGCGGAGCGGACCGTTGGCTCCAAGATGTCATCAAGATGCATCCTCCTTAGTTTTCGGGAGCTTCGGACCCGATGGGCTGGGAAGGGTGGATTAAGGAGATATCAAAGGTCTTCGTTGCCACTAACTGTCCCGAGGAACGTAGAGTCCCTATTGCTCAATATTTTCTCATAGGGGACGCTACGGATTGGTGGGAGGCCGTTGGGCCCAAAGACCATGCTGCTTCGTGGGCTGAGTTTCAAGAGTTGATGGAGGCTGAATATTGCCGTGGCGATCGGCCGACAGGCTCGGGTACATGCTTTTTATGATGCTCAACCGCGGGATATCCCCGTATCTCAAGCTATTGCCGATTTTAATAAGGAGTTGGGTTATGTGAAGACCCAAGTTGTCGAGGAGAGTGACAAGATTTTCCATTTCTCCAGACGGATGAAGTTGCCGATTCGGGACTATATGTCGGGGCTTGTATGCACTACCTTAAAAGATTACCAGAGCAGGGCCCTTGCTTACGATATGTCTGTGACGGCGAGTGAGGCGGCCCGCGAGAGTAAGCGTAAGTCCGCCGGGAATTTTTCGGGCCACAAAAGTGGGGGTCAGCAGAAATTTCAGTCTGCTAACTTTTCCGCTGGTGGTGGCCCATCTCGATCTACTGGGTTTCCCCGTAGGGCTGCCAGTGCCTCTTCTCGAGAGGTAAAATGCTTTAACTGTGGCCAGCAGGGCCACATCAGTCGTGTTTGTCCGAATCCTTTGCTGACGTGTAATCAGTGTGGCCAGTCGGGTCACAAAGCTGCTTTCTGTGCTGAGAGGGAGAAAATCCTTGGTGCCCGGGCTTCCATTCCAGCGCCTAGGGAACCAAGTGTGAATCAGGGGACATTTGCTCCTCAATCTCCGCCGAGTGCTAGTCGGGGGAGAGGTCGGGGTCAGCCCTCAAGAGGGGGAGCTTCCAGTGTTGGCTCCGCCCATCCGCGGGTTTATGAGATGCGGAAGACCGATGACCCAGCGGCTACCGTGGCGACAGGTACCGTTTATATTCTTTCTCATCCTGTCAGTGTGCTTTTCGATTCCGGTGCTACGCATTCGTTCATATCTCTAGATTGTGTACGTCGTTTGAGTCTCGACCGTTTAACGCCTTGTGAGCCCTTCATCGTTAAGCTTTCTAGCGGTGATAGGATCGTTGGTGATCAGGAGGTTCGAGACTGTTCTGTGCTTATTTGTGAGAGGACTTGGCCCTCTAATCTTATTGTTGTGAGTATCGAGGGTGAGGATTTGATTCTTGGTGATGGTAGCTCGAGCGGCATGGTGCGATCATGAACTACCGCACGAGAATCATCACTATGTTAGCCGAGGACGGCACCGAGCACTCTTTCGCGGGGCGAAAGAGGGGAAACCAGAAATTCGTTATTAACGCCTTGAAGGCGATGAGACTCCTGCGAAAGGGGTGTACCGGTTATTGGTGTTACGCCTTGAAGGCGGAGAGTGGTGGAGTCGAGCTTTCGTCGATTCCAGTCGTTAATGAGTTTCCTGATGTTTTTCCTGACGAGTTACCGGGATTGCCACCGGAACTCGAGGTCGAGTTCGCTATAGAGTTAGAGCCGGGTGCGGCTCCTATTTCGAAGGCGCCCTATCGCATGGCACCTTCAGAGATGTCCGAGTTGAAGAAGCAGTTGAGTGAGCTTCTTGAGTCGGGGTATGTTCGACCGAGCGCCTCGCCTTGGGGTGCACCGGTCCTGTTTGTGCGGAAGAAGGATGGTTCACTACGTTTGTGTATCGACTATCGCGAACTAAACAAGGTGACCATCAAGAACAAGTATCCTTTGCCGAGAATTGATGACTTGTTCGATCAGTTGCAGGGAGCTGCGGTATTCTCGAAAATTGATTTGAAATCGGGGTACTATCAGCTCCGGGTGAGAGAGTCCGACGTGCCGAAAACAGCCTTTCGGACGAGGTACGGACATTATGAGTTCGTAGTCATGCCCTTCGTGTTAACTAATGCGCCGGCGGTGTTCATGCACTTGATGAACAAAGTTTTTATCGAGTATTTGGATAAGTGCGTCGTCGTCTTTATTGACGATATTCTTATTTATTCGAAGAATGAGGAAGAGCATGCCCATCATTTGCGGGTAGTATTAAACATTTTGAGGACCGAGCAACTCTATGCAAAGTTCTCGAAATGTGAGTTCTGGCTGAAGGAAGTGATGTTTTTAGGTCACGTGATTTCGGTAGGGGGTTCGTGTGGATCCATGAGAAGATTGAGGCCGTGTTGGATTGGGCACCGCCAAGAATGTGAAGGAGTTCAGTAGTTTCTTGGGTTTAGTGGCTACTATCGTAGGTTCGTCGAAGGTTTCGAAATCGGCTCGACCACTTACACAGCTTGCTCCGTAAATCCGAGAAGTTCGCCTGGAATGACGAGAGGCGATTGATTTGAGGAGCGAAGAAGCGTTTGACTTCAGCTCCGGTTTTGGCGTTACCATGTGGCAACGAGGGATTCGCCGTCTATAGCGATGCTTCGGGTCAGGGTCTTGGGTGCGTATTAATGCAGCACGGCAAGACCATCGCTTATGCATCGAGGCAGTTGAGGCCGTATGAGCTTAACTACCCTACTCATGATTTGGAGTTAGCGGCAGTCGTATTTGCGCTCAAGATTTGGCGTCACTATCTTTTCGGCTCTACATGTCAGATTTTTACCGACCATAAAAGTCTGAAATACATATTTACCCAGCGAGAATTGAATATGAGGCAGAGGAGGTGGTTAGAGCTGATTAAGGATTATGACCTCGAAATCCTTTATCATCCGGGCAAGGCGAACGTCGTGGCCGACGCCTTGAGTCGGAAACCGATTGCATTGCGATCGCTTGAGATCCTTACGTCTCAGTCCGAGCTTCGGCGAGCTTTAATCGAGTTAGATGTTGAGGGTCTGTTGCCGGGAACTGTCGGACAATTTTGTGCTTTGGAAATTTCGTCGTCTTTGATCGATGAGATTAGGCTGAAGCAGTTAGAGGATCCGATGATCACTCAAATCCGAGAGAACGTTCTTAAGGGAAAGTCTCCTGGATTTGTGATTCACGAGGATGGTGTTTTGAGATTCCGGAGTCGGCTTTGTGTGCCGAACGATTCAGAGTTGAGGCAGAGTATTTTGCGGGAGGCCCATGCTACACCTTACTCCGTTCATCCTGGTTCGAGTAAGATGTACAAGGACTTGAGAAGGAATTTCTGGTGGAATGACATGAAGGATGAGGTCGCACAGTTTGTAGCGAGATGTTTGACTTGTCAGCAGGTCAAAATCGAGCATCAGCGACCGGCCGGACTTTTGCAGTCACTTCCCGTTCCGGAATGGAAATGGGAAGATATATCGATAGATTTCGTTACGAGTTTGCCGAGATCGAAGTCGGGCATGAATATGGTATGGGTGATTGTTGATCGCCTGACCAAGACGGCACATTTTCTGGGCATCAAGGACACTTGGGGCCCGGAGAAGTTAGCTCGTGTGTTTATCGCGCAGATCGTGAGACTTCACGGTACTCCGAAGTCTATTGTTTCGGATCGTGATGGCCGTTTTGTATCGCACTTCTGGCAGGCGGTGCATAAGGCGTTGGGTACCCGTTTACATTTGAGTACCTCTTTCCACCCCCAGTCAGATGGACAGTCGGAACGCACTATCCAGACGTTCGAGGACTTGTTGCGTGCTTGTGCTCTCGACTGGAGTAGTGACTGGGAGGAACATTTGCCGCTGATTGAATTCACGTACAACAACAGTTGGCACGCGTCGATTCGGATGGCACCGTATGAGGCACTTTACGGGCGGCGATGTCGATCACCGATTTGTTGGAATGAGGCGTCCGATTTGGTCGGGACCGAGCCGGATGTCGTTTTAGAGATGAGGCGGAAGCTAGAGTTAATTCGAGAACGGATGTTGACTGCCCAGAGTCGACAGAAGTCATATGCCGACGTCCGTCGTCGACCTTTGGAATTCGAGGTGGGAGACCACGTTTTGCTAAAGGTGTCGCCGACGAAGGGAGTTTTTCGTTTCGGGAAGAAAGGAAAGCTGAGTCCGAGATTTATTGGACCCTTTGAGATTCTCGAGCGAGTCGGTGAATTGGCGTACCGTTTGGCGTTACCTCCGGCCTTGAGTCATGTTCATAGCGTTTTCCATGTCTCCCAGTTGAGGAAATATGTTCCGGATCCTAGTCACGTCATCGATTATGGCGAGATTGATATTGCTGAAGATATTACTTTTGAGGAGCGTCCTTTGAAGATTTTGGAGCATCGTGAGAAACGATTGAGGCATAAGACCATACCTTTTGTCAAGGTGCAGTGGTCGAGACACGGTGTCGAGGAAGCAACTTGGGAAACCGAGGATAGCATGCGTGCTAGGTACCCGGAGTTGTTTGTTTCTTAAGTTTCGGGACGAAACTTATTTTTAGAGGGGTAGAATGTAATATCCGTATTTTTCTTTTCCTTGTATTTTCGTTTTGGTGTATTTCTCGGTCGTAGTGACCCTCGTGTATCTTCGGTGTCCTTCTGTCAAACTGTTGAACTATATTCTTGTTATTGTTGTGCGAAACCGCCGTTTCGGGGTTGCCGTGGATCCATTTCGTGTTATTAGTCCCCAAATATTGATTCCTATCGTTTTATTCTCTTTCCGGATCATTTTATCATTTTGGGACCCAAAATGGGGTGTGGGCCGCGGCACAAGGTGCGTGCGCCGCGGTACACAAATTTCTCCAAATGATGGTCGAGCGATCTGTACTGTGTGCCGCGGCACACCCATCCGGTGCCGCGGCACAGTGCCAGGCCAGTGCCGCGGCACACTCGTGTGTCTTCTGCGACCAAAACCAAACTGTACCGTGTGCCGCGGCACACGCAGGCTGTGCCGCGGCACAACGCGGAAACCTGGGAGTATTTTCTTGGCCTGTGCCGCGGCACACTTTGGCTGTGCCGCGGCACACGAAGCGGTCAATTGTGCAGATTCGTCTTTATTAGACGAAATCGGCCGACTTTTCCCCATTTTCACTGCGCGAGCGAGAGAGAGAGAGAGAGAGAGCATAGGGGGAGAGAACTCTCAAGCATTCTTCATTCGGGAGTCGATTTTTCATCATTTCTCTTCGGTTGTAAAGCTCGGGCAATCAATCTAACGCGCGTTCTACGGATCTTGGTACTCGAATCTTCCAAGGTAATATTCTAAAACCCTATCTTCGATTAATTTGGGGGTTTTTGGGATTTTCTTCCGATTAGTTCCGTTTTGTTGGTGGATTCATGATGTATACGATTAATATTGTTAGTATCTTTCGTTTTCCTACGGATTCATGGATATTTTGTGGATTTTTACGGAATCGAGAGGGTTTGGTTGTGGTCCGCCCTCGTTGTTATTTTGATACGAATATACATGAATCGTAGGCGGGTTTCCGGGTGTATTCCATTTCCATAATCGTTTAGAAGTGGTTGTGATTGTGCTATTCGAATCGTTAGGTTCATTTTCGTCGGTTACTCGTGGTTGTGCTTGATCCTTCCGTTCCGTTCGTGTCATCGTCTATTTAATCAAGGCAAGTACCCTTATGAACTTACGATCTTGACATAGTAGTTTTGTATGAGAAATTGTGTGTGTGTGTGTATGCTCACTGCGGGTTAGACTCGACGGGGTCTCGGTAGGGTTCCACGAAGCTGTGGGACCGCGAGCTTGCTTTTAACCACTGTGGGTTAGATCCGACGGGGTCTCGGCAGGGATCCACGAAGCTGTGGGTCCGCGGTTAATTGTGGTGCATTTTTACAAATGTGGTTTGATCATTGGCATTTCCGGAAATGAGTATTTTGGAACTATGTTTTCTTGAATTGCATGCATTACTATATGTGTAAGATGTAAGTCGTTCATCTGGTTACTTGTACTAGCGTAATTGCTAACCCCTCTGGGGACCCGTTTTGGGGAAATTCGTTTTATGAATTTCAGGTCAAGTTCATCGAGACGAGCGGGCGCTGGACCAGTACACGGATGATGGCCGTGCGTGATGATGGTGCACGAGTGATGTTTTAGTGTCTTTTACCTTTTTGTCTTTTGTGGTTTTGAACTAATAGTTGTACTCGAGTACTTAAGGGGTTCTTGTTCGTTTGGATTGTATTGTTGCTTATTGTGTTGTGTTGGATGATGATGTTATATTGACCGGTTGAACCGGGTGGCTTGATACATTTTGCGTCTTTATGACATGGTATTGTCCTGTCGTTTATGTGAGTCGATGAGTATGATGCTGTTCAGCCTGGTGGGTCCCATATAGGGATTCACGGCGCTGTAATACTCCTCGAATATCTTGAGGGTGTTACAAATATATCCAAATTAACCAGAATCCACAGTCATAAGAGATTCTGCATATCATACACCTTAGATAATTCATATCCTTGGCTTCACCAAACTGTACGACCTGTACTCATGTATGCATTCAACACATGTAAATCATACACACATTATGATTTAACTTCAAAATCAAAGTACAATATACAAAACATTTATATCTAAAATTCACACTTCACTACTACAAAAGCAGCAGTTAACAGCGGCATTTTAACAGCAGTTTTCCTTGGAACCGTTGTTAAATCTGCATATTTAACAGCGGTTCTAGAAGAACCGCTGTTAAATTGTACTTTAACAGCGGTTCTATAAGAACCGTTGTTAAACTTGTACATTTAACAGCGGTTCTTATTTAACAGAGGTTCTTCGACAACCGTTGTTAAATCTGTACATTTTAACGGCGGTTCTAGGTTAATGTGCAATATATTAAATATTAATAGATTTTGTTATATATTAATATTAAAAATTCTACTACATTATATATTAAAAATTATAATACATACATATTGTTTTACGAATTATATTATATTAAATTTGCAATATATTGAATATTAATATATTTTGTTATATATTAATATTAAAAATTCTACTACATTATATATTAAAAATTATAATACATACATATTTTTTTATGAACTATATTATATTAAATGTGCAATATATTGAATATTAATATAATTTTTGATATATTAATATTAAAAATTATATTACATTATATATTAAAAATTATAATACATACATGTTGTTTTATGAATTATATTATATTAAATATGCAATATATTGAATATTAATATATTTTGTGATATATTAATATTAAAAATTATATTACATTATATATTAAAAATTATAATACATACATGTTGTTTTATGAATTATATTATATTAAATTTGCAATATATTGAATATTAATATATTTTGTGATATATTAATATTAAAAATTATATTACATTTTATATTAAAAATTATAATACATACATATTGTTTTATGAATTATATTATATTAAATTTGCAATATTATGAATATTAATATATTTTGTGATATATTAATATTAAAAATGATATTACATTATATATTAAAAATTATAATACATACATGTTGTTTTATGAATTATATTATATTAAATGTGCAATATATTGAATATTAATATATTTTGTGATATATTAATATTAAAAATTATATTACATTATATTATTAAAAATTATAATACATACATGTTGTTTTATGAATTATATTATATTAAATGTGCAATATATTGAATATTAATATATTTTGTGATATATTAATATTAAAAATTATATTACATTTTATATTAAAAATTATAATACATACATATTGTTTTATGAATTATATTATATTAAATTTGCAATATATTGAATATTAATATATTTTGTGATTTATTAATATTAAAAATAATATTACATTATATATTAAAATTATAATACATACATATTATTTTATGAATTATATTATATTAAATATGAATATATTGAATATTAATATGTTTTGTTATATATTAATATTAAAATTATATGACATTATATATTAAAAATTATAATACATATTGTTTTGTTAATATATATAATATAATATAATTCTTAAAATATATTATAATTGTTGAATTATTAATATAACTTATTAATATTTAATATATGATACAAATTTATAATTTCAGCATGGCTATATACAATATATACATTATAATTTTTAATATGTAATAATTTTCATTATTTTATATTATTATTCTATAATAATAATAATTAATAATATAAATCATAAAAGCTTAATACCCAGTTCATCAAATTTTTTATATAATATACATTATACTTTAATGTATATAATATAATTCTGAAAATATTAATATATATTTATATATATATATATATGTATATATATATATGTGATTTATTGTACACTTATATAATATAGATCAACAAAAGTACAACAAATGACTTTGGCCTAGTGGTTGATACTACTTCCATCTTATGGAGGTCGTTCAAATCCTCTGTGTAGCAGAAATGCACATTTATTCATATATATGTGCGGGTTGGGTCGCTAGCGGGTGGGCTCGAAGGCCGGCGGGCAGGTATGTGCTGGTTGCGAGTGGGAGAGCTCGGAGGCGGGCGGGCGGGCGGGCGGGCGCGGGGGATTTGGGCAGGGCAATATAATTTTTTTATTCCAACAATTTTAACTGCGGTTCTACAAGAACCGCTGTTAAAAAAATAATTTCAATTTATTTTAAGAAAAATTAATTTAACAACGGTTTTTAAAAAACCGCTGTTAAATTTAACAGCGGGACATTTAACTGTAGTTCCAGAACCGCTGTTAAAAGGGCTCCAGAACCGCTGTTAAATGTTGTTTTTGTAGTAGTGTTTATACCATTGTTGCCATATGAAATGTGTAACACCCCCAAATCCCATTGGGTCATTACAGTGCCGTGCACCCCACACCAGGAGATCCACCAGGCGAACACGACCAAAATACAACAAACTGACCAAAAGGGGAATCTCAGTCCCTACTATGACATCATAATATTCTGATATGGAATTTCAACGACAAAAGTGGGCCTACATGGCCAAAATAAAAATACAACAACATCCACGAGTCTTGCTCGGATAATACAAAATGACAACAACTGAACAAAACTGGAGTACTCCAAACTGTCAGACTGACATGAACACCAAAACATCTCGGACTAGTATCGCTCAAATGCCTCATCTCCATCGTCATGCCCCTGTGTCTCAACTCTCTCCTCGCAAGAACCTAAAACATAAAAACATGTTCCGCCCCCACGGGGTCAGTCATCCAGATAATGAACATCAAATACATGTAAAATATGATATGCATCCAAAGGCAGAATGAACAGTACAACAATAGCAATACGAGATGATCACAAACCAATGTAATAATCGCGTATTCGTGAAACACTATGCCCACGGTATACAATCAATACCTGCTCAACAGGTTAGAATACAAGTGCACAACGGCAAATCATCAATATAGAAGACAACACTGAATTACCCGAAGGTAAACCAAACCAGAGATGAAGTGAAATACGAATTACAATGCCCGAAGGCTCCAACGGAAATACCAATACATCACAATGGCCTGAAAGCCCCTCAGCCGAAGCTGATAAAGTAACATGATAGCCTGAAGGCCTCTCAACCGAAGCTGCAAATCATCACACTGGTCTGAAACCCCTCAACCGAAGCTATTAATCATCACAATGGACCGTAGCCAAAACAGCCCGAAATTGTATCACATGAGATCATCCAATGACCGTGACCTGCTGAATTGCAGGTGCTGGGAAACCAACCGCGAAGGTTCAAGCTCCAGACTTACCCATAATGAGATCACCCAGTGACTGTGACCTACTGAACTGTAGGTGTTGGGAAACCAACTGCGAAGGTTCAAGCCCCAAACTTACCCATAATGAGATCATCAACATGACCGTGACCTACTGAACTGTAGGTGTTGGGAAACCAACCGCGAAGGTTCGAGCCCCAAACTTACCCATCGAGCACTATCCGCGACTAGCCTCCAAACACAATTAATCACAAACGGCAATGATCCCAAGATTACCAAAATCACAAGAATAAATGTGTGCTGCCTTGAGTCGACCAACACGATAATAATAACTCGCGGATGGGCACTGTCCTCGGCGGTCCCAATTCAAATACCTCGACTGCCTTAGGAATGGTCAATCGATCACAACGATATCAACGGATGGGATCCATCCTCGATAGTCCCAATTCAATACCTCAATTGTCTTAGAACGACTAATCGATAACAATGAAACAATGGATGGAAATCATCTTCAATAATCCCAATTCAATACGTCGATTACCTTAGAACGGTCAATCGATAGACAATGATATAACGAATGGGAATTACCTTCGATAACCCCAATTCAATACGTCGATTACCTTAGAACGGTCAATCGATAAACAATGATACAATTATCTTCGATAATCCCAATTCAATACATCGATTACCTTAGAACAGTCAATCGATAAACAATTATACAACGGATGGGAATTACCTTCGATAATCCCAATTCAATACCTCGATTGCCTTAAAATGGCCAATCGATCACATGAAACGATTAGAACAGATGTCCCAGTGCCTTTAATCGGTTACCGACGACAGAGATGATAATCGAACGCGTCAATGCCTTCACTCGGCCAATTACAGTATCAAAAGCAAAATGCCAATATCAATAACATTGATCGCAACAAGGTCTTAAGCCGACATCAATATCAACAATAACAACCGATACATCGATACCGCGAACCGGCTATCAACAATAACATCAACAACGAGTACCTCAAATCCCTGAATGGCTTTTATCGAACAACGACAACATTTATCATAATTTGCCGAAGGGTATCGTATCAAGCAATCCCCTGATATCAACAAAATCGTAGAGAGACCAAGTCTCGAAATGATACAACACATTCATACACATACATGATAACACTAATCTCATTGACTAGTACAAGATAAAACTTGCCTCAAACCGAAGGCGAGAAGTCCTTCCACGATCAACGTCCTCCCACGAAACGAAGAACGGCGCCTTCCGATGATCACAAACACTCGAACAACCTTGAATGAAATATAATTCATTCAATAACACAAAATCAATAGAAAAAAACACCAGGGACAAACCGATTTGATCACGAATCGATTAAACTCCACAAACGAATACCATAGTTCTCAACTATGAACTCTAACATCCTCCAACACCTCAATGATCGATATGATCAAACGTTCTTAACACTTGCGAAAACAATTCATCAAGAATCACTTAAGAACATCATCAAATTGATCCTCATACAATGATAATATCATCAATATTACTACTACCACCTCAAGAACATCATCAATACAACAAACATGATGTCTAAACAATAATCAATCACCAATTCATCATGAATTCAGATTAATCAACAAGATTAAATCAACCATTGCAAGATTATGATAATCATTACATAATTCATCACAATCCTTTCTCAAAATGGTTATAATCTCCCCAAGAAACACAAACAACAGCATTAATCATATCAAGACTATGTTAATCATATAACAATATTAACATATCTTTCCTAGACATGATTATAACCTCTAAACATTCTAAAACATCAAGAACAACTCCTCCTCAAGACGCAATCATCATGTTCTTCATCATAAGTTATAAAAACTTATCAAGAATCGTGATATGCTCCAACAATAAATCAATACACGAAGAAAACAACAACAACAACATCAACATACTCGAAAATCACTGGAAGAACAAGAGATTAAGGGGCTGTTTGTTTGGCTCTTAATGGTTACATTAAGAGCCTACCTCTGAATCGCTAAGAGGTCAGGACTGTTTGGCAAAAAAAATATGACCTCTTAATGGTTACAATAACCTCTTAACCATTAAGCATCCATACCCTCTTTCAACCATTAAGAGGCAAACAATTTTCAGATTTACCCCTCCTCTTAAATTAAGAATTATTATTAATAATTATTATTATTTTTTAAATGATTTTATTAAAAAATATTAGACATAATTATTATTATAATTTTATAAATTAATTAAATTAAAAAAAATACTATACATAATTATTATTATTATTATTTTAAATGAATTAAATTAAAAAATATTATGCATAATTATTATTATTATTTCAAATGAATTAAATTTACAAATATTATACATAATAATAATTATTATTATTATTTTAAATGAATTAAATTTAAAAATATTATACATCACAATAATTATTATTATTATTATTTTAAATGAATTAAATTTAAAAATATTATACATAATTATTTATAAAAATTAGGGTTTTTATTTATAAAAAGGAGAGGTTTTGGTACGCAAGGGGAGGAAAAATGGGATTTTTAAAGCTGCTTTTATACAGAAGGGTAAAATGGTAATTTGTTACCATTCAGAGTTACCATTCAGAACAGTTACCAAACAACCAAATTTCATTCTGCACTCAACCATACAGAGCCTCTCAACCATTCTGGCCTCTCAACCATTCTGCACTAAATCATTCAGCAACTGCCAAATAGCCCCTAAGAGAACTTACCAATGAAGAACAAGAAGAACTCTCCAAACACCAAAGGAGCACCAACAAGCTTCCAACTTCAAGGTTCAACCAAGCTAGGATGATCAAAATCACGTTGGAAGAGTCTAAATATGAAGAACAAGTCTAGAGGGACGGTTTTAGGGAGAGAAGTGAGGTTTTGGTTCGTGAAGAAATGAAATACGAACCAAAATATATAACCTGAGAATCATATTACGTACGCTATACGCCAAGCATAACGTACGTAAGGAACATTACGTACGCTATATCAATAGCTTAACGTACGTAATGCTATAGTCTAGAATCAACTGACCAAAAATATGAAGACCCTAACGTACGTAAACAACAACCATTTACGTACGTTAACAAGCTGCATGAATAACGTACGTAGGGATCACACTCTAACATACGTAAGGATCCGTTGACTGCAATAGTGAGATCTGATCGAAAGATACCCGGCCCTACTAGCCGAAAGTTAACCACGAGGAAGGTTCCTACAACCGACCACTCATTACGTACGTAACCCTATAGGTTTAATGTACATAATACTCATCTCGTAGCGTACGCAATGTTACATATGTAGCGTATGTTATGGCTAGTATACTTAGCCAAAAATCCAAACTCTCCAAGCAACATCCAAACGACGAAACAATACCGACGACAAGTATAAATATTTCGATCCCGAAATATCCCAATACAATATACATTGTATCAGTCCAAAACAGCAACACTTGTACAATTCCAAACGAATACGCACAACTCGACAGTGAAACAAAAAAGAATTACCCCCGGATATTACATACTCCCCCCCTTAAAAAGAGTTTCGTCCCTGAAACTCAGGGTGCACGACTCGGGGTACGAACTATCCATCAGGATCTGAAAACAACATCTGCAGGAATACTCCTCAATAAGAACAACTCCATATAAGTAACTAGGTCAATCCCTCGGGTCCCCACGTCTCCCCTGCCCGAACACGGCGAAAACCAAGTGATAAAAACACTCAACCAAGTGCGAGATTAGTCGAGTCATGACTCCTCCGTTATAGACCAGCCAGAAAGTCGTATCAACCGCATGACTCTTAACACCGGCATACACACCTCGCGGGAGCCGCCCATTGAACATGTCAACAATCATCGGTGTACACTTCCCTGTTCTCGTCGGCATCAGATGCCCATGCAAATACTGACTCACGCCACGCAAAGATGATAACAACACAAACATAGTCCTCATGACCATATCAATCGCACGCCCAAGTCCTCATGACTTGACGTCTTGAATTACAATGAATAATTACCCATATTATCACGAAATCTCGGGTACAACACCAAAAGGAAATAAAAACACATCAAATGACCTCAAATATCAAGATTATCAAATACTATCGTTACAAGATAGATCAACAACAAATGGTTCACAACCACAACACTACAATACAGACTGAGCCAAACATCAATCCGAAAACAAGGAAAATACAAATCAAGGTTACATCTCAAATGTACCCGAAATCAACATCCTCCCGATCATCGATCTCCTCAATCTCACCGACTCGAGGAAAACCTAAACCTGAGCTCGCTGCTCCTCCTCGGCTGTCCTTGCCTCTAGCTCCCGAAGCCTGATAGGACCCCTTGGATGAAGTACGGACTGGAGTAATAAAATCTCTCGAGGCCAGTGAGCTCTCTCGAGACCCACTGGCGCTATAACTCCTGTAGTATTTCTGAAGATGTCCCTGCCTCCCACACAGAAAACAATCAATAGTCTGCATCGAGCATCGGATACTGCGATGTCCTATTATATCACAGTTAAATAAAACAACGGTCGAACCCGTCGCCTGAGAAGAAGATGCTTTCCCAGCACGAAGACGGCTAGAAGACGACCTCTTGGACGTCGGAGCCTGATGTCTATTTGAACGAACCGGCATCCTAGTCCTCTCACCAAAAGAAACTGAAGGGTTCTTCCGAGCAAGCTCCTTGATCAAAAGCTCTGCTCCAAGAGCCTTCTCGATGAATTCACCAAGTGAGTTACAATTATGGTTGAACAACTGCATCCTCAACTGCGGGTTTATTCTCTTGCTAAAATACTTGATCTTATACGCTTCAGTATGGATAACAGACGAAGCAAACTGAAGAAGTCCTTGAAACTTCTCAGCAATAACAATAACACCCTCGTCCTCGACGGATTCTGGGTTCAAAACCTCTGACAACTTGGCTTCAAGAAGTGGATCCGGATAATACCTCTCTAACACGAGAGTCTGGAACTCGCTCCCAACACAATTAAGATCGGTGGGCTTCACATAGAGCCACCAAGAATAAGTGCCTTTACTCAAATAGTAAGCTGCTACTGCCACCTTACTCTCTTCCGGACACTGAACCATGTCGAAGAGCTTATCAAAATGCTCAAGCCAATGAACAATGTCAGCTGGTTCCAACGAACCCTCAAAAATAGGCGGCCTCTAACGAGAGATATCGCCGACAATCTGACTCACTCTCCCATCTTGTCCATAAAACGGCACCTGGAGTCCCTGCTGCGGTGTACCACGAACCATCAAGGCCTGCATGGTTTCCATTATCTGCGACATCTGAGTCATCATGTCCCTCTTAAGCAAGAAAGGGTCGATATCAGTCTGATCGACTCCTCGAGTATGACATCCAGAAGGAGAACCGGTCGCATAAGTCACATCTCCAGCCGAATTTTGATCCATCTCGGCATCCATACGCGTTTAAATATGAGATTCTGGGTTCTGGCTCGATCTGCAGCCCTTACCCCCTCGGCCACGTCCTCGGATTCCTCTTTCCATACTGAAAGAATAACGTTCGATCATGATCATAACTCAAATACATCTCAACGGCCAAATCAGAATGTTAAGTCAATAGCCAAACACGAGTATAGATACTCAACACAGTCACATCAGTCATGCTAATCATAACCAATATAGATCTCAACTCCAAAACAAATAATCATGGTTCAATTGTACCACTAATGTCACATACAGGGTGCAACAAAACATATATAATCAATGACATAATGAATGTATGAACATAAAGAGAATTGAGTCCTTACACAGGTCATACGAAGCTTCAAGGTCTTGCGATACTAGTCTTCACTAACGACGACTCGATGAAAGAATGACTCTATAATACTCGGTTGTAATTCATTCATTATCATTCAGTAATTATCAGTCAGTAATTGTCACTCAGTAATAATCACTCATCATTTATGATTCATTCATTTGTATTCATCGTTGCCATATTGTAACTGTGTATCAGTTACCGATCATCATTCATCTCCGTTGGAGGATCGAGACGAGAGTATTATCATAATCATCGTGAATGGTAGTCTTGTGTTGGAAGTATCATCTATCACGTGTTATTGGACTAAATTACATTCATACAAGTATTGTCGGATCATTCACCGTTTGCAGCGAGTAGGTAGAGTTGTCGCATTTTCATCACTTCCAGCAACGAGTTACGGCCATAATTAATCATGTATTACGGCCGTAACATGCATTCGTTGGCTTAAGGGTGTTTTGGCCGAAGATGAGATACGGCCGTAAGGTAGGCAGGCTACGGCCGTAATGTGTGTTCGTGGTTTTCAGGAGATGTCGGATGAAGAGGGCTTACGGCCGTAAGGGTTGCGGCATACGACCGTAAGATGAGGCGTGTGCACGCCATAAGGCCCGGCGATTCTGGCCGCACGCTTTGAGCAGGTGGTGCCCTGGCCGGCCGATTTAAGGTGTCATACGCCCGTAAGTCTTGCCGAGTACGACCATAACAGTCTAGTTACGCCCGTAAGGCATGTGCAGTACGGCCGTATGTCTGTCGGCAGATGTTTGGACGAGGGCGAGTTACGCCCATAAGGAGGGCTTGTTACGGCCATAAGGCCGTTGACCTTGGAAGGTTACGACTGTAAGGTAGGTGAGTTACGGCCGTAACTCGGTGCTATATTTAAAGGATTGAACGGGACTTTGAGATCATTATCTCACTTCTTCATCTTGGTTCCGAGAGAGAGAGTTGGAGGGAGAGATTTTTCATCATCAAACACTTATGTGTTCGGATTTCATCATCTTCATTCGTTTGTGAAGCTTGGATAGTCGATTTAACACGTGTTCATCGGATCAAAGTATTTGGATCTTCAAAGGTAATATTCTTCAACATCTTGGATTTCTATTTTGCGTGGAGATATGATGTTTTGTACGTTATAATTGTGTTGTATGAAGAGATATACATATGATTATTAGTTTGTATGAATATTCATTGGATTATTGAAGGAATTATTCAAGAATACTTTGAATATTGAGTTGGATTTGGGGGTTTTCGATTAGTTGTTGTTGAAATCACGATTTGGGATATTCATATTGGATTATTGATTGTATTCAAGATGTTTTGTTGGTTTGTATCACTCCTTGGGGATTTGATATTGGTATAATTAAGGATTGGTTGTAAACAACCGAAGATTGGTTACAACGTGTTTGATATAATGCCCCAATGAACTTGGTTTAGTCGTATCGACGTTTTTAGTTAGTTATAATCATGTTTGATTGGTATGTTGATCGGATTGTTGGTAATTATGTTATTCAAGGTTGTTCGAGCGACCGACACCTCATTTAGGACGCTTGTTCGTGGAAGGACATTCTTCACCGGTGTTGAGTAAGTTAATTCTTACTCGGTTAAAAGGATACTCATTCCATTCTTTGTTGTTCATTCATAAATCATAATCATTCACAGTGTACTAATCATGTTTAGACGTGTAATTATCAAAATAATCATTTCATTCACGAGGAACGACGGTTCCAATCATTTCAAAGAGCTATCATTCATTTCACTATTATTTCATCTCAGTGAGTCATTCTTGACCCTTGTCGGGTTGTTGTTCATTAATAATCATCATGGTCACTTTTGATCGTGTGACCTTCTGGGTTCATATTGCGTGGCCGGGTGCAGATGTGTGGAATTTTTAGTCGGGCACACGATAGTCATGTGTTGGGTTCACCGGTACATTGGACTGTGCACACGGTAACGCTTACCTCCGTGAGACCAATTAGGTACAAGGACGGGTGTGTCTGGGAACTCGTCTTGTGCACTTGCACAGAACATTACGGGCGTACTATGATGCTCCTCTTAAGCTTAAATTCATAACTAAAGGATATTTCATGATTGTGTTTATTCAACTCTTGAGGATTGTTGTTCTGTGTAACTCACCCCGTTGGGGGGATATTGTTTTCAGGTCACGGCAAGGCAAAGACACGGGTAGAGCATGTTGACGGCGAGGAGTCTCAGTGATACTAGTAGGGGGGCCCAGTCCTTTCAGTCATTCTTGTTATCTTCATTTTATTTCTGATGCCAATTCCGTTTGGGATGTTTATTTATTCAGGGTGGTGTATTTTATCTTCATATAAAATATGCTAGTATTCTGTATTGTCCTGGTGTATTGTACTTAAGCTCCTCATCGGAGTATTTGGTAATATAATGTGGTTCGGTACTACAATTATATTATTTAATTCATTAATTTTCATTCGCCTGGTGGGTCCCAGTTGGGGTTCCACGGAACTGTAATAGCCGCCTAGTTTAGGGTGTTACAGAGTTGGTATCGGAGCGTGGTTTTGAATACTATCTTCCGAGTCATGTCTCATTTGAAATCACCGTCATCGGACTAGTATCATTGGACTTTCGTGTCACGTGTGACCTGTGCAAATGCCGAGCCCCTCAGACCGAAAGAACTGTAAGATTTCTGACGCCATAGTATAATTTCTGGCATTAGAATCACTCATTCATCATTCATTAGTCAACAATCCTCAAACATCATTTTCTTTTTTGATCATGTCGATCATGTTAACTCATTAATCAATCAGTTCATCTCATTAATCAGTTGTTGATCTTGTGGATCGTATCATTAAACTTGTTAACTTGTTCAAGATAATCATTTCAAGAATTTCATCATATAATCATGTCACCTCAATTGATCATTCATGTAATCATTGTGTTAGAGCGCGTGTGCTCATTATTATCATTTCATAACGTAAATCATAATGCCGTAATCATGCGAGATCTATGATTATCATGCGATCTTCCTACTTCAGTATGGAGAGAGCTGTCAGGGGACGCAGGGAGAGAGGCCACGGTGCGGGCTGAAACCCGGGAAATAATCACTCACTGTCGGGAAGTCATACCCATGACTCAGCTCGATTGGAAGTTGTTCGGGTTGATCCACTCACTTTTATGCAGGTCATGATGACACATATGCAATTGCTTAATCATCATTGCGCCACTCTGGCCGAAATAATCGAGAGAACTCTCACGTATGAGCCTGCGGCTAAGGAAGTTGTTGGGCAACAAACTTCATCTTCTGGCAAGAAATCGAAGAAGCCTAATCAGCCCGAAGGCGGCCAGGCAACCTTCAAGAAGCCTCGTGCGAGTCCTAACTTTTCTGAACGACCTCCTACGGCGCCTAAACCTACGGGATCTCAGTCCCGAGCGGCCAAATCATCCATCACCTGTTTCAACTGTGGAGCACCGGGTCATTACAGCACTAAGTGTCTGAAACCGCCTATCATGTGCCATAACTGCGGGATTGTTGGGCATAAGGACCGTTTTTGCCGAAGGGACTCCAAGACGACTCCGGCGGCATCTCAGGCCCCAGAGCAATCAGCGATTCAAAATCAGGCTGCTCAGTCAGCGTCGTTTAAAACGACAGAAGCGAATAAAGGCATAGCTCATATTCATCAGTCAGGAGCATCCGGTTTGAGGGCCGGGAAGCCCCGAATTTACGAGATGTAGAGGAGCAACGATCCGGAGGCCCGAATGATCTCAGGTACCCTCGAAATTTTATCTCAACCTGTGTGTAACCTTTTTGATACTGGTGCATCGCATTCATTCATTTCCAAATCATGTTTGAGTAGACTACGTCTGGGTAGTGCTACTAGTTGTGAGCCGTATGTCATTGGTCTACCAGACGGTAGAAGAATTATTGGAAATCATGAGGTTAAGAACTGACCGAATTATGCTTAATGACCGCGATTGGTTGGCAGACCTAATCGTGGTGGATTTACCTAAGGGCGATGTAATACTGGGTATTAGTTGGATGGATCGTCTTGATGCCATCCTCAGCGTTCGTAAGCGTATGGTCACTATCATTTCAATCGTTGGAGCCGAGTGTGTATTTCAGGGAAGTAATCCCCGTTGTTCCGAAAGGATCATTAATATGATAAAAGCAGTAAAATTACTCAATCAGGGTTGTTCAATCATTCATTATACCATTGTCATTGATTGGCCGTTCTAAGGCAATCGAGGTGTTCAATCATTCATTGCATCATTTTCGTAGATTGGCCATTCTAAGGCAATCGAGGTGTTCAACCATTCATGGTATCATTGTTATCGATTGACGATGTACTCCCAGACGAGCTACCTGGTTTACCTCCACCGAGGGATGTGGAAGTCACGTTAGAGTTGGAGCCTGGTACGTCCCCATTATCGAAGGCACTGTATCGGATAGCCCCGACCGAAGTGCAGGAACTAAAGAATCAATTGGAGGATTTGACCGAGAAGGGTTATTTTCGACCGAGTGCGTCCCCGTGGGGAGCACCAGTGTTATTGTCAAGAAGAAGGACGGTTCTTTTCGTTTGTGTGTCGATGATCTCTTAGATCAACTTCAGGGAACTTCAGTATTTTCCAAGATCGACTTAAGATCTAGATATCATCAGTTGTGAATTCGAGAGTCGGATATCGCAAGGACGGCATTGAGAACACGCTATGGTCATTATGAGTTGTGGTTATGCCGTTTGGATTAACTCATGCACCTGCGGTGTACATGGAGTTAATGAATCGGGTTTTCATCGACTATTTGGATCATCTTGTGGTTGTCTTCATTGACGACATTTTGATTTTTCTCATGACCGAGAGGAGCACGAGGCTCACCTTCATCAGGTTCTTGACGTGTTGAGACGAGAGAAACTCTATGGAAAGTTTTCCAAATGTGAGTTCTGGATGTCCGAAGTGACGATTCTCGGACATGTAATTTCATCAGACGGTGTACGTGTTGGTCCTCAGAAGACGTAGGCTATCCGAGATTGGCTACCTCCGAAGAATGTTAAGAAAATCCGAAGCTTTCTCGGATTAGCCGGTTATTATCGGTGGTTTGCGGAAGGATTTTCTAAAAATGCTCAACCCATGACAAACCTTCTGCAGAAGGATAAGAATTACACGTAGTCCGACGCGTGTCAGCAGAGTTTTGAGGAACTCAAGAGCCGGTTAATTTCAGCACCTGTCCTTTCCTTGCCACAAGGGACGGAAGGATTTGTGGTTTATAGTGACGCGTCCGGACACGGTCTTGGATGTGTACTAGTGCAGAATGGGAAAGTTATTGCTTATGCTTCACGGCATTTGAGACCTTACGAGGTTAATTACCCGACCCATGACCTGGAGCTAGCAGCCGTGGTGTTCGCATTGAAGATTTGGCGCCCTTACCCTTATGGCATTACATGTCAAATATTCATCAATCATAAGAGTTTGAAGTATATACTTACTCAGAAGGAGTTAAATATGCGACAGAGGCGGTGGTTGGAACTAATCAAAGATTATGATATTGAGATCCTGTACCACCCGGGCAAAGCGAACGTGGTCGCCGATGCCTTGAGTTGTAAGTCCATTCGGGAGCAAATGCTTGCTTGCTTAATAGTTCAGAAGAAGCATCAGCAGGAATTCCTAAGACCCGAGATCGAGGTCTGGTTACAGCGAGTGCAAGGGCAACTTTGCATGTTAGAGATTTCATCGCCACTTGAGGAGGCAATCAGAGTGAATCAGGGTTCAGACCCATCATTGTTGCGCATCTGTGAGGATGTGGCTCAGGGGAAAGCCCCTGTATTTGTGGTCCACGAGGATGGACTTTTGCGATTTAAGAATCGGTTATGCGTACCGGCGAATGACGAGATGAAAAACTCAATTTTGAGAGTAGCTCATGCTACCCCTTATTCCTTTCATCCAGGGTCTAGCAAGATGTAAAAGGACTTGAAACAGAATTACCGGTGGAGTAATATGAAGCGAGAAGTCGCGGAATTTGTTTCGAGATGCTTAACCTGTCAGCAAGTCAAGATAGAACATCAGCGACCGGCGGGTATGCTGAAACCTCTCCCTATTCCAGAGTGGAAGTGGGGAGATATTTCTATGGGCTTCATCACGAGTTTGCCGACGAGTCGTCGTGGCATGAATACAATTTGGGTAGTTGTGGACCGTTTAACTAAGTGAGCTCATTTCCTCGAGATTAAGGATATGTGGGGTCCCGAGAGACTTGCCCAGTTGTTCATCAAAGAGATAATGAGATTGCATGGTACTCCTAAGAGTATCGTTTCTGATCGCGACGGGCGATTCGTGTCACATTTTTGGAAATCAGTTCATCGTGCCATGGGAACTCAGCTTAATTCCAGCACAGTTTTTCATCCTCAGTTCGACGGACAATCAGAGAGAACTATTCAGACATTGGAGGACATGTTGACGGCATGTGTCCTCGACTGGAAAGACGATTGGGAAGCCCAACTACCGTTGATTGAGTTCACGTACAATAATAGTTGGCATGCTTCGATTAAGATGGCACCTTACGATGCCTTGTACGGTCGTCGTTGTCGATCTTCTTTGTGTTGGGATGACTTATCAGAATCAATCGGCACCGAGCCCGATATGCTTATAGCCACCCGTGAGAAGGTACCTTTGATCAGGAGTCGTTTGTTGACCGCTCAGAGTCGACAGGAATCATATGCAGATAATCGTCTTCGACCATTAGAGTTCGAGACAGGTGACCATGTTTTGGTCAAAGTATCCCCGAGTCGAGGTATCTTCCATTTTGGGAAGCGGGGAAAGTTGAGTCCAAGATTCATCGGACCATTTGAGATTTTGGATCAAGTAGGTAGTCTAGCCTATCGATTGGTTTTACCTCCGGCGTTGAGCCGAATTCATAATGTATTTCACGTCTCCCAATTGCGGAAGTATGTTGCCGACTCGAGTCACATACTTCAGTTCGACGAAATCGAGATTGCGGATGATCATTCCTATGAGGAGTGTCCTATATGAGTTTTAGAGCGGCGAATCAAACAATTGAGGAACAAGACGATTCCTTTGGTTATAATTCAGTGGTCTAGACACGGAGTGGAAGAGGCTACTTGGGAAAACAAGGATGGTATGCGGGAGAGTTATCCCGAGTTGTTTGACCATTAGTTTCGAGGATGAAACTCTTTTTAACGGGGGGAGTATGTAATACCCGGTTGTAATTCATTCATTATCATTTAGTAATTATTAGTCAGTAATTGTCACTCAGTAATAATCACTCATCATTCATGATTTATTCATTTGTATTCATCGTTGGCATATTGTAACCGTGTATCAGTTACCGATCGTCATTCATCTTCGTTGGAGGATCGAGACGAGAGTATTATCATAATCATCGTAAATGGTAGTCTTGTGTTGGAAGTATTATCTATCACGTGTTATTGGACTTAATTACATTCATACAAGTATTGTATGTCAGATCATTCACCGTTTGCAGCGAGTAGGCGGAGTTGTCACATTTTCATCACTTCCAGCAACGAGTTACGGTTGTAATTAATCATGCATTACGGCCGTAACATGCATTCGTTGGCTTAAGGGTGTTTTGGCCGAAGATGAGATACGGCCGTAAGGTAGGTAGGCTACGGCCGTAATGTGTGTTCGTGGTTTTCAGGAGATGTCGGACGAAGAGGGATTACGACCGTAAGGGTTACGGCATACGGCCGTAAGATGAGGCAGGTACGGCCGTAAGGCTGGCGCTACGGCCAGACGCTTGAAAGGTGGTGTCCGGGCCGCTGACGAAAGTGTCATACGCCCGTAAGTCTTGCCGAGTACAGCCGTAACAGTCTAGTTACGCTCGTAAGGCATGTGCGGTACGGCCGTATGTCGTTGACCTTGGAAGGTTACGGCCGTAAGGTAGGTGAGTTACGGCCGTAACTCGGGCCTGTATTTAAAGGATTGAACGGGACTTTATGCTCATTTTCTCACTTCTTCATCTTGGTTCCGAGAGAGAGAGTTAGAGGGAGAGATTTTTCATCATCAAACACTTATGTGCTCGGATTTCATCATCTTCATTCGTTTGTGAAGCTTGGATAGTCGATTTAACACGTGTTCATCGGATCAAAGTATTTGGATCTTCAAAGGTAATATTCTTCAACATCTTAGATTTCTATTTTGCATTGAGATATGATGTTTTGGACGTTATAATCGTGTTGTATGAAGATATATACATATGATTATGAGTTTGTATGAATATTCATTGGATTATTGAAGGAATTATTCAAGAACACTTTTAATATTGAGTTGGATTTGAGGGTTTTCGATTAGTTGCTGTTGAAATCACGATTTGGGATATTCATATTGGATTAGTGATTGTATTCAAGATGTTTTGTTGGTTTTTATCACTCTTTGGGGATTTGAGATTGGTATAATTAAGGATTGGTTGTAAACAACCGAAGATTGGTTACAACGTGTTTGATATAATGCCCCAATGAATTTGGTTTAGTCGTATCGACGTTTTGAGTTAGTTATAATCGTGTTTGATTGGTATGTTGATCAGATTGTTGGTAATTATGTTATTCAAGGTTGTTCGAGCGACCGACACCTCATTTAGGACGCTTGTTCGTGGAAGGACATTCTTCACCGGTGTTGAGTAAGTTAATTCTTACTCGGTTAAAAGGATACTCATTCCTTTCGTTGTTGTTCATTCATAAATCATAATCATTCACAGTGTACTAATCATGTTGAGACGTGTAATTATCAAAATAATCATTTCATTCACGAGGAACGACGGTTCCAATCATTTCAAAGAGCTATCATTCATTTCACTATTATTTCATCTCGGTGAGTCATTCTTGACCCTTGTCGGGTTGTTATTCATTAATAATCATCATGGTAACTTTTGATCGTGTAACCTTCCGGGTTCATATTGCGTGGCCGGGTGCGGATGTGTGGAATTTTTAGTCGTGCACACGATAGTCATGTGTTGGGTTCACCGATACATTGGACTGTGCACACGGTAACGCTTACCTCCGTGAGACTAATTAGGTACAAGGACGGGTGTGTCCGGGAACTCGTCTTGTGCACTTGCACAGAACATTACGGGCGTACTATGATGCTCCTCTTCATCTTAAATTCATAACTAAAGGATATTTCATGATTGTGTTTATTCAACTCTTGAGGATTGTTGTTCTGTGTAACTAACCCCGTTGGGGGGATATTGTTTTCAGGTCACGGCAAGGCAAAGGCACGGTAAGAGCATGATGACGGCGAGGAGTCCCAATGATACTAGTAGGGGGCCCCAGTCCTTTCAGTCATTCTTGTTATCTTTATTTTATTTCCGCCGCCAATTCCGTTTGGGATGTTTATTTATTCAGGGTGGTGTATTTTATCTTCATATAAAATATACTAGTATTCTGTATTGTCCTGGTGTATTGTACTTAAGCTCCTCATCGGAGTATTTGGTAATATAATATTGTTCGGTACTACAATTATATTATTTAATTCATTAATTTTCATTCGCCTGGTGGGTCCCAGTTGGGGTTCCACGGCACTGTAATAGCCGCCTAGTTTGGGGTGTTACAGACTCATACAGTCTTCCAACTATCACGACTCACAAAACCCGACTGTCCAGACTGTCATAACCTGACAGCCCCACTACTACCGTGTCCGTAGAGCCACATAAATCACATATCAGGGTATCTCACAACCCAATTCTCTGGTACCATCTTCTATAACACCCTCAAATCCTATTGGGTCATTACAGTGTCGTGGAACCCACACCAGGAGATCCACCAGGCGAACACGACCAAAATACAACAAACTGACCAAAAGGGGAATCTCAGTCCCTACTATGACATCCTACATAATATTCCGATATGGAATTTCAACGACAAAAATGGGCCTACATGGCCAAAATAAATATACAACAACATCCACTAGTCTTGCTCGGATAATACAAATTGACAACAACTGAACAAAACTGGAGTACTCCAAACTGTCAGACTGACATGAACACCAAAACATCTCGGACTAGTATCGCTCGAATGCCTTGTCACCATCGTCATGCCCCTGTGTCTCAGCTCTCTCCTCGCAAGCACCTAAAACATGAAAACATGTTCCGCCCCCACGTGGTCAGTCATCCAGATAATGAACGTCAAATACATATACAACATGATATGCATCCAAAGGAAGAATGAACAGTACAACAATGGTAATACGAGATGCTCACAAACCAAGATAAGAATCGAGCATTCGTGAAACACTATGCCCACGGCATACGATCAATACCTGCTCAACAGGTTAAAATACAAGTGCACAACGGCAAATCATCAATATAGAACACAACACTGAGTTACCCGAAGATAAACCAAACCAGAGATGAAGTAAAATACGAATTACAATGCCCAAATGCTCCGACGGAAATACCAATACATCACAATGGCCTGAAAGCCCCTCAGCCGAAGCTGCTAAAATAACAAGATAGCCTGAAGGACTCTCAGCCGAAGCTGCTGATAAGTGTCAGTTTTATACACTTATCCATGGTTTGTATCGATATATTTCACCCATAATTCAGCTAGTCTACTCGTTTTTGCTTAGAATTAATTAGCTTTTAATAATTTTATTATTTATCAGATGAAGATGTAAATTTAGTCTTAATCGGATTGAATTACTGATTTACTCAAGAAATAACATGTGTATAAAATATTCTCTTTGTTGAATTTTTATGTATTCATGTTGTAGGGCTTTCCGAGACGAGTTCGGCAGTCTTTCCAGATTCAAAATCAGAGTTATATATCAAAAGTTATCATCTGAAGAAGATTTGGGGCAAAAACGCAAAGTCTAAGAAATTCTGGGCTGAAAAGAAAGTCTGAAACTCCATACGGGCGTGTACGGGCGTAACTCACAAAATGCAAATTTACGAAGACATGTTACGGCTGTAACTCCTCAATGTTACGATCGTAAGTCATCATAGTTACGGCCGTAACTCCTCAATGTTACGGCCGTAACTCTTGACAAATTGTGATCATTGTCTAATTTTTTATACTTTTGGTCTATTATTGAGGGGATGGCTGGCATTGATCTGATCTATTGTAATAATGCTGGAGTTTTGAAACTATTAGAGGACTTTAGGTGTATAAATAGACCCCTTAGATCCATCATTATTCATCATTCATCTTATTATTTTCTCACTTTGTAATACTTTTTCTTTTTGTGTGAAGAACACACTTGTGTTCTTGAGTGATTTGTGTAAGTGTGGTTTAGCTTATGTTGTTGAGGGAGTTTATTGTTTCTTTCTCCTTTATCTACTAAGGGACTTAGGATCAATTCTTTCCCTTTTTCAACTATTAATGACCACTCAAGCTTGTAATATGTTGAATAAACCCTTAATGGGCTAAGTTACCTAAGTTGGGATTATAAACAAGGTTAGTCATGTTATTTAAGTTTGTATAAAGATCTATTATGAATTAATTATTATTGTGTGTGATTTTCATTGTTTTACAAATCTTTATTTATTTGGCCAATAAATGACGATATTTATGGTCTTCATATGTTTCGAAAGAAAATATGTTTGATTAGATCAAATGATCTTCACTCTAAGTTGTTCTAGGGGATAGAAATATACCTCTAGACCTTAGATGATTCTTTGAGTTATTTTCATAAAACCTAATGCTATGTATTGAAGCCAATCAACATAGAAATATAGTGGATTGATTCAATATATAAGGGGCGTTTTGACATTCGAAAGAGGAACCGTCTTTTTAAGGAAAATCGAATCTAAACAACATAATAAGTAAATTCATCTTATGATCTCCTATACATCTTCTATAACTAATGATGAACTAAGTTTGTAATCCTAACTATTTCATTTTATCTTTTATTAATCTATTATTAGTGCAATCTTTTATTTCCTTGAATTTTAGAACTATTATTGCATTTTCATTGCAATTGTCAAACCAAACTCTTAAATTGTGTGTTTCAATTATATAAATCTCTATAACAAATAGTTAAATAGTGTATAATTCAATATATAACCTAACTTCCTCGTGGGATCGATAAACCGGACTCAAAATGTCCACTTACTACCTGATATGATATCATGCACTTGCGATAGTTACACTAAAGACGTGTCAAGTTTTTGGCGCCGTTGCCGGGGAAGTAATTGTTATTTTTGAAATATAACATTATTAACTATTGTTACAAATACAACTTTTTCTTTGTTGTAGATTCTCTTCTCTATGCGAAGGACGTACAATCGCAATTTAGTTTCACTAGATCCCGAGATTGAAGCCACATTCAGAAGAAGACGAAGAGAACAAAAAACAAGCATTATTTCTTCACCATCAATGGCGGACGAACCAAACCCACGTCTCCCCCAAGGAAACGATAACGAAAGAATTCCTCCGGTAGGGGGAATACCTAATGTTCAAAACATTCAACATCAACAACATCCTATTGTGCCGGAAATAGATGAAGACAACATGCTATTTGGGGAATTCATGAACCCCCCATCTTTGAACGTGCAATCAAGTGTGATCTATCCAAATTTGGAATGGACAATTTTCAAATTCGCCCCGATGTCATCAATATCTTCTCCAACAACAACTCATTCTATGGAAGAACCGACGAGAATCCATATCTCCATATTAACCGTTTTGTGGAGATTTGTGGAAATTTCAAATATCCAATTGTAAATGACGAGGCGATCAAAATGAGACTTTTCGTGCACACTTTGAAGGACAGAGCAAGATAATGGCTAGATACTTTGCCACCACGAAGCATAACAAATTGGCCCGAATTTGTTCAAAAATTCACCACTAAATACTTTCCACCAATAAAAATGGTGAAACTCAAATACGAAATCTCTACATTTCGTCAACAAGATTCAGAGTCATTCCACGAAGCATGGGAGAGATACAAAGATATGCTACGAAAATGTCCTAACCATGGTTTAAATTTAGGAGCACAAGTCAATTACTTATATTCTGTAATTTTACCTACATGTCGAGCCAATGTCGATTCATCATCAAATGGCTCACTTGGCAACAAAACTATGAAAGAGGCTTATAATCTTTTTGAGGTTATAAGTGAACAAAGTGTAAGATGGCCAGACAGAAATATCCAAAAGAAACCAAATGGTGTTTTTGAAGTGGATTCTTATTCACTTATGTTGGAAAAAATTGAAGCTTTATCAAAGAAAGTCGAGGACATATCTTTTTCAACTCCTCAATCTGTGAAGACGGTGCAAACTCCACAAGTTTCAGCTTTTTCATGTGAAATTTGTGGAGCAACTCACAACAGCACTATCTGTCCCTTAGTGCAACAGGAGCAGTCACCACCACAACCAGAACAAGTGGCGTATGCTCCGAATTTCCAAAGGCAAGCATACAATCCTTACGGGCCAACATACAATCCAGGGTACAAAAATCATCCAAATTTTTCTTATGCAAACAACAACAATGTGTTGAATCCAACGCATCAAGAAAAGAAGCCTGGGTGGGAAGAAGCAATCACGAAGCTAGCCGAACAACAACTGAAGTATCAACAACGCAATGATGCTTCAATTAAAAATCTGGAGACACAAGTTGGCCAAATGGCCAAAATACTTTCAGAAAGATCTCATGGCATGTTACCTAGCAAAACCAAGGTAAATCCAAGGGAAAATGTCCAAGCTATCACAACAAGAAGTGGAGTGCAGTTTGACACGTTCTTAATGTAACTATCGCAAGTGCACGATATCGTATCAAGTAGTAAGTGGACTTTTTGAGTCCGGTTTATCGATCCCACGAGGAAGTTTGGTTATAATTTGAATTATACACTACTAGTCTATTTTAATAGATACTAAGATGAGTGAAACACACAATTAAAGAGTTTGGTTTAATAATTGCAAAGAAAATGCAATAATAGTTCTAATATTTTAAGGAAATAAAAAGATTGCAATAATAATAGATTGATTAACGATAAAATGAAATAGTTGGGATTACAAACTTAGTTCGTCATTAGTTATAGAAGATGTATAGGAGATCATAAGATGAATTTACTTATTATGTTGTGTAGATTCGATTTTCCTTAAAAAGACGGTTTCTCTTCGAACTATAAACGCCCTTACATATTGAATCAATCCACTATATTTCTATGTTGATTGGCTTCAATACATAGCATTAGGATTTATGAAAATAACTCAAAGAATCATCTAAGGTCTAGAGGTATATTTCTATCCCCTAGAACAACTTAGAGTGAAGATCATTTGATCTAATCAAACATATTTTCTTTCGAAACATATGAAGACCATAAATATCGTCATTTATTGGCCAAATAAATAAAGATTGTTAAAACAATGAAAATCACACACAATAATAAGTAATTCACAATAGATCTTTATACAAACATAAATAACATGACTAACCTTGTTTATAATTCCAACTAAAGGTAACTTAGCCCATGAAGGGTTTAATATACATAATACAAGCTTTGGTGGTCATTATTAGTTGAATCAAGAGAAAGAATTGATCCTTACTCCCTTAGTAGATAAAGGAGAAAGAAGCAATAAACTCTCTGAACAACATATGCTATACCACACTTACACAAATCACTCAAGAACACAAGTGTGTTCTTCACACAAAAAGAAAAGATTACAAAAAGTGAAAAATTATATGATGAATGATGAATGATGAAGGATCTAAGGGGTCTATTTATACACCTAAAGTCATCTAATAGCTCCAAAACTCCTGCATTATTACAATAGATCGGATCAATGCCATCCATCCCCTCAATAATACACAAAAAGTATAAAAAATTAGATAAATTTTAACAATCTGTCAAGAGTTACGGCCGTAACATTAAGGAGTTACGGCCGTAACTTGGATGTCTTACGGCTGTAACATTTAGTAGTTACGGCGATAACTTAGCTTCGTCAATTTGCTCACTGGTTGCTTTGAGAGTTACGTTTTCGACCCAGAATTTCTCAGACTTTGCGTTTTTGCCCCAAATCTCCTTCGGATGATAACTTTTGATATATAACTCTGATTTTGAATCTGGAAAGACTGCCGAATTCGTCTCGGAAAGCCCTACAACATGAATATATCAAAATTCAACAAAGAGAATATTTAATAAACATGTTATTTCTTAAGTAAATCAGTTATTCAATCCGATTAGGACTAGATTTACATCATCATTCGATAAAAATAAAATTATTAAAAACTAATTAATTAAAAGCAAAAAACTAGTAGACTTGCTCAATTATGGGTGATATTTATCGATACAAACCATGGATAGGTGTATAAAACTGACTCTTATCACACCCCCAAACTTGAATTCTTGCTAGTCCCGAGCAAGACTCTTTATTATTCACGCTCCAAAAAAAATTAAGAAAAATTAATACACACATAAATTAAAAAAAAAAAAGAGAAAAGGAGATCAAAATGCCATTAATACACAACAGTCAGCTTTATACAGTAGATAGAAATGAATCAAGATTCAAAATAAATCTACTAATGATTTTGAAGTTAAGACACGATTTTATTTTGTAATTCCAAAATGCAAGGTCTCCCCCCAAAAGGCTGATTATTTATTTCCCACTCGTGATACACACGACTTCCTTTAATGGTTGCTCTCGATCACTCGTTTATTTTTCGACTCAACATGAAGAAGAATTTTATTGGCGTCATCAAATATTGTGATTTTTCACGAAGTTGAGTGTATTTAAATTCAGCCGCTAATTAATTCAAATCTGCTCATAAAACTACATCCCTTTTAGTGATAGCTTTCAAACCGTTATTTGCTAACGTGTAGCTCTTTTCACCAACACAATTTCTATCTTTTTTTTTAAAAAAGGTGATAGCTTTCACACCGTTATTTGCTAACGTGTAGCTCTTTTCACCAATTTTTCTGTGAGACGGCAGCTACGCACCAACAATGGTTAGTCCTTTATTTTTCGCAAAATTTTAAGAATCCCCAAAATTAGGCATCTGTTGTTGCTCAACACTTCTCCTTTTTGTCATTTTTTTAGGTGATAGCTTTCACACCGTTATTTGCTAACGTGTAGTTCTTTTCACCAATGACTCCTTTTTTTAGGGAATAGAATTTTTGCAGAAAATCATTTCTTAGTTAAGCATGAAAATTCAAAACCTCCACAAATTAAGTAAATTTCAGTTCTATTTTTCATCAACCGACTGATTCTTCTTTTCTCAAGGTAACGAATGACTCGGTTTTATATGATAACTACAAGGCTTGGAAAGAGAGATTAAGGCTAAAAAATTTTGGAATATATAATATTTTTACCGGTTAAAACTATTTTAGAAGCTTGTATATAGCTAATTTATTGGTGTCACAACATGATCGATATGAAACGACAAAAATGATTAGAGTACTTGCCCTGAGTCCTTCAAGAGCAATCTCGATGTCTAAACCATCATGAACCATTATCCTCAATACTCGACGGTCCAAAATATCACGAATTGCAGATAATTCATATCTTCGTCTTTATCATAATGTATCCTCGATACCCAAGTATACCAATAACAAATGTAAATCATATACATTATGATTTAACTCCCAAAATCGGAAAACCACATAAAATTCAAATCTCTAGAGTTCACAATTATAATCATCGCTATACGAATTATAAATGAATGAAATTGAAATCATTCATTAAATATTATAAATTGTGCAAGTAATAACTTGCCTCGATACCGATGAAGCCGTTACCAATTCCTTGCCGTCGCCTGCAAGCTTCTCGGCCCTGACCAAAGCAATCTACGAATATTCTCGAATACGACCGCAAAGCATGGTTCTAATCACCGATCAATAATCTCAACCTATTACAATAATCGATAAACAACAAGTTCGATAACAATCAACAATCGATATAACCAATTCACAAACCCAACGGCTCAACAATATCTCGATTAACCACAAGTCTGAACAATCCAACTTAAACGATCATGAATTCATAACCGAAACAGGATATACTACACTGCGTGTCCACTTAGCGCACGTTAATCACTTAACGTAGCGTGCGCTAAGTCGCTTCAATTAGCGTGCGCTAGACAGTAAGCTTAGTGTGTGCTAATGCTGTCCAGATGCATGCCTTACAAGTATCGATCAACATATGGCGATTATCAAGAACACTAAGTGATTCGAAACCATGTTCATAGCTATCAAAACAACGAAATCCGATATCCTTTAACATATAGATAATCATCCAACTCATAATCCAAGTCATATATTCACATATCATCTTCTTCGTCAAATATCAACATCATGAACACCAAGAACCATAATAACACTTCCATAATCATCAACAATAACATCAACATCCGAAATTGAGGAGAAGGATTAACCAACTTATCTCAAGAAGACGAACAACACAATTCAAACCACAAGAATCATGTCAATATCCATATATTAACAACAACATCATCATAATCCGGTAATCCATCTCATAGTCATGTTTATCAACTTGCTTATATGATAATCATCAACTCAAGAACCTCAACATTCAATCCAAAACGAAATCCAAAGGTGAAGAGTAATTACCTCTTTGAAGTAATGGATTGATTTCCAAGGTTGAATCCATTCTCAATCACTTCTAAGCTTCAAATGTTGTTAGGAACGATCAACTCAAGTGTTTGGAACCTCAACTTCTCTCCAAGAACTCTGTCTATCGGTTCACATGAAGAAATGGACGGAAATGACGAATAATGCCCAACTGCACATATATATACTGTACATTATTAGCGTGCGCTAACATCTTCATTTAGCGTAAGTTACATGCTTAGCGTGCGCTAACTGTCTTTGTTAGCGTGCACTATTGCAGTCCAGAGGCTACTGCCTTACTTCATACAATGATTTACTTACGCAATGCATGCTAATTCATCGAGCAGCGATGCTACCACCCAATCAGAAGGTGTTTGGGTTGATCCACTCGCTTTTATGCAGGGCATGATGGCCCAGATGACACAGATGGCACGCCTCATGGAAACGATGCAGAACCCAACCGCTCAAAATCAGCAGACTCTTCCGCCGCCACCTCAGAGGCAAGAGAGGAGTGTGAGAAGTATCATTGGCGACATCTCTCGCCAGAGACCACCTACTTTCAAGGGCTCATCTGAGCTGGCGGATATTATTCACTGGCTTGAACATTTTGAGAAGCTATTTTCTATGGTGGATTGCCCCGAAGGGCATAAAGTTTCAGCCGCGGCTTACTATCTGGGTAAGAGCGCTCATTCATGGTGGTTATCTTTGAAGCCCACCGACGGATCTTGTACATGTAATATCCGCGTTTTCTATTTTTCGGTAATTTCTATTTTTGATGTATGTTCGTTTCGGACAACTCGCTTAGCACTGTTTTGGAATTCTGAATCTATTTTGTTCTTGGAGTTTTTCCGTTTGGTCGAGTTTCGAGGATGCTTTCGCATAATTTCATTTTGAATTATATCATGCCGCATGTGCGTTCGATTCTCGTAAAACTTGTTCGTTTTCGTTGTTTCTCGATTCATATAAGTTGGTATGGTTGAGTTGGTCGTGTTGGAACTTTCGGTTTGCTAATCCGACGTTGTATTGTGGATTTTTCTGCACTTGGGCCGCTTTTGTAATTTTCATAAGTTTGGGGAATTTCGCCGTTTGCTTCTTTTGAGACTCTCTAGTGATCGGGATTATATTTTCTTTCAAAACTCAGCTTCGTTGTTTTGGATACCCCATGTTTATACTTTTGATTCTATCCTTGTGTTGCGTTTCGTCGTTGTATCGATCAGGCCGAGCTAAGTGATTAGCGGTTGAATCGCCGCATGCATAACGACGTTATGCATGCCTTTTACGACGTTATATAGGTATCATAACGCACGTTATACCCTTTGGTAACGCACGTTATGGTTTCGCAGAAAGTGTCCAGATTGTTCGCTACGACGTTAACCCGAGAGGGGTTACGTACGTAACCTTCATAACGTACGTTAACAATAGGCGTTAACGTACGTAACTCGCCGTCAGGCCTTTTAATTCCTGACTTATTTTCGGTCGACTTATTTCACTCCTTTTCTTTCTTTCTCGCGACGTGAGCTTCCTATGGGCGATTTCAAGCGATTCATCCGGTGCACCGTAGGAACCTTCTATAGATCGATTTTTGCGTCCCAAGCAAGGTTTATCATCATCATAATCATCCTCCATCCGTCCAAATCGAGGTATACATCGATGAACCCTAGTTTTTTTGGGATTTCGGGATTTTTGGCATAATTCTTCCTTTTAACTGCTTTTGGCTTGACGACTTGTTAGGTTACGATTGTGTAGTCGTAAATCCCTTGTCTCCAAGATAGTTTAACGGATTTAACCTAGTAATTTCTTCATGGTTAGATTATAGCCATCGTGGACTTCGTATTTTCCGACAAATCGTTCCAAGGGGTAGAATTAGGATTAATTCGTACCTTTCCGCATTATTGAGACTTGTGTATACTGTTATTGTGTTAGGAACGGATTTGGGAAGATTGTTCGACCAAACCTATTCCTTCATCGATTCCTTCGTTTAGTTTCATTCAAGGCAAGTACATGTATTACATTTCGTTATGTGCATATGATTTTGATGCGAATGATGTATATGGTGTTATTGAACGAATGTGATTGTTTCTCTTCCACCTGGGGATGGCGTGTGGCCTCTGGGGGCCGATACTAATGGGTACGGCCATGGAAGTGGAATTGAGTGCGTGTGTTGATGTTCTTCCACCTGGGGACGGTTCGACGGGACCTCTGGGGGCCGATACTAATGGGTACGGCCGCGGAAGTGGTTTCTCACTGGGACGGTCCGACGGGACCTCCGGGGACCGAGCATCGATGGGTACGGTCGCGAGTTACCAAGCGTGAATAATTGTGATGTGGGAAACTTGTTGATATACTGTTTTGGTGTTAATGTGATATTCCGGAATATTGACTTTCAAAATAATTTTCCTAATGATTTATTGCGTTGAATTGTGTATGTATATAATGTTGTGTAATTATGTACTTGCACTAGCTATTCGAATGCTAACCCCTTAAATGGGGGAAATGCGTCTTATGCATTTAGTAATCGGGTCGAGCCGAGGAGCCGCACGGATGCGCATGCAAAGGATGGGTTGGCATGATGATGATGTGGCTCGAGTCCGCATTTTTCTGCTCTGTCATTGCATCCGTTGAGTACTGGAGATAGTCGGTTTATTTTGAACATGGTTTAAGTCCCCTGCGTGGGTAACCTTTTGGTATTTAACTTATGTCTCATGTACTCCGTTGAAATGTTTTGGCCGAGGCCACGGCCTTATTTACTCTTTGGGTACATCTTTCATGTTATCATTGTGGTTCATGTGTCACGAATTAGCCTGGTAGACCTCATGGGGGTTCTACGGCGTGTAATGTCCCATTTGTGAATTGGGATGTTACAATTATGGTATCGGAGCTTAGGTTTTGAATACCTAGCCGTTTGGTGAAATTGGGTCTCAGTTGCATCATTAGAGTCACTGCTGAGCCTAATATCATCATGCTACCGTCTTTTCGTGCGACCCGTGGTCGTAAGTCTCCTCGAACTCTTATATTTCGTAATTCGCTTTTCCCGCATTGTTCGTAATCGTGACTCGTGTTACCAACTTTGTGAATTGTGAATCTTTCTCGATCTTGTTCTTTTCTTATTCTTCTTCGATGTTGAGAGGTCGTGGTAGACCGCTAGGGACGCGGCCGAGGCCGTGGTCGTGGTGCCGATAATGAGGAGGGCTCACTTTCCCGGTCCTTCGCGGACTCGCCTCTCACTCGGTGCTCGGGTAATAATGCCGACGCCGGCTATCACAGATTTCGGCAGCTTGGTAGCCCAACTTACTCAGATAGCCTGTGGTGGACGCGAATCCGCCCCGACACCTAAGAGGAGGCTAGTAAGTGGCTTCAGACGGTAACTAAGATGCACCTCCTCGCTTCTCCGATCTTCCGACTCCTGATGGGAGAATTGGCTCTTCGCTTGTCCGTAACCTTCGATGCCGTAGCTTGTCCCGAGGACAGAGGGTACACATTGCCCAAGACTCCCGGATAAGGAAGTCATGCGGAATGGTGGGAGGCCGTTGCGCCCAGAGATCGTCGGGCCACTTGGGATGAGTTCAGTGGCTGCTATGGAAGCGTAATATTGTCCGCCGCTACCAAGGAGCGCAGAATTGTAGAGTTCTTCACCGCTACACCTCAGATGTGCCTATTTCTCGTGCCATCATTTCTTACAATCAGCACTGGGCTTCGTGAGGGATCAAGTGAGAACGGAGGCCGATAAAATCCGATACTTCAATATGCGCATGAAGCCGCATATTAGGCAGCAGTATGGCGCCGCTCATGTGTGCCACTTTGAAGGAATACTGTGATCGCGCCTGCAATCGAGATGGTCGTCCCTAATCGAGTCGGTTTCGAAGCTAAGAAGGTAAGACTACCGGTGGGTTCTCGGCCGGAAAAGGTGGTCCGGGCCGAGGTCTCGCTTCGCTCCTACACTGGGAAGAGGCCGTTTCATCAGCCGTGGATCTCGTGGTAACTGCTCGGGTCACAGACCAAGGGAGAGTTTGTTTTAATTGCAGTCGGCCTTAGCACGTTGTGAAGGATTGCCCACTTCCGTTAGTTACTTGCTTTACTTGCGATGCATCGGCATCGAGCAATTATTGTGAGAGGGCCACCAGGCCGCTAGATTTACGACTACCACCGCCGATCGAGGGATCTCGCTCACCACCTACTCATGTTCCGCAGGTTCGAGTCGTGGTAGGGGTCGGAGTCACCAATCGCCGCGCAGCCGAGTTCGGCTCACCCATCCCCGATTATATCGATGAGGCGCACGGAGGAGGCAGACATTCCGTGGCGCTGTGTACCACTCGATCCTTTCTCATCCAGCCAAGATTTTTGATTCGGTGCGACCCATTCCTTTATAGCTTCGGATTGTGTGAGTCGTATTGGTTTTGACCGCTTGTTTGAGTGTGAGCCGTTCGTAGTGGGTACGCCTGGGGATCGTATGGTTGGGGACCGGGAAGTTAGGGATTGCCCAGTGAGGATCGGGAGCCGGGATTGGCCCTCGAATCTCATTGTTATAGACCTTAAGGGTGAGGATTTGATCCTCGGGGACGATTGGTTGGATCGTCATGGTGCTATCATGAACTATCGGACTCGTACCATCACGATAGTTGCCGAGGACGGCACCGAGCATACTCGCCTACCGTAGTTTCCGGTAGATCGGGGTGTGTGATTAGCGCCTTGAAGGCGATGAAACTTTTGAACCAAGGTTGTGTCGGCTACTGGTGTTTCGCTCTGCAGGCGGAAGATGGTGGGGTTGACATATCGTCGATCCCAGTGGTTAGCGAGTACCCCGATGTATTTCCGAATGACTTGCCGGGATTACCACCACATCGAGAGGTGGAGTTTCCTATTGACCTTGAGCCGAATGCGGCCCCTATTTCTCGAGCACCGTACCGTATGGCACCGTCAGAGATGCTAGAGTTGAAGAATCAGTTGGGAGAGTTGTTAGATAAAGGGTATATTCGACCGAGCGCATCGCCTTGGGGTGCGCCTGTACTTTTTGTTAAGAAGAAGGATGGATCGCTTCGTTTATGCATCGACTATCGAGAATTAAACAAGCTAACCATCAAAAATAAATACCCTTTGCCCAGGATTGACGATTTGTTTGATCAGCTTCAGGGGCGACAGGTTTTTCGAAGATTGATTTGCGATCGGGCTACTACCAGCTTGAGGATTCGGACGCCGATATTCAAGGCTGCCTTTCGACGAGATATGGCCATTACGAGTTTGTGGTTATGCCTTTCGCCAACTAATGCCCCAAAGCAGTTGTTCATGCAAGTTGATGAACAAAGTTTTTATTGAGTATCTGGACAAATTCGTAGTCGCTTTTATCGACGATATTCTTATCTATTCACGAGTCGAGAGGAGCACGCCTTACATCTTCGGATTGTATTAGACACTTTGAGGGCTGAGCATTGTACGCGAAGTTCTCTAAGTGTGAGTTTTGGCTCGAGGAAGTGACGTTCCTTGGGCATGTGATTTCAGCAGAGGGAGTTCGGGTAGATCCGCGTAAAATAGAGGCGTGATGGCTTGGGAGCCGCCTAAGAATGTGAAGGAGGTGAGGAGTTTTCTGGTCTTGCCGGCTATTACCGTAGATTCGTTGAGGGATTTTCTAGATCGCTAGACCACTCACCTGGTTGCTCCAAAAACTCAAGTTCGAGTGGACTACAGATAGGTGACGCTTTGACGAGTTAAAGAGACGTTTGACTACCGCGCCTGTTAGCATTGCCTCGGGGAACGAGGATTTCGTAGTGTACAATGATGCTTCGGGCCTTGGTCTAGGATGTGTTTTGATGCGAGAGACAGAGTGATTGCATATGCGTCCCGCCATTGAAACCTTATGAGGTGAATTACCCCACGCACGATTTGGAGTTAGTCATGGTCGTTTTCGCCTTAAAGATCTCGGAGGCATTACCTCTATGGGTCGTCGTGTAAGATTTTTACCGACCACAAGAGTTTGAAGTATATATTCAATCGAAGGAGTTAAATATGAGGCGCCGTAGGTGGTTAGAGCTAATTAAAGATTACGACCTCGAGATACTTTACCATCCGGTAAGGCTAACGTGGTGGCGGATGCGTTGAGCCGTAAGCCGATGGCGCCGCAGATGTTAGAAGTACTTACACCGCAGAGAGTAGGATCCAGCGAGTTCTTATTTGTCGAATATTGAGGTTTGGGTTCGAGAGTTCAGGCCGATTATGTGCATTAGAGATCACTTCGTCCTTGACTGATTATATCAAGGCGAAACAGTATGATGATCCGTGTTTGGTCCAGTTAAGGGAGGATGTGAGGCAGGGGAAAGCCCCTGGATTTGTGGTTCAGGATGATGGCGTTCTGAGATTTCGCGGCAGACTATGTGCACCGAATGATATTGAACTGAGACAGAAGATCTTGAGTGAAGCTCATACCACGCCTTACTCCATACATCCTGGTACGAATAAAATGTACAAGGATGTGAGGAGCAACTACTGGTGGAGTAATTTGAAGACAGACGTTAGCGAGTTTGTGTCGAGGTGTTTGACCTGTCAGCAGGTTAAGATCGAGCATCAGCGACCCGCGGGGTTTTTGCGACCACTTCCTATCCCGGAGTGGAAATGGGAGGATATTTCTATGGATTTCATTACTAGTATGCCTAGGACTCAGAATGAAATAAACATGATTTGGGTTATTGTCGATCGACTGACCAAGTCAGCTCATTTCCTGGGTATTAAGGACACTTGGGGCCCGGAGAGACTAGCACGAGTATTTATTGCAGAGGTCGTGAGATTGCATGGGACTCCTAAGAGTATTGTTTCGGATCGTGATGGCCGGTTCGTGTCACATTTCTGGCAGGCCGTTCATCGAGCTTTGAGGACCGAGTTGAGACTCGGTACATCTTATCACCCTCGGATCGACGGACAGTCAGAGCGGACGATCCAGACGTTAGAGGATATGTTGAGAGCCTGTGCCCTAGAATGGAAGAATGATTGGGAGTCGCACTTGCCGTTGATTGAGTTCACGTACAACAATAGTTGGCACGCCTCGATCAAAATGGCGCCATTTGAGGCGTTGTATGGGAGGAGGTGTAGATCGCCGTTGTGTTGGGACGATGCGTCCGAGCCGATTGGGTACCGAGCCCGATATGGTAGTTGAGACGAGAGAGAAGATTACTCGATTCGAATAGATTGTTAACGCCCAGTCGGCAGAAGTCTTATGCCGACACGCGCCGCCGTCCGTTGGAGTTTGAGGTGGGAGATCATGTTTTGCTTAAGGTGTCGCCGACACGGGAGTTTACCGCTAGGAAGGGTAAACTTAGTCCGAGGTTTATTGGGCCGTTTGAGATTTTAGAGAGAGTGGGAGAGCTTGCCTATCGGCTAGGCTTACCGCCGTCCCCGAGCCACGTTCATAACGTATTTCATGTTTCCTACCTTAGGAGGTACATATCGGACCCTAGCCATATTATCGATTTTGGAGAGATCGACTGGGACCCGACCTTACCATCGAGGAGAGGCCGATTCAGATTTTAGAGCGTCGGTGAAGCAACTTCGTCATAAAACCATCCCTCCGGTTAAAGTTCAATGGTCGAGACATGGGTCCGAAGAAGCCACATGGGAGACGGAGGAGAGTATGCAATGAGATACCCCGAGTTGTTCGCGTTGTAAGTTTCGGGACGAAACTTATTTTTAGGGGAGATAATGTAATATCCGCATTTTCTATTTTTCGGTAATTTCTATTTTTGATGTATGTTCGCTTCGGACAACTCGCTTAGCAATCGCTTTTGGAATTCTGAATCTATTTTGTTCTTGGAGTTTTTCCGTTTGGTCGAGTTTCGAGGATGCTTTCGCATAATTTCATTTTGAATTATATCATGCCGCATGTGCGTCGATTCTCGTAAAACTTGTTCGCTTTCGTTGTTTCTCGATTCATATAAGTTGGTATGGTTGAGTTGGTCGTGTTGGAACTTTCGGTTTGCTAATCCGACGTTGTATTGTGATTTTCGCACTTGGGCCGCTTTTGTAATTTTCATAAGTTTGGGGAATTTCGCCGTTTGCTTCTTTTGAGACTCTCTAGTGATCGGGATTATATTTTCTTTCAAAACTCAGATTCGTTGTTTTGGATACCCCATGTTTATACTTTTGATTCTATCCTTGTGTTGCGTTTTCGCCGTTGTATCGACCGTGGCCGAGCTAAGTGATTAGCAATCAATCGCCGCATGCATAACGACGTTATGCATGCTCTTTACGACGTTATATAGGTATCATAACGCACGTTATACCCTTTGGTAACGACGTTATGGTTTCGCAGAAGTGTCCAGATTGTTCGTTACGACGTTAACCTCGAGAGGGGTTACGACGTAACCTTCATAACGCACGTTAACAATAGGCGTTAACGCACGTAACTCGCCGTCAGTCTTTTAATTCGACTTATTTTCGGTCGACTTATTTCACTCCTTTTCTTTCTTTCTCGCGACGTGAGCTTCCTTTGGGCGATTTCAAGCGATTCATCCGGCAATCCGGTAGGAACCTTCTATAGATCGATTTTTGCGCCCCAAGCAAGGTTTATCATCATCATAATCATCCTCCATCCGTCCAAATCGAGGTATACATCGATGAACCCTAGTTTTTTTGGGATTTCGGATTTTTGGCATAATTCTTCCTTTTAATCCGTTTTGGCTTGACGACTTGTTAGGTTACGATTGTGTAGTCGTAAATCCCTTGTCTCCAAAGATAGTTTAACGGATTTAACCTAGTAATTTCTTCATGGTTAGATTATAGCCATCGTGGACTTCGTATTTTCCGACAAATCGTTCCAAGGGGTAGAATTAGGATTAATTCGTACCTTTCCGCATTATTGAGACTTGTGTATACTGTTATTGTGTTAGGAACGGATTTGGGAAGATTGTTCGGACCGAAACCTATTCCTTCATCGTTTCCTTCGTTTAGTTTCATTCAAGGCAAGTACATGTATTACATTCCGTTATGTGCATATGATTTTGATGCGAATGATGTATATGGTGTTATTGAACGAATGTGATTGTTTCTCTTCCACCTGGGGATGGCGTGTGGCCTCTGGGGGCCGATACTAATGGGTACGGCCATGGAAGTGGAATTGAGTGCGTGTGTTGATGTTCTTCCACCTGGGGACGGTTCGACGGGACCTCTGGGGGCCGATACTAATGGGTACGGCCGCGAAGTGGTTTCTCACCGGACGGTCCGACGGGACCTCCGGGGACCGATCTTGATGGGTACGGTCGCGAGTTACCAAGCGTGAATAATTGTGATGTGGGAAACTTGTTGATATCGTTTTGGTGTTAATGTGATATTCGAATATTGAATTTCAAAATAATTTTCATAATTATTTATTGCGTTTAATTTTTTATGTATATAATTTTGTGTAATTATGTACTTGCACTAGCTATTCGAATGCTAACCCTTAAATGGGGAAATGCGTCTTATGCATTTAGTCTTGGTCGAGTGAGGAGCCGGCACGGGATGCGCATGCAAAGGATGGGTTGGCATGATGATGATGTGGCTCGAGTCTGCATTTTTCTGTTCTGTCATTGCATCTGTTGAGTACTGGAGATAGTCGGTTTATTTTGAACATGGTTTAAGTCCCCTGCGTGGGTAACCTTTTGGTATTTAACTTATGTCTCATGTACTCCGTTGAAATGTTTTGGCCAAGGCCACGGCCTTATTTACTCTTTGGGTACATCTTTCATGTTATCATTGTGGTTCATGTGTCACGAATTAGCCTGGTAGACCTCACGGGGGTTCTACGGCGTGTAATGTCCCATTTGTGAATTGGGATGTTACAGTACATGGGATCAGTTCAAGACCCTCATGATGGAGAGTTATTATCCGGCCCCACTCAGGGAGGCCAAGTCATCATAATTACTCATTCCCGACCCCTCAGCGGACGAGGATGTTCTCGCCATCACCGAGAAATTTCAGGAGCTACTTCCTTTCGCCTCATCTATTATCCACTCCGAGGCGAATAAGATCAAGTATTTCAGTAAGCGGTTGAAACCTCGTATGCGGATGCAACTGCTTAATCATCATAGTGCCACCCTGGCCGAATTCATCGAGAAAGCTCTTACTTATGAGCTTACTGTGAAGGAAATTGCTAAGCAACAAACTTCATCTTCTGGCAAGAAATCGAAGAATCGTAATCATTCCGAAGGCAGTCAGGCAACCTTTAAGAAGCCTCGTGCGGGCCCTACTTTTTCTGAGCGATCTCCTATGGCACCGAAACCTGCGGAATCTCAGTCCCGAGCGGCCAGTTCAGCCATCACCTGTTTCAACTGTGGAGAACAGGGTCTCAGCACTAAGTGTCTGAGGCAGACTATCACGTGCAATAACTGTGGGATTGCTGGGCATAAGGCCCGTTTTTGCCGAAGAGACTCCAAACCTACTCCGGTGATATCTCAGGCCTCGAAGCAGTCATCGGTTCAGAATCAGGCCACTCAGTCCGTGTCGTTCAAGACGACAGGGGCAAATAAAGGCAGAGCCCACAACTATCAGATGGGAGCATCCGGTTCCGGGGCTGGCAAGCCCCGAATTTATGAGATAAAGAGAGCCTACGATCTGGAGGCATGAATGATCTCAGGTACACTCGAAATTCTGTCTCAACCTATGTGTACCCTTTTTGATACTGGAGTAGACTACGTCTGAATAGTTATGTCATTAGTCTACCAGATGGTAGAAGAATTATCGGAGATCGTGAGGTTAAGAATTGTCCAATTCAGCTTAATGGTCGTGATTGGTTGGCAGACCTGATCGTGGTAGATTTACCTAAGGACGATGTAATATTGGGTATTGATTGGATGGATCATCATGATGCCATCCTTAGTGTCTGTAAGTGTACGGTCACTATTGTTTCAGGAGATGAAGTCGAGTGTGTATTTCAGGGGGGTAACCCCAGCCGTTCCAGAAAAGTTATCAATATGATGAAAGCAGTGAGATTACTCAATCAGGGGTGTGTTGGTTATTGGTGCTATATGACCAAGACCGAGAAATCATCAGTGATGTTGGTGGATATTCCGATAGTGAGAGAATATGCCGATGTATTTCTAGACGAGTTACCTGGTTGCATTAAGATGCAACCCAATCCAAGTCTGGAAGCATCACTATACACTTCGAATCATCGGTACCCTAGGGTAGCGATATCAAAACTATTTTCTCTCTCAACAGTCCACTCGAACGTCTGGGATTTCTGGAGTAACTGAGTAAGTGGTCGAGTGATTTTCGTAAATTCCTCGATGAATCTATGATAATATCAAGCAAGCCCTAGAGCGTACGTAATTGCCTCTATTTAGTGTATGCTAGTGTCCGATCATAGCGTGCGCTACTCATAGTTGACTCGTTTGTCTGTATGCTCCGAACCCTTTAATTAGATTTTGACTAGTATGGGTATATAAATTATAAATGGATTCTTGTGGTTGAACCCTATTTCATCGCCGTACGTCGTGTTAAATGGCTCTGGATAATTGAACCCTAGCTAAATATTTATTTACTTATTATATTTATATCGTAGTTAGACAATTCTTTACAATGTCTGGTTTCTGTTGTATCTTGGAAGGTAAATTCTTAAGCTTGTATCTGTTTATCCATAAGCTATTGTGTGACTCCAACCATTTCTCGAAGTCGTTCATCTGCTCTTCTTGGAATCTAACAAATCCAAAAGGCTTTCCCTCTTTGTCACATTTCTTAGGGAAAAAGATATCCACCACTCGTCCTACTTCACTAATTTGGTTATCAATTCTCCGATACTGCTTTTTGAAGCACGTTCCTAAGAAGAAAGACCACTCATCTCTTATAAATAGTTCAACATCATAATATTTTACAGGATTCCCGTGCTTCTCTACCTGATATCCACTCTCTGTAGGTTTCGTTGAGAATTTTGGGGCAGATAGGTTTGTTTTCCGCCTTGCCGAATTTCCCTCAAAAAAAAAAAAAGTTAACCAACGATATGTACCAAATTAGTTTAAGAAAATTAAGTTTTGACTCAATTTTTAACTAATTTAATGATTCTTGGGTATTAAATATAAAATTGTGAATCTACGTTTCGAATAGATAAATGCAGAATTTTATTTATCTCAAAACCGATTTCCGGTGAGTGCGAAATAAATGATTAAAGTTGGTCATTATATTGAGATTATTGAAGAGTTACGTGGGATACGAAAAGTCACCCTACATTGGAAAAATACAGTCTTCCTGACTAGCTTATTAGTAAGAATGTGCATGGGTAGTTTAACAAGCTAGTAGTCTACACTAATAGGCCAGCGACGTGAAGCCCACACACGCACGCGCTGCTGTCCGCCAGCCGGCTTGGGTCAGGCACGGGCCTTTGTTGGGTTTTTTGTGTATTTAATACATCGGATTTGAACAAAAACACAGTGGAATAATTATCAAAAAATCCAGATGGGGATTTTCTTGCAGTTATTTAATTGATTTCATAAAGGGTTCTTCGAATTACCTTAACCCGAAGAACAGATCTAAATCCGGACCAGAAGCTGATGAAAATCGTCTTCCTCTTTCGGTGATCCACACATGAACAATTTGCACAAGCCGGATTGCTAGATCCTTACGAATAATGTTGATAAACAGTACAATAGATGATTCCTTGCTAGAAGTATTGCACTGTTGATCAAGATCAACAAAGGGAAGAAGACGTGATAGCCAAACCGGGACTTCTTGGACAAAAGTATCGGCCGATTTGGTGCAAGGGGAGGAGTCGATTTTTTCTTGTTTCTCTCGAGTCAACTCCTTGTCCAAGACCCTTTATTTGTACTAAGTAAACCCTAGAGTTAGAACTCTAGTATTTGCTTAGTTACCTCTCAACTTATTAAATAATGTTGAAACAAGCTCAGACGAAGAACAATTTGTAATGTGGAAGAAGGTCAAAACTTTGGAAAAGAAAAAAGAGAGCAAGAAGAATCTTAAAACAAGCAGCAACACGGATGAGCAACTGATGGAAGATATAAAGTCGAAGAGCAGGGAGAAAATAGGGAGAAAGGGGTGGATATTAGTTTCAATTCCACATAGATGCAGAATAAGGTACTCTTGCACCTTCGTGCATAAGTGGAGGAACACTAACACCAAAGAGACATGGAATGTCTCAGAAAAGACTCACATCAGCCCAATTATGAAAGCTTTCAGGCGTGGTATAATCCAATAGGGCTATGCTACTCCCCCTCTTTTACTAATCTCCCTCTTGACAAAAAAAAGCAAATTGTCTTTTTTGTCCCTCCACACTTCTTTAACTTATATATATATATATATATATATATATATATACTAATATGTATGTATAAATAATAATACCTTGAATTTTTATTTTACTTTATTATATATATATATATATATATTTATATAAAACTTTTTTCAAATTTTTTACTGATATTTTTTCGATAATTTCTTTTACTATTTTATATTTATTTTTATTTCTTTGTCAACGTATTATTATGACTATAATTTTTCTATACAATATATTTATATTTAAAAAAAAAATTTACATAGTCATCTATACAAATAATATATGTATTATTATTCGGATTATATATAATTATCTTGATATATATTATTATTATTATTAGCTACCACTTGAGTTGTCAATTCAAAATCTTTCAAAAAAATAGTTCCCTAATCTATATCTATCTATTGAATTGTCATTTCAAAGTCTTTCAATAAAATAGTTCCCTAACCAATATCTACCTATTGAATTGTCATTTCAAAGTCTTTCAACAAAATAGTTCCCTAATCTATACTACCTATTGAATTGTCATGTCAATAATTTTTATTATTTGGTAGTCTAAATTTAGTATAAATAGGGAGTGAAGAAAAAGTATAACTCATCATCTCTCTATATTTTCTTCTTACATTTCTCATGTAATATCACTTATTTGTTCACATTTCTGAAACACTATTCTGTTTATAATAAATGGAAGAATATAATTCAGAAAATAATGGAAACATGTCGATCGTGTGAATTTACCACTGATCAGGTATGACTTCGTGTAAATTTCCTTTTCTTTCTTGTTTGTCATTTTTTGGTATATATATTGCTCTTTCTTCGTGTTATATATATATATATATATTACTCTTTTATTTGAAAATATAGTAAATTCGTTTTTAATTAGTTTATTGTATATATATTGCTCATTTAACCAGTTGTACAGAGTTTCGTACGGAGCGACCCTGTAGGATTTCTACTGAAAAAAACGTTCATAAGCCTGTTCGATTTGAACTGACAGCAGAGTATTGTAGATTATAGTGTCGGGGGAGGGGCTGCGTACAGTATGTGGGTCTACTGTAGGCACAGGTTCCTCGACAGGTATGGGAGCCTATTTCGGAGATGGATCCCGAACAGGGGTTGGTACCCTGATGGGAGATGGATCCCTTATGGGTGTGGGTTCCCGTGCAAGAGATGCAGCTGTTGGCTCCGAAAGGGCTGCCGACTCGCTAGAGCCTTCAATGTTGAAAAATTGTTGTTTATCCGTCGTTTCCGCCAAAGGCTCGCGATCTACTGTATGAACAGTAGCAGCTATTTCTTCCGCATGGGTTGCACCCTGTAGGATTTAAACAGTGGGTTGCGCCGATGATGGGGCATCGACAGAGATCGCTGTAATCTCTGCAGCCTTAGCTTTGGAAAGCTTCCTTAGCTTCCTTTTTGGCTTCTCGACAGCAAGGGGAGTTTTGCTGTGAGATCTCTTCCTCTTCCTGGAAGTCTCCTCGCTCCGGACTTCAAAGTGGTGTCCCTAGGATCATCAGAAAGGGGCAAATTTAGGATATATGGTCGTGACGCAATCAGTCCATCTCTATTGAATACGTAGGGCTTGCTTCCTCCAATGTATTTTCTTGGCCAATCTTCTTGGCTCCTTTCGATTGCGGCACACCGCATTTGGTGAGAATGTTGTTGAGAATGAGGCCAAAAGACTTCTTCTGTGTAGCGGTCTTAGAAGCTTCTTCCTGCAGCTTCTACAGGATGATTTGACACCAATTAACTTTTTCACCACACATGATGGCAACCATCATTCTGAATCGCACGATGGTGCACATTTCAAATGCACCGGTCTTGTTTTCAACAACACGGCAACAAAAATGGTATAAGTATACAAAAGGTAAGCAAAAACACTTCTTGTGGCAGGATACATGAACATTTGTGTTCGATGCAGCGCCAGTAAATAATCCCCAGTAGGCGGTGAGGATTTCTTGGGACCCAAAGGTCTCAAGCGCTTCCATGGTCAGGCCATCAGAGGGCAGCCTGTACAGATTCTGCAGTAAATCCTGGTCAACACGGATCTCGACTCCGCAGACGGTGGTAGAAATGTCAGAGACTTGTCCTCCTCTTTTCAGAGAGAAGAAATGAACGGAGGTGTCGAGATGAAATTCCTCGACGAGTTGCTCATCATAGAGATCAGCAGTGTGGTTTCCAAGGCGATAGAGGCCTTGCTGACGTATCCTTGAAACAATAATCTCCATGGAATCAACGTCCTCATTTTCAACACGAACACGCTCCAGCACGACGGATCTGGCGAAGATTCGCCCGTCGAAGATGGTGGAGCTCTTATTAAGGGATGAAGACGATGTTTGTGAAGATGCCATTGTGATTTCTGAAGAGAAAGTGAGTGAAATGCAAAGAAAATGCAGTAAAATGCAGTAAACAATATAGGTTGTTTGCTCAAAGAACTTGTTTAATTTTGCAGAAAGCGTAAAGAGTCGAAGGGAGCAAGTAATAGTCCTATTATAGTGGGCGGGGATGATTTGGATTTTCAGACAGTGAACAGTCAGATATAGGATCAGAACCGTCTTTTTAAATGAACGAACAGGATGAATCGAGCGTAACTGGTACATCTTGTCCATCCGATTTTAAAATGACAACTGGTCCCACATCTGACATTTCGACTTCCCTTATTACCCGAAATGGTGGTTTGAAATTATTAATTAATTGAAAAATCGCGGCATTTGAGATAAAATAGTCCAGATGTCGTGTAAAGCATTAAATGCAAAGACGTTTGAATTATGAAACAGGGCATATGGACTCAAAACTGTTTTAAAATGAATAAATATTGGTATAATATTAATTGATTTCCCATAGTATGTGTTGTATCCGCGAAAATACAGCATTCCTCCTTAAAAGGTACATACAGGATTCAATTCTTACAGCAATATTTGGATTAATATTGTATTCATGTGTCATACTATATTCACCCTTAATTTAGGCACACGTCAGCTATAGGATGATTTCATGTTTCATTGTTCCTACAGTGTTGTCGGTTTGTCTGAGTGTACAGTTAATTAACGGTGGATACTGTATTCTTGGGTCTTACAGCATTCCTCCTCAATTGTTGAGTAAAAGCATTAAAACTTACAGGGAGTCGGGCTGCAGCATTCCCAATTCTTGTCGAAGCATACAGAATCTAGCTGTGCTGAGAGGTTTGGTAAATATGTCGGCTAATTGAATATCTGTATGAACTTTCTCGAGCCGAACATCCTTGTTCTCAACATGATTTCGAATGAAGTGAGGCTTCATATGAATATGCTTAGTATGCGAGTGCAATACAGGATTGTGCGTTATTACAATTGCACTCGTGCTATCGCACATACTTGGTGTTTCCTTGGCAATGATTCCATAGTCTGACAGCTGTTGTTGCATCCAATGGATCTGCATACAGCAACTACCAGCAGCATAGTATTCTGATTCATCTGTGGAAAGCGAGTTTGCCAATTATTTCTTACTAAACCAAGACACAAGTCTAGGTCCAAGAAAGTGACAAGTACCTCTTGTACTCTTCCTATCTATCATGCAACCTCCGAGATTCGAGTCGCTGTAGCCAACCAAATCGAATCTGCCTTCTTTAGGATACCACAGTCCTGCATCGACTATTCCTTTGACGTACTTAAGGATTCGTTTGGCTGTTGTGAAGTGTGATTCTTTAGGTGCTACTTGATACCGAGCACACACTCCTACAGCAAAGTGGATATCGGGCCTGCTAGCTGTTAGGTACAGGAGTGAGCCTATTAGCTTCATGTAGAGTGATTGATCAACCGGCTTTCCAGCTTCGTCAGCACTAATTTGCACGGAAGTGCTCATGGGGGTTGATGAGGATTTGGAATTATTCATTCCAAACTTGTTGAGAAGCTCCTTGTTGTACTTTTCCTGGTTGATAAAGATTCCTGTAGGCAACTACTTTACCTGCAATCCCAGGAAATAACTAAGTTCTCCCATCATAGTCATTTCAAATTTACTTTGCATGAGGTGAGAGAACGTTTGACATAAAGCAAGGTTAGTGGAACTAAATATAATATCATCTACGTATATTTGAACCATCGGGAGGTCATCACCTTCCTGTATCTTAAATAGGGTCTTGTCCATAGAACCTTTCTCGAATCCATTATTGGTAAGGTACAGGAACAGAGTCTCCTAACACGCCCTAGGTGCTTGCTTAAGTCCATAGAGTGCTTTCCGTAGCCTGTATACAAGGTCTCCGCCTTCTGTGTTGACAAACCCTGGTGGTTGTTCAACATAGACTTCTTCGGCGAGGTCTCCATTCAGGAATGCGCTCTTGACGTCCATTTGATACACGGTAAAGCTCTTATGGGCGGCAAAGGCTAAAAATATCCTAATGGATTCTAGTCTGGCAACAGGGGCAAATGTTTCATCGTAGTCTATGCCTTCTTCATGTTTGTATCCCTGTGCGACTAGACGGGATTTGTTTCTGATAACAAGTCCGTTCACATCCTTCTTGTTTCTAAATACCCATTTAGTTCCAATTACGGCTTGATGCTCACGTCTGGGTACTATATACCATACGTTGTTTCTTACGGAACCATTAAGATCTTCTTCCAAAGATGTCATCCAGTGAGAATTGTCTAGAGCTTCTTTGGTAGAAACAGGTTCGGATTGACCTAAGAAAACAGCGATAGTGCACATGTTAAGTCTTCTAAGTTCAGCTTGAGACTTCCATACAGGAAATGGAGATTTCTCAGATTCGGGTTCTTCTTGCGCACATAGTACATTTCCTTGTGTACTCTGTATTCTCCTACGGGTAGATACTCCAGCATCAATGTTTCCTATGATCAACTCCTGTGGGTGATCTCTCAACCATCTTCTATCGGGTTCTAATTCGGTGTCCCATACTTTATCTTGAGTTGCTGTAGTTTCGGCTTCAGCTTGTACAGCATTAGCTTCATCTACCTCTGTTCTTACAGATGCGGGGTTGATTTCTAAGTCAACGACAGGCTCTATAGGAGTTGAAGGGTCATTAATCGAGAGTTGTTGGATATTCTGAGTAAGATCTTCTACTCCTATAGGATCATGGTGAGGTTCGTCGAACACTACATGTACTGATTCCTCAACTGTCAACTTTCGTTTATTAAAGATCCTGTAAGCTTTGCTGACAGAGGAATATCCTACAAATATCCCTTCATCCGACTTCTCATCGAAGTTTCTAAGTTGATCTTTCCCGATGTTCAAAACATAACACCTGCAACCGAATATGTGAAAGTACGAAACTAATGGAGTTTTGTTGTTCCATACCTTGAATGATGTTTTGTTGTGATGTTTGTTGATGATACAACGGTTTTGTGTATAGCACGCTGTATTGGTGGCTTCACCCCAGAAACGTTGTGCCAACTTGCTTGCGGTAATCATGGTCCTTGTTGCTTCCTTGAGTGTCTTGTTCTTTCGCTCGGCAACACCGTTTTGTTGAGGTGTTCGGGCAGCTAAGTATTCATATTGTATCCCATTTTCCGAACAGTATTTCTCTATAAAGCGGTTAGTAAATACAGTACCTCTGTTGGAACGAATGGAGACGATACTCAACCCTTTCTCATTTTGAAGCTTTCTCAGGTGCTCGGGCAGATTTGATGTGGTTTCCTTCTTCTTGCTCAGAAAGATTGTCCAAGCATACCTGGAAAAATCATCTACAATAACGAGACAGTATTTCTTACCTCCCAAATGTACCGGGTCTACAGGACCGTAGAGATCCATGTGTAGCATTTCTAGAACTCTGTGAGTGGAAAGGTATGATTTGCTTTTCAGGGTGGTCCTGATTTGGTTGCCTTTCTGACAGGGTCCACAGATGTTGTATTTATGGAATGACTCATCGGGCAAACCTCTAACCATTCCCTATCTAGCGAGCTTGTTGATCGTCTTGAAGTTGACGTGAGACATCCTCTTGTGCTATAGCCAGCTTAGATCTGCAGTGCTTTTGGCAACAATATAAGGAATTGTGGAGCTCGTAGGCATCCAGTCAGCAATATACATATTACCTGGTCTGCTTCCTGTGAGCACAACTTCTTTGGTCAGAATGTTCTTGACTCTACAGTGATCTATATAGAATTTCACCGGGAACTGTTTGTCACAGAACTGGATAATACTAAGTAGATTATACTGTAAAGCCTTCAACATAAGCTACATCGGTGACTTTGAATTTTCCTAAAAGTAGGGTTCCCTTACCTCTTGTTCTTCCTTTGGATTTATCACCGAAGCGCACTTTTGGACTGCAACCTTCTACATAATCTGACAGCTCGCTTTTATCTCCTGTCATGTGCCGAGAATACCCGCTGTCGAAGTACCAGATTTCCTTCTCTAAGATGTCTTGCAGTCAAAGAAATGAAGTAGATTTAGGTCCCCTTTGGATATTGCGTCCATGGATGTTAGTGCCTTTAGGTACCCAAATTCGCCTTACAGCAACTGGCTTGCTGTAGGTTACTTTAGGTCCATTCTTGCGATGTCTATGTTGAGATTCGGTGCCTAAACGAAGGCCCAGTGGAAGCGGTAAAACGAAAATTAATTCGATCCGAATCCCTACGAGGATCGATCGAGCTACGTATATATGAATATATAAACGAAACACAAGAGATACGAAAAACATACCCTCGTAGTCCGTTGATTAAATGGTATCCTTCTCTTGAGCTATTCCCCAAGCTTTGCTTGATCTCTATGAATCCGATCCGCTCCAAGCTCTTGGATGATCCAACGCCGAAAGCACCGCGTCTCTACTTGCCACGCGCCAGAAGAACGACCGGAATGACAACACTCGATTAACCTCTAAGGTTACGGCTAGATCAAGTGATGAAGCCATTTATTATTGCACTCTAAGTGTATAATATTTATCTCTCAATGTATCTTGAATTTTCTCCAAGAAAACTCAAGAACAAGATGAAGACAATTTGAGAAAACTTTTTCTCTCTCTCTCTATTCAAAGCTCACGGCTGATCTTGAGGTTGGAGAAGTGAGGAATAGTCTCCAATATATTCTTGTTCCAAATCCCACAAAATCAACTATACCTTATTATTATAAGAGATATGATATCTCTTAGGTGATTAGTCTTCACCCACCAAAGGAAGACAAAGACTAAAGGTAAGAGATCAAAAGCGGGGTCGGCCTCTAGAAGGAATCCGACGAGTTTGGTTCGTTTCAGACTCCCGAGAGTCCAAACAGGTAAACTCAGATTCCGTTCCGATGTATTTATATCGATTAATTAATCCAATTAATTAATCATATTAAATACATAATAACATAATTATTTCTCCAAGAAATAATTATATTCATGAATCAAATTAATCACCTGGTAATTTATTTAATTAATTAGGCCGTAAATTAATTTATCCAATAAATCAATTTAGACATCCAATGTCCCAAATTAGATATACAATATCTAATATTCATAATGAGAGATTAAGCTTGATTCATTCCGTCGTTAATCCTATTGCGCGACTCGGTAGGTTCGTCTCAGTCAGCAATGGGAGGAACCAAAGAGTAGTAGCACCACCTAGCCAGCCTAGCGGCCTACATTATACCCCAACTGAGAACGAATGATAGGGATCATTCAAGAACCATTCTGTCGTGAATACCAGTAATCGTATAAACCCTTCCTTCAAATGTCCCGATCAAGTTATAGGGTCACGGTCAGTCAAACCCTATCTGTACTTGATGCTATGCATACGTTAATGCAAATCGAGATCATCGAGCTCTCGTGTATCCAATACAACTAGCTCCAATGCTTTGGCCAAAGACTTATGATCTCATCTGCCAATAACCGCATAGGACATATAACCCGCTCACTAACGGGAGAAAGAATTCTATCTTGGTATTCAGTAGGACCTGCTACTTGCCCGTCAAGATGCACGTCGAGGTTGACCCCCGCCTTCCGGTTTACAGGGTCGAACTACTCTAATGAAAATTTTGACGTCACAAGCACATCCCTACTAAATCCTCAAGTTGAAGGTTCACGAATACCTATCACAACCTTTCGATTCTATCATTGACTGTCCCGGAGTGAAATCCGTGTGACGAATCGAGGGTGAGTCGGTTCGAGTATACTAATCCAATTAGCATACTTATAACGTGTGCTCCCACTAACCACTAGCGTTCGACAGGCACTCTCCATGTCAAAGAACACGTCATACAAGTCTTCACATAAACTTAACGCCCAGTCAAGTTTCATCGACTTGCGAACGATTAAGTATTTGAGCTATAAACCTTTCCAGTGCCGACCCCCTTATCTAATAAGGAGTGAAACATTTTGCTCTCAAATACACGGACTAGTTTCTATGTGTATATTTTCGAGTTAGGAATGCTAGTAACTACCAGTAAATAAAGAAACATTTATTGCCTTATATTAGTGATTTACATAATCACAAATACAATGCCCTCACTCAAGATCCTCTGAGTGGCATTCGAGGGCATACTCCTAACAATCTCCCACTTGCACTCAATGCCACACACTATGGTATCTAATGCCCATCCATGTTCTCCAGATTATGATCCAAGCTAATCTGAGAATGTGGCTTGGTCAGTGGATCAGCGACGTAGTCGGCTGACTCTACTCTATGCAGCACAATGTATCTCTTTGCGAACAAATGCTCTTACGAGATGATACTGTCTCTGAATATGTTTGGTACTGTTGTGAAACCTCGGCTCCTAGGCCTGTGCTACCACTCTGGCAGTGCAGCACAAGGTGTCACGTGAAGTTTACCCAGTAACTTCTAAATTCTTCCTTTGGAGGCCTCCGAGGCCGCTTTATATGTAAAACCCGTAATTTCGATTTCCGGTGATTTCTTTTTTTTCGGCGGAAGTCCGTTTTGATGACTCGCTCATGACCTTTTCATTATTCTGAGAATGATTAATTCTACACTTTTTGACATCCGAGTTCGTTTCGGTGTCGTTTTGTTGAGTTCCGTGCTTTTTAGCGACTTTTCCGCACTTGAGTTCGATTCTTGCGAATCTCGGTCGAAACTGCTGTTTCGAGTTTCCCATAAGTTTGTTAAACTTTGTTATACGTGTTGTGAACTTCAGTTTAGTTATTCGATCACGTATCGTGATTTTCGGGCGTTTTGGGCCATTTTGTAATTTACCCAAAGTTATGGGTATCCGTATCTGTATTTGTTGTCTCGACCCTTTTTTTGGTCGCATATGATTAATTATTGCATTATATTTTCATGTCGGGTCGTTGATGTTGTCCGCGAGCTTTTCGTTGTGTTCGTTCCGTACGTTTTCGGAAATCGAGTCGTCGGGCCATGTCGGCTGAGCAGCTGGCCGGACGGTGGCGGGTCCTGGACGGACGGTTGCGGGCACTGGCCGGGCTGACGCGGCAGGAACCGGCGTAGCGTACGCTACGGCCGGAATGCTGCGCGCGCTAACCGACATGTGTAGTCGAGCGGCCCAGCGTACGCTATCGGGTCTGGGCAGTGGAGTTCTGAGGTTCTGGACTCGGTTAGGATCGGCAGGTAGCGCACGCTACTGTCGGTCGTAGCGCACGCTAACCGGCAGGGGTAACGCACGCTGTCAGCCGCCTATCGTACATTACCTGGGCGAGCTTTTTAGTCCAGAGGTCACTGGACAGGTCGGCTAGCGCGCGCAGGCTTCCGGCCGTAGCGCACGCTAGCGGGAGTCGGGCGGACAGGTCACGGTCGGCAGGATTGGTCGGTGGTGCCGGGTCGTGCGGGCCACGCCGAGGGTCTTGGGCGAGCATGGCCGATAGCGCACGCTAGTCCGGGAAGGCTAGCGCACGCTAGTTCCGGCCCAGTATAAATGTGACAGAGCAGTCACATTTTCATTCATTTTTCACTTCCTTCCTTTTCTATCCGCGGCTGGCGATTCGAAGGTGGCGAAGCCATGTTGTTTAACAACAAATCCATGAAGTTCTTGAGGTTATATCATTGATCAATCATCCTATAACATCCTTCGATCCAGCGAATCAAGGTGAGATTTCCTAGAACCCTATTTTGAGAAAATTTTGGGGTTTTTGCGTTTTTGTCCAATTCGTTCCGTATTGTTGATTAATTCATGTTGGGTATGATTAATTTTGGTAGTATTCTTGTGTTTAACATCATTTAATCCATTGTTCTTCGTCGAATCGAATTATATTTCTTGATTTCATTCGAATCGACTTTTTGGGGGATTTGTTCTCGATCTCGTTTTCCATCCGTTTTTGATGGATCGATTGTGATTAAATGATATTGTTAAACATATTCGAAGGATTGTATATCCATATTTTGACTTGGAATTCTGTTTTCGTGTTTTGTCGGGACGAATCGTGTTCTTGGCCGTTTTGGGGGAAACACTTGAACTTTTGTCATTCGTTCTTTGAATTCAACGGCTTTAAGTCGTGCTATAGAATTCATTTTCATTGTTGTTATTGTCCTTCGTATTTTATTATCGCGAGTTGGCGTTCGGTGGAGTCGGCGGGTTCGTAGTCGGTTCGTGCCAACCTACTTCGGTCGATTCTCCGTGTTGTTCTTATTCGAGGCAAGTACCTTGTCCATGCTATTCTTGTTTTGTGGATATGATGATTGGTGATCGTCTTGGTGTGTTTGGTTGTTTGTTTGGAATGAGTTTTCAAAAGATTTAGTTATCCTTGTTAAATGCCCTCTTTCAAAACCGCGTGTGTTTTGTGATCGGTGTGTTTCGTGAACGAGTATGTGACTCCTGTGGATATGTTTGGTGTTGATGATGCACTTGGTGTTGCGTGTGGATGTATATTGTTTCATTTCGGTGCATTGTGGCTTAACGTGGTGTTTTGCTAAGTGTTTGATGCCTCTGGTTGAATTGTTTGGACATCCTTGGTGTGATATGTTATTTGTGCATGATTACTTCGCTCACCGTGGGTTGGTTCGACGGGGCCACGATGGGAATTCCAATGGGTTGCGCCCTGGGTTCACGAGTAGTGAATGTATTTTACTCACCGTGGGTTGGTTCGACGGGGCCACGGCGGGAATTCCAATGGGTTGAGTCCGGGATTCACGAGTAAAAACTTAACAGGTTGGTGTATATTTAGTGAATGTATTTTACTCACCGTGGGTTGGTTCGACGGGGCCACGGCGGGAATTCCAATGGGTTGAGTCCGGGATTCACGAGTAAAAACTTCACGAGTTAGTATTGATTTTATGTCCGTCGAGGACAAGTGACTTGGGTTTTGGCCCTGTGAATTATTTTCGGTTTTCTATTTGTGAAAACAAAACCTTTGGGCTGTGACCCTGTTGATTTTGGAAAGTTAAGGATTCGATAATCCTAAATTGTTTTCTATTAAAACTCTCAATGGCATTATAAACCGTTTTATAAATTATTTCCATTGATTTATGATCTTTCGGTTTTGGAATATTTTACCAAACCCTTGCCTCCGAAAGTACTTTTCGTTACGTTTGGATCTTTGAGGATTCCTGATTATTATTGTTCTTGGAACTTGTATTGTATGGCTCGTATTTGCACTTTGTTCTTGCACTAGCAAAACAGTGGAGTTTTGCTAACCCCTGAGTATTCGGGGGTGGATGTCTGTTTTTGCATTCAGGTTTGGGAGCATAGCACAGGGTCGGCATGAAGGATGATGAAAGATGAGCGATACTAATCACACGAGGACCCGTTGATGTCGTATTCGTCTAGTTGTATTTTCTTTTCCGCTGCAGTATCTTTTCCCCGTTGTACGGGAGTTTATTATATTTCGACCCCTGCGTGGGCTGGTATTGTAATTGAGTTGTATGTTATTATTGAAAGACCAAATCGGTCTACTGAGTCGTTTTAGCCTTAAAGGCGATGTTTAGATGTTTGATTTTAGTTATCAGCCTGGTAGATCCTCGAGGAGAGGGTCTAGGGCGTGTAATATTCCTGAGTGGATTGGGGGTGTTACATAAATGGTATCGGAGCTTAGGTTGTGGAAACCTAGGCTGTCTGGTTTAGTGGTGTCTGTTGAGTTTTTGTCTCGTCAGATTTTATCTGACTGAGTCGTGTCGCGACGCGTCGTCTGAGTTTGTTGGTCGTGATTACTATCGTGTCCGATCATCATCTTCGTGCGATCTGTGGATGTAAGTCTCCCTTCTTTGTGGTGCCTCGTGTGACACGAGCTATTTTTATGATTATTTGTTAAGTGACGAAATCCTCTTATGGATTTTGATTTCTTGATATGTGGTTATTTGACTCTCATGTTTCATTTATATGAGGAGTATTGTCATTATTTACGTCCTTTTGACTGTGATATTTGACTGTTGTTTCTGGTAAAAGACAGGTGTTGTCTTGATTTTGAGCGAGTTGTTGCGTGTATTATGATTGTATGTAAGTGAATATTGTTACATGCGAGTTTTTAGGCATTCTAGCCTAATAGATTTTCGAAAACCTTGAGTATCTTAGAAAATTAAATTTCGGGATGTACTTTTAAAACGAATTATTTTCTTGCGGCGTTTTCAAGGTGCTTTCTAGTGCCGCAATATATTTCAAATTTTTCCAGTTGAGGACCAAAAATATTTTGAGATATTTTCAATTATTTAGAAACACTTTTACTTATACCCGAGGGTCGGATATTTCTGAAAGTTTTCACTAAAAGGAAAGTGTCCTCGTTTTATCAAACGCAAGATGGTTTTCAAAGTCTCGACAATGATGTTTGTTCAACTTTTTGTAAAGTGATACTCAAGATCAACTGGTGTTTCCAAACTGTTTTCAAAAGGTGTTTTTCGTTTTTAAAACCCATCATTTCCTGCTTGTGGTCGGAGAAGGTGTCTATGATGTTGGTATTATCGTTAGGGTGTTAGCCATCCGAATTGTGATTGAATTAGTGGTGTGAACGTTGAGTCGTTCGCCACGCATATGTTTTGTTAGCCCTTTTGGGAGGTGTGATGATGATCTTTAATGTTGTCATTTCATGGTGGCTTGCGTGTTATCGCACTTGTGCGAGCTGTTAGAGCTTGGGTTTATGTGATTGTGTACATCTGTGATTGTTTCATGATGTTTGTAATTATGTGCTGGTTATCGTTGGGCCGTTGAGGTCGCCGAACGATACCGTCGTTGTTGTAGTGTTTGTCTGTGTATTACTTTACAATAGTAATCGTTGTATATGATATGTGTTATGATTTTCTGTTGTGCTAAGTTGGCATCTCTGCTATGTTGTCTTGCGACGTTATTCCCCATTGTATCTAGCATTTGTATATTCGGTATGCCGAGCCGAGGTGTTTCGACCGTGGTGTGTCGGGGGCATGCACGTACCAATTGTCCTTCTCGTCAGTAACGCATTTCAAGTGCGGACCCGAGAGGCACAGGATCCAGTTTTGCGAGTTGGGTCCCGAGTCTTTCGGGGCACGAACTTCAGTACAGATATCGGCTCTGAGGAGCCCATGAGAGATGTTTCTGTCGGCTGCTTTTGGTGTTGTTACCTTGATTCAGTTGTTGTGAGTTGCGGGTACGACCTTTCTTTTATAAGAGGTCGAATGTAATACCCGTATTGTTTTTTACTTCTGCATTTTCTCTTTCTCAATTCTATCGACTTGCTCATGTTCGTTGATACTTTCTGAACTTGTTCTGTATTTCGGTTTCATCGTTCGGACGAGCTGTGATCTTGTTTTGAGTCGATCTGGTTATCGCTGTGACTTTTCCGAGTTCGGTTCGATTCTTGTGAACCTTGGAGTTGTTGTTTGAATTTTATTGTTCTTCGTGATTCGAACATGATTGTTCGCTTTTTGTTGTCTCGACCGTTGTGGTTCGATCGTTTGATTGTTCGGTTTTTGTTGATCTCGTCTCGTGATTGTTGAGCGTTCAGACTCCTTCGGAAAATTAGTCTCGTTTCGATCTTCCAACCCTTGGACGGTGGAATTCCGTAATTGTTCAGCGTTTGGCTCGCGTTTTGATTGATGAACCGTTGGGTTGGTCAATCGTATTGTTTTTTGTTCGTTGTGTTTTATGATTGTTCGGATAATCGACTCGATTGTATTGTCTGTTTGATGACGCTTGTCACTTGTTGATTTTGTTATGCCTCTATCGGTGTCTTGTTTATCACTTGGAACCTCGAGGAAGCCCAGTTCCTCCAAGTGCATAAAACTATACCTCTCAGGTAATTGAGACACCCTACTTGACCTAAGAGGTGTCTCCTGAGGAGTTTCATGGTATTCTTCCAAAGAAATATTTCTACGTGCTCCGCCTTCCTGAATGAACTCTTCTTCCAGGAAGTGTGCATGCAAAACAACAACGATCTTTCAATCTTTGGGCATGTAGAATAGATAACCCATCGTCTCATCCAATGAAAAGTCTCCGCACGGATCTAGCTTCCTACTTGTCCACCTTAGTCTTATAGGCATAGGCAGGACATCCCCAAATTCTAATGTCATTAAGACTTGGTTTTCTGCCCTCCCACATCTCATGTGGAGTTTTAGCAATGGATTAGAAAGGACATCTGTTCAAGATATTTGCAGCACTCAGGAGTGTATACCTCCACAGGTAAATCGGTAAGTCAGTATAGCCCAGCATGGAAATGGACCGTGTCCAACAAGGTCTGGTTCCTTCTTTCTGACCCATCATTTAACTGAGGAGTACCTGGAGTTGTTAGTTGTGATACTATTCCATGTTCCTTAAGAAACTCGTCAAACTTCGTACTCAAATACTCACCACCTCGGTCCGACCGAAGTGCTTTGATATGATTACCAGTTTGTTTCTCGAATAGGGCCTTAAATTCCTAGAATTTCTCAAAGGCCTCGGATTTATGTTTCATTAAGTATACATAACCATACCTAGTATGATCATCTGTAAATGTAATGAAATATTGATATCCGTCACGTGCTGCTTCCAAAACACCACATACGTCGGTATGGATTAATCCCAGTTTATCAGCGGCTCTTTCAAAAGTCCCTGTGAAGGGGGACTTAGTCATTTTGCCTTTAAGGCAGGATTCACAAGTAGGAAAGGGATCCGATCCCAATGGACCCATAAGTCCATCTTTTTCCATTTTGTAAACCTTGGTCTGACCAACATGACCAAGTCTAAGATGCCATTTCAAAACTTTATTGGTTTCATCCCTACCACGTTTTCTAGTCATAGTATTCAAAACTACTTTGTTGCTGAGATTTAGATGATACAATCCATTTAACAATGTAGCAGTACCCACTAGTTTATTTCTGAAATAAATTTTGCAGGAACCATCACCAATGAAAAATGAAAAGCCTTTTCGGTCCATGACTGGAATAGATACAATGTTTTGTGCCCCTTAGGCAAAACAAGTACATCTTCTAAAGTCAAAACAAAGCCGGATTCTAAACCCAAAAGAAGTGATCATATGTCGGTCGCCTCGACACTATGCCCGCTTCCGACTGTGATCATAACTTCTCCAGCTCCAAGCTTCCTACTTTGTTCCAGATCGTGATTCACAGTACAAATATGAGAACTAGCACCAGAGTCCAGTATCCAGGAAGTAGAAAATACAGTAGCAGAATAATTTGTTTCCAAAACTAAAAGTTCTGTACCTGAAGCGCCATGAAGAATCGGATAGTCTCTTGCCCAGTGGCCCAGCTCACCACACTTGAGACAAGCGTCCATCTTCTTCTTGCCTTTTGGAACCATCGGGGCCTTGCCCTTTCCCTTAAGGTCCTTAACTTATGGTCCAGTCTGCTTCTTGGTCTTTTTCTTCTTATTCTTAGACCTTCGAGGTCCAGAAGAAATCACAAGAGCAGACTTCTTCATTCGCGGAGTCTTCATTTGAGACTGAGTGGTCACAAGTTTGTTCATTAGCCCAGCTAAATTACATGCAATCCTATTGCAGTTGAAGTTCATAACAAACTGTGAGAATGATTCAGGGATAAGGTCGGTTTGGAGAGAAGTATCCATTTTAAAATCAAGAGCCTCCAATCTCTCGATCATGGATATCATTTTGAGGACATGTTCCCCAACCTTCTCACCTTCCTTCATTCTTGCACCGAACAATTTCTTGGATATCTCATATCTAGCAGTTCTGCTGTGCTCACCATAAAGCTCGGTTAAGTGAGATATAATCTGCCTAGCAGAAGTCATTTTCTCATGAGCTCTCTGAAGCTCATTAGACATGGAAGCCATCATATAAGCACGGACTTTCACGTCATCCTTAACCCACTTTTCGTGGTTTTCAATCTCTTCCTGATTGGCTCTGGTCCGCACAGGAGGCGCCGGAATGTCCGTCTCTAAGACTTATTCAGTGCCTCTATACTGAGGATGATCATTAGATTGTGGAGCCAATCTAAAAAGTTAGGTCCGATTAAGGTATTCTTTTCGAGTATAATTGCGAGTGGGTTCATTGTCATATTGAGAGTTATGTCTGCATTAAGTACTATAGATTAATTAGTGACTCGCAATTATATTTTGAGTATAGAATTAAGGTCTTTTCTATTCTTGTTACCCAGCTCCCACTATTTTTATCGGAATAACACACTCCCATGTGAAATCCGGAAGTATCGTCGCTCTACTTCATAGTGGTGATCGAGTTCTTTATAAATCTTAATAGAGGGCAACCGAACAGGTTTCTAGTCTATTAATTTTCATAAAGTGGTGTCCAACACCAACCCATCTAATGGATGATTCGATCTTCTTTTTCCCCTTGTTCACACCCCTCAACCTATACGGTTTCTATGGTTCGTGAACAAGTTAAGTTTATACCATCGACGCAAATCAGTTTCACAATTGAATCTTATCCGGTAACCTATCAGGTTTCTATTGCTCCAACCGAAGGCATCCAATGCGCTCCCGGTAATTTATCCATCCTCCCCAAACGACTACCCCGATAACTCGGAAGCATAGCACATCCGGTTTGGATTTCAATTTCTCGAAAACACGATGGAGGGAAGGAAAACCTTGAAACCTTATAAACTTAATAATTTGTCGTGGGAGAATTTTCGCGATTAACGTTACACTTTGCACATTAATCATTTAAGCGCGTTTGTGGCATTCATACAATATGAAACAACCATTCACAACCTAGTTACTACCAACATATGGTTCATGGACCGTTCCTAGAAAACAAAAACTTCGTAATCTAATTACAAGTCTTCGTCTTGTATCTTCGTCTTCTCGAAACGGATCTTCCTCCGGTTTTCGTCATTGCATATAAATTTTACATTGAAAATTGCATCCTAGATACAAATATTTCTAGTAAAATAAATAGGCTCAAAACGGCCTTTACAACCCAATCGAATAAAACGAACGATTCAAAACTAAGTCCACGAACCACATCCCCATTCAAAAGCAATCATCCAATAAATACTATATAAATGGAAAGCGTGGAGATACATTGATCCAATCAACAATACGAACCGATCCAATCGATTTACACAATCAGTAATATGAAAACGTTCAAAATAATTCGGTCGATCACAAGTATTCCAATTAATCGAATTTTCCTTATAAAATGAAATACCATAAATCATTTTAATCATATTAAATCCAATTTAACATGCGGGAGATTAATTTTCAAGAATACACGAAAAATCGAGTCGGGGCGAAAATGGCCTGCCTTGGCCGAGTCACTGTCGGCAGCCTACCGGCCAGACACGGTCGGGTCGTGCCGATAGTGTCCTAGACATTCCTGTCAGACACGGCCGTGTCGCCTGACACGGTCGAGTCACCTCTGGAATCATGCCGGTCAGACACGGTCGGGTCTGCCTGGAAGTGGCCTGGCTAGACTGCCGGACACGACCGAGTCACCCAGGACACGGTCGAGTCACTCTCGGCCAGAATGCACCTTTTGACCAAAAAATCGTCCGACGACGATTCGGGGCTAGATTTACGACCGGATATCCAATATCAATATTTTCCGACTTTTATATCTTCAATATAAATCATATTTCCCATAAATTTAAGATTTATATTTAGACATAAACTTACGAAAAATACAATTATTACGAATGAAAAACATACATCACGATTATGTCTAAAATGATTCCAAATCATTCACCATTCAATCAAGCATTCCAAATGCTAATATCGTATATACGATCGCAAGACCTACGCTCCTATACCACTGTTGGGATTCGGTGCCTAAAACGAAGGCCCAGCAGAAGCGGTAAAATGAAAATTAATTCGATCTGAATCCCTACGAGGATCGATCGAGCTACGTATATACGAATATATAAAACGAAACATAAGATATACGAAAAACATACCCTCGTAGTCCGCTGATTAAATGGTATCCTTCTCTTGAGCTATTCCCAAAGCTTTGCTTGATCTCTATGAATCCAATCCGCTCCAAGCTCTTGGATGATCCAAAGCCGAAAGCACCGCGTCTCTACTTACCACGCGCCGGAAAAATTACCGGAATGACAACACTCGATTAACCTCTAAGGTTACGGCTAGAATCAAGTGATAAAGCCTTTTATTATTGCACTCTAAGTGTATAATATTTATCAATGTATCTTGAATTTTCTCCAAGAAAACTCAAGAACAAGATGAAGAACAAGATGAAGACAATTTGAGAAAAAAATTTCTCTCTCTCTATTCAAAGCTCACAGCTGATCTTGAGGTTGGAGAAGTGAGGAATAGTCTCCAATATATTCTTGTTCCAAATCCCACAAAATCAACTATACTTTATTATTATAAGAGATATGATATCTCTTAGGTGATTAGTCTTCACCCACCAAAGGAAGACAAAGACTAAAGGTAAGAGATCAAAAGTGGGGCCGGCCTCTAGAAGGAATCCGACGAGTTTGGTTCGTTTCGGACTCCCGAGAGTCCAAACAGATAAACTCCGATTCCGTTCCGATGTATTAATATCGATTAATTAATCCAATTAATTAATCATATTAAATACATAATAACATAATTATTTCTCCAAGAAATAATTATATTCATGAATTAAATTAATCACCCGGTAATTTATTTAATTAATTAGGCCGTAAATTAATTTATCCAATAAATCAATTTAGACATCCAATGTCCCAAATTAGATATCCAATATCTAATATTCATAATGAGAGATTAAGCTCGATTCATTCCGTCGTCAATCCTATTGCGCGACTCGATAGGTTCGTCTCAATCAGCAATGGGAGGAACCAAAGAGTAGTAGCTGTAATATCCGCAATATTCGATTTTCGGTAAATTTCTTTTTTCGGTCGGAGTCCGTTTTGACAACTCTCTCATGACCGTTTCGTCATTCTGAGAATGATTAATTCTGTACTTTTTGTCATCCGAGTTCGTTTTGGTGTCGTTTTGTTTAGTTCCGTGCTTTTTGGCGACTTTTCCGCACTTGAGTTCGATTCTTGCGAATCTCGTTCGAAACTGCTGTTTTGAGTTTCCCGTAAGTCCGTTTAACTTTGTTAGACGTGTTGTGAACTTCGGTTTGGTTATTCGATCACGTATCGTGATTTCCGGGCGTTTTGGGTCATTTTGTAATTTCTTAAAAGTTACGGGTATCCGTATCTGTAATCGTTGTCTCGACCCGTTTCTTGGCCGCGTATGATTAATTAATGTATTATGTTTTCATTTCGGGTCGTTGATGTCGTCCGCGAACTTTTCGTCGTGTTCATTCCGTACGTTTTCGAAAATCGAGTCGTCGAGCCTTGACGGTTGCGGGACTGGCCGGACGGTGGCGGGTCTTGGCCGGACGGTGGCGGGTCCTGGCCGGACGGTTGCGGGCACTGGCCGGGCTGATGCGCTAGGGACCGGCGTAGCGTACGCTACGGTCGGAAGGCTGCGCGCGCTAACCGGCAGGTGTAGCGCACGCTGTCGAGCGGCCCAGCGTACGCTATCGGGTCTGGGCAGTGGGGTTCTGAGGTTCTGGACTCGGTTAGGATCGGCAGGTAGCGCACGCTACTGTCGGTCGTAGCGCACGCTAACCGGCAGGGGTAGCGCACGCTGTCGGCCGACTAGCGTACGTTACCAGGGCGAGCTGCTTAGTCCAGAGGCTACTGGACAGGTCGGCTAGCGCGCGCAGGCTTCCGGCCGTAGCGCACGCTAGCGGGGGTCGGGAAGACAGGTCACGGTCGGCAGGTTTGGTCGGTGGTGCCGGGTCGTGCGGGCCCTGGCCGAGGGCACTCGGCCGATACCGGCCGATAGCGCACGCTAGTCCGGGAAGGCTAGCGCACGCTAGTTCCGGCCCAGTATAAATGTGACAGAGCAGTCACATTTTCATTCATTTTTCACTTCCTTCCTCTTCTATCCGTGGCTGGCGATTCGGAGGTGACGAAGCCATGTTGTTTAACAACAAATCCATGAAGTTCTTGAGGATATAACATCAATCAATCATCCGTTATCATCCTTTGATCCAGCGAATCAAGGTAATCTTCCTTAGAACCCTAATTTCGTGAATTTGGGGATTTTTGTATTTTTGTCCGATTCGTTCCGTGTTGTTGATTATTTCATGATGGGTATGATTAATCTTGGTAGTATTCTTGTGTTTAACATCATTTAATCCATTGTTCTTCGTCGAATCGAAGTATTTTCTTGATTTCCTTCGAATCGACTTTTTGGGGGATTTGTTCTCGATCTCTTTTTCCATCCATTTTTGTTGGATAAATTGTGGTTAAATGATGTTGTTAAACATATTCTATGGATTGTATATCCATATTTCGACTTGGAATCCCATTTTCGTGTTTTGTAGGGACGAATCGTGTTCTTGGCCGTTCTGGGGGATACACTTGAATTTTCGTCATTCGTTCTTTGAATTCAGCGGCTTTGGGTCGTACTTTGGAATTCATTTTCGTTGTTATATTTGTCCTTCGTAGTTTATTATCGCGAGTTGGCGATCGGTGGAGTCGGCGGGTTCGTAGGCGGTTCGTGTTAACCTACTTCGGTCGATTCTTCGCGTTATTCTTATTCGAGGCAAGTACCTTGCCCATACTTTTCTTATTTTATGGATATGATGATCGGTGATCGTATTGGTGTGTTTGTTTGGTTGTTTGAAATGAAGTTTCAAAAGATTTCGGTTTGGCCTCGTTAAAGGCTCTCTTTCAAAACGCGTGTGTGTTTTGTGAACGGTGTGTTTTGGGAATTGTTTATGATTTGATTATTTTGAACGTTGAAGGCTTTGATGATATCCCTGTTGTTTAAAGTTATGGAATCGTGTATTCCGTGTTTAATCTTGTTATTGTGTTTTGAAGAGTTTGATAACGGCGTCGAGTAAGTGGCCATCTCTAGTAAGTATTCTTAATGAACTTACATTCTTAGCATATTAGTATTGCATGAGTAACGTGTGTGTGTGTGTGTATGCTCACTACGAGTTAGATTCGACGGGGTCTCGGTAGGGCTCCACGAAGCTGTGGAACCGCGAGCTTGCTTTTAACCACTGTAGGTTAGATCCGACGGGGTCTCGGCAGGGATCCACGAAGCTGTGGGTCCGCGGTTAATTGTGGTGCATTTTACAATGTGATTTGGATTATTGGCATTTCCGGAAATGATTGCTTTTGAACGGTTTTCATGATTGCGTGCATCGACTAAGTGTGTAAGAGGTAAGTGTTCGTTTGGCTTACTTGGCTAGGATGGCACTAGAGTATTTTGTTGTTTGTTTTTGAATTCTTTATTTGTGGATTTTGATGTTGGGAGACGAACCTTGTGGTCGTTATTGTGTACTGTGAGTTGATGAGATTTGGGGCTAAAATCCCAATGGTTTTGTAAAAGTCATTTTACGGATTTGGGGCTAAAATCCCAACGGTTTGGTAAAGGTTATTTTACGGAAAGTAAACATTTGGGGGCGGTGACCCCTTTTGTCTTTTGGATTTTGAAAAGTAGGATTTGATAATCCTAAATTGTTTTCTATTAAAACTCTCGATGGCATTCTAAACTGTTTTTATAAATTTTTCCATTGATTTGTGATCTTTCGATTTTGGAACGTTTTCTTAAATTCTTGCCTCGGGAAGTGCTTTTCGTTTCGTTTGGATTCTTTGAGGATCCTTGGTTATTGTTATTCGTGGAATGTGAATTGTATGGCTCGTATTTGCACTTTGTTCTTGCAATAGCAAAACAGTGGAGTTTTGCTAACCCCCGAGTATTCGGGGGGTGGATGTCTGTTTTTGCATTCAGGTTTTGGAGCATAACACAGGGTCGGCACGAAGGATGATGAAAGATGATTGATACTAATCACATGAGAAACCGTACATCATGTATTGGTTCAGTTGTACTTTATTTTCCGCTGCTATATTTTTCCCGTTGTACGGGTGTGGTTGTGTTTTGACCCCTCCGTGGGCATGAGTTGTATTTGAGTTGGATGTATTTATTGAAAGACCAAATCGGTCTACTGAGTCATTTTAGCCTTAAAGGCATGGTTGAGTTTTTATATGTCGTTACCAGCCTGGTAGATCCTTGAGGAAAGGTTCTACGGCGTGTAATATCCCTGAGCGGATTGGGGGTGTTACATAAATGGTATCAGAGCTTAGGTTGAGGAAAACCTAGGCTGTCGGATCAAGTCGTGTTGTTTGAGTCTTGTTTTGTCGGATTTTATCTGACTGAGTCGTGTCGCGACGCGTCGTTTGAGTTTGTTGGTCGTGATTAGTATCGTGGGGCAATCATCATCTTCGTGCGATCTGTGGAAGTAAGTCTCCCTTCTTTGTGTTGTGCCTCGTGTGACACGAGCTATTTTTATGATTATATGTTAAGTGGTGGAATCCTTATGTGGATTTTGATTTCACGATATGTATTTAGTCGACTCTCGTATTTGATTTATACGAGGAGTGTCGTCGCTTGTGATGTCTTTTTATTGTTGTTTTTGTCCGTTGCTGATGATTTTCGAATCGATTTGCTCGTTTTACAAGTTCTCTTGTGGAAGCCTTGTGCTTATACGCGTTCGACTTGTCCACTAGCCAGTGCGGGAGGGTCCTTAGAGACCTCGAATGGGGTCAGTGGTTTTGTTCTGAATCCTAGGCGGTCTTCGACTGTGGTATTTTATCGTTTATTTTCCGTTTAAAGACATGTATTGTCTTGACTTTAAACGTTTTGATGCGTGTACTAGGAGGTGTTTTAGTGTACGTCGGTATGCGTGAGTTTTGGGCATTCTGGCCTATTGAATTTTTGAAAACCTTGAGTATCTTAGAAAATTAAATTTCGGGATGTACTTTTAAAACGAATTATTTTCTTGCGGTGTTTTCGAGGTGCTTTCTCGTGCCGCAATATATTTCAAAAAAATTTCCAATTGAGGACCAAAAATATTTTGAGATATTTTCGATGTTTAGAAACACTTATACTTAGACCCGAGGGTCGAATATTTCTGAAAGTCTTTCGCTAAAAGAAGATGTCCTCATTTTTACCAAACGCATGATGGTTTTCAAAGTCTCGATAATGATGCTTCACATTTGTACTTTTTGAAAGGTGATACTCAAGATCAACCGGTGTTCTTCTAAATTATTTTCAAAATGAGGTTTTCGTTTTTAAAACCTATCCATTCCCGTTTGAGGGCTGGGCATGTATGTATGATGTTCGCGTTGTCATTTTGATATTTGCTCCCGAGTATGATCGAATTGGCGGTGTGAGCGTTGAGTCGTTTTCCACACATTTGTTGTGTTAGCCCCCTGTGAGAGGCGGGATGTTGGTGTTGAATGTTGCCGCCTCGTGGTGATTTCTGCATTGTCGTGCATGTGCGAGCTGTTAGAGCTTGGTTTGGTATGACCATGTGCATCGGTGATGGTTCCGTTATGTGTCGGTTGTTTAATGTCTTGTTACCTTGCTCCCGTTTTTGTGAATTCGTGGACGAGGTCGGAGGTAATACCCGTACTATTTTGACTTCGGTATTTTCTCTTTCTCCAGTCTATTGATTCGCTCATGTTCGTTGATACTTTATGAACTTGTTTTGTATTTCAGTTTCATCGTCCGAACGAACTGTGATCTTGTTGTGGGTTGATCTGGTTATCGCTGTGACTTTTTCGAGTTCGGTTCGATTCTTGTGAACCTTGTCCGGAAGTGACATCATTTGGTTCTATTAGTTCTTTTATTCGAAGTGGGTCGGATTTGGAACTCCTGTGTTTTCGACTCTGTCGACTCGGTTATGCTCGTTAACATTTTCTGAACTTTCCCTATCCCTTGCTTTTGTTGATCGAACGAGGGTGGTATTGTTTCGGAATAACTCGTTTGTCGTTGTGACTTTTCAGTCGCAATTCCCTTTCCTGTGGATCTTATGGGAATGCATGTCTTGTAGTTCTCACTAGATCATCCTGGGAGTTGTTGTTTGAATTTTATTATCCTTCGTGTTCCGGACATGATTGTTCGATTTTTGTTGTCTCGATCGTTTGTTTGTTCGGTTTTTGTTCTCGTTTCGTGATTGTTGAGCATTCAGGCTCCTTCCTAATTCCCTTAAGTTCGGTAAATTAGTCTCGTTTTCGATCTTTCAACCCTTGGGCGGTGGAATTCCGTAGTTGTTCAGCGATTGGCTTGCGTTTTGATTGATGTACCGTTGGGTTGGTCAATCGTATTGATTTTCGTTCGTTGTGTTTTGTGATTGTTCGGATAATTGACTTGATTGTATTATCTATTTGATTACGCTCGTCACTTGTTGGTTTTATGATATCCCTAACGGCGACGTTGTGTTGGTCGTCGTGGAGCGTGTTTTCACACCGTATATTCCGTTGCGTTGTTTGTAATGTTTCGCCGTTGGGCGTTAGTTACATGTTTCTTGCGTATCTCGTTGAGTTTTCCTGGCGGGATATTGCTGCTCCCTACTTGTTTTAAGTTTCGGGACGAAACTTCTTTTAAGGAGGGTAGAATGTAATATCCGCAATTTTTGATTTTCGGTAAATTTCTTTTTTCGGCCGGAGTCCGTTTTGGCGACTCGCTAATGACCGTTTCGTCATTCTGAGAATGATTAATTCTGCACTTTTTGTCATCCGAGTTCGTTTTGGTGTCGTTTTGTTGAGTTCCGTGCTTTTTGGCGACTTTTCCGCACTTGAGTTCGATTCTTGAGAATCTCGTTCGAAACTGCTGTTTCGAGTTTCCCGTAAGTCCGTTTAACTTTGTTAGACGTGTTGTGAACTTCGGTTTGGTTATTCCATCACGTATCGTGATTTCCGGGCGTTTTGGGCCATTTTGTAATTTCTTAAAAGTTACGGGTATCCGTATCTGTAATTGTGTCTCGACCCGTTTCTTGGCCGCGTATGATTAATTATTGTATTATGTTTTCATTTCGGGTCGTTGATGTCGTCCGCGAACTTTTCGTCGTGTTCGTTCCGTACGTTTTCGAAAATCGAGTCGTCGAGCCCTGACGGTTGCGGGACTGGCCGGACGGTGGCGGGTCTTGGCCGGACGGTGGCGGGTCCTGGACGGAAGGTTGCGAGCATTGGCCGGGCTGACGCGGCAGGAACCGGCGTAGCGTACGCTACGGCCGGAAGGCTGCGCGCGCTAACCGGCAGGTGTAGCGCACGCTGTCGAGCGGCCCAGCGTACGCTATCGGGTCTGGGCAGTGGGGTTCTGAGGTTCTGGACTCGGTTAGGATCGGCAGGTAGCGCACGCTACTGTCGGTCATAGCGCACGCTAACCGGCAGGGGTAGCGCACGCTGTCGGCCGACTAGCGTACGTTACCAGGGCGAGCTGCTTAGTCCAGAGGCTATTGGACAGGTCGGCTAGCGCGCGCAGGCTTCCGGCCGTAGCGCACGCTAGCAGGGGTCGGTGGTGCCGGGTCGTGCGGGCCCTGGCCGAGGGTACTCGGCCGATACCGGCCGATAGCGCACGCTAGTCCAGGAAGGCTAGCGCACGCTAGTTCCGGCCCAGTATAAATGTGACAGAGTAGTCACATTTTCATTCATTTTTCACTTCCTTCCTCTTCTATCCGCGGCTGGCGATTCGGAGGTGACGAAGCCATGTTGTTTAACAACAAATCCATGAAGTTCTTGAGGTTATAACATCAATCAATCATCCGTTATCATCCTTTGATCCAGCGAATCAAGGTAATCTTCCTTAGAACCCTAATTTCGTGAATTTGGGGGTTTTTGCATTTTTGTCCGATTCGTTCCGTGTTGTTGATTAATTCATGATGGGTATGATTAATCTTGGTAGTGTTCTTGTGTTTAACATCATTTAATCCATTGTTCTTCGTCGAATCGAAGTATTTTCTTGATTTCCTTCGAATCGACTTTTTGGGGGATTTGTTCTCGATCTCTTTTTCCATCCGTTTTTGTTGGATAAATTGTGGTTAAATGGTGTTGTTAAACATATTCTATGGATTTTATATCCATATTTCGACTTGGAATTCCGTTTTCGTGTTTTGTCGGGACGAATCGTGTTCTTGGCCATTTTGGGGGAAACACTTGAATTTTCGTCATTCGTTCTTTGAATTCAGCGGCTTTGAGTCGTACTTTGGAATTCATTTTCGTTGTTATATTTGTCCTTCGTAGTTTATTATCGCGATCTGGCGATCGGTGGAGTCGGCGGGTTCGTAGGCGGTTCGTGTCAACCTACTTCGGTCGATTCTTCGCGTTATTCTTATTCGAGGCAAGTACCTTGCCCATATTTTTCTTATTTTATGGATATGATGATCGGTGATCGTCTTGGTGTGTTTGTTTGGTTGTTTGAAATGAAGTTTCAAAAGATTTCGGTTTGGCCTCTGTTGTGTCAAGATTTAACACCTTCCGACCGGCGATCGCCTCCGAGGCCGGCGGCCAGGCCTCTGCCCGGCGACCAAGGCAAGTCTGCGACCGGCGATCGGGCGGCCGAGCCTTAACCCGTGGACATGCTAGGCGCAAGCCGAAGGTCCCAGGACAAGTCCCGGTGCCGAGCGATCGACCTCAGATACGATCGTCTCTCGGTACTCGGCGACCGACTCCTGGCGACCGACATCTGGCGATCCTCTATCGGCATCTGCCGATCGACCCTTGGTGACCGACCATTGGCGACCTCGGATGATCAGCCAGGGACGACCGCTCATGTCGATCACCACCAACGGACACCCAGTCGGCGAAGGCCGAGCCTCAAGACTGGCACCACGTGCAAGGGCCGAGACAAGATCCGCGAATCTCGGGCCATTGACCAAAGCCTGACAAATTCCCTCCACCAGCCGACAGGCCGCCGAAAGCTTGTCAGTAGGGCCACATGTTGACTGACTCCGGACACGTGATGGCTCCTTATTGGACCGCCCAGCTGTGCCAGCCTCTTCCTTGGACTTTAGCCCGACAGCCAGCATCTTCCTTGGACTTTAGCCTGATAGCCCAGGGGATCGCCCCATTAAAGTATTGGCCGGCAGGCGATCGGCAGAATATTTAAATGGCCGGCAGGCGACCGGCAGCTAAAGGACAGGACCCGGTTGTCCCTATATAAGCATGGCTCCCAACACTTGTAAGATGGATCGAACCTTTACCACAAAAAAGGCTTCAGCTTCCTTCAGCAATATTGCGATTCAAGCACACTATACAGAAGCAAACATTAAGCACTTGGCTAATCTCCAACTCTTGGCAACAGCTTTCTTTCGGTCTTACTTCTCCCGGCCTTTTCTCCTCGAGCAGATTATCGGCGGGACGAAGAACACCAAGCTTCGCTCAAGAGCCGGATTAACAGAGTCTTTGTACACTCATTGTATTCAGATTTCTCTCATTAATACTTGTATCCACGAATATTTGTATTAATAACATCTCGCGAGAGCATTCAAGCCCGGGCCTAACAAACCTGGCAAATCTTGTATTATTTATCTTCTCTCGGAAGTGCTCCCGCAATTGTTGTTTGTTGTCCGTCTTCCAGCAGTATTAATCTTCGGATAAATATTTTGGGCAACAACAATTGGCGCTAGAGGAAGGGGATCCAACCCTCGATTTTTATACCTACCGTCCCGAAGAACACTCACTGTTCTCGGGGCAGATACTTGAAGTGACACTTATTGCACTTCAAAGAAATCCTTCAGAAAACATGTCTTAGCCTCGCGTCGAAGAAAGCGACGGACCGGCCGGACCCCTGTTCCATCCCGGTCGAGCGCGGCCGATGGTGGAAGGTAGCCGCCGCGGTCGAGAGGCGCTCGATCCGTCCACGGGCGGCGGCCCAAGCCTCTCGCTCGATCGGTTCCGAACCAAGGAACAGATCGAAGGGGCCCTGGCCATCCTACAGGAGCGACGGAGTGCTCTCGACGCGCCTCCAGCTACCGCCCCCCCGGTCTCTCGCCGGAAGATCAAGCGGAAACTCAAAGCACTACTGGCCGAGCAATCGCCAGGAGGCTTTCGCCCGCAACAAGAAGCGCTCGGCAGCCGGGGCACGTCTGTCTTCGATCGCACAGGCGGCGACCCGACACAGCGGCCGGGCGATCCGGCCCGGCCTACGAGGCAGCGGAGTTGGTGTCCGTCACCGGAGCTCGGCCTACCCGGCTCCCACAAGGCGATCCAGGCCGCTGGCTCCCTTCGCCGAATTCGAGGTCGGCGGCGGCGGGGTCCGAGATCGGTACACGATCGCCTCGGCCCCGCTCCCAAAGCCGATCCGCATAGCGGTCGAGCCGCGGCGATGCCGCAATGCAACGTCAACTCAACGACATGAAGGCGCTCCTGCAATCCGGCAGGCGCCGTGAGGCGATCGCCCGCCGGCGAGCCGCTCGCGATCGACATCGAGCTCGCCCGGTGCGGCACAAGATCGCCCCTCCTCGGACACCCGTGTACCAAGGGCGATCGGACCCCAAGCACACACTGCACAAGTTCAACATCTACATGACCGGGTGTGGGGCATCGGACGCGACCGGTGCCGAATGTTCCCTCCGGCCCGGACGACCTCGCCCACCGATGGTACACTTCATTGCCACCTCGTTCCATTTGCTCCTTTAACGATCTGGCGCACGTCTTCACGGAACACTTCGCCACCATTGTCGCCCGGCCAGAAGGTCGCCATCGCATGATGCAAATCAGGCAAGGAGAACAGGAGTCCGACTCGGACTACATCGACCGGGTTGACATGATCATCCTCAACGGCGAGCCCGTAAGAGATGAGACCGCACTCTACGCTGTCCTAGGAGGTTTTCAGGGTTTCTCGCCTATGTTCAGGCATCTCACGAAGACCCTGCCGACGACCTACGCAGCCTTCCGGGCTAGAGCCGCAGATTTCCTGTCCAGGCAAAGGCTTCTTCTCAGCCTAGGAGTAGATCGGTCGGCGCCCGTACGATGACCTCCAGTCTTCCAGCCCGATCGCTACTATCCAGAAGAGCCGGAGGACTCGCTCACCGCCTACAGTCCAACATTCTAAATTAAGGACTGGCTCCCGCCGATCGCCGATATTCGACCTACGAATAAAGCGATCGGCCGCCGAGCGACGATCGCCAGTCTTCCGGCCAGATCGCAACATCATCAGCAACCCGGTGGACACGATCGCCATCTATAGTCCAGCATATAACATGACGGACTAAGGCATAAGATCGCTTCCACCGCGCATCATAAAGCCATGGTCCTGGCAGTCGATGGAACCGGCTGCTTCGGCCATGCAAGGTCCCTTTCGGCCGAGATCGCCCGCCCTCGTTTAAATACGAGGCCGGCGTAGTCGGAGGGCTCTCCAACATTAATCAGTGGACTCATTACACAACCCCGTCTCAACGTACACCGTCGAGGTCGGCCATCTCCATGGCTGGCCGAGGTGGAAGCAGAGCTAACAAGCCGCGGGCGTGGAGTTGATTCATCCAACGCTGCCCCGCGCAAGGACTCCTCTAGACCGAGACCGCACGCCTTTCGTTTAAATACAAGGCGGCGCGGCTAAGAGGACCCTCATAATAAAGTGAGTCACGAGGCACTCATTGTCTTCGTGCACCAAGACACGGTCATGGGGTCGGTCCATCGATCTCATGTTGTGCACGATTCCTCAAGCAAGCGAAACCACCAAGTTTCCATGGGGGATCGGCCAATGTTGTTTTTTGCAGGTACAAGACCGAAAGATAGCTAAACCAATCGACCATGATAGCCCAAGTCCGAGTCCTAAGTCAGCTCAGATCGCCCGTACTCATCCATACACGATCACCAGCAAGAACCACCTCGCCCCATGTCTTCAACATAGGAGCAAGCTGGGGGGCAATTGTTGTGTCAAGATTTAACACCTTCCGACCGGCGATCGCCTCCGAGGCCGAGCGACCGACCTACTGCCGAGCGACCAAGGCAAGTCTGCCGACCAGCGATCAGGCGACCGAGCCTTAACCCAGCGGACATGCTAGGCACGGCCGAAGGTCCCAGGACAAGTCCCGGTGCCGAGCGATCGACCTCAGATACGATTGTCTCTCGGTACTCGGCGACCGACTCCTGGCGACCGACATCTGGCGATCCTCTATCGGCATCTGCCGATCGACCCTTGGTGACCGACCATTGGCGACCTCGGATGATCAGCCAGGGACGACCGCTCATGTCGATCACCACCAACGGACACCCAGTCGGCGAAGGCCGAGCCTCAAGACTGGCACCACGTGCAAGGGCCGAGACAAGATCCGCGAATCTCGGGCCATTGACCGAAGCTTTGTGATTCCCTCCACCGGTAAACAGGCCGCGAAAGCTTGTCGGTAGGGCCACATGTTGGCCGACTCGGACACGTGATGGCTCCTTATTGGACCGCCAGTGTGCCGGACCTCTTCCTTGGACTTTAGCCCAAACAACATCTTCCTTGGACTTTGCTTTGTGACCCGAGGATCGCCCCATTAAAGTATTGGCCGGCAGGCGATCAGCAGAATATTTAAATGGCCGGCAGGCGATCGGCAGCTAAAGGACAGGACCCGGTTGTCCCTATATAAGCATGGCTCCCAGCACTTGTAAGATGGATCGAACCTTTACCACAAAAAAGGCTTCAGCTTCCTTCAGCAATATTGCGATTCAAGCACACTATACAGAAGCAAACATTAAGCACTTGGCTAATCTCCAACTCTTGGCAACAGCTTTCTTTCGGTCTTACTTCTCCCGGCCTTTTCTCCTCGAGCAGATTATCGGCGGGACGAAGAACACCAAGCTTCGCTCAAGAGCCGGATTAACAGAGTCTTTGTACACTCATTGTATTCAGATTTCTCTCATTAATACTTGTATCCACGAATATTTGTATTAATAACATCTCGCGAGAGCATTCAAGCCCGGGCCTAACAAACCCGGCAAATCTTGTATTATTTATCTTCTCTCGGAAGTGCTCCCGCAATTGTTGTTTGTTGTCCGTCTTCCAGCAGTATTAATCTTCGGATAAATATTTTGGGCAACAACAGCCTCGTTAAAGGCTCTCTTTCAAAACGCATGTGTGTTTTGTGAACGGTGTGTTTTGGGAATTGTTTATGATTTGATTATTTTGAACGTTGAAGGCTTTGATGATATCCCTATTGTTTAAAGTTATGGAATCGTGTATTCCGTGTTTAATCTTGTTATTGTGTTTTGAAGAGTTTGATAACGGCGTCGAGTAAGTGGCCATCTCTAGTAAGTATTCTTAATGAACTTACATTCTTAGCATATTAGTATTGCATGAGTAACGTGTGTGTGTGTGTATGCTCACTACGGGTTAGATCCGACGGGGTCTCGGTAGGGCTCCACGAAGCTGTGTAACCGCGAGCTTGCTTTTAACCACTGTGGGTTAGATCCGACGGGGTCTCGGCAGGGATCCACGAAGCTGTGGGTCCGCGGTTAATTGTGGTGCATTTTACAATGTGATTTGGATTATTGGCATTTCCGGAAATGAGTGATTTTGAACGGTTTTCATGATTGCGTGCAGCGACTAAGTGTGTAAGAGGTAAGTGTTCGTTTGGCTTACTTGGCTAGGATGGCACTAGAGTATTTTGTTGTTTGTTTTTGAATCCTTTATTTGTGGATTTTGATGTTGGGAGACGAACCTTGTGGTCGTACTTGTGTACTGTGAGTTGATGAGATTTGGGGCTAAAATCCCAATGGTTTTGTAAAAGTCATTTTACGGATTTGGGGCTAAAATCCCAACGGTTTGGTAAAGGTTATTTTACGGAAAGTAAACCTTTGGGGCGGTGACCCCTTTTGTCTTTTGGATTTTGAAAAGTAGGATTTGATAATCCTAAATTGTTTTCTATTAAAACTCTCGATGGCATTCTAAACTGTTTCTATAAATTTTTCCATTGATTTGTGATCTTTTGATTTTAGAACGTTTTCTCAAATTCTTGCCTCGGGAAGTGCTTTTCGTTTCGTTTGGATTCTTTGAGGATCCTTGGTTATTGTTATTCGTGGAATATGAATTGTATGGCTCGTATTTGCACTTTGTTCTTGCACTAGCAAAACAGTGGAGTTTTGCTAACCCTCGAGTATTCGGGGGGTGGATGTCTGTTTTTGCATTCAGGTTTTGGAGCATAACACAGGGTCGGCACGAAGGATGATGAAAGATGATCGATACTAATCACATGAGGAACCGTACATCATGTATTGGTTCAGTTGTACTTTATTTTCCGTTGCTATATTTTTTCCGTTGTACGGGTGTGGTTGTGTTTTGACCCCTGTGTGGGCATGAGTTGTATTTGAGTTGTATGTATTTATTGAAAGACCAAATCGGTCTACTGAGTCATTTTAGCCTTAAAGGCATGGTTGAGTTGTTATATGTCGTTACCAGCCTGGTAGATCCTTGAGGAAAGGTTCTACGGCGTGTAATATCCCTGAGCGGATTGGGGGTGTTACAGTAGCACCACCTAGCCAGCCTGGCGGCCTACACTGTACCCCAACTGAGAACGAATGATAGGGATCATTCAAGAACCATTCTGTCGTGAATACCAGTAATCATATAAACCCTTCTTTCAAATGTCCCGATCAAGTTATAGGGTCACGGTCATTCAAACCCTATCTGTACTTGATGCTATGCATGTATTAATGCAAATCGAGATCATCGAGCTCTCGTGTATCCAATACAACTAGCTCCAATGCTTTGGCCAAAGACTTATGATCTCATCTACCAATAACCGCATAGGACATATAACCCGCTCACTAACGGGAGAAAGAATAATATCTTGGTATTCAGTAGGACCTGCTACTTTCCCGCCAAGATGCACGTCGAGGTTGACCCCCGCCTTCCGTTTTATAGGGTCGAACTACTCTAATGAAAATCCTGACTTCACAAGCACATTCCTACTAAATCCTCAAGTCGAAGGTTCACGAATACCTATCACAACCTTTCGATTCCGTCATTGACTGTCCCGAAGTGAAATCCGTGTGACGAATCGAGGGTGAGTCGGTTCGAGTATACTAATCCAATTAGCATACCTATAACGTGTGCTCCCACTAACCATTAGCGTTCGACAGGCACTCTCCATGTCAAAGAACATGTCATACAAGTCTTCACATAAACTTAACGCCTAGTCAAGTTTCATCGACTTGCGAACGATTAAGCATTTGAGCTATAAACCTTTCCAATGCCGACCCCCTTATCCAATAAGGAGTGAAACGTTTTGCTCTCAAATACACGGACTAGTTTCTATATGTATATTTACGAGTTAGGAATGCCAGTAACTACCAGTAAATAAAGAAACATCCATTGCCTTATATTAGTGATTTACATAATCACAAGTACAATGCCCTCACTCAAGATCCTCTGAGTGGCATTCGAGGGCATACTCCTAACAGTCTATGTGGGGCAGGCACGTAGTCGCTGTAACCTTGATAATTATTATGCATGAAAAATTCAGGGTTATTATTATTAATCCAGTACGAATGCCGTCTTGGAGGTGGAGCCATTTTCTTCGGCCTTACAGCTTGCCTTTTGGGTCTCCAATTGGATTCCCAAAGCTGTGGCTGATACTGTGCGGTGACCTGGTTTCTCGATGGATAATGAGGCTCCTGTATCCAATATCTAGGCGCGCTATACTGTTGGAAGTACTGCCGTGCGGGCCTTTGATATTTGAGTACAGCCTTCTTTCTGAACGGCTGTTGGCGCTGTTGATATGCTCGGGGAGCATGTTGGTGGTTACGCCTTACAGGTGTGGATGTTTGAGGATTCCGCTGTCTGTTATATGACTGTGGTGGTGGAATGGCAGCCTTTGCTGTTCGCGGTGCAACAGTTACCTTGACAGGACTTGGGGTGTCCTCAGGTACATGAATAGGTTCCACACCCCTGGCGAACACGGTACTAGTTTTCCCTTTATTGGAGTATGAGTTGTATCCTAAGCCACTTTTATCATGAGCATGTTGCCCGGTGCTTAGAATTTCTTCCATCCATTTAGATTATTTCTCGAAAGATTTCAAGATGGTCTCAAGTTCTCCTTCTCGTTTTTCGAGGTTTTTTACTTTGGCTTTGAGCAGAACGAAATCATTTGTCTTGCTTTCAATGTGAGATTTAGCCTCATTTAGTTCGTGAGCAAGTTGATGATTGCTCTTCATGAGTTTTTCTACTGTGATCTTGCTGTTTTTGCAATCGATAGATATATTTTCGTAATTATTTTTCAGCAAGTCATTTTCATCTTTCAGCTCTAAGTTAGAAATTTCGAGTTGTATGTTTTCTCGTTTCAATGTCTCATGGGCCTTTTGAATGTTTTTAAATTCATTAATCATATTTTCGAAAGTATGAGATGCATTAATGGGAATATTGGATGTTGAGCTTACCTCATCATCGCTATCTTCATCTTCTTCAATATCTTTAGCCATAAAGCACATGTATGCTTTATCTTCGAGTTCATCATCAGACGAGTCACTGTCAGTAACCGCCTGAAGATATTCCTCGGTCTTGGTTTGAGCGGTCGAGGCTTCTGATTCGCCGATCAGGGCCTTGAGCTTGTTCTTCCAAGCATGCCTTCTTTCATCCTTTTCTTGCTGCTCGGCTTCCGGCAACTTTTGGACTTTAGCATGCGAACATTTATTCGCATAATTTCCCAGTTTCCTGCAATTATAACATAAGTTAGAATCACCAGATGGGGAAGTTTCAGAACTTACCTTATGTAAAAGCTTGGGCCTGTATGTAGTCTTTCCAGACTGTTTGATGAATTTCTTGAATTTGTGCATGAGTAGAGCCATTTCATCTTGTGACAGGATATCGTCGTCACTGTCAGCATTTTTTTAGGCAGATTTGGATATGTTGGGCATGTTGTGTCTCCTGTTGGATACAGCGGCTAACATTGTAGTCCTAGCAAGTGACTCTTCGGCTTTCTCTCTCCTGTCAATGTCATACTCGAAAGCTTTTAGGTCAGAGAAGAGGTCGAAAGTAGATATATCATTAAAATTACATGACACACGCATAGCTGTGGTTTTTATGTCCCATCGGGCAGGGAGAGATCTGAAAATTTTTAAGTTCTTCTCCTTTTGGGTATAAATTTAGCACAACGCTTCAAGTTCACCGACAATGCCAGTGAATCTGAGGTCAAGTTCCTCAAGAGTTTCAGTTGGTTTCATTTTGAAATATTTAAATTGCCGAGTTAGTTTTGAAATCTTATTTTCTTTTGAGAGCTCAGTTCCCTCACAAATCATCTTGAGTTTATCCCAGATTTCCTTAGCTGTCTTACAGCTTTTTACCTTTGAGAATGTGCCTTTGTCAAGAGTGACAAATAGTGCATTCTTAGTAATGTTGTCGAGGTTGGCACGCTTGCGCTCGTCAGTTGTCCACTGCTCGCGCTCTTTCTCGAGCATCTCAGCATGAACTTGGCCTTCAATCCTTGCTGCAGGATTTACCTTCATAATTTTTATGGGGCCATCTTGAATGACAAAAATCATTTCTTCGTGCATTGCTGCAAGATGAGCCTCCATCCTAATTCTCCAATCATCAAACCCATTAGTAGAAAACACCTTAGTTATCATAGAGGTATCCATATGAGAAAATAGGAAAGAGAAAGACTGTTTTCAAAAAATAAGTGACTTTAGGATTTGATTCGGTTAAAAATGCGACTGATTCTTTTTAGAATCAACCACTCCGATACCACTTGTGGGCCACTAAGTATACAGAATACAGCTTGGAAAAGTGTTAGTACAACAAGCTGTACGTTTTTCAAATAAGAGTGCGTAGCGGAAGTCTGTTAAAGTAAGTTGCTGTAAATACAGCAACTAGGCTTGTCTCCTGTTGGCTTGGTGCGTACAGGTTTTTTAGAGTACACTTAAACAAATCAAAGTTTATGAAAACAATAAATGCATAAGGTAAATAACACGGTATTTAAAGTGGTTCAAGGTAAACCCCTCTACGTCCACTGGTCCTCCACATAAGAGTAAAAATGTTTATTATAATCACTACGTACACAACTACGTGACTATAATCAAACCTATCCTTGTATCGTTCACACAGATTGATATAAAGACTGTCGCTTTCACTACTACAAAATACCCATTTAACAGCGGACATTTAACAGCGGTTATCGTAAAACATTGTTAAATTTGTGCTTGATAACGATTCGTAAATACTATGAAAAATTAACAACGGTTATTACGAAACCATTTGTTAAAATCGCCGATTAACGGCGGTTTCTTGTAAACCATTGTTAAAATCTGCCGATTAACGGCGGTTTCTTGTAAACCATTATTAAAATTGCCAATTAGCGGTTTACGTAAGAACCGTTGTTAATTTTTCATATTTTACGGTTACTTTAAAACCGCCGTTAATGGACGGAGTTCTAACAGCGGTTACATGAAAACCGCTGTTAATCTTCCTTTTAATTACACCCGTTTCTTTTTTCTTTCTTTCTTTCTTCTTTTTTCCTTTCTTTCTTCCTACGCTCGACTCCGCGACTTTTCACAGGCGACCCGCGACCTCCGGCGACCTCGTGACCCCCGCGACCTCCGGCGATCTCGTGACCCCCGCGAACTCCGGCGACCTCGCGACCCCCGCAACCTCCTCGGCGTTTCGCAATCGACCACCGCGAATTATTTTGTAATTATTCCGAACTCTCTTCTTTGTTCCTATTTGGTAATTTTATCTAGTCTTTTAAGGATTGTTGTGTGATGTTTAATGTGTGTGTTGTGTGTGTATGTGCATATATAGGTGTGGCAGTGTGTGTGCGTGCAGTGTGTGTGTATTGTGTGTGGCAGTGTGTGTGTGTATTGTGTGTGTGTGTGGCAGTGTGTGTGTATTGTGTGTGGCGGTGTGTGTGTGTGTGTATCGTGTTTTTTTGTGTTGTGTTTAATGTTTGTGTGTAATGTAGTTTTACATGTTATTTTCTTCTTGTTTGTCGTATAATTTAATCGATTTAGTTGAGTGTGCGTGTTTAATTATGTGTGTTGCTTTTGACAACACTATTTTGTGGAACACGAATTATTTTGGGATAGCTTTGGTTAACTTCTTAAGGATCTTCTTCCTTTCGGATAGATGTTAACTTTCGTCTTAAGGATCTTCTCCCAACAGTTCGTGCAGATAGAGTTAGCAATCTTGACAAAGCCATAAGTTGACGTAGTATACAGTTAATTCTATTTTGACAACCGTCGTTCATGTTTCTATTGTAAACAACAATTATAGGACTACCATACCTTTGTCATTCTCTCTGTCAAAACAATTTTCAAAAAGTTATTAATCATATAGAAATGAAATTCTTCCCCTTTATACAAAACAATAGAAAATTGATGAACATAGTATGTGTAACAGAAAAGAAGAAATGGATCGAAGTTGGATGAATGCAAGTCGTGCGAGTGCGGAGTATGACAATGGAATTGCGCAATTTCTTAAATTTGCTCGACAACATCGCTTGGAACCCGATGAACGATACTTTTGCCCTTGTGTGAAGTGTATGAATGGGAGACGACATGAGGCTGACACAATTCGTGAACATCTTGTTTGTGAGGGGATAAACACCAACTATACGGTGTGGATATGGCATGGCGAAATAGTAGATGTTCCAACTGGAAACACTCATGTAGATATAGATGGTGATCAATTTGAAGAAATGATTCGTGATGTCGGACAAGAATCATTTCAAAGAGCTCATGTTTATGATGCGTTGAAAAGTGATTCAGAGACTCCATTGTATCTAGGGTGTGAAAATTTCACACGTCTATCTGCCGTGTTGAAGCTGGTTAATTTGAAGGCAATAAATGGGTGGAGTGACAAAAGTTTCACCGAATTGCTCGATTGATGAATGAGATGCTACCAACAGGCAATACATTGCCTAAGCGTACCTATGAGGCGAAGAAGGTTTTGTGTCCGATGGGTATGGAGTATAAAAAATACACGCTTGCCCCAATGATTGCATCTTTGTACGAGAAAGAGTTTGAAGAATTGCATAAGTGTCCTAGGTGTGGGGTATCACGATACAAAGTGAAGAATGATGGAGAGAACACACAACAAGGACCTCCATGAAGGTGTTATGGTATCTTCCGATTGTTCCAAGGTTCAAGCGATTGTTTGCTAATAGAGATGATGCAAAGAATCTCACATGGCACGCAAATGAGAGAAAATGCGACGGGCTAATTCGTCATCCAAATGATCCGCACAATGGAAGAAAATAGATCATTTATTTCCAGTTTGGGAGTGACGCAAGAAACCTTAGGCTTGGACTTTCCACGGATGGAATGAATCCGTTCGGTAACTTAAGCACCAAGCATAGCTCTTGGCTGTTTTACTTGTGATATATAATCTACCTCATTGGTTATGTATGAAACGGAGTACGTTATGTTGTCAATGATGATTTCGGGACCAAAACAACCGAGGAAATGACATAGATGTTTATCTAAGTCCGTTGATTGATGACTTGAGAATGATGTGGGATGAAGGGATTTACGTGTTTGATGGTTACCGCCAAAGAAAGTTTCAAGTTGCGTGCAATGTTATTTTGTACGATTAATGACTTTCTGCATATGGAAACTTGAGTGGATATAGTGTGAAGGGACATCATGCATGTCCTATATGTGAAGAAAACACAAGCTACATCCGGTTGAAACATGGAAATAAAACAGTTTACGCTCAACATCGGAGGTTTCTCAGTCGCCATCACCCGTATCGTAGATTGCGAAAAGCTTTTAATGGATTCCCAGAAAATGGACTTGCGCCGATGCCCTTAACAGGTGAGCAAGTGTACGATCGTGTGAAGAACATAAATACTATATTTGGAAAAACTAAAAGAAGGTGCTACGACAAACATTTGGAAGAAGAGGTCAATATTTTTGATCTTCCTTCTTGGAGACATCTAGATGTTAGACATTGCATAGATGTTATGCATGTCGAAAAAATGTTTGCGATAGTGTGATCGGCACACTTCTCAATGTTAAACACAAAACAAAGGATGGTGTCCAGGCTCGTCAAGACTTAGAGGAAATGGGTATACGTCCTCAGTTGCATCCGCAAGTAGTCGGTAAACGAACTTATCTTCCCCCGGCATGTTATACTTTATCCGAGAAGAGAGAAAATCAGCTTTTGTAATTGTTTACAAGGCATTAAAGTGCCACAAGGTTATTCGTCGAATATTAAGAGTCTTGTATCGATGCAAAATCGACATTGGCGACTTAAAGTCTCATGACTGTCATGTCTTGATGCAACAACTTCTATTTGTGGCTATACGTGACGTCTTGCCTAAAAAAGTGAGAAATGCCATAACTCGCTTGTGTTTTTCTTCAATTCTATATGTAGCAAAGTGATCGATCCTTTGGTTTTGGATGAGTGGAAAACGAGGTTTGTTGTTATCTTGTGCCAATTGGAGATGTATTTTCCTCCTTCTTTTTTGATATTATGGTTCACTTACTTGTCCATGTAGTTAGAGAGATTGAAGAGTGTGGCCCGTTTATTTGCGATGGATGTTTCCGATTGAGCGATACATGAAGATTTTTAAAGGGTATAGTAAAAACCCATTTCGTCCGAAGCATCTATTGTTGAGAGGTATATTGCGGAAGAAGCAATCGAGTTTTGCCTGATTACATGTCACAAACACCATCCGTAGGGCTTAGAAGTCTCGACATGATGGGAAACTTAATGGAAAGGGTACACGGGGTGTTAAAATATTAACCAAGAATCGCGATGAGGTGCTTCAAGCACATTTGTACGTTTTGAATAACACTGATGAGGTTCTTCCGTACTTGTCTGCTCACAAGAATCTTTTGAAGACAAAGAATCCCCGAATGAGCGAGAAATGGTTGTTGATTGAACATAATAAGACTTTTTTGAGGTGGTTTAAGGTACAAATCTCTGAAAGTGATAGCGCATCTGAAATGTTAAAATGGCTAGCTTATGGGTCAAGTCCGATGTCGTAACTTGGAATGGATATGATATCAATAAGTACTCATTCTATACAAAGTCACAAGATGACAAAAGTTCGGTTCAAAATAGCGGAGTTACTCTTCAAGCCGAGTCCATGCACTTTTCAAGCTCGAAAGATAAAAATCCAGTTATGGCATCGACAAGTTACTATGGAGTTATTGAAGATATATGGGAACTTGATTATGTTAAGTTTAGAGTGCCTATTTTTAAGTGTAAGTGGGTTGATAATAACACGGGTGTGGTAATCGATGAACTGGGCTTTACATTGGTAGATCTTCATAAGATAGCTTACAGCGACGAGCCTTTTATCATGGCATATCAAGCTAAACAGTGTTTTATGTCAAGGATCCATGCAATGAAATATTGTCAGTGGTCATTCCGGGTAGAAGTGTGGATATTAATGAAACTGAAGAGTCAAGTTTTGACATTTGTGAGTTTATTCCTTTATCAACACGGATGCCGACTATCGTTGAAGAAAATGTAGCAGACGACATACATGCCATTCGAGATGATCATGATGAAGGCATATGGGAAAACGTTGTTATCTAGAGTCAAGTTAGATAGTTGATGATGAAGGCATAGTCGATTATGTTGAATTGTAGTATTAATGTTCAATTTTGTGACATTGTTAATGATAAAGTTGTTTTTGTTGAATTTTAGTATTAATGTTGAACGTTCTGTTATGAAGAATCAAGTATTTATATTTTAGTAATTAAGATTATTTCATTATTTGTTATTAAAAAAAATGTGTGTGTGCGTGTGTATATGCACTCTGTGTAGTGTGTATAGCAATGTTTTAAAAAACGATCGGCTAAATGCGAGTCGACTCGCATGAGTCGCATAATAAAACTTACATATTAATAACACAATAAAAGCTCATAAGATAACTAATGACAATCGAGAAATGGTCCAAAATAAAATTTTATTAATTCAATTGTACCTTCCACAGCTAGACTTTCAACTTCCTTCTCGTTTCAACTTGACGTACTCGGCAGAAGATGAAAGTAATGGGGACACACCTGTCATAATACACAGAGCTGTTCTTGTGTCGGTTGAACGCATGTTATCTATACTTATTGCAATAATGCCAATACGGAGGAAGCACAGATTGAATGTGTTTCCCCTACTTAACTAAGGTCAAAATGAAAAGTTAAGATTTAACCAAGAGATTTCATCTGAGTTTTCCTGCCAAAATTGTGACAGAATATATAACTTATTTAACGACTTATATTATATCATTGTTAGAAAAAATATGTTTTTTTTTATGTTCGATTATATCGAGATATTACTGATCTCTCCTATGTAACTTTTGATAGGTAAAGGAGCAGATTCATGAAGCTGGATATTATGTAGATGTTGATATAAGTGATAAGACCGGGAAGAAGAAGGTGATACAAATTTTGCTCCAGTGCTTAATACCATGTTGTAGTTCTTCATATAACTACGTACATAGATATTACTCTTGTTCCACAAAAAGCTGATCTCTTTTTTATTTTTATTTTTTGGTTTCATCCTAAATGCTTTGTTTTTGTTCAGGACTGGCGATCGGAGTCCTAAATCTTGCCATTGTAATACCTCAGGTAGTTAGAGTCATGCTTCTCTATTGTTATCCTTGCTTAATTGTAATGGTGATTCTGAGAACTACCCCTTAAGGTTAATATATTTATAGAAAACTCCATTTATCTTTTAAAATTACAAGTACCTTCGTAAAGTGTTACAAGCACCACCTTGAGTGAATTTCCACAACAGCTATCACCTGAGATGCAATTTGTAAAAAGAGAAAAACTGGTTTCCCCACCCCACCCATCAAAATTGGTTGCTTTGAAATATGAAACAAAATTTGATAATTTTCATATTCAATTGAGTACTCCCTTTATCATTTATCCTGTTTTCGTTATTGATGGTGATGTTAGGTTTGCTACTTGTTTATGAGTCCCGTTATCTTATGGTTGCTTTCTTATGTCGGCATTGTGTTTTATTAATGCGAGCACATGGCGTCTCCTTCTCGTTCCCCTCACACTCCTCCCGCTCGTTCTCCTCATTCCTCCCGGTCTCCGATGCTCATACACGTAGTACTTCTACATCGAGAAATCCCACGCGATGTAGAAGTATGTCAACGTCGTGTTGACGGAAAAAATTACCTCTTCACATTGATCCAAGATGCGGGGAAAGATCAAATACGAACACAAATTGAAGTTAAGTACGTACTTGGGAAAACTTGCCAAAGATCATGTCTCGATCTTGTACAAGAGTTGGAAGCAAGTACCGACAAGCGGATAAAGAAATGTTGTGGCAGGATATATTGGTACATGACTCTCTTTTTGCAACCATGCTTCAAATTGAATTAATATACTTTAATTTACTGAAAATCACAAATTATTTTATTGAAAATCACAATTTCTTTCTCTATTTCACAATTATGATACTAGTATTTAATATAATATAATGATGAAATTGTGATTTTCATAAAATAATTTTGATAAATAAAGCATATTATTCTTACGCGGAAAGATCTGAGGGGATAAGGTCCCATACATTTATTTCCTTCTTACATTTCTGTTCTTTTATCCAAGCACCACATATGCATTGCCAATCTGAATAGTGTTATTATCCATTTTTGGTACTGGTGCCGTCTTTCTAGGAATCTGCTGGTGTTATTTTTTTTAAAATAATTTTATCTTAATTGAGACTTTGAAGGTATATACAAATTAAAACAGATAAAAAGAATTATAATCAGAATTGGAAAAATTGAAGGTTTATGGTAAATAGAAGCTGAATAAAACTTACTGCAATCTTTATGAGGAATTCTTAAACCAGAGAATGAAGAATTATAGTAAAAAAAGGAAGGAAAGGAAAGAAAGTCTGGGGTTTAAAACTTTGGTTTTACCTTGTTTATTTTCTTCTATGGCCTTTTGATTCTTGTAAGAGGTGTATTGTAATTATAGTGAATATGCATGCGGAGGAAGTTTACCCTTTCTTCTTATGGTTCACTTAACACACGGTGAGCGTTTTTATGTGTGTGTGTGTGTGTGTATATGGATGCATTATGCATCTATGTAAATGTGGTCATTATCCGGTGTAATGTGATCACTCTATTATGGGGTAACCTAGCTGATGCGGCACAATCACGATCACAAAATGTAGCCGCAACTTGTGGACTATATTTTTATATTGTGACTGTGATCAGTGTTGTAGCCACCACGAAGCGAGAGGGTGGCCGGAAGGTCCTAACATTTTGGTGGTAATGCGCAAAAATAAAATTGTGGCCTAAAACTTTTTTCATAGTTTTTTCTTATGAAAAACTTATTCCTAACTGGACTTATAAAGCATTATAATTCACAAAATGACTTTAAAAAATCTGTTTGACATGGTCCAAATCAGGTTCATGAAAATAAGAAACTTAATCAGATGCATTTGAGATTATTTCTAAGGCGAGATACTTGAGCCTGTAACTGAAACTTCTCCGCCTTGCCCCAGAGATTCTTCGTATCTCTTCGTTATCATCGACTTGGCTTCCCTGAACCATGACAACACATTAGTCATGAAATCCTTCAACTTCCACAGAGGGTTATCAAGCAATTTTTTTTTTTGATATACCTTAGCCAACCACTCAGCTGTGACTATCTTAATATCAAAGGTTATTGAGCATCTGTGTTTAGTGATGTGATTTGCACACTATCTTCGTAGGTCATCTTTACGGCCCACAACCTCCAGTCACACTTTTTCTGCTGGCACTTGGCAAGCAAGAGATCTTTACTGATTCTATCAAAATAAATGCCTGTGTCCTTTTAATCGCATATCTGTCAGACAGTCCCTTAGCTGCTTAGTGTCTTTGAACTTTTGGTACAATTCAGGCACAAATGTAAAAATATCCCTCTTAGGGTTCCAGACAGGGCATTTGGGTTTAAATTGTTTCTTCTTCTTTGGACCTTTATCTTTCTCAACACTTTCTGATGATGAAGACTTGTCAAATTCATATTCATCACTTAACTCACCAACCACTTGGATGTCAAGTATTGGGCCATTGTCCTCAACAAAATTAGGTTGTTCTTCTTGAATGTCAACGATTCTGATTTTGTAGTAGTCCTCTTCTTCTTTTACTTCATTTCCTCCATTTTCTGAACTCTTATATCTCTTAATTCTTCATCACTCACATCAATAGAGTTTCCAGATTGTACTTCATCATCATCAGATGCAATGCCACCATTAATTCTATCATCCTCTTCATAAACAACATTGTCAATTGATTCTTCACCAGGTGCCTCACTTGATTCACCAAGAAAACTGTAATCACCAAAAAGGATCACTTGATGCAGCAGCAAGGTCTACTTAAACTGGTTCTAAGGTTTATTTTGACTTTTTGTTTGCAACTTAAGTTTGACTAATCTGAGTTTCAGCAGATCAAATCTCACCCTAGATGTAATATTAAGCTGTTTAAACACAAGATTACCCTAGATATGCCCTAAATCTACCAATGCTTAAGGCCACATATTCACAGAACACATATTAAGCCCAGATTTGCAAATTTAAAGAACTTTTGACTTTTAGCTATATAACCTTATGTATTTTATGTTGTGGCAGCATTCGTTTTTTTACATCACTCATTGTGTGGCTAACTCTAGTTTTAATTGTCAATATGTAGGCCAATTTTGATGTTAGCCAGATTAGCAATCTTGGTCATTTTCAAAAGACGTGTTTACAGTCCATTGGCGTAAAATGGAGGCAGTTTAAGTCTGATTTGACCGGTGAGTACATATATGGTCCAAGCAAAGAAAAATCTCCTTGTGACAAGTATGGTATCTCCGAGGAGGACTGGAGAGATTTCAAAAGGATTCGTGAGGACTCCGCTTGGGAGGTAAAACCGAATACAATGTTTTAATTTTTTTTTTTTAAGTTCAATGCTGAAAATAATGAACGCACAATCAAATAAAATAATTTCTAATTAATAACATAAAATCTGAAATAAAAAATGTTTTAAGTTTTTTTTTAAAGTTCAATGCTGAAAATAATGAACGCACAATCAAATAAAATAATTTCTAATTAATAACATAAAATCTGAAATAAAAAATGTTTTAAGTTTTTTTTTTAAAGTTCAATGCTGAAAATAATGAACGCACAATCAAATAAAAAAATGTTTTAAGTTTTTTTTTAAAGTTCAATGCTGAAAATAATGAACGCACAATCAAATAAAATAATTTCTAATTAATAACATAAAATCTGAAATAAAAAAATGTTTTAATTTTTTTTTAAGTTCAATGCTGAAAATAATGAACGCACAATCAAATAAAACAATTTCTAATTAATAACATAAAATCTGAATAATTTTACAAGAATCAAAATATTTATAAAATTGTTTATGGATTATTTGATACTTGTATCAGGAACAAAGAAGTAAGAAACAAGAATTAGCCAAAATGAACATTCCGCATTATATGGCTCGAGGAGGGTACGACTTGGTGGATATACGGGAGATGGAGAGGAAGATGAAGGAGCGTCGAGAAGTATCCAAATCTGAAGAAGATATTGTTATTGATCCTCCGTCTCCACCTACGCGTCATCAAAGGTGGAAGCTTGGTCACACAAAAGACGGAGGGTACGTCATCCGATGCTGCACGGGAGATTGTCGAGAGGATTGTAAGTTCTTTTTTAAGAATTATTTTTCTTGTAAGAAAAGAAAAAGCTCCCCTTTTTTGTTGCTAAGTGTTAGCAAACATTAAAAATTTTCGGATGAAGTATTTGATCTTTTTCTATAACATCCAACTTTCGCACACTAAGGGGTATTTTTCATTTTGAGAGATATCTGGAGGTTTTTATAATTATTATGGATAATTACAAATAAACCCCACGGGTTTAGGCTAATTACACAAAAACAAAGGTTTGTGAAAAACTACCTCCAAAAAGATCATTCGGGTTTAATTTTGTATCATACTTTATTCCTTTCATAAGCAAACACAATCCAAAAGCCCCCTTATATTTGTAACACAACAAACCTTGAATTTTTTTGTGATTTTCAAAAGCCTCGAGATTTTAGGTAAATACCTCAAACAATATCAGGGGTTTATCTTGAACTATCCCAAATTATTAAACCTCTGTGGCAGTTTTGTAATATTATTTGCTTTATTAAATGTAAATAACCACTTTTCTACCCAATTATTTTTATCTACATTCTTGTATTGTTTTTTCTCCTTCATCAACTTGTATCAGTTGTTTGCAAATTTCAAAATTTTGTAATATGGTGCCAAATTAAATTTTTGTAGGATGATTTGGAGAAGCAGTATACACAAGGTACCTTCATTCCTGAGGGACGACAGGATATATTGGCGGCTGCCATTGGGAGACCCGAGCACCCTGGTCGTGTTCGTGGCATTGGTTTTGGTGTGGGTATTCGCGATTACTTTGGACGATCATGTGGATTGACGTCTTCCGTAAGTAAAGATGTGTTGGAGCAGTTAAGGAAAGAGATCACCCTTGATGTCACAAAGAATTTGAGGAAAGAGTTCGGCCAGACAATGGGTGCTAGTTCCCAGCGGCCTGTTGATATTCATACACCGGATGAGGTTACTCGTGTTAGCACGAAGGGGAGTTGTGCTGATGCTATTTATGGCCCTTCCGGAGAGAGGCCTGTGACTGGAGACACTCATCGAGTTGGATTTTATGTGGACGAGCATCCTTCCCGTCTAGTTGCTATCGGTAGGGTTATTCGGGCGATTCGACCCTACATTGTGCTCCTTTACCAGCTCATTTGGTTAAGGTAGTGGTTGAGGAGGCCGTAGATGCTGCCATGAAGTCCCTGTGGCGACTGATGAGGTGAGAGTCGTGGGGGAAGCTTTAGGTGGATTTATTGCATGGCCACGAGATTTTATTTTCTCCGATTTTTCAAAGGTAAAAGTTTTCTTTTTCTTTTTAGTAACTACCAAACATTATTGCAAAATCAATCCAATATAAATTGATTATGATTTCTAATATGGAAAAGATTAAACGCAACCAAAATGCGTAGTAACATCCCAAAGGAATGGAAACATGTAGGAATAATAATAAATAAAAATAATAAGCCCTATTCTTTTTTTGTTTTATTGACTTTATTGGAGTATATATTTAGATAGTATATATATAAAAATATTTTAACCCCTGACATGTATTGACATGTAGAATGGGACTCTCTTTATTTTCGTGTGATTAATCAGTTCTTTAAAAGATTTATCAGACTATGGAGTGAATGATTTGATGAATGAATATTCTTTATTCAATATACAAGAAATTCGCACCAATTCTACTCTTTTAATATTCAAAAATAGATATAGGTTCGGGTCATTATTAATGAGTTTATATAGTATTCAATAGATACGTTTATCCTTCATCCTTTACGAAGTTACAATGGAAAGAAAACAAAATAAATTATTTCAAATTTACTTGTATTTTACACTATACTATATGAAATAGGATATTCAGCGACCAAAGAAGCGGGCTCGTCGGAATGACGGGTCGAGGACCAAAGATGACATCATGAGAGACTTACTTATGGTGCGTCGAGTATGTACAATAGTCCGATATCGGTGCCGTGGGATACAACTATCTTTGGGTGTGGTGGTGATGATGTTCCATTGTACATTGCTCACACCGATATTTTAGAGATCGTTCAAGGAAAGGAGTGGCTTAGTTTATCGGTTTTGACTTTGGACTATGTGAGTAATTTTTTTATGGAATCTTTCTACATTCGTAGTATGTGTGTGTGTACGGTGTGTGTGTGTGTGTGTGTTTGTATGTGCTGTGTGTGCGGTGTTTGTGTGTGCGGTGTGTGTGTGTTTTTATTGTGTGGCGGTGTGTGTGTGTGAAAAGTCCATTTGTGTGTGTTTGTGTGCGGTGTGTGGAGTGTTTTTATATTAATATTTTGCTTAACAAATTAGGTATTTGTCTACTATGAATGTCGGCACGATGGACGAGGTTTTGTATGGATATTTTGATCCTCAATCCATACAAAATATGGGACAGAGGGGAGAGGAGATCTCGAGATATATATCGACGCGTATGCTTGAGTCGAAGAAGCAAATATACATGGGAGCTTACCATCATAAGTAAGATAAAAGATTGTAAATTTCAAAATATTTTCTTTCTAACAAAACTATTTCCTTTTTTACAACATACCGTAGTAATATGTTCTTTCTTTCAAATGCATTTATCTATGTAGGCATCATTGGCAACTTGGTCATTGTGCAGGCCAAGAGGAACTATTATATGGTTTTGCTCACTACATAGTAGGCGACTCTCGCATTAAGGCCATACTCCAAAAGTAAGATTTTATTTATAATATATTTGCTTTAAAATTTTATATCAACGACTCAATATATTATTGTTACTTTTAAGCAGTGCCGTGACCGCATTCAAGACCATGGATGGTATGCATACAAGTAAATCAAAGCAGGCGGTTAGTTGGATATATCCCAAGGTAATACATTTAATTACATGAGTGTAAATATGTGTGTTTGTGTGTATGAATATTTGAGTGTGTACGACAATATTATTTTGGAAACACGAATTATTTTGGGATAGACGTGGTTAACGTCGTAAGGATCTTCTCCCTTTGGGATAGATGTTAACTTTCGTCTTAAGGATCTTCTCCCAACATATCGTGTATGAAGTGTCCGTTTGTTTGTGTTGGTTTTTTTTCTATGCAGTGTGTGTGTGTGTGTGCAGTGAAGGTGCAATCTTTTTGCTTTCATGACTTTTTTTTTTTGCCTTGGCTGATGGTTAAGACATTTTGTGACAATATGCCGCTTTTGTCTGATGCGGTCATTTTAAAGTAGTGTGTAATAGTGGAACTACCTTTTTTAATAAGTGTGTAATAGTGGAACTACCTTTTTTCAAAAACATACACCAAAGAAAAAGCTAGATTTACATATGTTTTGTTGAATCGGTTTTATGCACAAAGAGGTGGATTATGTTGGATATAATTTATGAGTTGAGTTTCTTGATCTGAGAAACAAATTTCAAGTTGCATCCAGGGATTAGCTACTACTATAACTCTTTTTACTTTTTTAAACCTCAGAAAATAATGCTCTATATATGACTCAACATCCACATGATTTCATCATATAATTAGACACAATTTAGGACAAGATTTCATGTAAGGTTGCTCCAGTGTATCGAATCATTTATTTACCACGTTGACATTTATAGGGACGTAGTTTTCTAATTGTGAAGTTTTTAGGTAACTGCATCTAATGTGTGCGTGAGAGAGAAAAATGAGAACAAGCATGCCAAGTGGTTTTTAATCGTATGACATGAGGCTCGCGATAACCCCGTTGGATAGGTTTACTTTAATCATAGTATACATCCATACTTTAGGTATTTTAAAGATAAGAACTTGAAATGCATTTGTATATGTAAATCAAATTGGCATGTTAGGATCTGTTTTTAAATTACGGATCATTCATCAAAGCTTGCGAGATCATATGCATTTAGAATGTTCTTCACTTTCACGCTATTGTTTTTCGAATGATGGCCTTTGAAAAGGGGTTTTTTCAAGTTGCCCGGTGCTTGAAGATTTGGTGCTATATGGATGTGTTTTCGTAGGGTTTGTGTCAAGTTCGATGTTTTTAATCGTAACCTCAAGCGACTCACATTGATGTGTATCTGTCCAGGAGAACAAAAACGACTGTTGTGCGGTGTGTGTGTGTTTGTGTTTTTTTTTCTTTTTTCTGTTTGTGCAGTGTGTGTGTTGTGTGTGTTTATGTTTGTGTTTTTTTTTTTATGTTTGTGTGTGTATTGTGTTTATGCTGTGTGCAGTGTGTGTGTTTGTGTTGTTGTTTTTCTTTTTTTTTTTTTTTCTGTTTGTGCAGTGTGTGTGCTGTCTGTGTTTTTTTTTTTTTGTGCATTGTGTGTTTGTGTCAGTGTGTGTTTTTTAACTGTGTATGTTGTGTACGTGTTGATTTTATTTACTGAAAGCGACTCATATAATTGTGTCTTATTTTGTTTTAGTGTAATAAACAAAATGGAGGTTGGGAGTGTGGTTATTATGTTATGCACTGGATGTCGACTATCGTCCGAGCGCGTATTTTGGATGGTTGGATGGAGGTAGTATATTTTTTACTTGAAGTGGTGATAAAGCATTTACTCTTTTACATTTAAAGTTTGTTTATTATACGTTTATATGTGCGGATGTTTGATGATGTTGGAGCACCATGCGAAGATGTTTTTGATAAAATTCGAGTTGATTGGGGACTTTATTTCTTGGAGGTGCGAAATCGTCTCGCGACATGATTTTGGTGTTTTTGTGTGAATACATTGGATATTTGTATGAATTATTTGGGATGAATTGGGATTTTTGTATTATCTTTTTCAATGTATTGGTGGTTCAATGAATTTGGTGTTGGTTATTGGATATTTGTATGAATTATTTTTGGATGAATTGGGATTTTTGTATTATCTTTTTCAATGTATTGGTGGTTCAATGAATTTGGTGTTGGTTAGTTCTTTTTGGTGTGTTTGGATTCGATGAATTGGTGGTTTATTGATTAGTTTGATCCGATTCAGGTACTGGATTGTGCAAAATAGGCCAAAAACTGGATTAAACGATTTATATTTTAACAGCGGTTCCTCCATAACCGCTGTTAATTCTTACACTTAACAGCGGTTTGATAACCGCTGTGGAGTGCCAGATTTAACAGCGGTTACCATAAACCGCTGTTATTTTTCACATTTAAGCGGTTTACTAAACCCGCCGTAAGATATGATAAAATTCAACGGCGGTTCTAGAACCGCCGTTAAGATCAAGTGTAACAGCGGTTGATCAAACCGCCGTTAATTGGCAAATTCAACGGCGGTCTTTAAAACCGCCGTTAATAACAACGGCGGTACATATAACGGCGGTTTTTAAACCGCCGTTAATTAGGCATTTTAACCGCTGTTAAAAGCCAGTTTTGTAGTAGTGTTTCAACCGTTCACACAGATTGGTTAAAGCTTTCACTTGACTTGATTCTTCACACACAGTTCCAAAGCTTCGTCTACAATGCAGATCTGTCTACAGTTCAGGAAAAGCAAGGCTATCTTCAGTCCACACAGGGCTGATATATCTCTTCAAATGTAAGAACAATGGTTTGAATAACAGCTTGACTTCTTAAGCTTGAGCTGATGATGTGTTGTTCAAGGTTGAGCACTTGTATATTTCTTCTCTCTAGACTGGCAATAAGCTTCAAGAAATATGTTTGCTCAGTTTTCAGTTCTTGTGATGTTCACGAGTGTATCTCAGTATATTCAGTTTGCTCAGTTTTCAGTTCTTGATCTTATATCGTTGTTATCTTGGTTGTTCTTTGATCTTCAAACTTCGGGGTCTAAATAGCCTTTGGAATAGATCCGTTGTGAATATATGTGTTGAGCAAAGAGTCCGTTCCAATGTGTTGATTGACCTGCAAAATACAAGATTCGGATTTTGCTCCTTGTCTGAAGATCTTTGTCGGCTAATATTTAAATACTTTATCCAGTCAGTATTTAAATACATCTTTTCGAACGGTGGCTTGACTTTAGTGAGAAAAGAATATTCCGTTCCAACGGTCTTCAGTCCTGTTGGATGAGTGTTTGATTATTCTAACACTTTACAGCTTGTTTGTTGTATCCAACATGTTGCGTCATTAATGATGTTGTTGTAGGTTCGAACGTTGTAGGCTGTCTTAGTGCTGCTGTATGGAAAGAGTTGTATGAATGTTTCCGGATAGCTTCCATACTTGGCTTCATCGACTTATGGACTTCTTGATGTATGATGAACATTTATTCTTTTGCTGTATGATGGCATCGCGAAGACTTACTGTGTGATGGCACTTGACATCTTGCTGTATATTGGCACTTTATCAAAACAAAGTACAAGATTGTTTATCCCAACAATATGTTTAGCCATCGTTTCCATGTAATAACAAAATAGTTTAGGGAATTGGTTTTCCAAAATATACCCAAGTTTGCAATATACGAGAAATCGATTTTAAAAGATACACTTGCAATGGAAATAATCGACATTTCAAAATACATTTGCATCGGAAAATAACAATCAGTTCAAATACTCGATTATCAATCACATGACATAGCTAGTATTCTATTGGGAAGCTCATGTTTTCACGATCTCTACAAGCTCGATATCTAAGTACCTCGAAGGAATTCTAGCCACCGGGGTCATTCTAAACATTCAACAATGATAATGATCAGTGTGCAAATTCGAGAAACATCAGCATCAGTAACTACATGTCAATATATGCACTTATGTAAAGAATAGCACCATTATAGTCCCATAACTTTACCAGCTCATGGTGTTGTGTCAAGAATTAACACCTTCCGACCGGCGATCGCCTAGGAGGACGAGCGACCGACTTACCGCCGAGCGGCCAAGGCAGATCTGCCGACCAGCGACTAGGCGACCTAGCCTTAGCCCGGAAGACAAGCATGAATCGCCCAGCCGAAGGTCCCAGGACAAGTCCCGGTGTCGAGCGATCGACATCCAATACGATCATCGCTCGGCGCCTGGCGACCGACTTCTGGCGACCGACTTATGGACGATCATCTCTCAGCGCTTTGCCGACCGACCCTTGGCGACCGACCAATGCCGACCTTTATTGACTGGCCGAGAACGATCCTCGGTGTCCAGCTAGAGACGACCGCATCATGACGATCTGGGCCGATGGCCATCCAGTCGGCCAAGGCCGAGCAACAGGACAGCACCCACGTGCAGATCCACAAAAGGCGCTGACAAACCTGTCACCTACCTCACCTACCAACAGGGCCCAGACCTGCGAAAGGAGCTGACGGACAAGACTGGTGACCACAGCCTGTCACCTACCCTGACAAAGTCCGCCGAAAGTAACAAAGTGGGACCTCCTGTGACAGTACTTCCGGACGCGTGCCGGCTCCTCATTGGGCCACTCAGCTAGCTGCCGGCTGGATCTATGGACTTTTGGCAGGCAGCCCACGTGCCCTTTAGGACGATCGCCCCATTACATTAATGGCCGAAAGGCGATCGCCCACTAGGAGACAAGGCACCTCAACCCCTATATAAAGAAGGCAGCCTGCACTTGTATTTCCCCTCAGCAATATCGCGATTCAAGCACACCATACAGAAGCAAATACTTACTCTTGGCAAACATCCAACTCTTGGCAACAGTTATCTTTCGGTCTTACTTCTCCCGGCCTATCTCATCCAGCAGATTATCGGCGGGGACGAAGAACACCAAGCTTCGCTCAAGAGCCGGATTAACAGAGTCTTTTTACACTCATTGTATTTAGATTTCTCTCATTAATACTTGTATCCACGAATATTCGTATTAATAACATCTCGCGAGAGCATTCAAGCCCGGGCCTAACAAACCCGGCAAATCTTGTATTATTTATCTACTCTCGGAAGTGCTCCCGCAATTGTTGTTTGTTGTCCGTCTTCCAGCAGTATTAATCTTCGGATAAATATTTTGGGCAACAACACATGGTATTTCACATCCAATCAGTCGTTAGCATATCCCATATCTTGTATTCTAATATGACCAAATGAACTTAAATACAACAATTGTATTGTATCTCAACAATACAGATCCATAATACGTCATCTCAACTCACAAATACATAAGCATAATCCATGTTCAATCCAATTCGTCATAAAATAAATCAAATCTCTATCAATGATAATCTAGTACCAATCTAAACAAGTGCAAAATATGAAAAATATCTCAATAAATACAAATACACAAGACATAATGATAAATCCACCACCTGCTGTATTCAAGCCTCTACGGAGCACTAGAGATCCTAAAGGATCATTCATAATTGGATTATAGTTCTCATTCTCATATACCACATATTAGATTCACCACCCGCTTCACTCTAGCCTCTACGTAATACTAGATATTACAAAGGATCATTTCTAGTTGGATTTATTTCTCAACACACAATCCATATCATAATATCTCAATCACAATATAGAAATATAACACAGAACTCGGATCCTTGTTAGAATTGGACTCCTAGATTAACACGTACATTATCGAACGCTCGATTACATCCTCGTAGTCATCATTTGTAACAATTATCACCAATATATCCAAATTAACCAGAATCCACAGTCATAAGTGATTCTGCATATCATACACCTTAGATAATTCATATCCTTGGCTTCACCAAACTGTACGACCTATACTCATGTATGCATTCAACACATGTAAATCATACACATTATGCTTTAACTTCAAAATCAACGTACAATATACAAAACATATATATCTAAAATTCACACTTATACCATCTTTGTCATATGAATTATGAAGGAAACGCAATTCGAATCATTCATTAATCATTATGAACCAAAAAGCATTAATACTGATATGACGATAGTTACACTCTTACGAATTCTCTATTCCTCGTCTATGAGATCCTCGACTCCGAACTAAAGCAATTCATGAATACCTCGAGCTTAACCACCACACAATGGTTCTAATCATAGATCAATTATCAACCTAGTATAATAATCGATTAACATCACATTCGATAGCAATTAACAATACTCTCGTATAAATAATCAACAATCTCATACGGTTCAACAATATGAAATCATATACAAAATCGAACAAATCAGTCTGATCAAATATGAATTCATATTCTCAATATATTGTCATAATATGATAATAATATCAATAACTGATTCAACATAATAACAAGGTTTATATCATTCTGGATTTTAATTTCAACCTCTCATATACAAATTAACAAGATAACTCCTTGTTTATATTCATCAAATTCATAAGAATAACAATTCCAAAGATATAAGAACCCCATAGCTTAAGTCTTCATCCTTGGAGACCTTAATGAACTGCAACTTTCTTATTGCAACTGACACGCGTCCTCTATAGCGTACATTTCCTATAGTTAGCGTACGTAAGTCCCCTTGACTCCCTCGTCCGCATGAGCACCAAAAGTGGACGCCTCTACATGTCCCAAAATATCCTCGATCCAACCTTGCATACGCTGTGTCCCATACCTTATGTTATATGCTTCCCATAGTGTATGTCATGCTCGATAAATTACGTACTTAATGCACGCCTGCTACCATCTGACTCATCATAGATCCACATGTCAGATATTGATCCCTCTTGTCCGATTCTTCTCTTGATGTATGCAACCCTTGCTACTTTGTGTACGATATAGTCATTTTGTAGTGTACATTAGATTCTCGTACTAGCATACACTATGGATTCTGTAGTTAGTCAATTTCTAATATCTCTCAGCAAGGATCATTATACAATATACCGGACATTAATTACTTGGAACTCCTGAGAAAAAATATCCTCAATTTTCAACCCATCCCGAAAATTATATTAGTACAAACGTCATAATTCTCGAGATAGTTTATCCATAAGGTATAGATTCCATATTGTCCAACACAACTTGAACAAAATATAAAGAAACATTATAGTAAATTTATAGGACATTACAAGATATGTCGTGCAAGGTCTTGCACAATACTACATGGACGACTATAATAAAGGAGTAAAAGTATTCATATCGCGTTAAACCAAATAATATCAAATTCTAACAGTTCCAAATAATTTAGTGATGGGATTGTTGTAATAATTACAAAAAACACCAAGGAAGTGAAATTTCGAAAAATATATTTTAAAAAGATTACTAAGGTTTAGAATCTTGCAATAGTTAATTATTATTTATTTTACATATAAGTTTAAAAATAATTTTAGTGAAGAAATTTCAAAATCAATCTCATTATTTCTCACCGATTTAATAACAGGTATAAAAGTATTATATAAATATAGATTATCATTTACTTGATTATTATAAATTATAATCATTATATGTACAATTTAATGGAAAATAAATAATTAAAATCTAACTTATATTAATAATTACAAAGAAACAGAAAATTTGTAACTATAAATAATATGTGATGTTGTTGATAAATCATGATCCAAATTGAAGCAAAAATTATAATCATTAAAATAAAAAGTTAAAATTAATATATAAAGAGGAAATACAAACCTTTAGCCACTTTGCCATAGTCAATGACAATATTTGTCAAGAGACTTAGTTTTTACAAATTCTAGCAAAAAATGGCATGGTTGGAACAATATACCCTTACTTTTCAATAAGCTCATAGCTCATAGTTTGGACTGTAGCAGTCTTCATGTAGTTGGGACCTTCATTTTGGGAAAAAATGGACTTTAGCAGTCTTCATGTAGTTGGGACCTTCATTTTGACGAGACAGTCAAAGAGTTTGACTTTGTGCAAAATGAAGAAAAACCTTGTGTGTACAAGGGGGTTAGTGGGAGCAAGATCACATTCTTAGTACTATATGTAGATGACATTCTACTAATCGGAAATGATGTGGGAATGCTCAGTTCTGTGAAAGCTTGGCTTTCGAGTAATTTCTCCATGAAAGACTTGGGAGAAGAAACCTATATTCTTGGGATTCGACTCTACTGGGATAGATCGAAGAGAATGATAAGTTTTTTCCAAGCCCTCTATATAGATTAGATCTTATAGAGGGTTCCTTCCGATGTGACATGGAATAAAACTCACCATGAAGATGTGTCCCCATAGTGAAAAAACAATGAAAGGAAATGAGTTATATACCATATGATTCGGCAGTGGGTAGCCTTACATATGCTTTATTGTGTACGAGACCTGAAATTGTGCATGCTGGGAGCATGGTAAGTAGGTTTCGGGCAAACCCAGTTCGGGAACATTAGACCGCCATAAAGAACGTTCTCAAGTACTTTAGAAGGACTTGAGATCTGGTTCTTATATATGGTGGTGGAGAACTGAATGTGATGGGATTTACTGTATTGGACTTCCAAGGACAGAAAGACGATTCTATGTCTACTTCTGGCTACATTTACTCTTAATGGAGGAGCAGTATCATGGCATAGTGCCGAGTATAGCGCGACTGCTAATTCCACCTGTTAGGCTGAGTATAAAGCGGCCTCGGAGGCCTCCAAAGGAAGAATTTAGAAGTTACTGAGTAAACTTCACGTGACACCTTGTCTTGTGCTGCCAAAGCGGTAGCACAGGCCTAGGAGCCGAGGTTTTACAACAGTACCAAACATATTGAGAGAGAGTATCAGCACGTAAGAGCATTTGTTCGCAAAGAGATACATTGTGCTGCATAGAGTAAAGTCAGCCGACTACGTCGCTGATCCACTGACCAAGCCACTTTCTCAGATTAGCTTAGAGCGTCATCTGGAGAACATGGGTATTAGATACCATAGTGTGTGGCATTGAGTGTAAGTGAGAGATTGTTGGGAGTATGCCCTCGAATGCCACTCAGAGGATGATTGAGTGAGAGCATTGTACTTGTAATTATGTAAATTCACTAATATAAGGCAATGAATGTTTCTTTATTTACTGGTAGTTACTGGTATTCCCAACTCGTAAATATACATATAGAAACTAGTCCGTGTATTTGAGAGCAAAACGTTCCACACCTTATTGGATAAGGGGGTCGGCACTGGAAAGGTTTATAGCTCAAATACTTAATCGTTCGCAAGTCGATGAAACTTGACTGGGCGTTAAGTTTATGTGAAGACTTGTATGACGTGTTCTTTGACACGGAGAGTGCCTGTCGAACGCTAATGGTTAGTTGGGGCACACGTTAAAGGTATGCTAATTGGAATAGTATACTCGAACCGACTCACCCTCGATTCGTCACACGGATTTCACTCTGGGACAGTCAATGATGGAATCGAAAGGTTGTGATAGGTATTCGTGAACCTTCGACTTGAGGATTTAGTAGGGTTGTGCTTGTGACGTCAAGATTTTCATTATAGTAGTTCGACCCTCTAAACCGGGAGGCGGGGGTCAACCTCGACATGCATCTTGACGGGCAAGTAGCAGGTCCTACTGAATACCAAGATAGAATTCTTTCTCCTGTTAGCGAGCGGGTTATATGTCCTATGGGGTTATTGGCAGATTAGATCATAAGTCTTTGGCCAAAGCATTGGAGCTAGTTGTATTAGATACACGACAGCTCGATGATTTCGATTTGCATTAACGCATGCATAGTGTCAAGTACAGATAGGGTTTGACTGACCGTGACCCTATAACTTGATCGGTACATTTGAAAGAAGGGTTTATACGTTTACTGGTATTCACGATAGAATGGTTCTTGAATGATCCCAATCATTCGTTCTCAGTTGGGGTATGGTGTAGGCCGCCAGGCTGGCTAGGTGGTGCTACTACTCTTTGGTTCCTCCCATTGCTGACTGAGACGAACCTACCAAGTCGCGCAATAAGATTGACGATGGAATGAATCGAGCTTATTCTCTCATTATAAATATTAGATATTGGATATCTAATTTATTGGACATTGGATGTCTAATTGATTTTGGGACATTGGATGTCTACATTAATTTATTGGATAAATTAATTTACGGCCTAATGAATTAAATAAATTACTGGGTGATTAATTTAATTCATAAATATAATTATTTCTTGTAGAAATTAATTATGTTATTATGTATTTGATATGATTAATTAATTGGATTAATTAATCGATATAAATACATTGGAACGGAATCGGAGTTTATCTGTTTAGACTCACAGGAGTCCGAAACGTACCAAACTCGTCCGATACCTTCTAGAGGCCGGCCCCACTTTGATGCTTTGCTTTTGGTCTTAGTCTTCGTTTGGTTGGTAAAAGACTTGTGACCATAGTGATATGATATCTCTTAAAATAAGGAAAAGGAGATTAAGTGGGATGGAAAAAGAAGAATAAAATAGAAGACTTGCTCTCACCTCTAGAGGGACATTCCAGCCGTGAGTTTGGTTTGGAGAGAGAGAAAATTGTTTTCCTTTTAGTCTTCATCTTATTCTTCTTTTGTTCTTGGTTGTTCTTGGAGAATAATCAAGAAATCAAAGAGAGATAGTGAGTTATAAACTTGGAGTGTTATAATCACAATAGCAAGATTATATAACCTTGTTCTAGCCGTATCCTTGGAGGATAACGAGGTTTAGTCATCCCGGTCATTTCTCCGGCGCGTGGCAAGTAGAGACGCGGTCCTTTCGGCGTTGGATCATCCAAGAGCTTGGAGCGGATTGGATTCATAGAGATCAATATAAAGCTTGGGGAATAGCTCAAGAGAAGGAATCCATTTAATCAGCGGATTACAAGGGTGAGTTTCTATATCTCTTGTGTTTGGTATTATATTCGTATATATGTAGATCGATCGATCCTCGTAGGGATTTAAATCGAATTAATTTTCGTTTTACCGTTTCCGCTGGGCCTTCGGTTTAGGCACCGAATCCCAACAGTGGTATCGGAGCGTAGGTCTTGCAATCGTATATACGATATTGACATTTGGAATGCTCGGTTAGATGGTGAATGATTTGGAATCATTTTAGTCATAATCGTGGTATATGTTTTTCGTTCATTATAGCTGTATTTTTTGTAAGTTTATGTCTAAATATAAATCTTCTATTTCTTGGAAATATAATTTATATTGATGATATGAATATTGGAAAATATAGATAATGGATATCCGGTCGAAAAACTAGCCCCAAATTGTCGTTGGACGGTCTGGGGGTAGTCGGGAAGCAGGGGGCCGCGGCCCAGGGCTGTTGCAGCCCGGATGGGAAGGGACTGTACTTTGGGCCGCGGCCCAGGCATAGGGGGCCGCGGCCCAGGGCTGCTGGGCAGCCCAACTACAGCCAATGGTGTTTTTCGGGCGCGGTTCCGCCCTTTTCGGACCCGTTTCGGGCTTGTTTTCTTCGTGTATTCCTAAAAATGATTTCCCATAATTTAAATTGGATTTAATATGATTAAAATGATTTATGGTATTTCATTTTATAAAGGAAAATTGGTTTATTGGAATACTTGTGATCGACCAAATTATTTGAACGTTTTTCATATTACCGATTGTGTGAATCGATTGGATCGGTTCGTATTGTTGATTGGATCAATGTATCTCTACGCTTTCTATTTATATAGTATTTATTGGATGAATGCTTTTGAATGGGGATGTGGTTCATGGACTTAGTTTTTGAATAGTTTGTTTTATTCGATTGGGTTGTAAATGCCGTTTTGAGCCTATTTATTTTACTAGAGATTAACACACATTCGATAAAAATCAATAACCGACATACTCAACCAACAAACTCAACGGTTCAACGAAACCTCGATCATATACATAATACCAAATAATCCAACTCAACAAATACGAACCCATATCCAGGATACAAGCCGTAACTCGATGATCACAAATAACAATCAATAATCGATCAACAACGGTTCTACAATATCCCGATTAAACACATATCCAAACAACCCGAACCAATCAAACACGAATTCAAAACCACAATACGATTCCAAAATCCGAAGATCATATCAATAATCAATTTAAACCAACAAGGGTCTAACATTACCGATTACAAATTCAATCTTAAATAGGGATACAAGTTTCCTCCTTGTAAATTCATAATATAAACCAATTACCGGTTATCATCATCAATCCGGACGATCCGATTAATTCAACATCATAGATAACCATATTCCAAAGGTCTCAAATAATTCCATTATCCGAATTGAACACTTGTTAAATACCTATGAATTCTCAAACTCAAAAGTGAATCATAACCTTATCAAATCCGGAATCATATTCGTATTCCTATACGAATATTGTACCAAAACACATAACTTAGTTCTAGATATGAATATTCCATATTCATATCTAAAACACCAACACCTTAAAACGTATTCATCAAATCAATGATCAATTCATCTCGACATTAAGGATTTTATAACATATTCGATTCCAACTTCAACTCCAAATACGAAGACAAAACTCCTTCTTGTTCATACTTGTAAATTCGTAGAAAATAATTTACCGATTATTATCGTGAATAATCACATTCCAAAATTATCCGAAATCCTTCCCAAAATTATAACATGTAACTCAAGAGTTCTTTAAGAACACGAATTATCCAAATTCACGTTCAAAATCCACAAAACAACATAACCCGATGTTTTCTAACATCTAAACAACCCTTAATCATAATTCAAGGTGTATATAATCATGTTCTTCAACATATACTTCTCATAACATCATGAATCACAACAAACTACCAAGAACATCGAGAATACTATGATTCCATAATCATAACGACATAATCAAGGCATTTGATCATCAATTCATTATCTTCCCTAACGAAATTCTTGTAAATACCAAGAATCATCACAACAATATCATTTCAACCATCATTCATATGAAAACGTGTAGAATTTTCCAAGTTCTACTCATTGAGACATTTCATCGAACACTTTGAAGGCATAGTCCAATTCAATCGATTATTCAAAGAAATACTCGAATCCGTTCCACAAAACTTCAAGAGAAACGAATAATCTCAAATACAACAAGGTTCCATCAATAATCTGAGTTAAAACGAATCAAATCGGCCAAGACATCAAGAAACTTCAAAAATATCCAAAACCAAGTGTTTAGGTGTTCTTACCTTCGATCCGGGTGGAAGATGATGTTAATCCATGATTCCAACTTCCAAAACATGTTGCTAGATGATGATCTTACTCAAATCCATCCACTTTTGCTGAAGGAATCGCGAAAAAACGAAGAAAAAATGTAAAATGGCCGGATGACTCGGTCCAGGCCTTTAAATAGGCGGAACTCTGGACGTTACGCACGTAATCGGCCCGCCTTACGTGCGAATCGCCACGGCTCGCTCATCGATTACGCCGGAACCCTTACGCACGTATGGCAAATCGGCTTACGTCGTCGCGCCCTTACGGCCGAATCGCCACCGCCTTACGTCGTAATCGGCGATCCTAGCCATCCTGAGTCACTGCCGACCGTGATCGGCCATCCATGCGAATCACCGCCGACCATGCTCGGCCATCCCAACGAGTCACGACCGCCATGCTCGGCCATTCAGGTCATCTCGGCCACGACTCGGCGATCGCCCCGTAACGCACGTAACACTTGTTCCGTTGCGCACGTAATACGACGTTGACTTGCTACAGTATAATACTCGTATTACACGTCGTAATACACCACGTATAACGTCGTAACTCCATCTTGACTCACTGTCCACATCTGCGCCGAAAGCCGCCGACCACGGGCCCCACTGTCCGATTCCTCTTGTTACGTGCGTTATGTACGCTATATAACGTCGTAAGCTAACACATTTTACGACGTAAGCTCCAAGGCTTAACGTCGTAATGGCTTTTATACTTAGCCAAAAATCCAATCGTTCTGTCCAGCGTCTCGACGTACGAAATACAAACATACGGCATACTGAATACACATACTGAATCCAAAAATATTCTCATACGGTATACCTGATATCCATATCAGTTCAACCTCATACAACATATCCTGAATATATCTGTCAATCCAAAAACGATAATCACACTAGTATAACTGTCTCGGTTCTCAATTTATTTTATCCATACTGTATAGATACCAAACTATACAGTATATCTCAGATAAAATAACGCGAAAAATTTATACTGAAAATCCGGGTATTACATACTACCCCCCTTAAAATAAGTTTCGTCCTCGAAACTTGCGACCCGTCACCAACAACAGATAAATCCAAAATTTTCTAACTCATCACAAAACAATCAAGCGTTACCACAAGCGAATAACCAAAACGATATACTTACAGGTGCGTGAAGCCGATGATCTCCCGTGATACTAGCACACGACTCCCACCCGAAGTCTCAACACAATCAAAACACACGAATATCACAAATAGCAGTTTGAAAAGAATCTCAAAAATTTTGAAAACTCCAAAAAAATCGATTTGACTCAAAAGTCAGAAAAAATCATTTTCAAAAGCCACGCTACTACCGTACCGGTAGAGCCACATAACACACACGCCTGGGTTTCACAAAACCCAAGCTCTGATACCATCTTCTGTAACACCCCCAAAACCATCCGGGATATTACAGCGCCGTGGGTCCCATGCCGGAACCCACCAGGCTAAAAACCGTTTACAAAACCAATTCAAAAACGCCAAAAGGCTGATGACGGTAATATTTTGCAATTACTCAAATATTTTCAAAAGCATAATTTTGAAATACCGTCATAAAATACCATTTGAAAATACAAGGCGAAGTGCCAAATCTCAACAGTTTAAAATATACGTTAAGCCACAACTTAAACGTACCGATAAAATAATTTGGGAAAAAGAGTTTGACGAAAATAACCCAAGTTCGTAATGTAATACCCGTGATTTCGATTTCCGGTAATTTCTTTTTTTTAGGCGGAAGTCCGTTTTGACGACTCGCTCATGACCGTTTCGTCATTCCGAGAATGATTAATTCTGCACTTTTTGTCATCCGAGCTCGTTTCGGTGTCGTTTTGTTGAGTTAGTGCTTTTTAGCGGTTTTCCGCACTTGAGTTCGATTCTTGCGAATCTCGTCCAGCTATTTGTTTGAGTTTCCCGCAAGTCCGTTTAACTTTGTTAGACGTGTTGTGAACTTCGGTTTGGTTATTCGATCACGTATCGTGATTTCCGGTGTTTTGGGCGTTTCGTAATTTCCCAAAGTTTGGGGTAATTACTTTCCGTTGTCGAATTTCGAGCCTTGGGTGGTCGGAATCGTGTGTTCTCTTAGTGCTCGGATTCGTCTTTGCGAGTACTTCGTAACCGTATCTTGATTCGTACTCGAGTTCGGGTTTCGGTCGTTCGGGCCGTCGGGTGGTCGGCCGAGTCATGGCCGGCGTGCTCGGGCGAGCCCGGCCGCCGAGTAACGTGCGTTAGTGCTCGGTCGTTACGTCGTAAGGCGATTACGTCGTAAGGCCTTGGCCGATAACGTCGTAGCGGGCGGCGATTTTAGGCGATGACTTCGATTCGTCGTAACCCTTGGCGATTACGTCGTAACACGTGGCACGGCTTATAAAAGGCCCGGCGTTTTCTTGACCATTTCTCATTCTTTTTCTTCCGTATGCATTGTGGGTGTGTGAATAATCTAGAGATGTTGTTGGACGATGAATACATGAAGTTTTGAGGTTCATATCATCAATCATCCGTCCTATAACATCCTCCGATCTACCGAGTCAGCCGATTTCCTAGAAATCTAGTTTTGGGGAATTTGGGTATTTTGGTTGTTTTCGTCCGATTAATCCGATTTAACTTAGGATTATGATGGATTGATGATTATTTAGATGTATTATATCATTTCCCTTGTTATTCCATGGTTGGATCGTATCGATTCGTTATTTGGGTCGAGTTCTTGACCGACGCCTTGAAGGTGTCCGGTAAAATGTCATAGAGGGATTTTCGGGCGTTCTTCGATTATTCTTCCTCGTATGATCGATGATTTATTGATTATATATTGTTAGGGTCGAATTCTTGTGAAGAACTCGAGTCGGAACCCTCCCGTTCGTTGTCTTCTTCGGGGTCCGAGCTTCCCGGTTGAATCGTGTTCTTCGGAGTGTTAGGTAGCGGTCATTAAGTCGAGCTTTCCCGTTGCTCCGCGTGCGTTGGACTTGAGGCGAGTATCTCGTCTATATTCTTTATACTTTGAGAATGTGATGTGTCGTGAATTTAACGTGGACTCGTAAGTGATGGTATATTTAACCGTAACTTACCTTAAATGAAGATGTGATTTTATGAAGGTAATTACCAACGTAAACTTTAGTTTCAAGAATAATGATAACTACCTCTTCATGTTATTTTGTGCTTAAAATAAATATTAGAAATGAGTAGTTAACCGAAGAATTGTGGAATCGCGTAATACTTGTATTATTTGCTCGTTGGCCTTTTTCCTGAATGATGGTGTGCTGTGGATGTTGTGCCCTTGTTGAAGTTATGATGCGTTAACCTATGTGTTACGTGGTTGCGGTTGTGGTGAATATTATACCTTTGTTATTGTGTATAGTAGAGAGTTGAGATGTTATCCGGGTAGGGGTCCCGTCGAGGCCTCCGGAGGCGCGTGCTTGCGAGTACGGCCAGACGTACGTTGTGACCATAAGGTTATCAATTCGGGTAGGTCTGGGGAGGGCTCCGAGAATCGACACTTGCGAGTGCGATGTCATGATAACTTATGGGCGTACTTGAATGATGTTATCCGGGTAGGGTCCGTCGAGGCCTCTGGAGGCGCGTGCTTGCGAGTACGGCCAGATGTTACGATTTGACCATAAGGTTATCTAATCGGGTAGGTCTGGAGAGGGCTCCGAGAATCGTCACTTGCGAGTGCGATGTCAAGATAACTTATGGGTGTGTTCGAGTTTATTCTTGATGAGCTAATCCGGGTGGGACCCTTCGGGGCCACGAGACATTTATTTATTGATTTGATATCTCTGAATTGTTTATGTTTGAATCTTGAATCCCGATTATATTGGTGAATATGGTTTTGGTCTTGAGGTTTGAGTTGAGAATAAAATCATTTGTACGATTTTGAAAGAAAACCTTTTGAAAAGGAACAACATTCATATTTCAGGATTTTACACTGAGACCCCCGAAGTCTCTAAATAATCTCTTACAATGATTTCTGGAGTAATCCCCATGGTTTTGTTTTAAAGGAATAAATTTTCAAAAGACTTTAGACTCGGGGATCGTGTTACTACCTTGTCGAAATGTTATTTTCATAACGGTTGTATTCTTGATGTATAATTGTATAGCTTGGTTACTTGCTAGCGATTCCATCGCTAACCCCTCGTTGGGAATTTTGTTATTTATTCCAGGTGTTCGATCGAGAGTGAGCAACCACAGGATTGGCTCGGAGGATGATGCAATGCAGCGATACTAGTCACAGTTGTAGTCTGTCGTCTGTCAGTGATATGTCAGTTTGAGTTCTTGTCATCCTTGAGGGGATGGACATTTTATGTACTATGTGATCGAGTTGTAATTTAGTTTCATAAGATGTACGGTTATGCTATGTTTTGAGAGACCTAATCGGTCTACGGTATTATGTTTTGGTCAAGTTGACCGCATGTGGGTTTTGATTTGTAGTCTCCCGCCTGGTAGCTCCTTGTGGAAAGGGGTCTACGGCGTGTAATATCCCTGAGTGGATTGGGGGTGTTACATAAATGGTATCGGAGCTTAGGTGTAATACCCGTGATTTCGATTTCCGGTAATTTCTTTTTTTCGGCGGAAGTCCGTTTTGACGACTCGCTCATGACCGTTTCGTCATTCCGAGAATGATTAATTCTGCACTTTTTGTCATCCGAGCTCGTTTCGGTGTCGTTTTGTTGAGTTCCGTGCTTTTTAGCGGTTTTTCCGCACTTGAGTTCGATTCTTGCGAATCTCGTCAAGCTATTGTTTAGAGTTTCGCACGTTCGTTTAACTTTGTTAGATGTGTTGTGAACTTCGGTTTGGTTATTCGATCACGTATCGTGATTTCCGGGCGTTTTGGGCCGTTTTCGTAATTTCCCAAAGTTTGGGGTAATTACTTTCCGTTGTCGAATTTCGAGCCTTCGGGTGGTCGGAATCGTGTGTTCTCTTAGTGCTCGGATTCGTCTTTGCGAGTACTTCGTAACCGTATCTTCGGTTCGTACTCGGAGTTCGGGTTTCGGGTCGTTGAGTGCCGGAATTGGTCCCGGAAGTCATGGCCGGCGTGCTCGGGCGAGGCCACCGCCGAGTAACGTGCGTTAGTGCTCGGCCGCTACGTGCGTAAGGGCGATTCGTCACGTAAGGCCCTGGCCGTGCGCACGTAGCGGGCAGCGATTTTAGGGCGATGACTTCGGTTCGTCGTAACCATGGCCGATTCGTCGTAACGGCCCGTGATCGGCTTATAAAAGGCACAGCGTTTTCTTGACCATTTCTCATTCTTTTTCTTCCGTGACGCTGTGGGTGTGTGAATCATCTAGAGATGTTGTTGGACGATGAATACATGAAGCTTTGAGGTTCATATCATCAATCATCCGTCCTATAACATCCTCCGATCTACCGAATCAGGTCAGATTTCCTAGAAATCTAGTTTTGGGGAATTTGGGTATTTTGGTTGTTTTCGTCCGATTAATCCGATTTAACTTAGGATTATGATGGATTGATGATTATTTAGATGTATTATATCATTTCCCTTGTTATCCATGGTTGGATCGTATCGATTCGTTATTTTGGTCGAGTTCTTGGTCGACGCCTTGAAGGTGTCCGGTAGTATGTCATAGAGGGGTTTTCGGGCGTTCTACGAATATCCTTCCTCGTATGATTGTTGATTTATGGATTATATATTGTTAGGGTCGAATTCTTGTGAAGAACTCGTGTCGGAACCCTCTCGTTCGTTGTCTTCTTCGGGGTCCGAGCTTCCCGGTTGAATCGTGTTCTTCGGAGTGTTCGGTAGCGGTCATTAAGTCGAGCTTTTCCGTTCTTCCGCGTGCGTTGGACTTGAGGCGAGTATCTCGTCTATATTCTTTATACTTTGAGAATGTGATGTGTCGTGAATTTAACGTGGACTCGTTAGTGACGGTATATTTAACCGTAACTTACTTTAAATGGAGATGTGAATTTATGAAGGTAATTACCAACGTAAACTTTAGTTTCAAGAATAATGATAACTACCTCTTCATGTTATTTTGTTAAAATAAATACTAGAAATGAGTAGTTAACTGAAGAATTGTGGAATCGCGTAATACTTGTATTATTTGCTCGTTGGCCTTTTTCCTGAATGATGGTTTGCTGTGGATGTTGTGCCTTTGTGGAAGTTATGTTACATTAACTTATATGTTACGTGTTTCCGGTTGTAGTGAATATTGTGCCTTTGTTGTTGTTGTGTATCTTAGCGAATTGAGATGTTGTCCGGGTAGGGTCCCGTCGAGGCCTCCGGAGGAGCGTGCTTGCGAGTACGGCCAGACGTTATGTTGTGACCATAAGGTTATCCATTCGGGTAGGTCTGGGGAGGGCTCCGAGAATCGGCACTTGCGAGTGCGATGTCATGATAACTTATGGGCGTGCTTGAATGGTGTTATCCGGGTAGGGTCCGTCGAGGCCTCCGGAGGCGCGTGCTTGCGAGTACGGCCAGATGTTACGATTTGACCATAAGGTTATCTAATCGGGTAGGTCTGGAGAGGGCTCCGAGAATCGTCACTTGCGAGTGCGATGTCAAGATAACCTATGGGTGTGTTCGAGTTTATTCTTGATGACTAATCCGGATGGGACCCTTCGGGGCCACGGAGACGTTTTGACTGTTGATTTGATATCTCTGAATTGTTTATGTTTTGAATCTTGAATCCCGATTGTATTGGTGAATATGGTTTTGGTCTTGAGGTTTGAGTTGAGAATAAAATCATTTGTATGATTTTGAAAGAAAACCTTTTGAAAAGGAAAAACATTCATATTTCAGGATTTTACACTGAGACCCTCGAAGTCTCTAAATAATTTCTTACAATGATTTCTGGAGTAATCCCTATGGTTTGTTTTAAAGGAATAAATTTTCAAAAGACTTTAGACTCGGGGATCGTGTTACTACCTTGTCGAAATGTTATTTTCATAACGGTTGTATTCTTGATGTATAATTGTATAGCTTGGTTACTTGCTAGCGATTCCATCGCTAACCCCTCGTTGGGGATTTTGTTATTTATTCCAGGTGTTCTGACTGGAGAGTGAGCAACCACAGGATTGGCTCGGAGGATGATGCAATGCAGCGATACTAGTCACAGTTGTAGTCTGTCGTCTGTCAGTGATATGTCAGTTGGAGTTCTTGTCATCCTTGAGGGGATGGACATTTTATGTACTATGTGATCGAGTTGTAATTTAGTTTCATCAGATGTACGGTTATGCTATGTTTTGAGAGACCTAATCGGTCTACGGTATTATGTTTTGGTCAAGTTGACCGCATGTGGGTTTTGATTTGTAGTCTCCCGCCTGGTAGCTCCTTGTGTAAAGGGGTCTACGGCGTGTAATATCCCTGAGTGGATTGGGGGTGTTACATTAGGTTTGCGAAAACCTAGGCAGTTGGGTCTAGTTGGGTCTTGTCGAGTCGTGTCTTGTCGGAGTCGTGTCTTGTCGTGTCACCCGGGTGAGCAGTTGTGAACAAGCGAGATCATTGCGATCCGTTGTGATCAATTGTGGTTCGTGTGATTAGTATCGTGTTGCAGCCATTATCTCCGTGCGACCTGTGGATGTAAGTCTCCCTTCTTTGTGTTGTGCCTCGTGTGACACGAGCTATTTTTTATGATTATGAGTTAATTGACGGAATCCTCTTATGGATTTTGATTTCGTGATATGTGATTATTTGACTCCCATTTTTCGTTCATATGAGGAGTAGTGTTGCTGTCTTGCGCATGTTTGACTTTATTTCTTTTATCCGCTGCGTAAGTTCTTTTGTAATGACTTTCGGTATTTTACCGACTGAGTTTTATTTCGAAAACCCATTCCCTTAACCGAGTTTTTGGCACTATGGCCTTGATCATTTTGGCGAAATTCTTATGACGGAATTTAGTATTTTGTAAATGGATTTTGTGAGTTTTTGAATATTACCGTCATCGGCCTTTTTGGTAGTTTATAAAAGGTTTTTATCCTGGTGGGTTCCGGCGCGGGACCCACGGCGCTATATTGTTCCTTGTAATTACCTGAAATTTTTGGGCATTCTAGCCCATTGAATTATTTTTGAAAACCTTGAGTATCTTAGAAAATTAAAATTCGAGACGTACTTTGAAAACGAATTATTTTCTTGCGGTGTTTTCAAGGTGTTTTCTAATGCCGCAATACATTTCAAAAAAAATTCCGGTTGAGGACCAAAAATATTTTGAGATATTTTCAAATGCAGTTGCTTAGACCCAAGGGTCGAATATTTTTGAAAGTTTTTCCCTAAAAGAAAGGTGTCCTCATTTTTGTTCAAACGCAAGATGATTTTCAAAGTCTCGATAATAGTGTTTGTACTACTTTTTGTAAAATGATACTCAAGATCAACTGTTGTTTCCAAACTGTTTTCAAAAGGCGGTTTTCGTTTTTAAAACCTATCATTCCTGTTTGCGGACCGGAAATGCGTGTATGGTTTTCGAACTTTCGTTACGGTGTTAACCCCGAATTGTGATTGAATTGGTGGTGTGAACGTTGAGTCATTCGCCACGCATATGTTTTGTTAGCCCTCTGTGAGAGGTGTGAACTGGTGTTTACTGTTTATCGCCTCGGGGTGATTTGCGTGTTGTCGCACTAGTGTGAGTTGTTAAAGCTTGGATTTTCGTGCGTTTATGCACATGAGTGTTTGTTTCATGATGTTTGTGATTGTGTGTTGGCTATCGTTCGGGCCGTTGTAATCGTCGAACGATGCCGTTGTTGTGGTGATTTTTATATGCGTTGATATGTTGTGTGGTATTGGCATCTCGGGTTTGTTGCTTTGTGATCTTATGTTCCATTGTGTCGAGCATTTGTATTTTCGGTATGCCAAGCCGAGACGTTTCAACCGTGATGTGCCGGGGCATGCACGTGTCAATTGTCCTTCTCGTCGGTAACACATTTCAAGTGTGTACTCGAGGGACACCGAATTCAGTTTTGTGAATTAGCTACCGAGACTTTCGGAGTTCGCGCTTCAGCACAGTTATCAGAATCGGCTTTGAGAGGCCTTCGAAGGATGTTTCTATAGGTTGCTTGTTGTGTTGTCACATTGATTTCGTTGTTGTGAGTTTCGGGGACGACACTTCTTTTAGAAGGGGTCGAATATAATACCCGTATTATTTTTGGACTCCTGCATTTCCTCTTTCTCAGGTCTATCGACTCGCTCGTGTTCGTTGACACTTTCTGAACTTGTTACGTATTTGGTTTCATCGTTCGAGCAGCGTGATCTTGTTGTGGGTCGATCTGGTTATCGCTGTGACTTTTTCGAGTTCAGTTCGATTCTTGTGAACCTTGTTCGAAAGTGACATCATCTGGTTTTACTAGTCCTTTTATTCGAAGTGGATCAGATTTTGAACTTCTATATTTTCGACTCTATCGACTCGTTATGTTCGTTAACATTTTCTGAGCTTGCCCTATCCCTTTCTTTTATTGATCGAACGAGTGTGGTGTTTTGAAATTACTCGTTTGTCGTTGTGACTTTTCAATTGCTATTCCCTTTCCTATGGATCTTATGTGATGCACATCTTTTTGCTTTTACCGGATTATATGTTGTCTCGAGCCGAGACGTGAACCTGGGAGTTGTTGTTTGAATTTTATTGTTCTTCGTGATTCGAACATGGTTGTTCGATTTTTGTTGTCTCGACCGTTGTGGTTCGATCGTTTGATTGTTCGGTTTTTGTTGATCTCGTTTCGTGATTGTTGAGCGTTCAGACTCCTTCCTAATTTCCTTATATTCGGGAAATCTGTCTCGTTTTCGATCTTCCAACCCTTGAGCGGTGGAATTCCGTATTTCTTCAGCGATTGGCTCGCGTTTTGATTGATGTACCGTTGGGGTGGTCAATCATATTGATTTTCGTTCGTTGTGTTTTGTGATTGTTCGGATAATCGACTTGGTTGTATTATCTATTTGATGACGCTTGTCACTTGTTGGTTTTATTATTTCTCTATCGGTGGCGTTGTGTTGGTCGTCGTGGAGCGTGTTTTCACGCCGTATGTTCCTTTGCATTTCTTGCAGCGTTTCGCCGTCGGGCGCGAGTTTTCGGTTTTTGGGTATCTCGTCGAGTTTTCCTGACAGTGGATATTGCTTCTCCCTACTTATTTTAAGTTTCGGGACGAAACTTCTTTTAAGGGGGGTAGAATGTAATACCCGTGATTTCGATTTCCGGTAATTTCTTTTTTTTAGGCGGAAGTCTGTTTTGACGACTCGCTCATGACCGTTTCGTCATTCCGAGAATGATTAATTCTGCACTTTTTGTCATCCGAGCTCGTTTCGGTGTCGTTTTGTTGAGTTCCGTGCTTTTTAGCGGTTTTTCCGCACTTGAGTTCGATTCTTGCGAATCTCGTCCGAAGCTATTGTTTGAGTTTCCGCAAGTCCGTTTAACTTTGTTAGACGTGTTGTGAACTTCGGTTTGGTTATTCGATCACGTATCGTGATTTAGGGTGTTTTGGGCCGTTTCGTAATTTCCCAAAGTTTGGGGTAATTACTTTCCGTTGTCGAATTTCGAGCCTTCGGGTGGTCGGAATCGTGTGTTCTCTTAGTGCTCGGATTCGTCTTTGCGAGTACTTCGTAACCGTATCTTCGATTCGTACTCGTGTTCGGGTTTCGGGGTCGTTCGGGCCGTCGGAATTGGTCGCCGAGTCATGGCCGGGCGTGCTCGGGCGAGCCCGGCGAGTAACGTGCGTTAGTGCTCGGCCGTTACGTACGTAAGGCGGTTACGTCGTAAGGCCTTGGCGATACGTCGTAGCGGGCGGCGATTTTAGGCGATGACTTCGGTTACGTCGTAACCCTTGGCGATTCGTCGTAACCGGCCTTGACTTTATAAAAGGCACAGCGGCGTTTTTCTTCAGCCATTTCTCATTCTTTTTCTTCCCGTATGCGGCTGTGGGTGTGTGAATAATCTAGAGATGTTGTTGGACGATGAATACATGAAGTTTTGAGGTTCATATCATCAATCATCCGTCCTATAACATCCTCCGATCTACCGAGTCAGGTCAGATTTCCTAGAAATCTAGTTTTGGGGAATTTGGGTATTTTGGTTGTTTTCGTCCGATTAATCCGATTTAACTTAGGATTATGATGGATTGATGATTATTTAGATGTATTATATCATTTCCCTTGTTATTCCATGGTTGGATCGTATCGATTCGTTATTTGGGTCGAGTTCTTGACCGACGCCTTGAAGGTGTCCGGTAAAATGTCATAGAGGGATTTTCGGGCGTTCTTCGATTATTCTTCCTCGTATGATCGATGATTTATTGATTATATATTGTTAGGGTCGAATTCTTGTGAAGAACTCGAGTCGGAACCCTCCCGTTCGTTGTCTTCTTCGGGGTCCGAGCTTCCCGGTTGAATCGTGTTCTTCGGAGTGTTAGGTAGCGGTCATTAAGTCGAGCTTTCCCGTTGCTCCGCGTGCGTTGGACTTGAGGCGAGTATCTCGTCTATATTCTTTATACTTTGAGAATGTGATGTGTCGTGAATTTAACATGGACTCGTTAGTGATGGTATATTTAACCGTAACTTACCTTAAATGAAGATGTGATTTTATGAAGGTAATTACCAACGTAAACTTTAGTTTCAAGAATAATGATAACTACCTCTTCATGTTATTTTGTGCTTAAAATAAATATTAGAAATGAGTAGTTAACCGAAGAATTGTGGAATCGCGTAATACTTGTAGTATTTGCTCGTTGGCCTTTTTCCTGAATGATGGTGTGCTGTGGATGTTGTGCCCTTGTTGAAGTTATGATGCGTTAACCTATGTGTTACGTGGTTGCGGTTGTGGTGAATATTATACCTTTGTTATTGTGTATAGTAGAGAGTTGAGATGTTATCCGGGTAGGGGTCCCGTCGAGGCCTCTGGAGGCGCGTGCTTGCGAGTACGGCCAGACGTGCGTTGTGACCATAAGGTTATCAATTCGGGTAGGTCCGGGAGGGCTCAGAATTGACACTTGCGAGTGCGATGTCATGATAACTTATGGGCGTACTTGAATGATGTTATCCGGTAGGGTCCGTCGAGGCCTCGGAGGCACGTGCTTGCGAGTACGGCCAGATGTTACGATTTGACCATAAGGTTATCTAATCGGGTAGGTCTGGAGAGGGCTCCGAGAATCGTCACTTGCGAGTGCGATGTCAAGATAACTTATGGGTGTGTTCGAGTTTATTCTTGATGAGCTAATCCGGGTGGGACCCTTCGGGGCCACAGAGACATTTTGACTGTTGATTTGATATCTCTGAATTGTTTATGTTTGAATCTTGAATCCCGATTATATTGGTGAATATGGTTTTGGTCTTGAGGTTTGAGTTGAGAATAAAATCATTTGTACGATTTTGAAAGAAAACCTTTTGAAAAGGAAAAACATTCATATTTCAGGATTTTACACTGAGACCCCCGAAGTCTCTAAATAATCTCTTACAATGATTTCTGGAGTAATCCCCATGGTTTTGTTTTAAAGGAATAAATTTTCAAAAGACTTTAGACTCGGGGATCGTGTTACTACCTTGTCGAAATGTTATTTTCATAACGGTTGTATTCTTGATGTATAATTGTATAGCTTGGTTACTTGCTAGCGATTCCATCGCTAACCCTCGTTGGGGATTTTGTTATTTATTCGGTGTTACGATGGAGAGTGAGCAACCACGAGATTGGCTCGGAGGATGATGCAATGCGGCGATACTAGTCACGGTTGTAGTACGTAAATGCATCGGTGATATGTCAGTTTGAGTTCTTGTCATCCTTGAGGGGATGGACATTTTATGTACTATGTGATCGAGTTGTAATTTAGTTTCATAAGATGTACGGTTATGCTATGTTTTGAGAGACCTAATCGGTCTACGGTATTATGTTTTGGTCAAGTTGACCGCATGTGGGTTTTGATTTGTAGTCTCCCGCCTGGTAGCTCCTTGTGGAAAGGGGTCTACGGCGTGTAATATCCCTGAGTGGATTGGGGGTGTTACACGTAAAATGCCCAAAAGGCCATTTTAAAATACACACACGAGTTGGTAGAAATATCAAAGAGCTATTTTGAAATATACACACGCAGCGGATAAAGATACCGAAAAGACATTTTGAAATATACACACGCAGCGGATAAATGCAATTCAAAATACACATTTTCAGCGGAAATGAATAACCAGAAAAGAAATACTCGATACTCAAATAAATGTCACAGCCAGTATCACCCGGGAAGCTCACCCCTTCACGACCGCTACTAGCTCGATCTCCGAGTACCTAAAAATAAAGCCCACGATGGGGTCAGCCACAATACTCAACAATGATATCAATCACATCACCATAAATAATTACATACCAATGTAATAATATAGTAAGAATACTACCAAAGTAATCTTACCGACATAACCTTACCAATCCATAACAATCCAATCCTTACCATAATCCACATTTCGCATTCTCAAATGACGAAATGAACTCAACCACAACTAACTGTACTGTATTCAAATAATATCAAAAGTCCTCAAAGCATCATCATCACTCATAATCATGAAATAATTCATCCGTGCCAAATCCTGTCCATCGGATTACACAATCAAAACTCAACCTGGATAAACCAATAGTACCCAACATATATGTAGATCAACTACCACATGACAATGAATACAAATCCCGAAACATCGACGTACAGTCCGAATGCTCATATGATCAATAACAATGATCAACCAATACATCAACTGAGAATATCATCGACATGATAACTCCAATACGACCAACAAAGGATCAACGATAACCGAGAGTACCATCAACATGATAACTCTGACACGATCAATAAAGGATCAACAATAACTGAGAATACCATCAACATGATAACTCCGACACGATCAACAAAGGATCAACAATAACCGAGAATACCATCAATAAGGTAAACTCCAAATGATCAACAATAATGGATCTCAAAGAAATAACTCTGACTGTCGAACATACCCCTCGGCTGTATGAACAACCAGTCACAAACTGTCGAACATACCCAACCATAAATGGAGGATGAACGACCAAACAATATGGCTCAAAGATGGACGTCATAGTACGCCCGATCTGGAAATGTGTCCGTGCACAAGCCACCCCGGGTATTGATCACATACACGTGTGGTCTTGTACCTAATTAGCCTCACAAACTACGTCTCGTGTGCACGGTTCAATGTGGAAATATCAACACATAACCATCATGTGCCCTTCTAAAAATCCTACACAATAACCAATCGGCACGCAGATATGACTCCGGATATGTCACGATGCAACATGACAACGAAACTCAAAGAAACACATATCCAATAAGGATCAAAAGACTCACCGAAGTGAACAACAACAGACCGACAATGAAAAGTCGACATGACTAATCAATATCCAAAACATCAATCCTGGGATCATCATCCCCAAATGAATGACCAACACGATCTACGATCTCAATACAACAGTCCTGGGATCAACATCCCTCAACGAATAACCGATACGAAACTCATTACACGAAACCTCAACATATACAACAACTCAACATACTAATTATCCACATGACTGAACAAATACTTGGATTACCTCAAAGCCGAGGACCATATCCATCAACATCCCCCAATGAGACGATCAACATAACCATTAATACCAACAATAGTCCTGGGATCAGCATCCCTCAACGAACAACCAGTAAGAATCTCAATATACGAAGCCTCAACATACAACATATACAACAACTCAACATAATAATTATCTCATAACTGAACAATACATAAATTACCTCCAAGCCGAAGACAACATCCTTTCCACGAACAACATTCCTGAACGAATACATAGTTATACAAATAACCTCAAATAAGGTACCATCCATTCAATACTAATAACCCTTTATCCCGATACTTATGTCATCACGATAACTATCCTCGATATCCGATATTCTATATCCTTGACCAAAAATAAATCACGTCTTCCTTGAACACAATTAAATCATATACCTTATGATTTAATACAACCAGAGCACGATATACAAACCATTATCCTGACAACTTACATTTCTAACAACATTGCTATACGAATTATAAATGAAATGAAAACGAAACCATTCATCAAATATTATAAACTGAACAAGTATAAACTTGCCTCGATACCGATACCACGAAGCCGTTACCAAAATCCATTGCCTTTGTCTACGAGCTCCTTAGCCCCGACCAAAAGCAATCTACGAACTCTTTTGCCTCAACCGCAACTCAACGGTCATAATCCACGATCAAAACATATCAACCTATTACAATAACCGATTAACACACATTCGATAAAAATCAATAACTGACATACTCAACCAACAAACTCAACGGTTCAACGAAACCTCGATCATATACATAATACCAAATAATCCAACTCAACAAATACGAACCCATATCCAGGATACAAGCCGTAACTCGATGATCACAAATAACAATCAATAATCGATCAACAACGGTTCTACAATATCCCGATTAAACACATATCCAAACAACCCGAACCAATCAAACACGAATTCAAAACCACAATACGATTCCAAAATCCGAAGATCATATTAATAATCAATTTAAACCAACAAGGGTCTAACATTACCGATTCCAAATTCAATCTTAAATACGGATACAAGTTTCCTCCTTGTAAATTCATAATATAAACCAATTACCGGTTATCATCATCAATCCGGACGATCCGATTAATTCAACATCATAGATAACCATATTCCAAAGGTCTCAAATAATTCCATTATCCGAATTGAACACTTGTTAAATACCTATGAATTCTCAAACTCAAAAGTGAATCATAACCTTATCAAATCCGGAATCATATTCGTATTCCTATACGAATATTGTACCAAAACACATAACTTAGTTCTAGATATGAATATTCCATATTCATATCTAAAACACCAACACCTTAAAACGTATTCATCAAATCAATGATCAATTCATCTCGACATTAAGGATTTTATAACATATTCGATTCCAACTTCAACTCCAAATACGAAGACAAAACTCCTTCTTGTTCATACTTGTAAATTCGTAGAAAACAATTTACCGATTATTATCGTCAATAATCACATTCCAAAATTATCCGAAATCCTTCCCAAAATCATAACATGTAACTCAAGAGTTCTTTAAGAACACGAATTATCCAAATTCACGTTCAAAATCCATAAAACAACATAACCCGATGTTTTCTAACATCTAAACAACCCTTAATCATAATTCAGGGTGTATATAATCATGTTCTTCAACATATACTTCTCATAACATCATGAATCGCAACAAACTACCAAGAACATCGAGAATACTATGATTCCATAATCATAACGACATAATCAAGGCATTTGATCATCAATTCATTATCTTCCCTTAATGAAATTCTTGTAAATACCAAGAATCATCACAACAATATCATTTCAACCATCATTCATATGAAAACGTGTAGAATTTTCCAAGTTCTACTCATTGAGACATTTCATCGAACACTTTGAAGGCATAGTCCAATTCAATCGATTATTCAAAGAAATACTCGAATCCGTTCCACAAAACTTCAAGAGAAACGAATAATTTCAAGAATACAACAAGGTTCCATCAATAATCTGAGTTAAAACGAATCAAATCGGCCAAGACATCAAGAAACTTCAAAAATATCCAAAACCAAGTGTTTAGGTGTTCTTACCTTCGATCCGGGTAGAAGATGATGTTAATCCATGATTCCAACATCCAAAACATGTTGCTAGATGATGATCTTACTCAAATCCATCCACTTTTGCTGAAGGAATCGCGAAAAAACGAAGAAAAAATGTAAAATGGCCGGATGACTCGGTCCAGGCCTTTAAATAGGCGGAACCTGCCGGACCGTTACGTACGTAACCGGCCACTGCCTTACGTGTGTAACCGGCCACGGCCTGCTCACTGCCCAGTTCTATCGGAACCCTTACGTACGTATCGGCGGTGGCTTACGTAATCGGCCTCTACGGCCGTAACCGGCCACTGCCTTACGTACGTAATCGGCCAGTCCTAGCCATCCCTGCGAGTCATTGCTGACCGTGATCGGCCATCCATGCGAATCACTGCCGACCATGCTCGGCCATCCCAACGAGTCACGACCGGCCATGCTCGGCCATTCAGGTCATCTCGGCCACGACTCGGCCAGTCGCACCGTAACGTACGTAACACTTGTTCCGTTGCGTACGTAATACGTACGTTGACTTGCTACAGTATAATACTCGTATTACGTATGTAATACACCCTGTATACGTACGTAACTCCATCCGTTGACTCACCTGTCCACATCTGCGCCGAAAGCTGCCGACCACGGGCCCCACTGTCCGATTCCTCTTGTTACGTACGTTATGTACGCTATATAACGTACGTAAGCTAACACATTTTACGTACGTAAGCTCCAAGGCTTAACGTACATAATGGCTTTTATACTTAGCCAAAAATCCAACTGTTCCTGTCCGACGTCTCGACGTACGAAATACAAACATACGGCATACTGAATACACATACTGAATCCAAAAATATTCTCATACGGTATACCTGATATCCGAATCAGTTCAACCTCATACAACATATCCTGAATATATCTGTCAATCCAAAAACGATAATCACACTAGTATAACTGTCTCGGTTCTCAATTTATTTTATCCATACTGTATAGATACCAAACTATACAGTATATCTCAGATAAAATAACGCGAAAAATTTATACTGAAAATCCGGGTATTACACATACAAGACAATATATAAATCAATTAAAATAAACAAAGGCTTAGTAATTTCCCCACACCTGGATAAAATGCAGAACTTGACTTGAATGTGATGAAGATGCTTGACTCGAAAATTCTAGGCCCGTAAATCCTTGTTAATATCTACATAATAGTAATTTATTATTATAATCTATCATTATATAATAACTGAAAATAAAATACTAGGCATAAAATAAAATTGATCATTGATATTAACTGAAAAGTCAATATTTTAAAGACTTGGTCAAATTAGGCTGGATTGTATTTACTTAAAGTCTGATTGGAGTAAAACTGAAAAAACTAAACATCTGAGGACTGAAATTGAAGAATTATAAATAGGTTGGGGTTAATTTGATAATAGGAGAAAGATAAGGCTATAAAAGCTTTGCCATAGATTCTCGGCCGCATATCTCATAATCTCTCCTTCTTCACATTGCTGATCGCTCTCCTTCTCTCTCTCTCGATAGACCGCCTGCAAAATCCCTACCTTTTCCCGTTCGGAAAACACACACACACACACACGCGTACAACAAAGAGAATCGAATGGAACACATGCTCACCAATCGCATGGACCGCGTAGGGTGATCGCAAGGCAGTCACAAGTCACGATCGAGACAACTTGAATAAGCCCCTTGGATTCCGACTCTCGAATAGCGGAGGCTCCCAAGGTGCGCAGGCCACGATGGCGTCGTGATTTCGACTAGAGTATGGTGTTATGGCTTCAGTTGGTCCAGGGTCTGGGGGTGCAGGTCCGGCGACGATGCAGCAGCGGTGATCTCCAGCGGATAGCTCGCGGCAAAAATCTGAAATGCGGTCAGGTATGTTCGATTTGGGTTCGGGCTCGGTGATTTGAGGTCTAATTGGACAGTTTTAAAATTTTGGATTGGGTGAAGATGGTGATAGGGTGTGACGCTATGGCCGTAGATTTGAGAAGCTGCTGGATTGTTTCACTAGGGACATGAGTTCTGGGTTGTGGTTAGATTACAAAACCGAGTTTAGGTGATGAATTTTAGGATTGTAATCCGAGAATCGGGTTTGATTATGTGTATAGTGGTTTGAAATTTGCATAAGAACACAAAAAAAAGATGTAGAATTTTACCTCTCATTTGCAGAAACGGCGACTGCATGAAGAAGGAAAAAAAAGGCATATCTGTGTATTGTGAAGATTGGTTGCAGTATAAAATATAGTATTTATACTGTTGGAGATAGGTTTAGGGTATAATTTTAATTTGGCTAGAAAAAAGACTTTGGCCAACTCATTTAATTGGACTTAAAACAATATATATATATTTTCTTAAAATTATTATTAATTGTGCCACAATGAAAATGAATAATAATTGGGCTTAAAGTAATAATTATAATATTGGACTAGTTAAAATATTTGGCTTTAAATAAACTAAAATAATAATGGTAACTATAATAATAGTAATATTAATAATAATAATTATTATTATAGTAATTAGGCTAAATAATATTTTGGGCATAATTAAATAAAATTCGACTTGGGCCTAGAATTGACGAGATGAAACACGATGAAATAAAATGAGAGATGAAACGATATGAACTATAATGAATCAAATAAATTACTTAATTTGACATGCGTCAAAATAAAATGGAATGAACTGAATTTGCATGATCATAAAAATGAAGTGAATTAAATAATAAAATTATTCGGGCATTAGTGTAATAAAATTGAACATATTTTCTATAATTCACAATAAATGTGTATGTGAAATCGGGACGTTACAACCTACCCCCTTAAATCAATTTTCATCCTTGAAAATTAAGCTACGTACCATAAAACATGAATGTTGGGTACTTAGAACGGGTCTACTCTGCATGTTCCCAAGTTGCCTCATTTGATCCATGATGGCTCCATTGAACTTTTACCAGTTTAACCTCTTTGTTTCGTAACCGATATACCTTTCGCTCCAAAACAGCTGTACGTACCTCCTCATAAGTCGGGTTCTTGGCAACATGTAACTCTTCGAAATTGCATAGGTGACCAGGATCATGTATGTATTTTCTCAACATGGAGACGTGAAAGACATTGTGCACTCCTGATAACTCCAGCGGCAATGCCAATCTATAAGCAAGATCACCAATAGACCTGGAAAACGGGCGGGCTTTTTTTGGGATGGGCCAAAAAGGCCCGTTTTTTTCTGGGCCTAAAATATTAGGCCCGTGGCCCGCCCAGGGCGGGCCTGGCCTGGCCCGCGAGCCTTAATTTTTTTTTTTAAAGAAAAATAAGAAATATAATATTCTGAATAAATGTACGAAAAATTTTAGATCATTAATCATTATATTATTCACTATCATAATCAAAAAATCGAATATACAACTATTTGTATTTTATAATTACATTATTTACTACACTACCACAATCTAAAAATAAATATACAAATATTTTTATTTGATCATTATATCATTTATTATTACTAATGTTTTAAAAAAATCATAAAATAATATATATTGATGTGATATACTACAAAATAATCACAAAGTCACATAAAAAAATAAAATTACATCAATAATTAATATATAGATGTAATATAATCTAATAAAATACATAAGGAAAAAAATTTAAACATTATAATTACTCATATTTAAAAAAAAAACTTGCTAAAAAAAACTGGAGCCCAATGCCCGTCCAAAAACGGGTGGGCTGGCCCGGCCCGCGGGCCTGGGCCTATTTTGCCAGGTCTAATCACCAACATGACCCAAAATCTCAAATGGTCTGATATAACAAAATTATAGCTTTTCCTTTCAAATCGTACCACGCCTTTCATCAGCGCTACCTTCATACACCTTTTCTCTAATCTCAAATTGGATATATTTCTTTCGTTTATCAGCATAAGACTTCTGCTGATCCTGGACAGTCATAATTCTACTTCTGATTTTGGCTATCTTATCTATAGTCTGCCCAATCAATTCTGGACCCAAAATCTTTCCTTCTCCAACCTCACTCCAATAAAGGGGCGATCGACATTTCCTTCCGTATAGAGACTCATATGGGGCCATTTGTATAGTCACTTGGAAACTATTGTTATAATCTCTACTAAAGGCAAAATATTTTCCCAATTCTCCCCAGTATCAAGAACACACGTACTCAACAAATCTTCAAGTGCCTTGATAGTCCGTTCCGATTGACCATGATCCTGCGGATGATATGCAGTACTGAAATTCAACTTAGTGACTATGCACGTTGCAGATTTTTCCAAAATTTTGACGTAAATCGCGGATCTCTATCCGAGACAATTGACACTGGAACTCTATGTAATCTCACTCCGAATATAAATCTTTGGATAGTGTTCCATACTATAAGTCATCCTCATAAGTAGAAAATGCGATGACTTCGTCAAACGATCTACTATTACCCAGATAGCATCGTTCTTCCTCACAGTTCGCGGCAGACCAACCACGAAATCCATTGTGATATGCTCCCATTTCCATTCTGGGATTTCCAATGGTTAAAGTAAACCTCCAGGTCATTGGTATTCTACCTTCACTTTGTAATATCCGTACTTTCTATTTTTGGTAATTTCTATTTTTGGTGTATGTTCGTTTCGGACGAATCGCTTGTTACTATTTTGGAATTATGAATCTATTTTTTGTTCCTGGGTTTTTTCCGTTTGGACGAGTTTCGAGGATGTTTTTACGTATTTTCATCTTGAATTATATCTTGTCGCATGTACGTTCGATTCTCATAAAACTCGTTCGATTTCATTATTTCTCTGTTTCCATGAGTTCGTATGGATGAGTTGCTCATATTGTGAGTTTTAGATTGTTAATCCGACGTCGTATCGTGACTTTTCGGATGTTTGGGCCATTTTGTAATTTCCTAGAAGTTAAGGGAATTTTATCTTGCTTGTTGTATTTCGGATTGCCCGATAGTCGGAAGTGTATTTTCTTTCAGCACTTAGCTTCGTTGTTACGGATACCTCGTGTTTACACTTCTGGTTCTGTCCTTGTGTTGCATTCCGTCGTTGTATCGTCTGTACAGGAAACGTCGTTCAGCAGTGTGGGACTGCTGCATGCATAACGCACGTTATGCATGCTTCTTAAAGTGCGCTATCGGCACCTGCATAACGTACGTTATGCCCTTCTGGTAACGTACGTTATGGCCTTCATCAGATAGTACAGACGGTTCAGTTACGTACGTTAACTGGTGAGACGTTACGTACGTAATCATCGTAACGTACGTTAACAATTTGTGTTAACGTACGTAACGTACTGTCAAGGCTTAAATTCTAAGTTGACCTCAGATGCGTTATTTCGTTTCTTCTTCCTTCCTTTACTCGCGACGGGAGTTCTTCGAGCGATTTTGGGGCGATTCGAGCAGGGCAATCCGTAGAGTTCCTCCGTAGATCGAATATTATGTCCTGTTGTGTGGCAATTTATACGCCTCGATGGCGATCATCATAATGGTCAAGAGCCAGCCTAAGAAGACAGATGTCGAGCAAGCACCTAGCGATCGACGTCTGAGGCGATCGTCTATCGACATCTGGCGATCGCCTATAATGTCCGACTGTAGACGATCGTCCCGTACCACGTATGAATCCGACATCCTTCAGAGTCATCGAAGACCGAATCTCGGGTGAAGACCCACGTGCAGATCCGCAAAAGGATCCAGAAGACAAGGCCTTTTGACCCCAGCCTATCACCACCTTCACACCTACAGACAGGCCCGCCGAAAGGTACAAAGTAGGTCCTCGCTAGACAGCGACTCAGGACGCGTGCGGATTCCTCATTGGCTCGCACATCCGGCTGCCAGCAGCAGCAGCGGACTTTAAGGAAACAGTCCCACGTGATGAGACGATCGCCCACCTTATTCTAATATAGAAAACGGCGGTCGCCCGCGACGGACAAGGAGGACCCAACGACCTCCTCTCCTATAAATAGAAGGCCTCCAGCAGTGGCCAACGGATGAAAATTCAGTCACACATACTGAGAGAATGAAAAACAGTACAGAGACAACACAGTGAAACTCATTCACGTATACAGAACATAAAAAGCAAGAACTCACAGAGTAACATATCTGGTTCTTCCGGCAATCTTCACGCTCTATAGCTAAGATAACTAGAGTCCTTACACTCATTGTAATTTCATTCTAACATTAATATTTGTACTCCAAAGTATTCATATTAATAACATCTCGCGAGAGCATTCAAGCACGGGACTAACAACCCCGACAAATCTTGTGTTATTTACTTTCCCGCGGAAGTGTTCTCGCATTTGTTTGTTACTCGACCATTCCAGCAATATCATCCCCGGATAATATTTTGGGTAACAACAATTGGCGCTAGAGGAAGGGTTTCTTAACCTTCGATTTTTATTCCGACCGTCTCGAAGAACACTCACTGTTCTCCGGGTCATATACTTGAAGAAACACTCACTGTTCTTCAAAGAAAAACCTTCAGAAATATGACATCTGCCACGACCTTCAAAAGAGCCACCCTGCGATCTGCTGGACATCTTATTCCGACCCAGACCGAATCCCAACTTACGACGGAAGACGACCGCGGCGACGCTAGGCTCTCACTCCCGCCCCCGAGGGACGGCCCCAGCCTCTCACTCGATCAGTTCCAAACTGCGGAACAGATCGAGGAGGCTATGGCCATCCTCAGGGAGCGACGGAGGGCATGCGACTCGCCCACCATTACTCCCTCCGCCATCCGCCGTGCGGGCAAGTGGAAACTCAAGGGGCTATATGTCGAGAAATCGTCAGAAAGCCCTGAGCCGCAAGAAAAAGCGCTCATGAGGCGGGACGACTCCGTCTTCAGCTGCCTAGGGAGTGATCCCTCATGGCGACCCGGGCATTCGGGCCCCAGCCGGGAGACATCGGAGTCCGAATCAGTCACCAGGAGTTCGGCATACCCGACTCCCAGAAGACAGGCTGGCCAACGGGCTCCCACTCGCCCAAGAATTGAGCTCGGTGGCGGAGAACTCGTCACTTACCATGGGGCCAGGAGATCAGTACATGATCGCCTTGGCTCCCGCTCTGAGAGCCAATCAGCGAGCAGTCAAAGCATGGCGATGGGCGCCATGCACGCCAAAATGACGAAATGAAGGCGCTCCTAGAAACTGGGGCAGGCGCCAAGAGATCGAGCGCCGGACCGAGTGAGCCGCTTGCAGCCCAGATCGAGCTCGCCCCCGTTCAACCGAAGATCGCTCCTCCTCAAACACCTCTATATGAGGGGAGATCGGATCCTGAGACCCATTTGAGCAAGTTCCGGATTTACATGACCGGATGTGGGGCATCGGACGCGACGAAGTGCCGAATGTTCCCATTGACATTGGGCGATCTCGCCCATAGGTGGTACATCTCACTGCCACCGCGCTCGATCAATTGTTTTGAGAAGTTGGCGAACGACTTCACGTCGTATTTCGCCGCCAAAGTTGCCCGGCCAGAAGGCCCCCACCGCATGATGAAAATCAGGCAGGGGAAGAACGAGCCCGATGAAGATTACATCGACTGGGTGGATGAAATAGTCCTCACCGGCGAGCCCATTAGCGACGAGCTCGCTCTCTACTCGGTCCTAGGGGGATTCTATGGCCATTCGCCCATGTTCAGGCACCTTACGAAGGACATCCCCCGACCTACGTGATCTTCCGCATCAGGGCTGCTGATTTTCTAACTAGGCAGAGGATGCTCACCCCCGGTTAGGTGAGGGATCTACCGGGGAAGGGAATGCGCCATCTCCCATCCCAAGAAAGGCGGTCGCCAAGCCCAGAAAGGCGATCGCGAAGCCGCCCGGCGAATTCAAAGCTTTCGAGGATGTGGAGGTTCACCTCCTCCGCAACCTCAACCTATCTCCGGCCCACATTCTCAACGCCATCCAGGGGCGCGAGTGGCTTAGCAAACCGAAGCCGATAAGGGACAACGGTCATCTAGACCGCAGCAAATTTTGTGCCTACCACAAGAGTCCCGGTCACAACACCAACCGGTGTCGCGACCTCCTCATACAACCCTGGAGACTGTTTGAGGAAGGCAAATTGGATAACTTGGTACCAAGCCAGAGCCTCGAGCAGAGAGGACCGGAGGGCGCGAGCGCCGACAGAACGATAGAATCCCTCCCAATCCGGTCGCCAGGATCGAGCAGAACGAGCTGGAGTACTCTGATGAATCGATCCCTCCGATCAACCCTGGCGGCCGGATCAATATGCTTCAGGCGGGAGGTGGAAACCTCGGAGGCCTTTCCCCGGTTTCCACCATGTCGAACAGAAAGCGGAAGGCCGAATTAAGGGCGTTCGCCGGGGTCCATGTCGTGGTACCCCCAGAGCCGACCATCTCCAAAGACGCGCTCATCACTTTCTCCAACAAGGATAGGGAGGGAGTGTAGTGCCCCAAAGAGGATGCATTGGTAATCTCTGCATGTATCCTTGGGAAAATGGTCGATCGCGTGCTGGTTGACAATGGGAGCTTTTGCAATATCATATTCAAATCCGCTCTCGACCAGCTCGGCAACCTGACCAAGTTCATCAAGCCATTTGACACCGTGCTCCAAGGATTCGGCGACAGCACAGTCCAAGCCTATGGAAGGATCAAGCTCTCTGTCGAGCTAATATGTTATTACGATCCCAAGGTTAGGATTACTAGGAACCTAAATTTTGTAATCATAGATGGGCCTAGCATCTATAATGGGTTCCTAGGTCGTCCATTTCTAGAAACCTTTGAGGCGGTCGCCTCTTCTTTCTTAAACTGTATCAAATTCCCCACTGCCGATGGGATGGTCGGTACTGTAAAAGGAGACCAACTAATTGCTAAGAAATGTTTGAATTACTCCTGTGTCGTAACTTCTTTCAACACTTCTCATACTAGTTATAACATTGAGTCGATCGACAATCAACCAATGGAGCTCGACGAGCCAAGCGCCTCGAACCAGCCCGACTCGAAGGATGGCGTCTCACATCGATTGACGTACGACATCGAGCCAAGGATCGGTTTCGAGCCAAGCCTCGACATCGATCCAAGGATCGAGTCCGGAAATCGATCCAAACGAGAAGCGACCGTCCCCATTGAAGAGTTGGAAAGTATAACAATAGATCCGGCTCGCCCGGAGCGGGAAGTACAGATTGGCACAAGCGTCGACCTCGAGTTAAAGGAGGATCTGTTCAGTTTACTACGTAAGAACATCGGAGTCTTTGCCTGGTCGCATCAAGATATGGTCGGCATAAGTCCTGAACACGCCTGCCACTATCTGAAGATCGACCCGGCAAGGAAGCCTGTTCACCAGAAACGTAGAAAATTCGGTCCTGACAAATACGCAGCGCTCGACATAGAAGTCAAAAAGCTACTCAACAATAAACTAATCGGAGTAGCTACCGACGAGCCACAGTGGGTAGCCAATGTGGTGCTCGTCAAAAAGCCGAGCAACTCCTGGAGGTTATGCATCGACTTCACCGACCTCAATGCGGCATGCCCAAAAGATCACTTTCCGATGCCTCATATCGACCACTTGGTCGATAGTACAGCAGGTTGCGAAATGATGTCGTTCATGGATGCCTTCGCCGGATACCATCAGATCCCAATGGCGGAGAAGGACATAAAGCACACATCGTTCCACACGGAAAAAGATGTATACTTTTGGGTCCGAATGCCGTTCGGTCTGAAGAATGCAGGGGCGACCTACCAACGAATAGTCAACGGGATGTTCGCCAACCAGATCGGCAAGACCATGGAGGTCTACATTGACGACATCATGGTCAAAAGCCTCAAAAAGGAAGATCACCTCAATGACCTCTCCGAAACGTTCGCCATCCTCGAGAAGTTCAACATGAAGCTAAACCCCAAGAAATTCAATTTCGGGGTAAGCTCCAGAAAATTCCTGGGGCACATCGTGAGCCAGAGAGGGATCGAGGCAAACCCCACCAAGATCCAGGCGATCCTCGACATGCAGGAGCCATGGAATGTCAAGCAGGTGCAACGCCTCACAGGTTGTCTAGCTGCTCTTAACCGTTTTATCTCCCGGCTCGGAGATAAAAGTAAGCCATTCTCCGCGACCATAAAAAACAAGAATTTCACATGGACAAAGGAGAGTCAAATAGCATTCGCCAAAATTAAGGAGTATCTGTCTCACCCCCAGATCTTGGCGAAGCCAATCCCCGGCGAAAAGCTATTCCTTTATCTGGCGGCCTCGGAGGTCGCGCTGAGTGCTGTATTAGTGCGAGCAGAGGGGCAAGCCCACTTGCTGATCTACTACGTTAGCCAAGCGCTCCGTGATGCGGAAACGCGTTACACACCTCTGGAGAAGATCGCCTACGCTTTAGTCATGAGTGTTCGCAAGCTAAGGGCCTACTTCTTCGAACATCAAGTGGAGGTTCTAACGACTCTCCCCTTAAGGAAAGTTCTGCACCGGCCAGACACCAACGGGCGACTCCTCAAGTGGTCACTGGAGATCGCCCAATACGGTATCACGTACGCTCCTCGCATGGCGATCAAAGGCCAAGCTCTGGCGGACTTCGTGGTGGAATTAACATTCCCTCCCAGTCCGACCCAGGTCGGCCGCCCTGCTTGGAAGTTGTACGTGGATGGCTCAAAGAAGCTCATGGCGAGGCGAGATTGTCCTCATCATCCCCGACGGCCAAAGTTTTACAAATGCGGTGCGTTTCGGGTTCCGTGCGACCAACAATGAAGCCGAATACGAAGCCTTGGTAGGCGGGCTCGATCTAGCCCTCGCCCTGGATGTTCGCCGTCTCCACATTTTCATGGACTCCCTCTTGGTCGTGAACCAAGTCAAGGGAGAATATGAGGCGCGCGGCGAGCAAATTATCAAATACCAAGAACTGGTCGCGAAAATGTGCACGAGTTTAAAGAAGTTCTGATCGAACAAGTCCCGAGAGAGCACAACTCCCAGGCCGATGCCCTATCCAAACTAGCATCATCAGATGGGGCAGCAGATTTTTCTAACATCCAAATAACAAAATCAGCAAAGCCGGCGATCGACAGAAGCCTGATTAGCATAGTTACCAACGCCGAAGAGAACTGGATGACTCCGTTCATTAAATACTTGAAGGACGGAACGTTCCCCACCGACCGTATCAAAGCTCGTCATCTTAAGCTCCGTGTGACCAGATACATCCTATTGGACGACCGGCTTTACAAGCGAGCTTTCAGCCTTCCTCTCCTCAAGTGCATTACGCCGAAGGAAGGCCAACTCGTTTTAGCCGAGATCCATGACGGGGTCTGTGGAAATCACGCTGGGGGACGAGCTCTCATCCACAAAACGAACAGGCAAGGTTTTTTCTGGCCTACACTACAAAAAGATGTGATCGCCTATGCCAGATCGTGTCACAGGTGTCAAGTGATGGGCCCGAATATCAAGCTTTCCCCCGAACAACTCACTTCTATGTACAGCCCATGGCCATTCGCCCAATGGGGCATCGACCTCATCGGTCCCTTGCCGATGGCGCCAGGGGGATGTAAATTTGCCATCGTGGGGGTCGATTATTTCACGAAATGGGCTGAGACCGAGCCACTCAACAAGATCGGCCAAGAACAAGTAATCAAGTTCATTTGGAAGAACATCATATGCCGGTTCGGTCTACCCCTGGCTATCATCTCCGACAACGGAAAGCAGTTCGACGGCTTAGAAGTCATGCAATTCTGCGAGAAATGGGGAATCAAAAAGTTGTTCTCGGCCCCTTACCACCCTCAGACGAACAGTCAGGTAGAGGCAGTAAACAAGATCCTCAAGCACACGATCAAAGCGAGACTTGAATCCAAACAAGGACGATGGGCGAGCGAGCTCCCGGACGTTTTGTGGTCCTACCATACAACGACCCGAAACTCGAGCGACGAAACCCCGTTCGCCCTCGCCTTCGGAACAGAAGCGGTGATCCCTTCGGAGATCGCAGTCCTCAGCCATCGAACTGAACAGGAAATGACGGCGAACAATGATGTAGCCCGACGAATCTACTTGGACATGCTCGAAGAACGGCGACTGACCTCGGAAATGAAGAACACAATCCACAAAAGGTGATCCGAGAAATTCTTCAACTCGAAGGTCAAGGAAAGACGGTTCCAAGTGGGCGACCTAGTCCTCAAAAAGGTCCAGACTTACACATGAGTCTTTGGCCCGAATTGGGATAGCCCCTTCAGGATATCTAAGTGGCTAACTAGGGGAGCCTACGAACTCCAACACCCTGGCGGCACTCCGGACCAATATCCCTGGAACGCTGTACATTTTAAGAAATACTACCAGTATAAACTTTGTATTCAGTTTTTACCCAATATACGCAGATTTTAATGAGATTCTTCAATCCCCTATGTATGATTCGCCTCGACGAAAACAAACAACTAAGAAGAGGACGAATCGCTCGCCCTACAAGAGGTCGTCATCAAACCTGACAGACCTATGCAAGCGATCGCCCCTACAAGTACAACGTATACCGTCGAGGATCGTCATTCAACATGGCGATCCGAAGTAGAAAAGTGCATCCATGGTTCTGGAGGTCGATGGAACCGACAGCTTCGTCCATGCAAGGTTCCTTTGGGCTGCGATCGCTCGCCCTTCGTTTAGATACGAGGCGAGCGTAGCCAAAGGACCCTCCAAATAAATCTGTGGACACGCTCGTGCGCCCTCAAAAGTACATCATCTAACATGATGTACCCGGACAAGGCGACGCGTCCCTACCCCGTCACAACGTATACCGTCGAGGGTCGCCATCTAACATGGCGCCCGAGGTAGAAAAGTGCTAACAAGCCGCAGACGTGGGGTCGAATAAACCGACGACGCCCCGTGCAAGGACTCCTCCAGACCAAGACCGCTCGCCTTTCGTTTAAATACAAGGCGGGCGCAGCCTAAGGGAGGACCCTAACAATAAAGTGAGTCGTGAGACAGACCTACAGATGGAATGTCCCTTGCACACAAAGACACGGTCATTGAGGTTGGTCCATCGAACTCCGCGACCGTACACGGTTCCTCAAAGTCGAAACAGTCGACCTCCCTCGAAGAATCGGCAAAACTAAAGATAGCTCACCAAACATACTATTTTCGTTCCCTTACTTACACTAAGTAAACATAAACAAGGGGCAAAGTGGAGCTATTCCTAAATGCGATCGGGAGGAAGGGACCATACACGATCGGCGTTGTTCAGACACACACATGACGATCGGTTTTGTTCAAGAAATTCACAAGTAAAAATTTTCAAGTGCTCCAATACATTCGGATCTATTCAGACAATTGTGCAACGTCGAAGTGATGCGGAACATTCAGACAGTCGGTCATACAAACAAGGCATCAGGTGCGATTGTGTGAACACTTGTATAAATTCATATGCAAACAGTCAGAAGAGGCGATTGTACATATAAAGAATCAGATGCAAAAAGAAGTATTTTATTCCATTCAAAATGATCGTACATACAAGCCCGAAGGCAATACAAGGAAAAACTGGAAATTACAAAGCAAAGGAAAACAAAACAAACTCTAACGTCACTCATGCCACCCCCGACTGGCCTTCGCCTCCAGCAGACGGATCAGCGCGCTTCCTCACCGGCTTCAGGATAAACAAGTTTATCCGGAAATAGATACCAGCTCAGATCGATCCCTAAGTCGGTGAGGTCGAGGATCGGCAGGGAGAAGTCCGGCTGCAGAGGATGCTCGAGTACATAGGCTTTGAAGGTTTCCATCATAGGGCCGACCTCGAGCCCTACCTTCTTGGCTGCACGGATAGCGTTGGCGTAAGCCATATAGTATGCGAACTCGCCGACGTACTCCACATTAAGGTAGGGATCGGTCTCGATCGTATTTAACTGCTCCTTCAGCCCCGCGACCGTCTTGTCCGCATCCGCGAGCTCGGCTACCTTGGCAGCCAGTTCCCCCTTTGCTTTCTCCAGCTCGCCGTTGAGCCAGTCCACTGTCGCCTTCAGCCCAGTCACCTCCTCCTACGAGGCCGCGTGCAACCGGCGAGCATCCGTCATCTAGTCACGGAACCGATCTGCCACCCCCCGGGACCGGTCAAGCTCCTGCTTCATCCGGTCAAGGTCCTGTTTGGCTCGCTTGGCCGTCTCCAAGTACTCCTTCTCCATGGCCACTATCCTATTAGCGAACTCAGCATTCCGGTTCCGAGCAGCCTCAAGATCTTGATGGAGGCGAGCAGTCGAGGGTCGCCCCTCGTAATCCTTAACGGCTTGGGCGGCCATCGTCACCGCCTGGAGAGTCAGGGCGAGTGTCGCCTGCATGGCATCTCCAGACCGCCGACGAGCAATCGCGTCAAGGTCGGTCGTCTAGGCCTTAGGAAGAGAGGTGATGGCCCAGGAGACGTAGGAAGGAACGTCGATAGATTGGCGCGGGGATTTGCTCGCCAAGAAATCCAACACCATCGATGAGGTGTTCGGATCGGCAAGACGAACCCTGCAACACAAACAAAAAACGAAGGAGTTAGTATACATCCTACACAAGTAGCCTAGCCCAGAAAAATCAAACCAGTCTTACCTCGCGGCCAACTCGGGGTCGCGGCCGAAAAAGGGCTTGCCCCGCAGAGTCTCAGCATCGGCGATCGCCGCAGTCTTCAAGAAGGCCGCCGAGGCCGAAGACCCTTCCGCCATCGGGACAGCGGAGATAGGCAGCGCAGCAACCGGCGGCACCACAATGGATGCCTCCGCAGCAGCAGTTGGCAGGGGCTCCTCCGACCTCCGCCTCTTGCGGTTGCGTTGGAGCTGCTCCTCCTCCCGAGCTTCCGGCTCAGCGACCGGCACTATAGTAGGTCTCTCCTCGGGGACAGGACGGGACGTCGTTGTGGAGGCACGACCCGCCTTCTTTCCTTGGTGGAGACGACCCAAAAGACCGGGGTTCGACATCAAAATATCTCTCGGGGGCTCGGAATAACGGGGAAAGTGGATCTCTGTCAAAGAAGAAATTCAGCCAAGTTAGACATCTCTTTCAATCAGACGATCGTCAAGTAGGGAAGAGGAAGTAAAAATTTATACCTGGAACCTTCAGGTGGCGAGGGAAGCGAAATAATCGAGCGCCCAACCAGTGAGGTTCGTTGTTGACCGTGCGAATGTCGAGGTAGCTGTCCGGCAAACCACGGATCCGCTCCCAGACGATCAAGAAATCAAAAGGAAGGTCACCGATCACTGGAACAAGGAAGCCTGCAAAAAGGAAACCAAATTAGATCAGTTGAAGGTGTATCCGAACAAAGGGAGTGTTAAAACCCTTACTCGGATTCCTCTCCCGAAAACTGGTGGGGATATCCAACTCTTCCTCCGGCTTATCGCTCGATGCCGACCTCCACGCTCCGCCGACCCAGCTCCATTTTGCCAGGTCGCCCCGAACCTTGTTCGGCACCCCAAGGACCACCCTACCCATGCGACCCTGAATGTGGTAGCCGCCGACCGATCCCTTCTGCGCAGTCAGCTTGAAGAGATAGTTCATTTCCAGCGCGGTAGGTAGACGGAACAACCGATGACCGCCAAAAAGTGTCAAGGTGCTAATAATCTGCAGCCAGGTGTTCGGCGTCAACTGGAGCGGCGCCACATTCTAGGCGTTCAGCAAATATGACACGGCAAACGGAAATGGGAACCACAAACCGGCCTCCAGGATCATTTCGTTGACAGCGACCAAACCCTCGGGAGGTTGATCGGCACGTTCATTCTCCGAGGGCACGTACAATGAGACATCAGAAGGGATATGGAATTTCGCCCTCCAACGACTCAAGTCTTTCATGGTCGCCGAACTCCGGATCTGACCGAGGGTCCATGGGGAGCGGTCCGCGGGCCGAAACGCCGTCCCCTTCACGAGCTCATAGGGGTGGGCGGCAGAGTATGCTCCGAAGTCAAACTGGGGACGTGGTCCGGCAATCCCCTCCATAAGACCGGCGAACTCCAAAAAGGCCTGGCCAAACACGCTGTTCTGTTCCCAGTACAGTCTCACCGCTTCATCCTCATCCACCGGCGAGCCCCTCTGCCCCGCCGCCACCGCCTATATCGCCACGCCGGCCTCGTTGAAGAGCTCTTCGACCTCCGTGGGTTTGATTCCCTCACGGATGGCCTCTACGGCCGTCTCCATGTGAAGAACCACGGAAGTTTCTTCCCGGTCAGGCGAAGCTGCGGCGGCAGAAGAGCTACCAGCCTCATGCACATTAAATCCTCCTCCAGACATGTTTCAAATCGAAGAGAAAAGGGGGGAAGGAAATTTTTATTCTTACCTAGAAAGGAAGTCAGTCGGCACAAGAAGCTTCAAAGAAATTCGGCAGAGTCTCGTCTAAAAGGCAAGGACGCATAAAGAGTTGAACTGAAGTGACCCTAACCCTTTTATAGGCGAGTGCAAGGACCTCTGTGCAAATAGGTGGAATCCCAGGGTCTGAAGTGCAACCGTCGGGATAGAAACACATTAAATGCAGCCCTCGAAACCCGCGTACGTGTCATTTCGAGGGCACGCCAGGCGACAGGTCTGACAAAACCGTCGGACTCCCCCAACGGGAGCGCGACGTGTGTCCCTGCAACGTTTCGAGAGCCCGCCTCCACTTCCCGCTATTTTCAGCGCATAAGGAGATCGTCCCGATTCGAAATCAGTTCGTCCGGGCGACGATCGTCCTTTTCATAAACAAATGAGTCAATCGTCTAAAACAGGCGATCGCCAACAGTGCCACCTCACCCCACGTTTTCAACATCGGAGCGACTTGGGGGGCAATTGTTGTGCGGTGATTTATACGCCTCGATGGCGATCGTCATAATGTTCAAGAGCCAGCCTAAGAAGGCAGATGCTAAGAAAGCGCCTAGCGATCAACGTCTGAGGCGATCGTCTATCGACATCTGGCGATCGCCTATAATGTCCGACTGTAGACGATCGTCCCGTACCACGTATGAATCCGACATCCATCAGAGTCGTCGAAGACCGAATCTCGGGTGAAGACCCACGTCCAGATCCGCAAAAGGCGCCAGAAGACAAGGCCTTTTGACCCCAGCCTGTCACCACCTTCACACCTACCGACAGGCCCGCCGAAAGGTACAAAGTGGGTCCTCCCTAGACAGCGACTCAAGACGCGTGCGGACTCCTCATTGGCTCGCACATCCAGCTGCCAGCAGCAGCCGCGGACTTTAAGGAAACAGTGTCACGTGATGAGACGATCGCCCGCCTTATTCTAATATAGAAAACGGCGGTCGCCCGCGACGGACAAGGAGGACCCAACGACCTCCTCTCCTATAAATAGAAGGCCTCCAGCAGTGGCCAACGGACGGAAATTCAGTCACACATACTGAGAGAATGAAAAACAGTACAGAGACAACACAGTGAAACTCATTCACGTATACAGAACATAAAAAGCAAGAACTCACAGAGTATCATATCTGGTTCTTCCGGCAATCTTCACGCTCTATAGCTAAGATAACTAGAGTCCTTACACTCATTGTAATTGCACTCTAACATTAATATTTATACTCCAAAGTATTCATATTAGTAACATCTCGCGAGAGCATTCAAGCCCGGGACTAACAACCCCGGCAAATCTTGTGTTATTTACTTTCCCGCGGAAGTGTTCTCGCATTTGTTTGTTACTCGACCATTCCAGCAATATCATCCCCAGATAATATTTTGGGTAACAACATGTCCCAAGGGAGGTTAATCACCATCACAATCATCCTTCTCTGCCCGAATCGAGGTATTTTTCGTTTGAACCCTAGCTTTTGGGAATTTTGGTGTTTTATTTCGGTTTTCACCCTTCTAGTCCGATTTGCCTCTCATGATTGTTAGATTTCGATAGTATAATCATTATCCCTTACTTCTCTCGCGATTTTTGCAGATTGAATTCGATATTTTTCTCCGTTGATAAAGGGGAACCGGTTATGACCTTGTGTTGTCCGATGAATTGTTCCAACAGGTAGAATTAGGATGAATACCTATGTTTTCGTAGTATTGAGATTGGTTGTATATCGTTATTGTGCTAGGATCGGATTTGTGAAGATTATTCGGGCCAAAAACCTTTCCGATCACCGTTTTCCTTCACGTCGTGTTAACCAAGGCAAGTACATGTATTACATTCCGTTATGTATGTTACGTTTTCGAAATGAATGATAAATTGTGGTTTTCGGGTGCGTGAGTTGTGTTCTTTCCACCCGAAGCGTTCGACGGGATGTCTGGGGGTCGATACTAAGGGGTACGGCCACGGAAGTGGACTTGGGTGCCTGTGTGGTTGAACTTCCACCCGGAGCGTTCGACGAGATGTCTGGGGGTCGATACTAAGGGGTACGGCCGCGGAAGTGGTATCCCACCCGGAGCGTTCGACGGGATGTATGGGGGTCGATACTAAGGGGTACGACCACGGGATACCAGTTGTGATTTTGTGATATCGTGATGAATTGATAACTGATTTGATTGCCAATGTAGTATTCCGGAATATTTATGACAAATGATTTCTGATTGAGATGATTGTGTAAAATCGTATGTGTATATAATGTAGTGTAATTGTGTACTTGCACTAGCTATTCGAATATTAACCCCTTAAATGGGGGAAATGCGTCTTATGCATTTTAGGTACCGGAAGAGGTGAGGAGCAGGCACGAGATATGCATGCAAAGGATGGACTGGCATGATTTTGAGGCTCGAGTCTTTATTTTTGTGTGGTCATTTATTACTGTTTGAGTTATCAGAATTTGACTGATTTTCATTAAATTCGGTTAAAGTCCCCTGCGTGGGCAATGATATGGTATTGATTTATATTTTCACGTACATATATTAAAACGTTTGGCCGAGGCCACGGACCCATGAGAGTTCTACGGCGTGTAATGTCCCATTTGTGAATTGGGGTGTTACACACTTGCTGACATATCACACACCTCTACAAATACACCAATGCCCCGCTTCATTCCTCTATACCAAAAGAACTTCTTCAGGTCGTTGTACATCTTTGCCAGAACATCGTATGTGGCAACGGGAACTTATCGCGTGCTTGAGCCTCCTTAATCTTATCTCTCAAGTTTGGTTGCAAGACCAAAGATGATAGGATTGCTTTTGAACTCTTTGAATACTCAACTACCTCAATCCTTAACTGGGAGAACTCCTTTATCAAACTCTGATCGGTCAAGCAAGCTAACTCGCCTCTAGTCTTCCGACTCAAGGCATCAACTACCACATTAGCCTTACAGTCATAGTCTTTAACCAATTCTAACCATCTATTTTGCCTCATGTTATGATCATTCTGTGTGAAAAGATACTTCAGACTTTTATTGTCCGTGTATATCTCACACTTACCTCCGTAGAGATAGTGACGCCAAATCTTCAATGCATGTACTACAACAGCCAACTCCAGATCATGCGTCGGATAGTTCAACTCATGTGGTTTAAGATGTCTCGATGCATAGGCTACTACTTTACCATGTTGCATCAGAATACAACCCAACCCCGACTTTGAGGCATCACTATAAATAACAAAGTCTTCCATTGGATCACGAATCGTTAGTACTGGTGCCGAGGTTAGTCTCCTTTTCAACTCTCGAAAACTTTCCTCGCACCTCTCACTCTATTCAAACCTCACACCTTTCCTTGTTAATTGGGTCATATGAGTGGCGATTTTCAAAAACCCTTCTTTAAATCTTCTATAATTGCCAACTAAGCCCAGAAAGCTGCGAACTTCGCTCGCATTCTTGGGTAATCCCCAACTACTCACTGCTACAACCTTGTCGGGATATACCTTAATTCCTTTAGAAGTCGCCACATGTCCAAGGAATCCAACTTTGTTTAACCAAAACTCACATTTTATGAACTTGTCATACAACTTCTTTTTGTGAAGTGTCTCCAATGTAACCCTCAAATACTCTTGGTGTTGTTCTTTGTCCTTAGAATACACCAATATGTCATCTATGAAGACGATCACAAACTTCTCCAAGTAAGGTTGGAACACCCTGCTCATTAAACTATAAGGAATGCAGTTGCGTTACTTAAACCAAACGGCATCACCACAAATTCAAAATGCCCGTAACGGGTCCTAAAAGCCGTCTTGGGAATCTCACACCCCCTAATCTTCAGTTGATGGTACCCCGACCGCAAATCAATCTTCGAAAAGGTTCCGGCTCCCCTCAACTGATCGAATAGATCCTCGATTCTCGATAATGGGTACTTGTTCTTCATCGTGAGTCGATTCAGCTCCATGTAATCAATATACATCCGAAGTGACCCATCTTTCTTCCTTACAAATAACATTGGTGCACCCCTTGGTGACACACGAGGACGAACAAATCCGAGCTCCAGCAGCTCTTGAATTTGGACTTTCAATTCTTGAAGTTCCTTGGGAGCCATTCTATATGGCACTTTGGATGTTGGGGCCGCCCCGGGGACCAACTCAATACTAAACTCCACTTTCCGGTCGGGTGGGACTCCCGTAAAATCTTTTGGGAACACATCCAAAAACTCCCGTACTATAGGTACGTCTGTAGGGGACACCTCATTAGTACGAGTGCCGACCAAACCCACCAAATAACCCTAACATTTCTCCTTTCTTAGACTTCTCAGTGCATTCATGGCTGTGATTACTCTTGGTGCTGTCATACTCTTAGTACCATAAAGGTGATCGACTCGTTAAATGCTGACATTTTCGTCGATAAATGCTGGTCCTTCCCGACTGTTGAATGAAGGTAGTGCACAACTTGTGCCTGAGTAGGAGCTGGCATGTTATTATTGTGGTTATCATGACCTCCGTTGCCACCACCACCAGCTCCAGCACCAAGGTTGGCATTCTGATCACCGAGATTCTCTGCACCTCGGTTAGCTGGGCGTCCACGTCCATGAGTTGCCATTATCCTAAGTCATATTACACGCAACCATCCATCGGTACTTACCCGACGAGAGGGAGAAATAAATGAAGAATTACATTGCATCTATGGGTTGAGAACCATAGATTTCTAGCAATGATGAATAAAGCTTGTCACACATATATTTATGAATTTATAAGAAAACACTTGCATGCCCAAATACTTTATCATAAAATTCTTATTTACAAAATAGACTAAAGATGCATCTTTAATACATGGATCATGGTTGATCTGGTAAACTGCATTTATCACATAATGAATAATAATAACTTAATGTACCTTGGAGTCGACGTGGAGCGGCAGAGGTGGATGATCATAATTGCAAAAAAAAAATTGACTACTTGCGAAAATGAAATTTTAGTTTGGAAAAAGAAACCATTTTAACGAGTCTACATAACCATAGACCCACTCCGATACCACTTATGTATCACCATATTCTAGGAAAATAATTCTTCTAATTTGAAAAAAATGAAAATGTGCAGCGAAAATACATTTTCAAAAAAACAACTTAGTAATCGCAATTAATATTCTTGGGTCATCGTTAAAATAAAAATATACTTTGACGTGAAATTAAAACCATTCGAATAGTGGGGTTAATTTGATAATAGGGGAAAGTTAAAGGCTATAAAAGCCTTGCCCTAGATTCTCGGCCGCATATCTCACAATCTCTCCTTCTTCACCACTGCTGATCGACTCTCCCTCTCCCTCTCTCTCTCGATAGACCGCCTGCAAATAATCCCTACTTATTCCCGTTCGGAAAACATACACACTTACACATACAACACAGAGAATCGAATGGAACACACGCTCACCAATTGCACGGACTGGGTCGGGTGATCGCAAGGCAGTCACGAGTCGCGATCGAGACAACTTGAAGAAGCCCCCTGGATTCCAACTCTAGAATAGCGGCGGCTCGCAAGGTGCGCAGGCCACGACGGCGTCGTGATTTCAACTGGAGTATGGTGTTATGGCTTCAGCTGGTCCAGGGCCTGGAGGTGCAGGTCCGGTGATGATGCAGCAGCGGCAATCTCCGGTGTATAGGTCGCGGCAAAAGTCTGATTTCGGTCAGGTACGTTTGATTTGGGTTAGGGCTCGGTGATTTGAGGTCTGATTGGACAATTTCAAAATTTTGGATTGGGTGAAGATGGTGATAGGGTGTGATGCTCTGGCCGTAGATTTGAGAGGCTGTTGGATGGTTTCACTAGGGACACGAGTTCTGGACTGTGGTTAGATTACAGAACCGAGTTTAGATGATAGAATTTTAGGATTGTAATCCGAGAATTGGGTTTGATTATTTGTACAGTGGTTTGAAATTTGCAGAAGAACACAAAAAAAAAGAGATGGAGAATTTTACTTCTGATTTGCAGAAAATGGTGACTGCAGGAAGAAGAAAAAAAAAAAAGAAAGGTTAAATTGCATAAAAATTGTTAACCTTTTTCTGCAATTCTGGTTTATTTCCCCACTTTTTAATTTTAGGTTAAAATTGCCGACCTTTTAATTTTTCTCAATTTTCATCCGCTTTATCATTTTCCCCAAATCGAAGCTGAGCTGGACATCGGCGTTGCTTACCGGGCAAATCGGTCCAATTCGATAAACGACGTCGGTTAAAGGAAGGAAAATGTCTATTTGGCCAATTTGCATAAAAATTGTTCACCTTTTTTGAAATTTTGGTTTATTTCCCTACCTTTTTTTATTTTAGGCTAAGGGGCTCTTTGTTTGGCTCTTAATGGTTACATTAAGAGCCTACATCTGAATCGCTAAGAGGCCAGGACCGTTTGGCAAAAAAAATATGACCTCTTAATGATTACAATAAACTTTTAACCATTAAGCATCCATACCCTCTCTCAACCATTAAGAGGCAAACAATTTTTAGATTTACCCTCCTCTTAAATTAAGAATTATTATTCATAATAATAATTATTATTATTATTATTTAAATGAATTTAAATAAAAAATATTAGACATAATTATTATTATAATTTTCTAATGAATTAAATTAAAAAATATTATACATAATAATTATTATTATTATTTTAAATGAATTAAATTAAAAAATATTATGCATCATTATTATTATTATTATTTCAAATGAATTAAATTTAAAAATATTATACATAATAATAATAATAATTATTTTAAATGAATTAAATTTAAAAATATTATACACAATTATTTATAAAAATTAGGGTTTTCATTTATAAAAGGAGAGATTTTGGTACGCAAGGGGAGGAAAAATGGGATTTTTAATCGCTACTTTTATACAGAAGGGTAAAATAGTAATTTTTTACCATTCAGAGTTACCATTCAGAACAGTTACCAAACAACCAAATTTCATTCTGTACATAACCATACAGAGCCTCTCAACCATTCTGCATTAAATCATTCAGCAACTGCCAAACATCGGCGTTGCTTACCGGGCAAATCGGTCCAATTCGATAAACGACGTCGGTTAAAGGAAGGAAAACGTCTATTTGGCCAATTTGCATAAAAATTGTTCACCTTTTTTGAAATTTTGGTTTATTTCCCCACATTTTTTTATTTTAGGTTAAATTGCCAACCTTTCAATTTTTCTCAATTTTCACCTAATTTTTAGACGATGTAATTTTAATTTGTGCCACATAATCGACCAATTCAAGCCACCTCAGCGCCACGTGAGTAATTAGACCATGTCAGTAAATAATTTCACCGGAAAATCGGAATCGGGTGAAAATTGAGAAAAATTGAAAGGTTGACAATTTTAGCCTAAAATTAAAAGGTGGGAAAATAAACAAGAATTGCAAAAAAGGTGAGCAATTTTTATGCAATTTAGCCAAAAAAAAGATATATCTGTGTATTGTGAAGATTGGATGCAGTATAAAATATAGTATTTATACTGTTGGAGTTCGATTTAGAATTTTAATTGGGCTAGTAAAAGGACTTGGGCCAACTCATTCAATTGGACTTAAAATAATATATATATATATGATCAAATGAAAATGGTTATTATCATGCGAATTGCGAATATGCATGAGTTTTGTAATAATTATGAAATATATGCATTTCGTGCATAAAAATTGCAATGCATTAAAATATGCATTAAAATATTGCATTATATGCATCAAATTTTCGTGAGAATAAATCTAGGCCATCGATTTATCAAGATCTATGGATGAAATTGATACTTATTTCTTAACTTAAATTGCATTCTCACCCGAATCCACCAATATATTTATTATTTTAAGTCCAATTGAATGAGTTGGCCCAAGTCCTTTTCCTAACCCAATTAAAATTACCCTAATGAAAATGAATAATAATTTGGCTTAAAGTAATAAGTATAATATTGGACTAATTAAAATAGTTGGGCTTAAATAAACTAAAATAATAATGGTAACTATAATAATAATAATTATTATTATAGTAATTAAGCTAAATAATATTTTAGGCATAATTAAATAAAATTCGACTTGGGCCTAGAATTGACCAGATGAAACACTATGAAATAAAATGGTAGATGAAACGATATGAACTGTAATGAACCAAATGAATTACTTAATTTGACATGCGTCAAAATAAAATGAAATGAACTGCATGATCAGGAAAATGAAGTGAATTAAATAATAAAATTATCCGGGCATTAGTATAATAAAATTGAACATATTTCTATAATTCATAATAAATGTATATGTGAAATCGGGACGTTACAAACTCTCTGGCGACAAATCACTTGATTTTAAAATATATAGGTCGAAGAAAATAATTAAAAAATCATATGTTACAAATGAAAAAATTTTGGATATTAAGGGGCGGATTTGAAGGGATTAGGTGTAATGGATGTTGAATTCAAATTTCAAATGAAGCAAAAAAAATAGTAGAATCTTCAAAAGTTCGATAATTATGGAGACCTACTATTGTAACCAGTGTACACAAGCACGGGTGACAATATCACCAAGTAATTGCTACATAATGGAAACAAATATACTACAATACATTCTCAGATTTGGATTCTTTATTTTAAAATTAAAATATTGAAGTAAATAATTAGGAATAAAATCATATATTACAAATTAAAAGATTCCGAATATTAAGGGGCAGATTCTAATGGATTATTGATTGAATTCAAAAATGCAAAATGCAAAATTCAAAAGAAGCAAAAAATGGGGGGAAAATCAAAAATAAAAAAAAAATACAAAAGACGGGAATCATGGCCCGAGATTTAGGAATTAAAAACACTTTCAGTTTTTAATTAATTTAAAAATAATTAAATTAAGGTTGTCATTTAGTAATTTGTCCTTTTTTAAATAGACTGGCTAAATCAAACCAAACCAAACCAAACATACCCAGTATATCCCGCTCAGACCAGGGTTTGAGGAGGGTAAGATATACGCACTACGCCTCGCTTATTACGGCAGAGGAAATTGCTTCCAAGACCCCCAAATTAAGACATCGAATCTTGTGATAAATACAAAGGAAAACATGTGATTCGAAAAAGTTCGAGACCATACCTGAGTACATGGCTTGATCCACCTGGGACTTACCTAAGCGGAATTTGGCTACTTCACTCCCGATGAACGCTGACATCTCTCTGTCAAAAATACACCACACGCAAAGACAATAGGATAAAATATACAATAAAAGTAAAAATGCAATGCTCTAGATCAAAGTTAACCGAAACTATCCAATCCTGAGGCTCTCAACTACAACACCGCTCCATTGAGATCGACTTTTAAATAGACTGACTGTGAATCATAAATCATTAGTTTATCCATATTATACCGTTGAGATCGGCTTAAGACTTTTACACCAAGAAGCAAAGTCGGATTCGAGTCAGGCAGCCCTATAGTCCCAAAGTGGAAATTTAGATGGAGCCAATAATTAATGGAAATATGGACAATAAGTCATAATCGTGAATAATTTATTAGTATTTGATGACTTAAGGGGTGAGGGAGTGGTCACCTAATACCCTAGGTGCCACCTCACCTCTATCCAATAAAAACCCTCCAACTCAAAACTACCCAATTCTACCCTAACACTACCCTAAGTGGAGGGAGTGGTCACCTATACTACCCGATTTTTTTTTATATTTTTAATACATAAAATCACATACAATATTAAAATAAAAACATACCATTTCATTAAAAATACATAATACTTAAAAAAAATATTACATAAAAACATACCCGATTTTTTTTTCATACATGAAATCACATACAATATTAAAATAAAAACATACCATTTCATTAAAAATAAAAACATTACATAATACTTAAAAAAAACATTACATAAAAACATACCATTTCATTAAAAATAAAAATATTACATAATACTTAAAAAAGAAACATAACATAATACTTAAAAATAACTAGATTAAAATAAAAACCCACTAATCATCGAGATGCGGCAAGTATTGACGTCTACGTGCTCCGTGAGATCATATCGAAGTCGGTCATGGAGAACTTCGCTTAGTAACTCCGCTATCACATTGTCGTCGAACATCGGGCCGACCGGCTCATCCATTATATGAACCGTGAGATTGCCCTCCTTCGCTTTATAACCATATTGTGCAAAATAACACACGCATGAACCCGATTGGCAATCTTCGCTTTGGTCATAGCTCTGAGAGGCCGATCGAGAATTTTCCATTTTCCTTTGAGAGCACCAAAAGCTCGCTCGACATCCTTTCGCCCTCTTGTAACTTCTTAAATCTCTTTTCCTTTGGGTCGGTTGGATACGGGTATGCTTTAACAAATGTGGACCACTTAGGATAGATTCCATCTCACAAATAGTAGCCGCGTTGTAAAAGCGCCCATTCACGTTGAATGAACTGCTCATCGCCGCTCCATTTCGATCCGTAAGATACAAGTCGATCGATTCAATACGTTGATATCGTTGTTTGACCGTGGACCAAAAAAGCATGCCAAATCCACATATCTTGTGACGCGGTGACTTCAAGCATAATAGTGGGAACACCATAGTCACCTCTCGTATATTGCCCTCTCAATTGTCTAGGACAATTTTTCCATTTGACGTGTGTACAATGATGCTACCAAGCATTCCAGGGATGTGATGCTTCGCCTCATGGGCCCGCAAAATGCGAGCAAGGTCGTGTCTTTAGCCTACGTAGGTACTCTCGACCGCACAACTCAATGATGGCCTCACAAAAATAATTAAGAGTTTCACGTGACGTTCTTATACCCATGCATAAATATTCATCATACTCATCTGGGGGATTGTTTCATGAGTTGCCTAACGGCCAAGTGATTTTTGTTTCACCGTGAAACTTTTTTCGAACGCGCATCGTAGCCTTCTTGAAAATATGGGTATCTCGCTTCAATGTCGCCACTATTTGCAAAAACATGCTTTTCTCCATTCGAATTTTTTTAAAGTACTCTTCGTTGTACTTTGGTGTTTCAACGAACCAATCATTCTCCAACGCTTTGAAGACCTATTTCGCTGACGATTTACGCTAGTTCGGCTAGAGCTTGCCGTGTCTTCAAGGTACCGAGCCGCTTGAAGCATAAGTTGCAACGAGCTACCCGTGGATATCTCGCTTGACGAAGACTAATAATGCATTCAATTCGGAAGAATCGGAAGACATTTTAGTAATTATTTTTGTTTTGGAGAGATTAGTTTGTTTTTATTTTGAAAAAATGAGTTGAAAAAGTTTGATTTTATAGGGAATTTTTTTTTTTTTATTGAACTAGCCGTTCAACGGCTAGTATTTTCAAACCAAACCCCCCCAACCGATCGGCTTCCGAAGCCGCAAGATAACACCGCCCGCCTTACCCGATGTCGCGGCGGCGGTGTTACCGCTCGGGTAAGGGTACCCGATCCCCTTACCCGAGCCCCACTCCCTCCCCCCTAACTAGTTTGATGAGTTGTATGTTTTTTGGTCAAGTCTTAACGAAGACGGTTTATATTTAACGCAATTTTTTTTAAGGAGAGACGAGAAATTCCTCCATCTGTCTCAGAGGTCCTTTGACCACGCGGGTGTTAAATCGAGAGATGTGCACTAACGCTTAGTTCTCGAGTTTTAGTAAAGAAAAGAAAAGAAAGGGAAAGAAAATTAGGTGAGAAAAGAAGAGATAGGAAAGTGAAAGGAAAGTGTATTTTGTGTTCTCGAGTTGAAAGGAAGTGAGAGGAAAATTAACCATTTTGTTCTTTTCTCTCCAAATCCTTCCAAATCGGAAGGAAAGTTAGGAGGGAAAGTTTTCCTTCCATTTCTTTTCATTAAAAAACTCAGGAACACCAAATATTTTTTATTTTTTTCTTATTTCCATCTATTTCCCTTCTTTTCTCTCGTTAAGTTAAACTCGGGAACTAAGCGTAATGGCAGCCCTGCAAGGGAGAGGACCAACGAGACACGAACCCAGCAACAAACCTTGCAATATTTCAGCAAAGTATTGTCACCACACGGATTCGAACCCGCGATGTCGGAGTGTTTCTACCCCAATCACCTTGCAACTTACCATCAACATATGACCTTGGGGACTATTAAACACAACTTATATTATACAGTAAGGGCCTGTTTATTTTTTACTTAATCAGCTTAATGCTTAATCAGCTTAATCGGTCAGTTATATCTTGCTGTTTACTTTCAACTTAATAATCTTAATAATGTCTTTTTCATTAAGCAACTTTTGGGGTGTCCTTACCATTAAGACAGAAATATTTTCCCAATATACCAAAATTACTCTCTCTAATAATAAAAGAATTGAGTATATATAATATAAATTATCATATAATCTTAATTATAATTGAGTATATATAGTATAAATTTTAAATATATATTAATATTATATATTTGAAAGTCATAAAATATAAACTATTTATTGATAAAAAATTAATATAACTATATATATTAAAATATAACTTAATATATTTATAAAATATTGTTTGATTATTTAAATATAACTGAAAATTATAATATGATTTATGAATATATATTAATATAAATTAAAATATATATTATGTTATATTATATATACTCAATTTGGTATTAGAATAAAACTGAAAATCGAAGATTTTTTTTAAATTAAAATATTGTCTAATTATGTTATATTATATAATAAAACTGAAAATCGAAGATTTTTTTAACATCGATTTTTATTAGAATCATGTTAAATATTTTTTTTTTGATTTTTAACATCGGTTTTTAGCATAACCGATGTTAATTTACTTTAAAATTTTCAATTATGTCACAGCGTCTTTTTTAACATCGGTTTTTCCAGAACCGATTTTAAACGGGCGATGTTAAATGTCTTTTCTGTACCATTCAACTTAAAAATAAAGAACAATTTATCAAAAATGACTTAATTCATATTGAGGGGTAAAATGATCATTTCTGTCATTCAGATAGTTCATTCAGAAAAGAAAGAAACAACAAGATATTTTTCCAAATCAGACAGATTAATCCACTCGGACAGCTTAATCCATTCAGAACTTAATGGAAAAAAAGTAAACAGGCCCTAAGTGTATCATGCACTCAGATACATGGATACACACACACACACACACACACACACACACACATATATATATATATATATATATATATATATATATATATATATATATATATATATACTAATATTACCGTATGCGATGCACGGTGGTGCCCATTTTGATGTTGAATATTTTTTTTAGAATTTAATAATAGGGTGGGTTCGTCCTGGCTGCTGTGAGGATAATGTCTATTGTATATGAGGAGCATGTATTGGCCAAGGAAATACAACAAAATATTATTAGAAAACATTGATATAAACAGCAAGCAATGTCCAGTCGGAAACTAAGAAAAAATGTGGCATCCTTATGTCCCATATCATAAGCCTTTCTTAAACAGTCTGTTTCAACCTCCGTATATATAACCATAAGATAAAATGTTTTCCTGTAAAAAAAATTGGTCATTAGAAACACTGTAGCAATTAGATAGCATTTTATATAAAAGATAAAAAGAAATACAATTCCTACCAAGAATACACATTCAGTGTTTCGAGCCTCATAACAATCATCAAGGAACAATTCAGCCTGGCGAGTCATATCACGAGACATGACAATTTTTGCTAAAATCCCGTGGCTTCCTTAAAGGCCTCACAACTCCCAAAAAAAAACATTGAAAAATCGTACACAAGAAATATATTACAATTTAGGTATAATAGAAATATAAACTAACTATATTTCTGCATTGAACATGTCATGAGATGCAGAGGACCCCATGCGTGGTAGAACACTGAATATTGGAAAAAAATTGGATTGTCATGATAACAAATATGTTAGAATACATGTTTATATATGAAAATGATGATGGAAAAATAAAACAGCTAAATGAGGACGTGGATTAACTGTTGCCACAGTTTAATAGACAGTTGCCCAAATCATAACCACACCATTCAAAACAACTACATACTAATTTTTAGTTAGCCACGTAAAGTATTGATCAGATTTTAGTATCAAATGCACAATCTTATTTCCAACTGATCTAGCAAGGCGAAAAAAATTATTGCCTTAAATCACAGGAAGTTTGAACCGTTATTTAAGACCAGAAAAAATCGGGAGACTATGCGAACAGTTGATGCCTTTTAGATGGATGCCGATAATCTCGAGTCCGTGTAGCAGTGTAGTTTATTCAAAAAAAAAAATTAGATTATACCATTCATCGAAATCACGAAACATAATAAAGGGAAGAAATAAGTTACCTGCCAATCAACACCCAAAGTAAGAAAAATAATGCGAAAGAAGAATGTCAACCTTCCAATGGTGGCTCTCGTACTTTTGATCATGTTACTCGTCTTTATTGCCACCGGATTTACCATGAGGCAACCTGTCTAACGGGCCTTCCGGTGAACCAGATTGTGTGTCACACCGCTTTAATGATTCATTGCAATGTTCTTCAGGCATCCACGTATCAATAGATTGAGAAGATGAGGGGTTAGCTGTGAGTCTTCGAGAGTGAATCTGATATTTCTGAGAACAATCAATCAACATTATTAGGAAGAAAAATAAAATACGAACATCGGAATTTCTTTGTAAATGATCCCATATGCAAAATAAGAAAATCAAAGAAATTAAAAATAAAAAGAATACACACTTGCAAATGACTCTTCACTTCGTCGTTGGTGAGAACGTCGACCTGCATAAGATCTCTGATTTCCCAGCTGTTAAGCACAGAACAATATCAAATGAGAAGCAACAACAAGAAAGCAGGCTAATTAATTACTTATTTGATTAATAAAGATCCAACTAACATTCTTGATTATTTTTCAATACTGCCATTGTTTTCAGTAAAAGTTGGTAATCTAAAATACCATAGAAGCAAAAAATCTCAGCTAATAATGGAAGAATATACTCTACATGGAGAGGCACTCCACAAACAAACAGAGACCTAGGGTGATGTCAGAAAAAGCAACAAATACTTTGCCTATATATCATCTATTCTCAACCAAACCTTATCCCCATCAACCACCTGATCTGAACTAAAAGATCAAACAGTAGTTCCAGACAGTTGAAGAAGATATATATATATATATATATATATGTAGAGAGAGTTGCGGACCTTTAGCACCTCCAAGTTGCACAATATTATGAATTTCAGGTTCCTCAGCCGCTACCGATGAATTGAAATCAAGGGGAGGGGACTGCCATCAATAGGTGAGAAAAGCAAAAAAACGTCCCATCCGTGCAATGCGTGGAGTGCCCATTATTGGATTTGTTGGCTAACAAGCCACAACCCAACGCAATATATCGAACATGTACCTGATAGCGAAAATACTATAACAACCAAATTCGAGGGTCAGAAATGGATGTTCGAAAAAGTAATATTTTGCAGCAGATGTAATTTAAAGAAGGAACCTTTAAATTTTGTTGTATTGCATACCGGTAATATTTTTGCCTCTTTGAACATGAACAGGTACTGCCTGACCTGCTAAAAAAACACAAGGAAACTCATAAGAACCATGCCGAAATAAGAACTGGACATTGGTGAATGTTGTCGAGGATTCGTAACCTTTATTTTTACCTGGTAGAGATTTTAGCACCAAAAATTGAAATAACGACGAAGAAAAATTCATCTGCTGTCAAGGAAAAAAATACTGGCAAAGATAGTTTAAAAATTGAAGAAAAAGAAAAGGCTATCTGGTAAAATTGAAGAAAAAGTAAGAGGACGGAGAAGTTTCCCAAAAATATGCCTATAACAATTGAGGATGTATTGAAGAAACGAATCAAAGCTGCCATAGACCAAAGTGTAAAGAAAAGTTAATGTAATGTGTAATAGGTCGAGTACATCAGAACAAGGTCAAACGGGCGGTCCATATTTACATATGATTACAGGACGCAACTTGTACAAAAGGTTTGTTGCTAAAGTAATTTACAAAGATTTTACAACATTGTTATTTGCACAGAAGTGTGAGTGTGCATTTATTCAGTCGAACTTTTTAGCTCTCAATGTGCGGCCTCGGGATGATTTGGGCGTGTCTGCACTTCTCTATGGAGGTGCTGCATTTTGCCAAATATATGATGATTTGGTTAGCCAGGAAAATCAGCTAAATTGTGATGATGCAGGGAGGGATGCTGTGAAACATACGGTGTCTGCCATTGTTGGATTTCTTGGAAGAAGCTAGAGTTTGGGTGGAGGGATCCGGATTTTCAGCTGGCTCGTTGTCGTCATCCGGTGCATGGTATGTAATGTCTGTGAGAAGAGAAAAAGAGACACCTGATAGATTGATCTAAGGGAAGAGTGAAATGTGATCTAACAAATTTGGTATCTTAGATTGGAAGTGCATGCAAACTCGTATTCGATTTTCACTGGGTCGTTTATTCCATCGGTTGCAAAGTACGTAATGCCTATGATAGAGGAAAAATAAAATTGAGAGATTGAGGTAAGAAAAGAGAGAGCCGCTATGCAAGATATTTAGTGTAGTAGATTGGGAGTGCATGGAAACGTACCTGGAGAGGAAGAAGGGGTTGCAGGAGATTTATTTGTTGAGGCAGGGACTGATGCTATATTTTGACATTCTAATGATTGAACGGTATATGATAATGTAGCAGAGTCGTCCTGTTTTGTAAAAATTTTAGATTGAAGTTTTATTTTTAGCACCATCTTTTCAAGGTTGGAGTTCAGCAAGGACAGTATAGAAGAGGCATCCTGCATGTTAGATATGTTTAATTTATTACATGTAGTATTTCTAGTTATAAATGCAGTGTAGGTAGAGTAGGGACTCTGTCATACGTTGTTATATTTTTGCTAGAAATCATCGGCTGAAATATTCAGAAGTTTTTCACCTTCATTGCCAAACACTGTAACCTCTATTTCGCCGGTCTCATCGAAAAGCAGAAGAGAGAATCTGTATCTGTAGATACATGTAATTTTGTATCAGGCGTGGATAAAATGTCAGTAAAATTTGGGAAAAAATAAAGCAGTGATGATATGAATACCTTGCAGTTGCTATTTTGTTGATGTTGCAGAGGGAGCCATATTCTGCAGACGTCAGGCAGTGGCAGCGGTCGCAGCATAGGTAGATGAACTTTTGATTAGTTCGCATTATCTTTGCTCGAACAACAGTATCAAACCTGCCAGGCTGTTTAAGGGAAAATGTTTAGATAGTCTGAGAGTACTTAATAACTGAATATTTGGACTGTGTTTACCTCAGCTGTTGCAAGTATGGTCTGTATAGACATTATATCCTGAGTATTTAAATTTAAATTTGAGTGCGCTGTTTCGAGTAGGCTGTCCTGCCCCAAGAGGCCAGCGATCCGTTCGGTATTTAGAGCCTGCCTGGAAGTATAAAATTAATAATCATACAAATATAAAAGGCATGAGTGTTCTATAAGAGATGGAAGGCGCAGTATAACTATTATGTTAAACAAGACAATACTAATGTGAATCCTATATTAACAGCAATACAGATGCACATTTATCAATACACTATTCATGTGATCCAGAAGGAAAGCGAAAAAATCAACTGAATAATATCGGGATTTTGCGTCAAGTGTTCTTCAATTCGAATAAAAAAAATTCTTCAAATTTTATGCGGCTAGATGTGAGGTTACCATTTCTGAAGTTCTTCAAAACGTTTGTCTTTAAATTGAAGGAGAACGAGCGAAGAGGATGTTGAGCTGAGCGAGACATCTGCAGAATAACAATTTAATGAAGGAAATAATCAAAGACGCAAAGATGTTTTGTTGTGTTTAGAAAGGAGTGTATATTGGGAAACATATAGAACAGGGTATATAATGCGGGGAAAAAAGGAACCCAATTTAAATAAACAGAACTCTTTTCCCGATGGCAACCACGATTAATGCAGACAATTCGGTTAGGCATTTTTCCGTCAGCTGAAGTTCGATTTACCCTTTCGAAGTGTCGTTTGGAAGACAATAAAGTCAGCTTGGAAATGGTATCTAATTTTTTAGGATTAGGATACTGAAAATAGACGAGACCAGCCATGTAATATGGTACCCCGATACTCCTGGCACTAAAATAAAAGGCGTGAAAAAATGAGCAGGAGCTTACAAACTGTAAAAAAAAATAATAATCATCAATGACTCTGAACTAAATGAAGAACACACACACATATATATATATATATATATATATAGAGAGAGAGAGAGAGAGAGAGAGAGAGAGAGACATAATCTATATATACTTGTCATGTAAACAAATTCTAGTATATTGTATATTGTTTAGAAAGGAGGAAGAATATTACTATGGTATTTGGTAACATTAAAATTGAGTGCAGCTATAACATGCTGATTCTGAACGGAGTCGAGCAGAGCGTACACGTCATCTGGAATAGCGTCGTTCCAAAAAGTAATAACGAAAGGCCTGCAACTAAAACCATTTTTGGCGTGGAGATTAGTATATATTTTTTTTATTTGATATTAGGTATATAGTAAGGGGAGGATGATTGGTTCGTACGCTTCGTCTATTGCTACATATTCACGCAGTGTGTTTTCTCTGCCTCTTGATGAAACGTATCTGGGTTCGCGCTTGCTTATTATAACAAAGAATAAGACTGTGAGTTGGGAAAAAAATGAATGACCTACTTTGTTAATTTATTATGGTGCAAATAAATATTTTAAGGCAGGCTAAAATACAGTGCAATAAGATGTCCGAATAGTTACTTACTTATAAGTGTTCTTGTCCCTATTAAACTATGGAAACGATCGTAATGTGTAAATACAGAGCCAGAGTAAGAAACAAACACTTTCTTTTCAAAGGTAATTGCTGCTTTTAGCACCGATTATCCATTGGTAGTTGTTATTGACCGCAGGATTTTAGAATTCTCGTTTGACAGCCGCACTAACAAGATTTGATATAAGATAAGTTTCATCAACGGTGAAACAATTTTTCAAATAGCTCGACATCGGATCTGTATAGCATTGCTTCAACTTTATTTCCCTGTTTCAGACATGCTGCAGACGTATGAGATTACGAGATGTGGAAAAATATTCGGAAAAAGTAGGTTTCGATATAAGTAAATATAGTAATAGCAAGTTGCTGCAGATGTTGCAGTGTTTGGACAAAGAAATAAATATTTATCCAACAGTGATCGAGGTGAAGATTATAGGCAGCAGTTTGTGGGATGATATAGAAAAAAATGTAGAGAAATATCTAATAGCCTGCGCAGAAATAATAATGGATCTAAGCGAGAAAAAGCTGACCTGTTCATCTGCGAGGAGCAATTTTTGGAATCTAATAGGGGCAGTTTGTGATGATGTTCGAGGGCTTGTTTTATTGAGAACGCAAACTTTGGCAGTCCAGTTTTTCATATCAGGAGTGATGTTGTTGACAGAATATAATTTGGGCTCCATTGGCTGCATATAAATTACAATGAAAATTGCAGATGGTACTGAAATAAAAAACTCATAGAGGAAGTATTTGGCAGAAAAGAAAAGCCGTCTCATTCTATCATTAATACACATCAGAAAGTTATCTGATTAAATCAGATTTATATCAGGTCTGTTAACAGATTTATAAGACTGCTGCATCGATAATATCTCTGTACACAATATTTTTGGTGAGATCATCAGGGATGGCATCAATAGTGGGGGGTCGAATTAGAATTCTAATATCAGCTGCCTTTCTTGCTCGAGAAAGGGCAACATAGAGCTATCCGTGAGAGAAAACGGGCTCGGGCAGATACAGGCCAACTTTATCTAATGTCTGTCCTTGGGACTTGTTAAATGTCATTGCAAAACAGAGGCGCACTGGGAATTGATGTCGTTGAAATGGAATAGGGCATTTTTGTTTGTCAGACGGTTCGAGAGGTATACAGGGTATGAAGACCAAATCTCGTGCATGTTGGCCTGATACAATTTCTGCAGATAGGAAATTTTTCCCCAGATGGCGGCATATAAGACGAGTACCATTGCACAGGCCTTCTGAAGGGTTAATATTACGTAGCAGCATGATAGGGCAGTTTATTTTGAGCCGAGGCAAGTGCGAGGGTAATCCTGGAGTGTGAATTGAGTTAAGATAATCTTGATAGTAAGATTGTTGAAACGGATCGTTGGTGAGGTCTGTGCTATAATAATCAACGGCGCAACCAGGAAATTTATTGATCAGAAGATCATTAATTTCGTCAACGCTGTCGTTCTTTGGAGTCAGAATTGCACGGTCAATGAGCATGGTGGGATTCAGAGGAGAAATATTGAAGCGGGGGAAAATTTGGGATAGCAAGTCAGTTAAAGGAGTATCATTGTGTTTATAAGGTAAGCACATATTCAAGGGTAGTTTAATCTCGCCATATTGATTACAAGGCTCCGTGCCATTACCAACTCGGAGGAGAAATTCCTTAAAAGTAGGATCATCTTTCGCGCGCATATTTTGAGTCAGACGAATTTTTCGCATTGAGGACCATAGAGGAGAATTAATTAGGCAGGCTGCAATAGCATCGTCACGACTACCGCCAGCAATTATCGGGATGGTTTGCGTGAAATCAGCTCCGAAAAAAATGGTTTTGCCGCCAAAAGAAATGGAGGTCTCCATGAGGTCACGTAGCAGAGCGTCAAGCGCTTCAATACTCTTGCGATGTGCCATTGAAGCCTCATCCCAGATAATAAGTTTGGCTGCAATAATGAGGCGAGCATGTACACTTTGTTTGCTGATTGTGCATGATTCATCTTCGACAATCACAGGAAGTTTGAACCGTGAATGTGCTGTGCGGCCACCGGGCAGTAGGGATGCTGCGACTCCTAAAGAGGCCACTGCTAATGCAATGAGGTGTTTGGAACGAACAGCCGCCAAAAGAGCTCGGTAGAGAAATGTTTTCCCAGAGCCGGCTGGGCCATCAACGAAGAAAACTACTGGATCGTTACTGCCAATGGTTTGCATGATTTCTGTAAAGGCCTGATTCTGCATAGAATTCAAATGCGTGCATGATTCCAGATCTGACTCAGAGACAATATATTTCAGCTCTTGTTCAAAATCTCGGTCTTGCACTTGCTTTCTTGAAGCTCCCAAATTGTAGTCGACCAAACCAAATTCATCAATTGTTCGACCCTTAGATTGTAAGAAAATGTCCATCGATTGAAGTGATTTTGAAAAAGCTTGTTCATTAGTGAATTTTTTCAGAGCAATGTAATCATCTGCGAGGAAAAATTTGAAGGCATCCCACAACGCTCGTGGATTGGAGGGAGTATTGTATAACAGAATGATTGCAAAGAGGCGGCGTAATGAGCAGGGCATTTGATAGGAACAGGCCTCAGCTATAGAACTTGTAACATCTATATCTGATTCTAACAGCCCACGTGCAGGGCTACGCTCGAAATGTGGGGTATAGTATGCCACGAACGTTCTTAAATAGTCGAAAGAAGTCGGCGCCGAACATGGTTTAGAAGCAATCGTAAATAATATCTCTCACCATCAAGTGGGTTGGCGGTTACTGCATCGCCAATGCAGTTCCTTTGAGTCGGTGCTGTGTTTTTTTGGATGCATCCTGCATAAAGAAACGAGGGAAATCTTTGTACAGTAAATTCATCTGCGAAACTGCGGCCGATTGTGCGTTCATTCTGAAGAACTCAGTTAATTGTGTTTTAGATGCGTTTGGATTTGCTATCACTTCAGGTAAATAGCGGGAGGGAGAGAACAGAACATGTTGTTTGTTTGGCAGATGAACATGAAGTTGCATTACAGCTGGATATATTTCGCTCAATAAAAAAGCGTAAATTCTCCACATGGCCTCAGGAGCACATAACCAGCGGGCTGATTGAAATGCTGTAATCTCATCAGGGGCTGAAATCTCTGGTTGTGGGACGACATTAAAAGCAATCTTATTGGTGCATTTGCAAACGTACTTGTTCAAATATTTGATGAGACGTACGCCAACACAGGTCTCGACATTAATATGGCAGTCGAATTTGGCAAGCAAGTAGGGATTATACGGAACGACCCACCTGTTGTCAAGCAATTGATGCCGAACATGTGCAGTCCGTCCATCATTTCTCCTCCTGTACATTGGATATGAATCGTCGTGCTAAGAGGTACTCTCTACATACTCTTTAGGATATCTATTCTTGCACTTGGTTTCTCGCATGCATATATTTAAGGGATTAAGCACGCCACAAGGTCCGTGCATCATATGTCTGACAACACAGGCATGAAGGTGTGGATGTAAATCAATATCAGGCAGCTCTGCACAAACAAAGCGATCATATGCAGCTGAGGAGACTATTTTATAATTTGGCTTTAAAATAAGGATCCAATGAGCATGAGGCAACCCTTTTTTTTGGAACTCTATAACATAAAGGTATGCTGCTACCTCACCCAGTAAGCCTTTTTTGACAATGTCATTCTTGAACTCCTCATTTCTTGCTCTGAAAACTCTCGCAACAAGGTCAGATCTATTCTGGGCCTCATCACCAGGCAACAAGCCCTCACGTATTTCAGGCCAGTTAGGGTTGCACGTCATTTTTATGAAGAAATCCGGCTTTCCATATTCGCTTACCAAAGCTAATGCATTTAGATACCGCCGCTGCATGTCTCTGGGACTGCCGATGTGTGACGAAGGGAGCACAAATTTTTGGCCAATTTTGTTGCCGCTCAAATTACCCTCGCATGCCATGCTTTCGATAATACCTTCGAATGATTCAACTCACAGATCATGTTGCAGTTGTTCACTCCTAAAATAATCCAGCCGTTGAGTTTCAATCTTTACGTAACAATCGATTTGATATTGCTGTGCAAGCCTGCCTGCTCGAAGTATATTTGTAGTGTCGGTAGCCCAGCTTTGAAATAGATAGCAGTAGAACTCCTGGCAAAGAATATTATCCGCCTTCCGATTTATATTTAGATCTCATGAGCGTAAGAAGCAATTATGAGAATCGACGACATTATTATAACTAAGTATTTAGATGAGATATTAATTGATTTGAGGTACGTGGCGTTGTTACACCTATCAGACCAGTCCATCCACGGAGCCGTAATTGCCCTCCGAGGAGTCCTTTCGGCCGCAAGGTTTCCAGCCTATATACCTCTAATCAGAAGGAAACTGATAGTAATATCGAGCACAATGATTTGAGAAGGGCAGTAATTATCAAATCTATAGTGATATGATGTCAATACTAATATAATTTTCAAAAAGCAATGTAATTTATAGAGAAAGCTCAATATCAATCTACGTTTCAGATTAGAAAATGATGGTATTCAGGACCCATTATTTAGAAACAGCTCGACCTACAAACATCACCGAATCATGAAGTAAAATCCTGTACAGACATGGAGAATTATACAAAATATTTGAGGTACGTGGCGTTGTTACACCTATCAGACCAGTCCATCCACGGAGCCGTAATCACCCTCCGAGGAGTCATTTTGGCCGCAAGGTTGCCGGCCTATATACCTCTAATCAGTAGAATACTATATTTGTTAAAGAGATACAGGAAATTTATAGGACTGGAAAATAAATAGTAATATTGAGTAACACAATTTGGAAAGGGTAGTAATTATAAATAGAAAAGGAGCAGTCATTATGAACAGGCACCAAAGAAGGAACCTGTAGCGGTAAACTGCCTTCCTAAACATTCTCCAAAGAGAATTCCTGCTCATAGGATTGCTGGCTTATTCATCTCTAAATGTAGAAAACACTAAATGCTGCAGTAAATCGGGCAATCCATATGTTAAGAGAAAACGAGCTTGCAGCACTAAACAGGCTCCCCAAACATTATCCGAGGGTGCAATATTAAAAACCGCAGAAGAACCCATTCCAACAGAAAGATCAGGAAAGGGAGCCACAAAGAAACTTGAGAAGCACAAAGATCAGTAAAGGGAGCACGCAGCTGATGAGACTCAAATTCAGGGGCTCGATTTGAATTTTGAGATTAAAACCCGTTTAAATTAAAACCGGGATCCTCAAGATCTTGACAAAGATCCGAAGGACACTTCCAGTCCTGGCAGCGCAAGATTAATGCTGTTTTGGAATTTAAGGTTTTAATTTGTTTGAGTTTTAAATAATAAGAAAACAAGAGTCACTCTGAAAAATTAATCCAAAAGCCAACACAAAAATAAGCCGCATCAAGCGAGACAACAAGTAACAGTAAACAATTCAAGGACAGCTATCAACAATAGTTCACCCTGAGAAAGAGCAGTAATTATGAACAGGTAACAAAGAAGGAACCTGCAGCGCTAAACAGCCTTCTTAAATGTCCCCCAAAGAGAACTCCTGGTCAGAGCATAATAAAATGGAGTAATCTATAGTGATATGATCTCAAGACTAAATAACATGAGCTAATCTGTGCGAAGACTTGGAAATAATTATTTTTAACTCGAGTATAATTTTCAAAAAGTTATTTCATTTATAGAGAAAGGTCAATATGAATCTACATTTGAGAATAAAAATTGGTAAGTATTTCGGGTAAACCAACAACTCATAGTTTACCTAATAAGAAGAGTAGGTCATACTTTATAGATGTTGCTTTACAGGTGTGCATTCAATTACGAGTTTATTCAGTTGAGATATAATTTGATTCGAGGTACGGGGCGTTGTTACGCCTATCAGACCAGTCCATCCACGGGGAGCCCTTTCTGCCGCAAGGTTGCCGGCCTATATACCTCTAATCGTAAAAAGAGTACTTTTTTAATAATAAGAAATTGAGCGAGAGCATTGTCCGAAGAGAACTCCTGGTGAGAAGATTGCTGGCTCATTCATCGCCAACCGCGTAACATTAAATGGTCCAGCAAATCGAGAAATTTATATGTTGAGTCATAAGACAGGCAAAGACTAAGACTCTCGACCTACAAAAATCACCGAAATATGAAGTATAATCCTGCACAAACACGGAGAATTATACAAAATATTTGAGGTACGTGGCGTTGTTATACCTATCAGACCAGTCCATCCACGGAGCCGTAATCGCCCTCCGAGGAGTCCTTCCGGCCGCAAGGTTGCCGGCCTATATACCTCTAATCAGCAAAAAACTATATTTCTCAAAGAGATACAGGAAATTTATAGGACTGGAAAATAAATAGTAATATTGAGTAATACGATTTGAAAAGGATGGTAATTATTAACAGAAAAAGAGCAGTAATCATCAACAGGTACGAAAGAAGGAACCTGTAGTAGTAAACTGCCTTACTAAACATTCTCTGAAGAGAATTCCTGGTCATAAGATTCCTGGCTTATTCATCTCTAAATGTAGAAAACATTAAATGCTGCAGTAAATCGGGCAGTCCATATGTTAAGAGAAAACGAGCCTGCAGCGCTAAGCAGCCTCCCCAAACATTATCCGAGGGTGCAATAATAAAAACCGCAAAAGAACCTATTGCAAACTAAGAAATCTGAGAAGCACAAAGATCAGTGATGAGAGTCAAATTCAGGGGATCGAATTGAATTTTGAGATTAGAACTCCTTTAAATTAAAATCGGGATCCTCAAGCTCTTGACAAAGATCCGAGGGACACTTTTGGTCCTAGCAGCGCAAGATTAGTGCTGTTTTGGATTCTAAGGTTTTAATTTGTTGGAGTTTTAATTAATAAGAAAGCAAGAGCCACTCTGAAAAATGAAGTCAACAAGTCAACACCAAAATAGGTCGCGGCAAGCGAAACAGCAAGTAACACCAAACAAATTAGGGACAGCAACTGCAACAATAGAACCGAAGCTACCAGCAATAGTTAACACTGAGAAAGACTAGTAATTATGAAAAGGTAACAAAGAAGGAACCTGTAGTGCTGATCGTAAAAAGAGTACATTTTTAATAATAAGAAATTGAGCGAGAGCATCCTCCGAAGAGAACTCCTAGTTAGAAGATTGCCGGCTCATTCGTCTCCAACTGTGCAGAACAGTAAATACTCTAGGTAGAGGTGCGCAGCATTGTTATAAGTAATTAAACAGCTGAGTTAGTATTCAGGACCTGTTATTTAGAAGCAGCTCGACCTACAAACATCACCGAAATATGAGGTAAAATCTTGTACAGACACGAAGAATTATACAAAAGATTAGAGGGACGTGGCGTTGTTACACCTATCAGACCAGTCCATCCACGGAGCCGTAATCTCCCTCCGAGGAGTCCTTTCGGCCGCAAGGTTGCCGGCCTATATACCTCTAATCAGCACAAAACTATATTTCTCAAAGAGATACAGGAAATTTATAGGACTGGAAAATAAATAGTAATATTGAGTAGTAATTATAAACAGAGAAAGAGCACTAAATATGAACAGGTACCAAAGAAGGAACCTGTAGTGGTAAACTGCCTTCCTAAACAATCTCCGAAGAGAATTCCTGGTCATGAGATTGCTAGCTTATTCATCTCTAAGAAGGAACCTGTGGTAGTAAACTGCCTTCCTAAACATTCTCCGAAGAGATTTCCTGGTCATAAGATTCCTGAGCATCATATCCACCTCGCTTGTGCTAAACATTATCCGAAGAGAATTGCTGGTCATAAGATTGGTGGCTTATTAATCTCTAAGAAGGATAAACATTCTCCGAAGAGATTTCCTGGTCGTAAGATTTCTGAGCATCATATTCAGATCGCTTGTGCTTGGTGCTTTTCTCAGAAGGAAGAATATTTCTCAGTTCCGGAATCTGCAGCCCTATCTCAGTAATAGCCCGCTGTCCGAAATTCTCCATTGAGTCTGGTTGATAATATTAAAAACCGAATAAGAACCCATCGTAACACACAATGTATGATAATCACAAAGAAACCTGAGAAGCACAACGATCAGGAAAGGGAGCACGCAGCTGAGGAGACTCAAAATTAGGTGCTCGATTTGAATTTTGAGATTAAAACCCGTTTAAATTAAAACCGGGATCCTCAAGCTCTTGACAAAGATCCGAGGGACACTTCCGGTCTGGCAGCGCAAGATTATTGCTGTTTTGGATTTTAAGGTTTTAATTTGTTTGAGTTTTAAATAATAAGAAAACAAGATTCACCCTGAAAAATGAATCCAACAAGCCAACACAAAAAGAGGCCGCGGCAAGCGAGACAAGTAACAAGAAATGATTCAAGGACAAATGAAGCAATAGTTCACCCTGAAAAAGAGCAGTAATTATGAACGGGTAACAACGAAGTAGCCTGCAGCGCTAAACAGCCTTCCTAAAAGTCCCTCAAAGAGAGCTCCTGGTCAGAAGATAATAAAATGGAGTAATCTATAGTGATATGATCTCAAGACTAAATGAAATGAGCTAATCTGTGCGATGACTTGGAAATAATTATTTTTAACTCGAGTATAATTTTCAGAAAGTTATTTCATTTATAGAGAAAGATCAATATCAATCTACATTTGAGAATAAAAATTGGTAAGTTTTTCGGGTAAACCAACAACTCATAGTTTACCTAATAAGAAGAGTAGGTCATACTTTATAGATGTTGCTTTAGAGGTGTGTATTCAATTATGAGTTTATTCAGTTGAGATATAATTTGATTTGAGGTACGTGGCGTTGTTACACCTATCAGACCAGTCCATCCACAGAGCCGTAATCGCCCTCCGAGGAGTCCTTTCGGCCGCAAGGTTGCCGACCTATATACCTCTAATCAGCACAAAACTATATTTCTCAAAGAGATACAGGAAATTTATAGGACTGGAAAATAAATAGTAATATTGAGTAATACGATTTGAAAAGGATAGTAATTATGAACAGAAAAAGAGCTGTAATTATGAACAGGTACCAAAGAAGGAACCTGTAGTAGTAAATGCCTTACTAAACATTCTCTGAAGAGAATTCCTGGTCATAAGATTCCTGGCTTATTCATCTCTAAATGTATAAAACATTAAATGCTGCAGTAAATCGGGCAGTCCATATGTTAAGAGAAAACGAGCTTGCAGCACTAAACAGCCTCCCCAAACATTATCCGAGAGTGCAATATTACAAACCGCAAAAGAATCCATTGCAACACAAAGATCAGGAAAGGGAGCCACGAGGAAATATGAGAAGCACAAAGATCAGTGATGAGAGTCAAATTCAGGGGCTCGATTTGAATTTTGAGATTAGAACTCCTTTAAATTAAAACTGGGATCCTCAAGCTCTTGACAAAGATCCGAGGGACGCTTTCGGTCCTAGCAGCGCAAGATTAGTGCTGTTTTGGATTTGAAGGTTTTAATTTGTTTGAGTTTTAATTAATAAGAAAGCAAGAGCCACTCTGAAAAATGAGTCCAACAAGTCAAACCCCAAATAGGCCGCGGCAAGCGAAACAGCAAGTAACACCAAACAAATCAGGGACAGCAACTACAACAATAGAACCGAAGCTAGCACCAACAGTTAACGCTGGCAAAGAGTAGTAATTATGAGCAGGTAACAAAGAAGGATCCTGTAGCGCTAATCGTAAAAAGAGTACATTTTTAATAATAAGAAATTGAGCGAAAGCGTCCTCCAAAGAGAACGCCTGGTCAGAAAATTGCTGGCTCATTCATCTCCAACTGTGCAGAACAGTAAATCGTGTAGGTAGAGGTGCGCAGCATTGTTATAAGTAATCAAACAGCTGAGTTAGTATTCAGGACCTATTTTTTAGAAGCAGCGCGATGCACAAACATCATCGAAATATGAGGTAAAATCCTGTACAGACACGGAGAATTATACAAAAGATTTCAGGTACGTGGCGTTGTTACACCTATCAGACCATTCCATCCACGGAGCCGTAATCGCCCTCCGAGGAGTCCTTTCGGCCGCAAGGTTGCCGACCTATATACCTCTAATCAGTAGAAAACTATATTTCTCAAAGAGATACAGGAAATTTATAGGACTGGAAAATAAATAGTAATATTGAGAAATACGATTTGAAAAGAGTAGTAATTATAAACAGGAAAAGAGCAGTAATTATGAACAGGTAGCAAAGAAGGAACCTGCAGTGGTAAACTGCCTTGCTAAACATTCTCCGAAGAGAATCCTGGCTGAAGTAAAGCGGGCAGTCCATATGTTAAGAGAAAAGGAGCTTGTAGTGCTAAACAGGCTCCCCAAACATTCTCCGAGGGTGCAATATTAGAAACCGAAAAAGAACCCATTGTAACACACAATATATGATAATCACAAAGAAACTTGAGGATCACAAAGATTAGGAAATGGAGCACACAGCTGATGAGACTCAAAATCAGGGGCTCGATTTGGATTTTGAGATTAGAACCCCTTTAAATTAAAACCGGGATCCTCAAGCTCTTGACAAAGATCCGAGGGACACTTCTGGTCCTGGCAGCGCAAGATTAGTGCTGTTTTGGATTTTAAGGTTTTAATCTGTTTGAGTTTTAATTAATAAGAAAACAAGAGGCACCCTGAAAAATGAATCCAACAAGCCAACACAAAAATAGGACGCGGCAAGCGAAACAGCAAGTCACACTAAACAATTCTAGGACAGCGAGTGCGATAATAGAATCGAAGCTAGCAACAGTAAATAAAGACGAGGTTCAAGTCAACGGAGCCGTAATCATCGCACGAGGGATCAACTCAGCCGCAAGTTTGTCGGCCTATATACCTCTAATCAGTAGCAAACTATATTTCTGAAAGAGATACAGGAAATTTATGGGACTGGAAAATAAATAGTAATATCGAGTAAATGAACAGGAAAAGAGCAGTACTTATGAATAGGTAACAAAGAAGGAACCTCTGGTCTAAACCGCCTTCCCATGTCTAAATGTAGAAAACATTAAACGCTGCAGTAAATCGGGAAATTCATATGTTGAGTCATAAAACAACCAAATAATAAGAGCACATAAAACCTACAAACATGATCGAAGTATGAAGTCAAATCACGGAAGCTGGCGGCTCATTTTTAAGTTAATTCTAGCAGGAAGAGAAATATTTAGAGTAAATAACATGCGGTAATTTGCGCAGGCAAGAACGAAGCGTACTTTGAAGTTCCTGAGCCAATATAGTCTCTCCATACTGTGCATCGCCGAGCGAAACAACATGCTGACCATCACATTGATTGTTCCGGCGGCCTTGATAATGACTATTAATAGGAGTAAATTTTTCAATTCCCGTATGCCATCCACTTTCGCCGTAAGGAAATAATAGTGGATATTGGAGCGGATCGTAGCAGCCGTAATAATAATACACCCGGTGGGTCTTTCATGCTGAGGTACAAACACGAATGTCATGTGGATGATCTGCTGGAACATCCGCCAGTTCATTCCATATGGCTGCTACCTGATGGGTCGTAGGCATACTGTAGAGTTTCATATCTAAACATGGATCAACTCTGAGAACGATGTTATAATCTTGCAAATTGGTTATTTCCCAAAGGCTTCGAAAGAAATTTGCGTATGGATTTAATTTCATCATTTCGACAATTAGTTCAAGAATACTGAGATCCAAATTTCCTGACTGAGATAGCCGGTTCTGTAGTTCATTTTCGGTATCATAAAAGTAAAGTTGGAGCTGCCGTGTAATACCCACGATTTCCGTTCCGGTTATTTTGGATTTTTTTTTCGGATATTTCCCGGTTGTCGAGTTCCGGTATTATTTTCTCGACAACTGATTTTGGCGTTTAAGACCGTAGGTGATGATTTGTTATCCGTTGTTTTCATTTTGGACCGATGATGTTGTCCCCGAGTATTTTGTCGTGTTCGTTCCGTGCGATTTCAGAAAATCGAGTCGTCGAATCATGGTGGTCGGACACTGTCCGGACGGTTGGGGACGGTAGCCGGACGGCTGCCGGCACTGGCCGGACGAGTGCAAGCACTGGCCGGGCGGTTGCGACAGGAACCGGCATAGCGCCTTCTGGCCGGAAAAGTAGCGCACGCTACGGCCAGAGGCGCGCACGCTATGGCAGTTATCTGCGCTACCGGGTCGACCGAGGCGATAAGCGAAAGGTTCGGGCTGGGAGATCGGCAGGTAGCGCACGCCATCGCCGGACATCGCAGACGCTACTCGGCCGATAGCGCACGCCACGGCCGGAAGGTGCAGACGCTACCTGGCCGAGCCAGGAAGTCTCTGGATTGTGGTTGGGCCGACAGCGCACGTGTTCAGTGCATGATGGCGGGCCCGACCGAACATTCTCGACCATGACCGCCGCTAGCGCACGCTAGCTCGGCAGTCTAGCGCACGCTAGGCGCACCAAAGATAAATATGACCGAGCAGTCCTGTTTGCACTCATTTTTCATTTCCTTCCTTTCGTGTACGCCGCTGGAGTCTTGGAGGTGACGAAGGCATGTTGTTATACAACTAATCCACGAAGTTTGGGAGCTTATAACATCGATTAATCACTCATTAACATCCTTCAATCCAGCGAATCAAGGTTAGTTTTTCTAAAATCCTAGTTTTGGGAAAAATTGGGGATTTTGTTGATTTCGTCCGTTTGATTCGTTATAACTTAGAATAGTGAGGGGTTGATGATTATTAAGTTGTTTTATATCGAATCCCTTATTTTTCCACGGTTGGATTGCCGAGGATTCGTCGTTTTATTGAGTTTCTAATCGACACCTTGAAAGTGTTCGATAAAATGTCACAAAGGGGATTCGGGCGTTCTACGATTATTCTTCCTCGTTCGATCGTCAATTTATTCATGGTATGATGTTGGGGTCAGGTTCCTTGCGAAGAACTCGAGTCGGAACCCTTCCGTTCGCCGTTTTCCGATCGGTGGTGTTACCGTCGTTTCCGCCGGAGAGTTGTGAGCATTCAAAGTCTTCCGGTTAAGAGACGTTCGTCAGAGTGTCCAGTATCAACTATTGAGGCAAGTATCTTGCCTATACACTTCATATTTCGTAGTGGTTATAGTCGGTAATTGACTAGGTGTGCAATTGAATTATTTTTAATGAACTTATAAAAGAACCGGTATATTCTCGATAAAGGTCTTCTATAAAATCTACTTATGTGTTTGTGAACGATTGTGTGGTTCTGAGGATATGTACTAGTGGTGTGCTTTGGAATATCTTCTTTACGTTTGGTATCGTTGTGCGTGATTATGTTGATAGTGGACTTAAGGTTATGTCTTTCTGACAAGGAGTGTGTATATATGTGTGGACGTGTGTACTATTGATGAGTTTGTGATGATGTGTGATGTGAGTATGTGTCGGATGTAGTGGCCATTCTTAGCAAGTACCTTGATTTACATTTGAAGTACTTCGGGGGAATATGTTTTTGAATCGTGATTTCGTGAAAGTGGTAATTTCAGAAAATGTGGTTTGTGCCATGTGGTTACTGAGAGTGTGTGAACCGAGTAAAACCAGTGAGGGTCCCCTGGGGTCCGGTAGGCTGCGTATCCCTACGGATCACTCGGTGGGCTATACACCAGGGAGGGCCTGACGAGGTGTCTCTGGGGTGTGTATCTTGCTGAGAGGTACAGGGCAGTATAGCTCGGGAGGTTGTTTTGTGATGATGAATATGGCACGATGTTGTTTTCGATAATTGTGATATGTCCGGAGTATCACATATGCAAATTCCCAAAGTGAGGTACATCATATGTAAGGTCTTGGTACTTGGCTAAAATGGCACCGGTATAAGCGTCGTATATTATTTGTTTCATGGTTGCGATATTTTTGGCATAAGGATACGGGCCCTGTGATTGTTTCCGTACATTGTGGTTTGGTTATGTATCGAGTGTGACCGTTGTGTTATTCACTCGAGTATGGGATATGGATGATTTGGGTCGTGGACCCTGTGTTTGTGACCAGATTGGTATCTTTGAGCAAAAACAATTCTTTGGCCCGTGTCCCTATGTGGTTTGTCGAGTTAAAGATTTATTAGCCCAGAAATGTCTTTCTAAAACTCCCGAGACTTTTTAAATGCTTTTCAAAGAGCCTGCGTGTCTCATTCCAATTTTTCATGGTTTGAACTATTTTATTCAATGAAATATCTCGGGAAATCTTCATTGGGTTGAATTGTGGAATTAATCAAGTTTTTATATTCTTGGAATATGTTGTGTATAGCTCGTATCTGCACTTTATACTTGCACTAGCAAAACAGTGGAGTTTTGCTAACCCCCGAGTATTCGGGGGGTGGATGTCTGTATTGCGTCCAGGTACTTGCAGGTTGCTGGGGAGCGAATCACAGGATCGGTACGAAGGATGATGGAAGACGACGATGCTAATCACATGAAGGCCGTGTTGGGTATTTGGTGAAGTCTTATTGTTTTGTCTTTTTGTTGGGGTATTTTCTAATTTTCGGGAAGTATTAATGTATCCTAACCCCTGCGTGGGTACGAGTTAGAAAAAGGAGTTTTGTATGTTCGATGTAAAAATTTTTGGTAAAAGACCAAATCGGTCTAATGGTTCATTATTTAGCCATATCGGCTTAAAATGTGATGTATTGTTTTCGTATTTAGCCTGGTAGATCCTCATGGAGAGGGTCTGCGGCGCTGTAATATTCCCAAGTGGTTTGGGGGTGTTACAGAATATGGTATCAGAGCTTAGGTTGCGGAAACCTAGGCTATCGGGTCCAGTCGGGTATTGTCGTGTCTTGTTGTGTCAGATTGTGTCTGTCTAAGTCGTGTCGCGACGCGTCGTCTGTGATGTCGGCCGTGATTAGTATCGAGGTGCACCCATCATCTTCGTGCGACCTGTGGATGTAAGTCTCCCTACTATATTGTGCCTTGTGATATACGAGCTTGTATGATTTTGTGTTATGACGTGGAGTTTAAAGGTGATTTGTGATTATGTGGCCTATGTTGTTTGATCCTCGTATGATGCTAGAATGGAAGTGGTGCCAACATATATGTAGTTATACACACATCCTGATATAAGTCGTTTTTACAAGAGTAATAGCCTTGGTGTGGTTACACAAAGAAAGATTCATCAATGTGATATTTTAAAACTTTACATGTTTTTGGGGAGTCACGTATATTTTGTTTTAAAACATCCTCCAAAGGGAGGAAAAAGTTGATTTTTGTATAATGATCTGAGGGCCGAAATTTTTTTAGAATTCAAACTACCGATATTTTATTTTCATCTTGTATTATAAGTTTTCAAAACACGATTTTGAACTCAAGTGAAGTCTAAAAAATGTAGACAAGACGTGACTCTCGTTTTCAATTTATCGGTTTTATGACTGTTAGTCGGCAAATATGTGATGATGTTCTTGTTTTTCGGGCAGTGTTGCCAGTTTTAAATTAAAACTATGATGTGAATGTTGGGTCGTTCGATTTGTGGGCATTGTGATAGCTCTCTTTAATAAGAGGTGAGATTTCGGTTTTTGAATAACAATTGTCTTTTGATGGTTTCTCATGAAGTGTCGAATCAATGGCTTTGGGACTCGAACGTGTTGTTCATTTGTGACTATTGATTTTAGTAATGTCGTATATATGTTCGTAATCACGTACTGAATTTGAGCTGTTAGCGCACGCTAAGTACAAGGATAGCGCGCGCTAATGTGGCATGAGTAGCGCACGCTAATGTTGTTGTAATGCGCGCAAATGCAGCATGAACAGCGCACGCTAAATAATTGTTGTAGTGTGCGTTAATTAGCTGGGACAGAGGATGTGGAACCGCATTTTAGCCGTTAGGTCTAACTTTCTACAGTCAGTCGTCTGTGACTGTATTCTATGTGCGTTGTCTAGTGATGACAACCGTTTTACGTGGACGAGAGTTGTGACCTTTCATTCACGCTAAGTGATAATTGATTTTGTTCGGTGAGTTGATAAATTATGTTTGTTGTGTGTGTGTGTGTTCGAAATGTTTTCCTAAAACTTTCATAAATTTGTGCAAGTTGCGGAAATCAATTTTTGAAACTAATTTGACGTTGCGATTAAGCCGGCGGCTTTGTATGAACTTTGGAAATTGTTTGAAATTTGCGAGCCGGCCTAGGATTCTCAAAATAAAACCTCGACGGTATTGAAAGAGTTGTTTTAAAATACCTTGAACATTTTGTAAAATGTTACCGTCGTTGATTCTTGTGTAGTGTTGGGAGAATTTTCAGAAATGACTTTAACGTACTATTGTATTTTCGAATAATTCGAGTACATGATTTTCAAAAATCTTTAACATCATAAAATAATTTTTTTTTCAAAAAACCAATACGATTTCTTTTTTTTTTTTAAGAATATATAGTGAAAGATGAAAAAAAAAAATCATACTCGATGTAAAGTTCAAACTCGGATTTGAAAATGTTAGAGTATGTAAGAATGGTTTGATGATCTTGCATGGTTAACTTGTTAGTTGTTAACGGTGATGATGATGCGTAGAGGCATGATGATTTTGATAACGCCGGTTTCAAGGAAATATTATTTTGGCAAAGGATTTCCAATGAGACGGTTAGAGTATGTTGATTACAAGTTTTGATGAAATAACCCGAGGTACCAAAAGTACTTTTAAAGTTTATTTTGAATAACATACAAATCCAATGATTTTCAAAAGATTTTCTTTAAAGGGATACCTCGTGGATTTTCTTTCCGAGTTGTTATTGGTTACCTTATGTGATATGTCATGCTAAGTTGGTACTTTAGCATAGTTGTTTTTGCGAAGTGATGCAATCGTATTGAGTGAGAATCCGCTTAGTATGCCGAGGGACAGCGGACGCGACCGTGACCGCGGCATGCTTGGTTATGGAGACTAGATGCGGGACCAAGAGGATATGGCCGGGAAGGTTGATATTCAAACACTTCGTTTTCGTTGTTTAGGTTTCCGGGACGAAACCTCTTTTAAAGGTGATATGATGTAATACCCACATTTTTTTCTCGTTTCCGTTTCGTTCGATCGTATTGAGGCGATTGTGTTCGTTAATGCTTCTGACCTTGTGTTGTTTCTCACATTTGTCATTCGAGCGAGTTCTGATATTGTTCCAAATTGATGTGCATATCGTTGTGATCTTTCCAAGTTCGGATCGATTTCTGGTGAACCGTGTTCGAAACTAACACCTCGTGCTTCCTACAAGTTATTGATGTCTTGATTTGAAGTATGAACTTCAAAGGTTATCGTTGTTGTTCGATCATTACTATTCGTTCGTCGTTGTCCAATCATTATCGTTTGACCTCGAAACCATGATTATTGAACATCTGGGCCATTTTGCGATTTCCATAAGTGTTGGGAAATTGTCTTCGTATTTGATCTTCCAAATCTGTGAGTTATTGGAATTTCATACCTTTCAGTGTTGGAATCGTGATTCGATTTTTGTATTGCTCGGTTTTATCAAACGCAGCGATTCATGCTCGTTGCTTTTCGTAAGAATTCTTGCGTATTGAATCGGATCGTAGTGGCTTTATACTGCTTGAAGTTCTGGTGTGTTGTCGAGAGTCGCTTTGCTTTTGTTTTAAGTTTCGGGACGAAACTTATTTTTAGGGGGGTAGAATGTAATACCCACGATTTCCGTTCCGGTTATTTTAGATTTTTTTTTCGGATATTTCCCGGTTGTCGAGTTCCGGTATTATTTTCTCGACAATTGATTTTGGCGTTTAAGACCGTAGGTGATGATTTTGTTATCCGTTGTTTTCATTTCGGACCAATGATGTTGTCCCCGAGTATTTTGTCGTGTTCGTTCCGTGCGATTTCGGAAAATCGAGTCGTCGAATCATGGTGGTCGGACACTATCCGGACGGTTGGGGACGGTGGCCGGACGGCTGCAGATCGGGCCGGACGAAAGTGCTTGGCCGGCGGTTGCAGCGAGAACCGCGTAAGCGCACGCCACGGCCGGAAAGTAGCGCACGCCACGGCCAGAGGCGCGCACGCTATGGCCGGTTGGCTGCGCGCGCTAGTCGGCCGAGGCGTAAGGCGGCGAAAGGTTCGATCGGGAGATCGGCAGTAGCGCACGCCATCGCCGGACATCGCGCTACGACCGCCGATAAGCGCACGCCACGGGCGGAAAAGGCTGCGCTTACTCGGCCGAGCCAAGAAGTCTCTGGATTGTGGCTGGGCCGACAGTGCACGTGTTCAACGCATGATGGCGGGCCCGGCCGAACATTCTCGACCATGACCGCCCGCTAGCGCACGCTAGCTCTGCAGTCTAGCGCACGCTAGGCTGCACCAGTATAAATATGACCGAGCAGTCCTGTTTGCACTCATTTTTCATTTCCTTCCTTTCGTACGCTACTGAGTCTTGGAGGTGACGAAGGCATGTTGTTATACAACTAATCCACTAAGTTTGGGAGCTTATAACATCGATTAATCACTCATTAACATCCTTCAATCCAGCGAATCAAGGTTAGTTTTTCTAAAATCCTAGTTTTGGGAAAAATTGGGGATTTTGTTGATTTCGTCCGTTTGATTCGTTATAACTTAGAATAGTGAGGGGTTGATGATTATTAAGTTGTTTTATATCGAATCCCTTGTTTTTCCACGGTTGGATTGCCGAGGATTCGTCGTTTTATTGAGTTTCTAATCGACACCTTGAAAGTGTTCGATAAAATGTCACAAAGGGGATTCGGGCGTTCTACGATTATTCTTCCTCGTTCGATCGTCAATTTATTCATGGTATGATGTTGGGGTCAGGTTCCTTGCGAAGAACTCGAGTCGGAACCCTTCCGTTCGCCGTTTTCCGATCGGTGGTGTTACCATCGTTTCCGCGGGAGAGTTGTGAGCATTCAAAGTCTTCCGGTTAAGAGACGTTCGTCAGAGTGTCCAGTATCAACTATTGAGGCAAGTATCTTGCCTATACACTTCATATTTCGTAGTGGTTATAGTCGGTAATTGACTAGGTGTGCAATTGAATTATTTTTAATGAACTTATAAAAGAACCGGTATATTCTCGATAAAGGTCTTCTATAAAATCTACTTATGTGTTTGTGAACGATTGTGTGGTTCTGAGGATATGTACTAGTGGTGTGCTTTGGAATATCTTCTTTACGTTTGGTATCGTTGTGCGTGATTATGTTGATAGTGGACTTAAGGTTATGTCTTTCTGACAAGGAGTGTGTATATATGTGTGGACGTGTGTACTATTGATGAGTTTGTGATGATGTGTGATGTGAGTATGTGTCGGATGTAGTGGCCATTCTTAGCAAGTACCTTGATTTACATTTGAAGTACTTCGGGGGAATATGTTTTTGAATCGTGATTTCGTGAAAGTGGTAATTTCAGAAAATGTGGTTTGTGCCATGTGGTTACTGAGAGTGTGTGAACCGAGTAAAACCAGTGAGGGTCCCCTGGGGTCCGGTAGGCTGCGTATCCCTACGGATCACTCGGTGGGCTATACACCAGGGAGGGCCTGACGAGGTGTCTCTGGGGTGTGTATCTTGCTGAGAGGTACAGGGCCAGTATAGCTCGGGAGGTTGTTTTGTGATGATGAATATGGCACGATGTTGTTTTCGATAATTGTGATATGTCCGGAGTATCACATATGCAAATTCCCAAAGTGAGATACATCATATGTAAGGTCTTGGTACTTGGCTAAAATGGCACCGGTATAAGCGTCGTATATTATTTGTTTCATGGTTGCGATATTTTTGGCATAAGGATACGGGCCCCGTGATTGTTTCCGTACATTGTGGTTTGGTTATGTATCGAGTGTGACCATTGTGTTATTCACTCGAGTATGGGATATGGATGTTTTGGGTCGTGGACCCTGTGTTTGTGACCAGATTGGTATCTTTGAGCAAAAACAATTCTTTGGCCCGTGTCCCTATGTGGTTTGTCGAGTTAAAGATTTATTAGCCCAGAAATGTCTTTCTAAAACTCACGAGACATTTTAAATGCTTTTCAAAGAGCCTGCGTGTCTCATTCCAATTTTTCATGGTTTGAACTATTTTATTCAATGAAATATCTCGGGAAATCTTCATTGGGTTGAATTGTGGAATTAATCAAGTTTTATATTCTTGGAATATGTTGTGTATAGCTCGTATCTGCACTTTATACTTGCACTAGCAAAACAGTGGAGTTTTGCTAACCCCCGAGTATTCGGGGGGTGGATGTCTGTATTGCGTCCAGGTACTTGCAGGTTGCTGGGGAGCGAATCACAGGATCGGTACGAAGGATGATGGAATACGATGATGCTAATCACATGAAGGCCGTGTTGGGTATTTGGTGAAGTCTTATTGTTTTGTCTTTTTGTTGGGATATTTTCTAATTTTCGGGAAGTATTAATGTATCCTAACCCCTGCGTGGGTACGAGTTAGAAAAAGGAGTTTTGTATGTTCGATGTAAAAATTTTTGGTAAAAGACCAAATCGGTCTAATGGTTCATTATTTAGCCATATCGGCTTAAAATGTGATGTATTGTTTTCGTATTTAGCCTGGTAGATCCTCATGGAGAGGGTCTGCGGCGCTGTAATATTCCCAAGTGGTTTGGGGGTGTTACATGCCGCCCCGGGGCCTCTTGCGGAATCAAACCCCGCATGAAATGATAGACAGCTCCTTGAACTCGAAGAGTGTAAATACCTTTATTGGATTGAGCTAGAGTGTGATCATAGGTAATCCCAAGAGAACTAAACGCAGTTGTATTATTGTATGTCCTACAGCGTTTTCGGAAGTGGGCAGCAGCAGGTGAATTCGCAGAGGTATACAAAATCCAGAGCTTTGATGGCATCTGAGGCAAAGCCAACGATACCTGCCCACCGAGACAACAGAAACCTTTCGACTCTCTGAAATAGCGTCCAGCTCCACAGAGCCGACATGCATCAACCGGGGGCAAGTCCTAGGCGTGCGCAGAAATGTTTTCCATTCTTTTGAGGAGATTGGCGCGAGCATAATTTTTTGGCCTAGCCCGTTTTGCTCGAGAGGCACTGCTGTTGTAATTGCCCACAAGGCACGTTGTATTATTCGAGGAAGCTGAAGAAACGAATAACAGTCAATGTTCACTATAAATATCTGACCAGAAAGAAGAGACATTCGGTAAGAAGAAGGAACGAAAACAGACCCTGATGTTTATCAAATGCGCCTCGTCTAGCAAGTAGCAGAGATGCCTTTTTATCCGCATTCATTGATGAATATACATCGCGTCTCCTCATATTTCTGCTTGAAGACCCAGGCACAGCAGCTGCCAGAATAGGAAATCAGGTGACAACAATTTGTAACAACAAATATGGATTACCAACGATAAGAATAAAGGATGGAAACAGACTTACCAGGGTGAGGCATACCAGAGCAGGAAGCGTGAGCAGAAGGAAGAGCTGGACTGTGAAACAGTGAAACCAAAATAATTAAAATTTTGGATCAGTATAGAACGGAAAACTGGAGAAGAAATTTGACAGCATTCCAAAGCATACTTGATATCGTCCGGAGTATGTACTTGGAAAGTTCTCAGCATTGACTGCAAAATACATAAAGATCCGCCGTCAATATTCAGGCAGAAATATTACGGAGGCAAAACAGCGCGGATGGTAGAGAATGACGATTAGGCAAGCAGTAAATGAAATCATTAATAAAGGAGCAGTGCTGAGATCAGATCAGACAACTAATAAGAACCTGAGAAGGAACCGCAATAATGATAGTAGGAGACGAAAATTTCCCACACCAATGATGGTAGCACGCATCTGAGATAATGTAGAGACAAGGAAAATCTTGGTGGCCTCATCTGAACTTTTCCGGAATAGTCAAAATCGAGAGGCAAGCCGTGCGGAGGTCGCCCGAAGTTACTGGATTCTGCTATTTATTTCGGAAGCCAGAATATTCCAAAAAGACAACTGTGCTCCTACTAATGACATCATACGTATGAGGAATCAAGGTCGCAACGAGCGATCGAAGTTCTGACGAACGGCATCAGCAAAAACCAATGGGGTAAATAAAGAGTGAGGGAGGTCAACATATCAAGGCCGTACAATAAGGAACATACCAATTTGGGAGCATAGCGATATTCAATATGCCTGTGTGGTAACTCAGAAGAGATAGAACAACATAGGAATATGCAGATGAGAAATGTAGTAGCACATCACCAAAGAATTTGGGAGAAGATGGAGCTCAGCCAGAGGAATTGTAAATTAACATGTTATAACCACATCCCAAAAAATATAACATAACAGAATAAGCCTAAAACTGAAAAAATAGCGCTAATATGAAAATATACCATGAGAATGAGAACCGTGCAGCAGCTGTCGATGTCAGAGAAGATCGCAAATCTGAGAAAGAAAATAGTAAAAGCTGAGTCTGAGATTGTAACAGCTATTAACTGAAATCTCAAAGATGATACAGGAAAACAAACCAAATCAATTAATACTGTAAGGTTTTAAAAGAGCAGGTGGATCAAAAAGAAAATAGGAAGCCGGTTTATATTAGAGAACATATGTAATAAGCACATGCACCAAAATATCCGGGCCTCAATAAAGAGCGTAGGCAGCAAGCGACACAGCAGACAATAAGAAATTTCAGAAAGGCGACAAGTTAAGTGTATGTAAGATAAACAGAGGATAGAACTAACCGAGGCTATCAAGAACAATCGCACCAGAGCAGCTATCAGACAGACCTGCTAACGTACTGTGGAGGTTGAGCAGGAAACAAATAAAAACCCAAAAGAGAAAAATAAATATTGCACAAATGAGGATACGAAGACAAACATACACCGACAAAGTATAACTGTATAAAGTGCAAGCTCATGGAGAAACGGTGTTACTATATTCTTTACACAACATAACTGAGCATATTCGTTCGAAATCAATAACGCACGAAAAAACGAGAAAGGAAAAACCCATCGCTAGACCACAACAGCGGCAGGGAGCCCAAAAAACAAGCAAGGAAAAAGGCATTGCCAAACGACAACGGTGCCACGGAACCAAGGAAACATGCAATTCTATAGCTAGATAGCCACACTTATTGCACACGCAATTTAGTCACCCTCGTTGGCTCTAAGTTTAGGAAATCCCAATCCAATCTCTCTCCTGAAAATGTAGTCAGTCAAATTGGGAACACAATAAATATCGGCAATTGAATGTTGAAGCTCAAGACGGCGCTGGATTGTATTGTAATCCTCCAACAGGGGCCTGTATGCAGGTGTCTCAACAAGGTACCCACAGGGCTGATCCCATCGATTGCCAGTATAGTACAAGATCTTTCGCGCTCGGACATTCGAATATAATTTGTCACAGAGATGCCTAATCTGTACTCGTGGACTAAAAACCCTAACCCAAAGCTCATCATAGCCCTCAATAGGAGTGTTTGGCGGGCATTGAGAAGGCAGTTCAGACTCGGCATATTTAGTTGATAAAATCAAGGCATCATATTCATCGCGCTTGTGCTGGGTACTTTTCTCAGAACGAAGAATATTTCTCAGTTCCGGAATCTGCAGCCCTATCTCAGTAATAGCCCGCTGTTCCAAATCCTCCATTGAGTCTGGTTGATAATATTTCAAGGCTCTAATACATTCAGCTATATCAGTAGCAGAGCCAACCAAGGTAGGAGAATTTGAAAGTCGATTCATTTCCTCGAGCAGTTTTGCAAGATACAACTCCATCATGATCAGGTTATGGCAGCAGAGAATATATTGTAAAACCTAAAGAACTGGACAGATAGTTAGCGCGGAGGTTCAAATCTAACTGGAATATCATTCATAGTATAATACAAATAAACTCAATGTTATTATTTGTTAGGTAATTGTCACAAACAAGCAGCATAAATTTCCAAGCAAATTGAAATACGTTTTGCAGTGTTTGTGTTTGTGTGTGTTGCAGTTAGACCACCATATATTCATATTGTGTAATACCTGTAACACCCCCAAATCCTATTGGGTTATTACAGTGCCGTGGACCCCACGCCAGGAGATCCACCAGGCGAACATGGCTAAAATACGTTAAATTAAACAACAAGGGAAAATCATAGTCCCTACCATGATATCCAACACAATATTCCGATAGGGAATTTCAACGACAAAAGTGGCCTACATGGCCAAAATGAAATACAACAGCATCCACGAACATCTGTTCGGGTAATACAACACGACAACAATCGACAAGACCGGAGTACACTCCAATCGATCGACCAACAATGAACAACTCGGACTAGTATCGCCGAATGCCTCGCCGCCATCATCATGCCCCGTGTCTCAACTCTCTCCTCGCAAGCACCTAAAACATGAAAACATGTTCCGCCCTACACGGTCACCATCCAGATAATGAATATCAAATACATGTATAACATGATATGCATCCAAAGGCAGAATGAAACGGTACAATGATAATAATAATACGAGATGCTCACAAACCAATATAAGAACCGAGCATTCGTGAAATACTATGCCCACGACATACTATTAATAATTGCTCAACAGGTTAGAACATAAGTGCCCAACGGCGAATCATAATCACAGTACCACAATGAATTACACGACATGAACCAAACCAGCGAATTAATTATGAATAAAAATGCCCGAATGCTCCAATTGAATTACAAAGACAATCACAAAGGCCTTAAAGACACTCAAATTGTCAAATATCACAATCACATGAAGTCGAAACACCAGTCAAGTATTGATTAGGGCCGAAGCCACGGCACGAAGCCGTATCACAATTAGGGCCGAAGCCACGGCATCCTGCCGTATCACAATTAGGGCCGAAGCCACGGCATGAAAGCCGTATCACAATTAGGGCCGAAGCCACGGCATGAAAGCCGTATCACAATTAGGGCCGAAGCCACGGCATGAAAGCCGTATCACAATTAGGGCCGAAGCCACGGCATCCAGCCGTATCGCAATTAATGATAGTGTGCTGCCTTGAGTCGGCCAACACGATGATAGTAACACACGGATAGACACCGTCCTTGACAGTCCCAAATTAACACCTCGATTGCCTTAAAACGGCCAACCGACAACAATGATGCAGCGGATGATTCAATACCTCGATTGCCTAAAACGGTCAATCGACAACAATGATACCATAAATGATTGAACACTTCGATTTGCCTGAGAACGGCCAATCGATAACAATGACACGATCAATGAGTGAATACCTCGATTGCCTTAGAAAGGTCAATCGATAACAATGATGCAGTGAATGATTGAACATTTCGATTTGCCTGAGAATGGCCAATCGATAACAATGATACGATGAATGAGTGAATACCTAGATTGCCTTAGAAAGGTCAATCGATAACAATGATTTAGTGAATGATTGAACATTTCGATTTGCCTGAGAACGGCAATTCGATAACAATGATATGAAGGATGCCTCGGCACCTTTAATCGATTCTGCAAACGGCGAAGGCGAGAGATGAATAAGCCAATGCCGTTAATCGGCTGCTGATTTTAATGACAATCCAAACAGAATAACAATGATCTCAACGATGTCTTTAATTGACATCTATATTAACAACAATCGATACATCGATACGCGAACCGGCTATCGACAATGACATTAATAATGAGTATCACAATGCCTTGAATCGGCCGTTAACGAACAACAATAAACATTTGGCAAAATTGTCGAAAGGTATCGTATTGAACGATCTCTTGATATCAATGAATTCATGAAGAGACTAAGTCTCGGAATGATACAACACATTCATACACATACATGATAACATTAATCTCATTGACTAGTACAAGTATAAAACTTGCCTCAACCGAAGGCGGTGAAATCCCTCCACGAACAACGAACGGCGTCCTCCGGTAAACACAAGTACTGAACCACCTTGAATGAAATACAATTCATTCAATAACACAATATCAATCGAAATCAACATAACGACCGAAAGAAACTCTTTGAGGCATTTAATCGAACACTAAATGTTCAAAGTTCCTCAAGACCCTAAAAATCATCAATCGGGTTGAACGAATCGAAAATATGGATATACAATCCATAGAACATGATTAATAATGTTTACTAACATCAACCGATTCATCAAAATCGGATTAGAAACGAAATCAAGAACAATTCTCCAAAAAGTCAACTTGAAAGAAAATCAAGAAATATACCTTGATTCGAAATACTCGGATTAGATGATGATATAATCAACAAGGATCTTCCAAAATGCCTTGGAAATGATTAGAATCGGCCAAGAACTCGATTTCCCGAGCCTCCGTCGCGACGCCGAAAAGGAAGAAAAACTCGTGGAAAATGAAATCGCCGAGCCAGCTATATATAGCCGGCAGGTTACTGGCCAGAATCGGCAGCCTTACGGCCGTAACTCGGACACCTTACGGCCGTACTCGCAGCCTTACGGCCGTAGCATTCGTCAAAAATCGCCAAAGACCAAATGGACACTTACGGCCGTAACTCGCACACCTTACGGCCGTAACCGGCCTTCGTCAAAATCCGCCCAGCGCTCGTACGGCCGTACCCGATCACGCTTACGGCCGTAACTCGGGCACCTTACGGCCGTAACCGGCACCTTACGGCCGTAACTCGGCCAGGCCAGGCCCTGCTCCGGCCGTGACTCGGCCGTGGCCACTCCGACGGCCCGGACGACTCCGAAACCCGAACCTGAGTAAAAATCAAAGATACGGTTACGAAGTACTTGCAAAGACGAATCCAAGCACTAAGAGAACACACGATTCCGACCATCCGAAGTGTCGGAATTCGACAACCGAAATAATTACCCCAAACTTTGGGAAATTACAAAAATGGCCCAAAACGTCCGAAAATCACGATACGTGATCGAAACACCGAACCAAAGCTCGCAACATGAATAATAACATTAAATGAACTTACGAGAAACTCTAAACTACAGTTTCGGACGAGATTCGCAAGAATCGAACTCAAGTGCGGGAAAGCCGCTTAAGAACACGGATCTCAACAACACGATACCGAAACAAACTCGGATGACAAAAAGTGTAGAATTAATCATTCTCAGAATGACGATACGGTCATGAGCGAGTCGTCAAAACAGACTTCCGCCAAAAAAAATAAAATTACCGAAAAATCAAAATTACGGGTATTACATACTACCCCCCTTAAAAGAAGTTTCGTCCCGAAACTTAAAACAAGTAGGGAGAAGCAATATCCCGCCAGGAAAAATCGACGAGATACACACGAACAAGAATGATCACAATGAATGATAATGAATCGAAATCCAACAAGGATCAAGAATGACTCACCGTTGTGAAATGATAACGTAACGAGTGACAGCTCAAATGAAATGATTGGAACCATAGTTCCCCGTGAATTGAATGATTAGTTTGATAATTATAAATCTCAACGTGTTTAATATATGATGAGTGAATTATATGAATGAATGAACGACGATGAAATGAATGATTATCCTCTTACCGAGCAAGAATTAACTTGCTCAAAACCGGTGATGATCACAGTTAAAGCAAAAAACAGTCGAACTCATCGTCTAAGATGAAGATGCTCTCCCAGCACGAAGACGACTAGAAAACAATCTCTTGGACGTCGGAGTCCGATGTCCTTCTAACAGCTCTTTCCATACCAAGGCAGGAAAGTCACGTGATAATTACAGATCTCGTATGAAGATCGCATTATGATTATGAGACGGAATGATAAGAATGAGCATACACGCTCCAACACAATGAATACATTAATAATGCAATGAAATGATCGTCGACATGACGCCGGAATATGATAAGATCGCATGAAAGATCAAGTGAGGTAACATGATTATCTGATGAAATTCCTGAAATGATTACCTTGAACAAGTTAACAAGGTTGAAAATTCGATCCACAAGATCAACTATTGAACCGTGAGATGGACTGGATGATTAATGAACTAACTGAACAATTAGATAGACTGAGTGATGAATGAATTAACTGAGCAATGAGATTGACTGAGTGACGAATGAATTAACTGAACAATGAGATTGACTGAGTGATGAATGAATTAACTGAATAACGAAATTGACTGAGTGATGAATGAATTATCTAAGTGATGAATGAATTAACTGAGTAATGATATTGACTGAGTGATGAATGAATTAACTGAGCAGTGAGATTGACTGAGTAATGAATGAATTGACGGAACAATGAGATTGACTGAGTGATTAATGAATTAATATGAACAATGAGATTGACTAAGTGATGAAGGAATTAACTGAGTGATGAACGAATTAACTGAGTGATGAATGATATTATCTGAGTAATGATAGTGACTGAGTGATGAACGAATTAATCGAGTGATGAATGATATTATCTAAGTAATGATAGTGATCGAGTGATGAACGAATTAATCGAGTGATGAATGATATCGATCGAGTGATGAATGAATTAATCGAGTGATGAATGATATTAATCGAGTGATGAATGAATTAATCGAGTGATGTATGATATTAACTGAGTGATGAATGAATTAACTGAGTGATGAATGATATTAACTGAGTGATGAATGAATTAACTGAGTGATGAATGATATTAACTGAGTGATGAATGAATTAACTTGATCGACAAGATCAAAATGATGATTGAGGATTATTAACTGGTGAAAGAGTTGATCCTTAGCACTTATACAGGTCACACGTGCTCCAAAACAATTAGTCATGAATCAATCATAACAATAATATCACATATATGTTTCCACAAAGCATGAATAATTAATAACATGATGAATGTATGAACATAAAGAGAATCGAGTCCTTACACAGGTCATACGAAGCTTCGAGGTCTCGCGATACTAGTCTTCACTGACGACGACTCGATGAATGAATGACTCGTGCAGTCGCACTAATATTACGACTCACAAAACTCCGATCGACTAGATTGTCATAACCTCGACAATCCCACTACTACCGCGCGTCGGTAGGACCACATAACTCACATCTCGGGGTATTTCACAACCCAACTCTCGATACCATCTTCTCGTAACACCCCAAATCCTATCAAGTTATTACATGCCGTGGACCCCACGCCAGAGATCCACCAAAGTAACATGACTAAAATACGTTAAATTAAACAACAAGGGATTATCATAGTCCCTAGCATTATATCCAACACAATATTCCGATAGGGAATTTCAACGACAAAAGTGGCCTACATGGCCAAAATGAAATACAACAAAGATCCACGAACATCCTGCTCGTAATACAACACGACAACAATCGACAAGACCGAGTACACTCCAACCGATCGACCAACAATGAACAACTCGGACTAGTATCGCTCGAATGCCTCGCCGCCATCATCATGCCCCGTGTCTCAACTCTCTCCTCGCAAGCACCTAAAACATGAAAACATGTTCCGCCCACGGGTCGATCATCCAGATAATGAATATCAAATACATGTATAACATGATATGCATCCAAAGGCGTAATGAAACGGTACAATGATAATAATAATACGAGATGCTCACAAACCAATATAAGAACCGAGCATTCGTGGAAATACTATGCCCACGGCATACTATTAATAATTGCTCAACAGTTAGAACATAAGTGCCCAACGGCGAATCATAATCACAGTACCACAATGAATTACACGACATGAACCAAACCAGAATCGAATTAATTATGAATCACAATGCCCGAAGGCTCCAATGAAATTACCAAGACAATCACAAAGGCCTTAAAGACACTCAAATAAGTCACAAATATCACAATCACATGAAGTCGAAACAAGTCAAGTGTTATTGATTAGGGCCGAAGCCACGGTACGAAACCGTATCACAATTAGGGCCGAAGCCACGGCATCCTGCCGTATCACAATTAGGGCCGAAGCCACGGCATGAAAGCCGTATCACAATTAGGGCCGAAGCCACGGCATGAAAGCCGTATCACAATTAGGGCCGAAGCCACGGCATCCAGCCGTATCGCAATTAATGATAGTGTGCTGCCTTGAGTCGGCCAACACGATGATAGTAACACACGGATAGACACCGTCCTTGACAGTCCCAAATTAACACCTCGATTGCCTTAAAACGGCCAACCGACAACAATGATGCAGCGGATGATTCAATACCTCGATTGCCTAAAACGGTCAATCGACAACAATGATACCATAAATGATTGAACACTTCGATTTGCCTGAGAACGGCCAATCGATAACAATGACACGATGAATGAGTGAATACCTCGATTGCCTTAGAAAGGTCAATCGATAACAATGATGCAGTGAATGATTGAACATTTCGATTTGCCTGAGAATGGCCAATCGATAACAATGATACGATGAATGAGTGAATACCTAGATTGCCTTAAAAAGGTCAATCGATAACAATGATTTAGTGAATGATTGAACATTTCGATTTGCCTGAGAACGGCAATTCGATAACAATGATATGAAGGATGCCTCGGCACCTTTAATCGGTTACCGACGACGAAGGCGAGAGATGAATAAGCCAATGCCGTTAATCGGCCTGTACAGTTTTAATGACAATCCAAACAGGAATAACAATGATCTCAATGATGTCTTTAATTGACATCTATATTAACAACAATCGATACATCGATACCGCGAACCGGCTATCGACAATGACATTAATAATGAGTATCACAATGCCTTGAATCGGCCGTTAACGAACAACAATAAACATTTGGCAAAATTGTCGAAAGGTATCGTATTGAACGATCTCTTGATATCAATGAATTCATGAAGAGACTAAGTCTCGGAATGATACAACACATTCATACACATACATGATAACATTAATCTCATTGACTAGTACAAGTATAAAACTTGCCTCAACCGAAGGCGGTGAAATCCCTCCACGAACAACGAACGGCGTCCTCCGGTAAACACAAGTACTGAACCACCTTGAATGAAATACAATTCATTCAATAACACAATATCAATCGAAATCAACATAACGACCGAAAGAAACTCTTTGAGGCATTTAATCGAACACTAAATGTTCAAAGTTCCTCAAGACCCTAAAAATCATCAATCGGGTTGAACGAATCGAAAATATGGATATACAATCCATAGAACATGATTAATAATGTTTACTAACATCAACCGATTCATCAAAATCGGATTAGAAACGAAATCAAGAACAATTCTCCAAAAAGTCAACTTGAAAGAAAATCAAGAAATATACCTTGATTCGACGAAATACTCGGATTAGATGATGATATAATCAACAAGGATCTTCCAAAATGCCTTGGAAATGATTAGAATCGCCAAGAACTCGATTTCCCGAGCCTCCGTCGCGACGCCGAAAAAAGAAGAAAACTCGTGGAAAATGAAATCGCCGAGCCAGGCTATATATAGCCGGCAGGTTACGGCCAGAACCGGCAGCCTTACGGCCGTAACTCGGACACCTTACGGCCGTACTCGGCAGCCTTACGCCGTAATCGCATTCGTCAAAAATCACCCGGACCTGTGACACTTACGGCGTAACTCGCACACCTTACAGTGAATCGCCTTCGTCAAAATCCGCCCCGGCCAGACGGCCGTACCCGATCACGCTTACGGCCGTAACTCGGGCACCTTACGGCCGTAACGGCCGTAACTCGGCCAGGCCAGGCCCTGCTCCGGCCGTGACTCGGCCGTGGCCACTCCGACGGCCCGGACGACTCCGAAACCCGAACCTGAGTAAAAATCGAAGATACGGTTACAAAGTACTTGCAAAGACGAATCCAAGCACTAAGAGAACACACGATTCCGACCATCCGAAGTGTCGGAATTCGACAACCGAAATAATTACCCCAAACTTTGGGAAATTACAAAATGGCCCAAAACGTCCGAAAATCACGATACGTGATCGAAACACCGAACCAAAGCTCGCAACATGAATAATAACATTAAATGAACTTACGAGAAACTCGAAACGACAGTTTCGGACGAGATTCGCAAGAATCGAACTCAAGTGCGGGAAAGCCGCTTAAGAACACGGATCTCAACAACACGATACCGAAACGAACTCGGATGACAAAAAGTGTAGAATTAATCATTCTCAGAATGACGATACGGTCATGAGCGAGTCGTCAAAACAGACTTCCGCCAAAAAAAATAAAATTACCGAAAAATCGAAATTACGGGTATTACAATACCCGGTTGTAATTCAGTAATTATCATTCAGTATTTATCATTCAGTAATTGATACTCAGTAATTCTCACTCAATATTGATCATTTGTCACTCATATTCAATCATGGTATTCATCATTCAGAGTAATTGTATCGTGTATCATACGACATTCATCACTAATCTGATTGGAGTTTCGTGCCGTGTTTATTATCATTGTCATTTCCGTTGCGAGCTGTGCGTGAGGAGTAGCGCACGCTACGTATTCCTTTAGCGTACGCTAATTGGGTATAGGTAGCGCACGCTACCACTCAGCTTTAGCGCACGCTAAGGTTACTGGCCGCGATCCGTAAGGCACCGACCGCAGTGAGTTATAGGCAGCGCACGCCACGAATGGTAAGTAGCGCGCTAGTGGGTTGTAGTAGCGCACGCTAATATGTGGTGTAGCGCGCTAAGGACAGATATCGATTGAGTCCAGTGGCTACCGGATCGCACCGATTAATTCATAGCGCACGCTATGCGTGATATTTAGCGACGCAATCGATGTTATAGCGCACGCTAAACAATGGTCGAGCGCACGCTATCGAGGTCGACGTAGAACAGCGCTTCGACTCGATCGGGCATCAAATTATTCGTTAGCGCACGCTAACTATGAGCAATTGCGCACGCTAGTAGTATGGTCGTAGCGCACGCTACAAAGGTACGTAGCGCGCTACCGTGTTCGGACAAAGGTACCGGAATACCCAAATTTCCGTTAGCGCACGCTACGCATTGTGGCTAGCGACGCTAACCTCGGATCGACTATAAATTGGACAGCTTTAGTCGAGTTCGTCATTTATCATTCTAATCTCTTTCTCTCGCTTCGGTTCTTGGTGATTTGGGCGATTTTGAGAGTATCCTTTAAGGTGTAATCATCAATCATCATCTTCAAGTCTTTGAGTTGGATTAATCATCACTTCATCATCTCCAATCCATCGAATCAAAGGTATTAATTTCTTGGATCTAGAATTTAGGATTTTAGGGTTTTCCTTCCGATTTCTTCGTAAGCTCGATTATCATTGGAATATGTTAGATATGAATTATCTACCTTGGATAAATATATTCCTATGGATTTAATGGTTATTTTTTCGGAATTATTACAAGAACCCTTGGGGTTGACTTCGGTTAATTGGGGATTTTCCGATTGAGGTTGTTGTAATCATGATTTATGGATTCCTATTGGATTATTGATATCATTGAAGTGTTTTGTTAGTTCGAAATACTCATTTTAGTGTTGGTTTTACATATTCGGATCGATATTTTCAAGTCGTGGTAGGTTACGTATTCGTTAGAATGCCCCAATGAGTTCGATTATCGTTGTTTCGACCTTTGGGTTAGTCGTGTTTTGTTGTTTGATGCGTGTATTGAACGGTTGTTGGTAATTATTGTTATTCAAGGTTGTTCGAGCGACCGGTATTTCACTTAGGACGTTGTTCGTGGACGGACATTCTTCATCGGTATTGAGTAAGTTGATTCTTACTCGGTTAAAAGGATATTCATTCCTTTTGTTGTTGATCATTCATAATCATAACTCATTCATCATTGTATTAATCATTTTGAGACTTGTAATTGTCGGATAATCATTTCATTAGCGAGGAACGGCGGTTCCAATCATTTCATTGAAAACTATCAATCACTTCATTATCACTTTCGTATCGGTGAGTCATTCTTGACTTTGTCGGATTATTATTATTCATTGATATTCATTATGGTCATTCTTGTTCATATGACCTTCTGGGTTCATATTGCGTGGCTGCAAAGTGATGTGTGGAATTTTTAGTCGGCACGTGATGGCCATGTATCGGGAGTGATACATCGGGTGTGCACACGGTAACGATTACCTCCGTGAGACTAATTAGGTACAAGGACGGGTGTGTCCGGTCATCCGTCTTGTACACTTGCACAGAACACTACGGGCGTACTATGATGCTCCTCTTCAGCGTAATTCATAACTAAGGATATTTCATAACTTCAGTTAGATCATGTTTGTGTATTTTCAACCCTTGAGGATTATTGTTCTGTGTAACTGACCCCGTTGGGGGATTTTGTTTTCAGGTCACGGCAAGGCAAGGGCACGGGAAGAGCATGTTGACGGCGACGAGTCCCAGTGATACTAGTAGGGGGCCCCAGTCATTCCGTTTATTTCAGTCATTTCAGTCATTTCCGTCATTTGTATTTTCCGCTGCAAATTCCGTTTGAGATGCTTATTTGTTCAGGGTGGTGTATTTTATCTCCATATAAAATATACTAGTATTCTGTTTTGTCCTGGTGTAATGTACTTAAACTCCTCATCGGAGTACTTGGTAATATAATGTGGTTCGGTACTACAATTATATTATTTAATTCATCATTTTCATTTGCTGGTGGGTCCCAATGGGGATTCACCAGACCGTAATATCCGCCTAGTTTGGGGTGTTACGAGTTGGTATCGAGCGTGGTTTTGAATACTACCCTCCAAGTCATGTCTCATTTGAAATCATCGTCATCGGACTAGTATCATTGACTTTCGCGTCACGTGTGACTGTGCAAATGCCGAGTCAATCGGACCAAGAATCGTAAGATTTCTAATGCCATGGTATAATTTCTCGCAATAGTCATTCATTCATAATTCATCGCTTAACAATCCTCAATCATCATTGTCATTTTGACCAGACGTCGAGTTAACTCATTAATCACCAATTCACTTCATTGTTCATTGTTGATCGTGAAGATCGAATCATTAATCTTGTTAACTCATTCAAGATAATCATTTCAATAATTTCATCGATAATCATGTCACCTCGCTTAATCATTCATGTAATCACCGTGTTAGAGCGCGTATGCTCATTTTCATCATCTCATGTCATAATCATAACGTATATTTCATGCGGTGAATATAATCATCATGTGACTTTCCTACTTCAAGATGGAGAGGGCAAGAAGAGGACGTGGAGGACGAGGCCGTGGAGCGGGCCGAATCCCGAGAGCTCATGTGAATACACGTGCAAACGCGAGGAATAATGCTAATTCATCGAGCAATGACGCCGCCACTCATTCACCTCGACGCGATCATTCACTATCTGGGGAGTCGACTCAGGACACGGCTCGCCGAGGGTGTCCGGGTTGACCCACTCGCTTTTATGCAGGGCATGATGGCCCAAATGACCCAGATGGCTCAGTTGATGGAGACAATGCATAACTCCGTCAATCAAAATCAGCAGGCTCCTCCGCCGCCACCTCAGAGGCAAGAGAGGAATGTGAGTAATATCATCGGCGATATCTCCCGCCAGAGGCCACCTACTTTTGAGGGCTCGTCTGAGCCGGCAGATATCATTCATTGGCTCGAGCATTTCGAGAAGTTGTTTGCTATGGTAGAGTGTACCGAAGGACACAAAGTTTCTGTTGCGGCTTACTACCTGGGTAAGAGCGCACATTCTTGGTGGTTATCGTTGAAGCCCACCGAAGGATCTTGTACTTAGGATCAGTTCAAGACTCTCATGATGGAGAGGTATTATCCGGCCCCACTCAGAGAGGCCAAGCTGTCGGAATTGCTCACCCCCGACCCTCGCCAGACGAGGATGTTCTCGCCATTGCCGAGAAATTTCAGAACTTCTTCCTTTCGCCTCATCCATCATTCATTCGGAGGCGGATAAGATCAAGTATTTCACAAGAGGTGAAACCCCGTATGAGACTTCGCCATTTAATCATAATTGCACCACGTTGGCGAATTCATTGAAAAAGCTCTCACCTACGAGCTTATCGCTAAGGAAATTGCTAAGCAAAGAACCTTCGTCTGCTAGCAAGAAATCGAAGAATCGTAATCGATCCAAGGCGGTCGACAACCTTCAAGAAACCCCGTGCGGGCTCGCTTTCGAGCGACCTCAAAGGTCGCCTAAACCCACGGAATCTCGGCCACGAGCGCCGCCCGCCATCACCTATTACAACCGTGGGGATCTTGGTCATGTCGGCACTAAGTGTCCGAGACGATCTGTCACGTGTCATAATGTGGAATTGTGGGACATAAGGCCCGTTTTTGCCGTAGGGACTCCAAACCTACTCGACGTCATCTCGTGCACCTAAGCAACACCGCTCGTAATCAAAGGCCACTCAATCGGCTGCTTAAAACGACGGGAGCGACTAAAGGTGGAGCTTTTAGCCATCAGACGGGAGCGTCCGGTGCCGGGACTAGCAAGCCCCGGATTTATGAGATGAAGAAGACCGATGATCCCGAGGCCCGAATCATCTCAGGTACACTCGATAGTATATCTCAACCTGTGTGTACCCTTTTTGATACTGGTGCATCGCATTCATTCATTTCCGAGTCATGTTTGAGTAGACTACGTCTGGGTAGTGCTACTAGTTGTGAGCCTTATGTCATTGGCCTACCTTATGGTAGACGAATTATCGGCAATCGTGAGATTCGTAATTGTCCGATCTGGCCATGGTCGTGTATGGCCAGAGGACATAATCGTGGTAGAATTTACGAGAGACGACGTCATCTTGGGTATTGATTGGATGGATCGTCATGATGCCATCATTAGTGTCCGTAAGCGTATGGTCACTATCATTTCGCATTTATGGGGTTGAATGTGTGTTTCAGGAGGTAATCCTGGCTGTTGGTAAGGTCATTAATTTGATGAAAGCAGTAAGATTACTCAATCAGGGATGTGTCGGTTATTGGTGCTATATGGCCAAAACCGAGAAGTCATCAGTAATGTTGACGGATATTCCGGTGGTGAGGGAATATGCCGATGTTTTTCCAGACGAGTTACCTGGTTTTCCTCCACAGAGGGATGTGGAATTCACGATTGAGTTTGAGCCTGGTACGTCCCCGATATCGAAGGCACCGTACCGGATGGCCCCGACCGAAATGCAGGAGTTAAAGAACCAACTTGAGGAGTTGTTCGAGAAAGGTTACATCCGACCGAAAAGCGTCCCGTGGGGAGCACCGTATTGTTTGTCAAGAAGAAGGATGGTTCATTTCGCTTATGCATTGATTATCGGAGTTGAACAGGTGACAATCAAGAATAAGTATCCCTTACCCCGTATTGATGATCTCTTAGATCAACCGCAGGAGCTTCAAGATTTTCCAAGATCGACTTAAGGTCCTGGATATCATCGATTGCGGATCCGAGAGTCGGACATCGCGAGGACAGCGTTTCAACACGCTATGGTCATTATGAGTTTGTGGTTATGCCGTTCGGATTGACTAATGCACTGCGGTATTCATGGAGTTAATGAATCGGGTTTTCATCGACTTTTGATCGGTTTGTTGTTGTCTTCATCGATGACATTTTGATTTATTCTCGTGACCGGGAGGAACACGAGTCTCACCTTCATCGAGTGCTCGACGTGTTGAGACGAGAACAACTTTATGGGAAGTTCTCCAAATGTGAGTTCGGATGTCCGAAGTGACGCTTTCTGACACGTAATTTCATCGACGGAGTTCGTGTCGATCCTCAAGACGGAGGCTATTCGAGATTGGCTACCTCCAAAGCGTTAAGGAAATCCGAAGTTTCCTCGGATTAGCGGGTTATTATCGGCGATTTGTGGAAGGATTTTCTAAAATCGCTCAACCCTTGACGAACTTATTGCGGAAGGATAAGAAATACACGTGGTCCGACGCGTGTCAGCGGAGTTTTGAGGAACTCAAGAGCCGGTTAATGTCAGCACCTGTACTTTCCTTGCCGCAGGGAACGGAAGGATTTGTGGTTTATAGTGATGCGTCCGGACAGGGTCTCGGATGTGTACTCATGCAGAACGGGAAAGTTATTGCCTATGCTTCACGGCAATTGAGACCTTACGAGGTTAATTATCCGACCCACGACCTGGAGCTAGCAGCCGTGGTGTTCGCTTTGAAGATTTGGCGTCATTACCTTTATGGCGTCACCTGTCAGATATTCACCGATCATAAGAGTTTAAAGTATATATTTACTCAGAAGGAGTTAAATATGCGTCAGAGACGGTGGTTGGAATTAATCAAAGATTATGATATCGAGATCCTCTATCACCCGGGCAAGGCGAACGTCGTCGCCGACGCCTTGAGTCGTAAGTCCATTCAGGAGCAGATGCTTACCCGTTTAACAGTTCAGAAGGAGCTTCAGCAGGAATTCCTTACACCCGAGATCGAGGTCTGGCTTCAGCTAGTTCAGGGGCAGCTTTGTATGTTAGAGATTTCATCGTCACTAGAGGAGACGATTCGAGAGAATCAGGGTTCGGACCCATCATTGTTACGCATCCGTGAGGATGTGGCTCAGGGGAAAGCCCCTGGATTTGTGGTCCACGAGGATGGACTTTTGAGGTTTAAGAATCGGTTGTGTGTACCGGCGAATGACGAGTTGAAAAACTCGATTTTGAATGAAGCTCATGCTACCCCTTATTCTGTGCATCCGGGGTCTAGCAAGATGTACAAGGACTTGAAACAAAATTACTGGTGGAGTAATATGAAGCGAGAAGTCGCAGAATTTGTTTCGAGATGCTTAACCTGTCAACAAGTTAAGATTGAACATCGCCGATCAAGGGTATGTCAAAACCTCTTCCTATTCCCGAATGGAAGTGGGAAGACATTTCTATGGATTTCATCACGAGTTTGCCGACGAGTCGTCGTGGCATGAATACGATCTGGGTGATCGTGGACCGCTTAACTAAATCAGCTCATTTCCCTGAGATTAAGGATACGTGGGGTCCCGAGAGACTTGCCCAACTTTTCATCAAAGAGATAGTGAGACTGCACGGTACTCCTAAGAGTATCGTTTCCGATCGTGACGACGGTTTGTGTCGCATTTTGGAAATCAGTTCATCGTGCTATGGGAACCCGGCTTAATCTCGCACTGCTTTTCATCCTCACCGAGCGGACAATCGAGAGGACCATTCGGACATTAGAGGACATGTTGAGGGCATGCGTCCTCGATTGGAAAGACGATCAAGCCCCAACTACCTTTGATCGAGTTCACGTATAATAATAGCCGGCATGCTTCGATCAAGATGGCACCTTACGAGGCCTTGTATGGTCGCCGTTGTCGATCTCCGTTGTGTTGGGACGACTTATCGAATCAATCGGCACCGAGCCCGATATGCTTATAGCCGCCCGTGAGAAGGTAACTTTGATCAGAATCATTTGTTGACCGCCGAGTCGGCGTAAATCATATGCGTATAACCGCCGACCATTAGAGTTCGAGACAGGTGACCACGTGTTGGTCAAGGTATCCCTGAGTCGTGGTATCTTCCGTTTCGGGAAGAGGGGGAAGTTGAGTCCGAGATTCATTGGACCGTTTGAGATTTTGGATCGAGTGGGCGAGTTAGCTTATCGTTTGGCTTTACCTCCGGCGTTGAGCCGAATTCATAATGTGTTTCATGTCTCTCAGTTGCGGAAGTATGTTGCCGACCCGAGTCACATACTTCAGTTCGATGAGATCGAGATCGCCGACGATCATTCATATGAGGAGCGTCCTGTTCGAGTTTTAGAGCGGCGAATCAAACAGTTGAGGAATAAGACGATTCCTTTGGTTAAAATTCAGTGGTCTAGACACGGAGTCGAAGAGGCTACTTGGGAAACCGAGGATAGTATGTGGGAGAGTTATCCCGAGTTGTTTGACCCTTACTTTCGGGGACGAAACTCTTTTAAGGGGGGGTGTATGTAATACCCGGTTGTAATTCAGTAATTATCATTCAGTATTTATCATTCAGTAATTGATACTCAGTAATTCTCACTCAATATTGATCATTTGTCACTCATATTCAATCATGGTATTCATCATTCAGAGTAATTGTATCGTGTATCATACGACATTCATCACTAATCTGATTGGAGTTTCGTGCCGTGTTTATTATCATTGTCATTTCGCCAGTCGTAATGCGTGAGGAGTAGCGCACGCTACGTATTCCTTTAGCGTACGCTAATTGGGTATAGGTAGCGCACGCTACCACTCGCCTTTAGCGCACGCTAAGGTTACCTGGCCGCATCCGTAAGGCACCGGACCGCAGTGATGAGCAGGCAGCGCACGCCACGAATGGTAAGTAGCGCGCGCTAGTGGTTGTAGTATCGCACGCTAATATGTGGTGTAGCGCTAAGGACAGATCGATTGAGTCCGGGCTACCGGATCGCACCGATTAATTCATAGCGCACGCTATGCGTGATATTTAGCGTACGCAATCGATGTTATAGCGCACGCTAAACAATGGTCGTAGCGCACGCTATCGAGGTCAGATCAGAGAACAGGCAGTTTCTGGACTCCAGTACTGGGCATCAAATTATTCGTTAGCGCACGCTAACTATGAGCAATTGCGTACGCTAGTAGTATGGTCGTAGCGCACGCTACAAAAGGTATGTAGCGCGCGCTACCGTGTTCGGACAGTGGGTACTGGAATACCCAAATTTCCCGTTAGCGCACGCTACGCATTAGGGCTAGCGCACGCTAACCTGGACTGACTATAAATTGGACAGTTTAGTCAGAGTTCGTCATTTATCATTCTAATCTCTTTCTCTCGTCGGTTCTTGGTGATTTGGGCGATTTTGAGAGTATCCTTTAAGGTGTAATCATCAATCATCATCTTCAAGTATTTGAGTTGGATTAATCATCACTTCATCATCTCCAATCCATCGAATCAAAGGTATTAATTTCTTGGATCTAGAATTTCGGATTTTTGGGTTTTCCTTCCGATTTCTTCGTGTAAGCTTGGATTATCATTGGAATATGTTAGATATGAATTATCTACCTTGGATAAATATATTCCTACGGATTTAATGGTTATTTTTTCGGAATTATTACAAGAACCCTTGGGGTTGACTTCGGTTAATTGGGGATTTTCCGATTGAGGTTGTTGTAATCATGATTTATGGATTCCTATTGGATTATTGATATCATTGAAGTGTTTTGTTAGTTCGAAATACTCATTTTAGTGTTGGTTTCGACATATTCGGGATTGGATATTTTCGAAGTCGTGTGGTTGGTTACGTATTCGTTAGAATGCCCCAATGAGTTCGATTATCGTTGTTTCGACCTTTGGGTTAGTCGTGTTTTGTTGTTTGATGCGTGTATTGAACGGTTGTTGGTAATTATTGTTATTCAAGGTTGTTCGAGCGACCGGTATTTCACTTAGGACGTTGTTTGTGGACGGACATTCTTCATCGGTATTGAGTAAGTTGATTCTTACTCGGTTAAAAGGATATTCATTCCTTTTGTTGTTGATCATTCATAATCATAACTCATTCATCATTGTATTAATCATTTTGAGACTTGTAATTGTCAGATAATCATTTCATTAGCGAGGAACGGCGGTTCCAATCATTTCATTGAAAACTATCAATCACTTCATTATCACTTTCGTATCGGTGAGTCATTCTTGACTTTGTCGGATTATTATTATTCATTGATATTCATTATGGTCATTCTTGTTCATATGACCTTCTCGGGTTCATATTGCGTGGCGGGTGCGGATGTGTGGAATTTTTAGTCGGGCACGTGATGGCCATGTATCGGGAGTGATACATTGGGTATGCACACAGTAACGATTACCTCCGTGAGACTAATTAGGTACAAGGACGGGTGTGTCCGGTCATCCGTCTTGTACACTTGCACGTAACACTACGGGCGTACTATGATGCTCCTCTTGGCGTAATTCATAACTAAGGATATTTCATAACTTCGCTAGATCATGTTTGTGTATTTTCAACCCTTGAGGATTGTTGTTCATGTAATCGACCCCCGTTGGGGGATTTTGTTTTCAGGTCACGGCAAGGCAAGGGCACGGGAAGAGCATGTTGACGGCGACGAGTCCCAGTGATACTAGTAGGGGGCCCCAGTCATTCCGTTTATTTCAGTCATTTCAGTCATTTCCGTCATTTGTATTTCCCGCTGCAAATTCCGTTTGAGATGCTTATTTGTTCAGGGTGGTGTATTTTATCTCCATATAAAATATACTAGTATTCTGTTTTGTCCTGGTGTAATGTACTTAAACTCCTCATCGGAGTACTTGGTAATATAATGTGGTTCGGTACTACAATTATATTATTTAATTCATCATTTTCATTTACCTGGTGGGTCCCAGTCGGGGATTCACGGCACTGTAATATCCGCCTAGTTTGGGGTGTTACATATTGGAGCTGCACCACTCAAATCATATGTAAATAGACATCAGCATATATTCATATTGGAGTTATACCACGCAAAGAGTGCTGAACAGGAGCTACAACCTAATATTCACTTATATCATAAACTCTATGAGATTTTTTTAAAATATAATAGACCAATTTACACAGGCAATAAAAAATATCCTCATTTGTAAATTTAATGAAAACAATATTTACAAAAATATATGAACGAACCAACAAATCAGACCACAAAAAATAACAACTGAACCCGGAGATGAAATCCTAAAACAGGGAAGTGTAGACAAATGAAACTCACCAACCAGAGCTGCTTAAATAAGAACCTAAACCTGATAAAAAAACACACAAAGCACTATCAGCAGGCAAAAAGAGGAAAAATCTGAGAAACAAAATCAATTATAGGCAGCATACATATAATCAGTATAAACAGGAGAAAGCCCAAAAAAAAATTAAAGAAAATGACGGAAACCCCACCTCAGGTCGCGGAAAGAGGGAAACCAAAAGTGAATACCTAGAGCACATAGTTTAACACGCGAAAAAATATATACAGATAAACCCACCAAACAAACCAGAAGATGTAACCGGCAAAAATATAATAACGACCGCAACTGAGCATGCACCTGATAATCAGAGCACGAGAAGAACAGAAATCTGAAGAAGAAAACCAGCAATAGTTAGTATAGACATCAGCAAAAATATGATACAAATCCATTAGTAGTTTGTAAAAATGCTAGCAATACCAAAATCCCAACCTGGTGGAACCAGCACATTATATGCACCACAACACACATACAGACCATAAACATTCAGCAGATGACACCACATACAAAACAAACACGCACATACACACACATATACATAGCATGAACATATATAACAGAACATAAGAAATGCAGAAAACCAAGGAACACATATCGATCGAAGCAGCAGCAGCCGAAGATGATCGCTGGGAAGGGGGGAAAAATTCAAGAAGAAGCGAAAAAGGAAAGAAATAGGAGGGCGACCCAAAAAATGCAGGCCCTTGTCAGAAAGAATGTCATAAGGAAGAGACAGACCGCGCAACAATAGCCAAATCACAGTACATACACAAGCATATGCAGAAACCCAGAGAAGGGTGAAAACAGCAAAGAAGCAGCATGATATATATCGAAAAATAATGCGGAGCCTGCATATAGTCTCAATAGAACCGCTATTTTAACACCATCACACACAAACCACCAACGTTTGCAAAAGCTGTTGGAAATCTGATTTTATTTCTACACAACACAAACAAACCCAAACATAAATATGCTCCAAAAATTAACTCCAGGTGAATAAGTTCATCAATTTGGACCATCTTCTTTGTGAAAAGGAGCAGGTAAATTTACTGAAAGAAACTAAAATATATTTGGAAATAAGAAAAAACGCGTAAACAGTACCTATACAGATCCCAACAAGAAAAGTAAATTCAGCAAGCAAATCCCCACAAATAAATTTGGAGGAAGCAAGCAAAGAAATAGGACTCAGATACCTCAATCTGGAGCTGGCAGGAATTGAAGAAAGATATCAACAACCAGCGAGAGATCGATCGAAAACTGAACACGGCCGAACCCAAACCCTAGTTTGAAAGCCGAGGGATGATGGAAAGCGAGATAAGAGAAACCCTAGTTTGAAAGGCGGAGTAGGAAGAGAAGTGAGACAAGAAGTAACATCAAACAAGGAATAACGAACGAAAAGGATAAGATATCACCCGAGCGGCCAGAGCAGAGAGCTCGGTGGAAGAAGGGGAAGAAGCAGAAAACGCGAAGTAGGTGAAAGAGGCAGGAGGAGGCCGACGGACATACACTCTTATTACTATTGGTAAATATATATATTAATTTGTTCCAACTCTTTCCTGGATTTTGCATTCTGGATGTTTATTTTTAGTTTTTATGATTTTTAATTCTAGTTTTTAACGGTTCTTTAGGTTTTAGAGTTTATTTTTTATATTTCTTAGGGTTTATTTAATATTTTCAGTGATTTAGAATTTATTTTTTAATGTTCTCAATATTTTAGGCAGCATTTTTAGTTTTTTAGAACTCAATTTTGCATGATACAACATGCACACTAATGCATGATACAACAATACAATGTTAACTATATGGTGTACGATTATACCACATCAAGAAAATATGGTCATAATTGTAGTAATTTTACTGCAATTTTAATCATGCATCTAGATTCATGATGGATCATGGACTGATATAGCGCAGCGTAATAAGATCGAGATGACACCTTCTATCAAGGCGTCGATTCAAAGAATACCACAAAGATAGGCATAGGAAAAAACACTAGATTTGTTTTCGATCCTCCATCCTGACCATAATGGGCTTAATTAATAAAACTCATAAATAAACTCATAAATATATAAATAAATAAATAAATAATTAGTCTGGGTCGAATTTATTCAAGGATGCCAATGCAGCTTCATCTCCATCATTCTTACCCTCGTCAAAATGATTCGCCCTCGAACCGGAATTAGCTTCATCTCTAGAGGAATGATCATTGGTGAAGGGAACTAAGTCTTTAACATTGAAGACATCGGACGTGACTCGGCAAACGCCACCTATAGGCATTTAGATTGATCTTTGCAAATAATCTCAAGAGAATCGATCTTGTAGGACTTTAATTTATTGTACTCATTAGCGGGAAAGCGATCTTTTGTCAGAATAGCCCAAACGAAATCTCCTACCTCAAATTGAATATCCTACGACGTGCATCGACATCACGCTTATACTTCACCCGTCGAAGCTTCCAAATCCAGCTGATTCGTTGTGTGAAGTTGCTGAATTTCCTGGATGACGTCAGCAGCTTTACGGTCGTCCACTGTTGCCGATCAGCAAATCAACCGGGCGAGGGGAATACAATCGTAAATGATTTGGAACAGGCAAAATACAGTACTCCTATTTAAAGCAATATTATGAGCGAACTTGACATTGTGCGACTTACTATCCCATTTCTTCAAATTATTTTCCAGTACACAACGCAAAAAAATTTCTAATGGCCGATTAACAACCTACGCCTGTATATCATTTGAGGATGATATGCACTGCCCAAAATCGAGTGTAGTGTTGGCCATACACCACAAAGTACACCAAAAGTGACCCAAGAATCAAGAATCATAATCCGACACAGTAGATAACGACAAGCCATGCAAACGAAAACCTCCCAAAAAATAATTTTGCCACGTGAACGGCATCCACTATTTTCTTAGAAAGAATAAAATACACCATTTTAGAGGATCGATCTACAACCACATAAATTGCCTCGTTTTATTCACGGCAAACCCAAGATAAAATCCATACTCACGGCGGTCGACAGCTGAGATGGAATCGACAGTGGTCGATAAAGGCTTGTATCAGATGCTGTCCCTTTGCCATTTGGTAAACCTAGCACCGGCTCACATAATGTTTAACATCATTACATGCGGACTGCCACAAATAGCAGCGAAGGAGTAGTTTAGACTATCGGTCGCGGCTTACATGGCCAATAACGGGAAATGTGCTCGAGCCGCAAGCTGCAAGTGGGGATACAAAGATGCACATCTTGAATAAAAAAACCCATCAATCATTGATAAGTACAAGCCATCATCAGTATATAACTCCCGAAACTTATCAAACCCAACCATCTCAACACGCATATATGTCAAAAGGCAGTTTTTTCGACTAAGGACATATGCCACTTTATTCAAGGCGCCTGAGTGATGATGAATAACATAAATAAACTGTTGGAGAAAGGATGACCACTTAGCATGTTGAGCGGATTATGAATCTTGGTTGGAAAGGTGCTTGAGGGCCCATGATCCGTGTAAAGAACGACCTCATGGTGGAATAAATAGTGACGACAATGTCGAATAGCCCGTGCCACCGCGTATAACTCACTATTGTATGTACTTTACCTTGACCATGCTCCAATTAACTTCTCACCGAAGTACGCCAGGGGACGACCCCTTGGCTCAAAACTCCACCAATACCAAGTTTTGATGCATCACAATGCAATTGAAAAGGAAGAGTAAAACCTGGTAACACTAAAAGAGGCGTTAATTTTTCTTTAGTAAGCTTGAATGCCACGTCTGCCTTGATGTCCCATGTAAAACACTATCCATGCGTGGAACCCGTGATGGTTGCCATCATCGTCTGAAATGCAGAATTCATCACCGATAAAGCGATGCCAAGCCATGAAAACTACGTGCGGCCGTGAGAGATGTAGGGGTTGGCCAATCACAAACAGAAGCCAATTTTTGTTCATTAACATTAGTACCCGAGGCCTAGATCTTATATCCCAAGAAGATAGCTGACTCGATGGAGAAAGCACATTTAGACGCGCCTGCATATAACTCTTGCAATTGTAAGATCAAAAGAACTGATCGCAAGTGATGCACATGTTCTTGTTCCGATTTGTTGTACATGAGAATGTCATCAAAGTAAACCACTATGCAAGATAAAATAAGAGGACGTAGAGCATGATTCAAAGAATCCCTCGTGCATTTTTTTTTAACATCTTATTCCATTCATCTCTTGGTTGAGTATGAATTTGATGGTAACCACTCTTGAGATCTAGTTTACTAAAAATTATCGCTCCAGTTAACTGATCCAAAAGGTCATTCAACCGAGGATTCAAAAATCAATAATGAATAGTAATTTTATTAATAGCTCGACTATACACACACATGCACCATTCACCCATTTTCTCCGGTATGAGAAGTGAGAGTACGTCATACAAGACTTAGACTCTCTCTAACATGGCCTTTGGGCAAAAGATCTTCCACTTACTTATGCATCTCATCGTGATCGGACGGACTCATTCAGTAATGCAGATGGTTACACAGGTGCACCAGGGATGATATCAATTTGTTGTTGAATGTAACGTAAAGGAGGCAGACAGGGTGGCAGTTTCGATATAAAAACACACGAATCATGCGCGAGGAGTAACAAAGTAAAATGAGTATATTCCATTTCTTGCAAAATTCAGTGTGATTTAAAAACAATACCATATTATCCTGAGAAAATGAAGATGTCGTAGATAGTTTTGTAGGTACGGTTGGAAGCACCGTGGTATGCGTACCCAAAAAAAATGAAGTTGTAAGTATTATGGCGGTCGTCAGGCAATGCTTTGCGATCAAATTGCTATGGTCATCCCAACAACAAGTGGAATGCGTCCATGGGGACGATATCGCACCATACTGGTTCACAATACTTATCACCAATGAAAAAAATTAAGTAACACACGATGATCTATGAGGACACGATTACCTTTCTGGATCCACAACAAACTGTATGGCTTCAGATGCATTTCCGACTTAAGAGCCACTTTTCCACGGCATCTGATGCCACCACATTTTCACATGCCTCGGAGTTGACCATTAATTTGCGAACCTCACCCTTAATGGTACAATATAGATTTTGAACAAGGAGTTATATTGATTATTCGGTTTCATGAGATAAGGAATGAGACAGGCTCATCGACTGACCAAGATAGGTCTAGTATCGTTAACGAGGAACTCCCCATGAGTGTGTTGCATGATGTCGTCAAAAATGGGCTGCCCAAAAATTGTATCTTCGACTTCTGTTGATTCACCATGAATAGTCCTCGTGTACCTGCAAGCTTTGGACAATTCGACATTCAGTGTCCAGGCTCGCCACATGAAAACCACTGCCCGATACGTGGAGTTGTAGGATTAGTATCCGAACCTGTTGCCGAATGGAATTGAGAACCCGATGGTGGTGGACGACCTGGGGCATTTCGTTGGTCAGAAAGGGGAGGGGTTGTTGTGGCACGAATTATAGGTGGAGAAAATTATTCTGGTATCGGTTAAATTGTCGTTCCAGCATGAGGGCGAGATGATGAGCTTGAGAGATGGAAAGCGGATTAAACTGATTCATGACATCCTGAAAAAGCGGAGCAAACCTCCAATATAACGAGAGACCAGGGTAGCAGATCCGGTGAGATCAATATGGGCGACCAATTAGTAAAATTCTTCGGTATATGCATAGACCGTTGGAGATCGTTGTTTGAGGTTTTGGAAATTTTGAAATAGTGTGCTAGTATAATTATATGGGAGAAAATCCCCCACATATGCTTTTGGAATTTATCCCACGATGTAATTTTCGTTATCCCTTGGCGAGAGCGATGTGACCTCGTTTGTTGCCACCAATTGACGGCACGACCGCGTTGTGGGGAAAAAATACCGACTAACGTCACGTCACAACGAATAAAGCGGAACCTCGTTTGACAAATTCTCACTCTTCAATCGTAACTTTGTGGTTACCGACGAGTAGAGCATCAATTACAACTCGATAAAATAATACAAATGATATTCGAAAGCAATAAACAACGAGACACAATTTTAGCGTGGAAAATCTCTCAAGACGGCAGTAAAACCACGGACCGCTCGCTTAAAATCCACTATCACCAATACACACAAATACACAATCGTCCCTAATACAAACTAGGGGTATACACCAATCGTCAAATACTTGGTAATAAATGTTCTTCAAGTATTTGGATCAATAACAACAACAAGATCGATAAAGAAAACAACCGTAAATGGCTTACACAAATACCCGTACTTCCGGACTCAAAAACTCGATCTACACCGGTGAAAATATTTGCCCAATAGCTACCAAGCTCTTGTCAAAAGATCACGACGATTCAACCGATAAATCTCCGGGAAAATGAAAAATTGTATTTCTCTCTCTTGTTTCGCTCTCTATATCTCTCTCTCTTGTTCTTGAAGTGTGTAGGATGAATTATGAAAGTCCCGATCCAAAACAGCATAAAAAGGTGCCAATTTGCAGGTTTTGACCCGTGTGCCGCAAGACATGCGCAAAAATGCGCCTGTGGCTCAGCGAGGCGCGGCCTGGCACGGGCAGGGGCCGCGCCTGATCAGCCGGCCAGCGAAATGAAGGGCCGCGGCAGGATGTGCCGCGGCCCATGGTGATCGGCAGACTCGCATGTCTCGGCAGAGGGTGCTCGCAGGGCCGACAGGCGTGCTCGCAGGGGCCGCGGCCCGGCCAGGGCCGCGCCCGCAGTCTGATGTCGGACGGTCTCAAGGAAATTCGGCCGTGGCCCGGCTTGCAGCCGCGCCCTGGCAGTTGCAAAATGAGAAAGAACATCTTTTCGAGCGAAGTGCCACGGACCGAGGGTTTGTCAGAGTGGCCCGAGTCCTGGCCGACTCGAAAAAGCCTATATTTCGAAATTACTCCTACAAATCTCCCCTTCCTAATATAGGAAGAGTTCGCCATCCCGGCGATCGAGCAACACACTTTCACCTTATCTCTACTTAACGTTTTCGTTAACATATCGGAACCATTATCATCGGTATGAACTTTATCAAGTTTAAACAAACCATCCTCCAAAGCATCTCGGATCCAATGATACCTCACATCGATATGCTTCGTTCTCTTGTGAAAAGTCGCATTCTTAGCCAAATGAATCGCACTTTGACTATCACAAAGAACTACGTAACGTCGTTGTCGGAAGCCTAGCTATCGTAAAAACATTTTCAACCATAAGAGCTCTTTGCTCGCTTCCACTGCCGCAATATACTCGGCCTCCGTTGTAGACAAGGCAACGCACTTTTGCAATCTTGATTGCCATGACACGGCTCCCCTGCAAACGTCATCAAATAACTGGAAGTGGATTTTCGGTTATCTTCATTACCGGCCATATCCGAATCGGAATATCCAACAAGCATTGCTTTCCCGTTTCCAAACGTAATCCCCAATTTGGAAGTACCCCGTAAATATCTAAATATCCATTTTACGGCTTCCCAATGCTTTTTACCCGGATTGGATAGAAACCGGCTCACCACTCCCACGACATGAGCAATGTCGGGCGTAGTACATACCATAGCGTACATCAAACTCCCGACCGCCGAGGCATAAGGAATTTTATCCATATCCTCAATCTCCTCCTTCGTCTTAGGACAATCTTGGCTCGTCAATTTAAAATTGTTAGTAAGAGGCGAACTAACAACTTTAGCTTTGTCCATGTTGAAACGTTTAAGCACCTTCTCGATATATTGCTCTTGCGACATGTGCAATTTCCGGGCTGCTCTATCCCGAGTAATTCTTATCCCAAGAATTTGTTTAGCCGCCCCCAAGTCCTTCATGGCAAAGGACTTACTCAATCCTTTCTTCAAGTCGGCAATCCTCTCGGCATTCTTGCCAACGATCAACATGTCGTCCACATAGAGCAATAAGATGATAAAGTCATCATCTCCGAATTTCTTGAAAAATACGCAATGGTCGAGTGTCGTCTTCCGGTAGCCTTGCTCCCCCATAACCGACTCAAACTTCTTGTACCATTGCCTTGGTGCTTGTTTCAACCCGTATAAACTCTTTCGAAGTTTACACACATAATCCTCTTTTCCTTCGACCTCAAATCCTTCCGGTTGCTTCATATAAATTTCTTTGTCAAGGTCTCCGTGAAGAAAAGCCGTCTTGACATCCATTTGCTCGACCTCAAGATCGAGGCTAGCCGCAATACCAAGGACCAATCGAATCGATTCTATCTTCACAACCGGAGAAAAAATCTCGTCAAAATCAATGCCCTTCTTTTGACTAAATCCTTTAACCACGAGTCTAGCTTTGTATCGGGGCAACGAGGTATGTTCCTCCGACTTCACCCGATACACCCATTTGTTTCTCAAAGCCCTCTTTCCTTTTGGCAACTTCACCAACTCGTAAGTGTTATTCTCATGCAAGGAACTCATCTCGTCTTGCATGGCATCCATCCATTCCTTCTTCTTTTCATCCTCCATGGCCTCCGAAAAATATTCGGGTTCTCCCTCATCGGTGAGTAAGACATACTCATCGGCCGAATAACGGGTGGAGGGATGACGGTCCCTCGTCGACCGCCTATGTGGAACAAAAGATGGCATGTTCGTCATGGGTAGCTCGGGATGAGCTCCATCGGTGTCATCTTGTCTCAACTCATCTTTGTCACCGGCATCTTGTTGTTCATCATTTTGGACGTCATATCCAACGGGTGTCTCAACATTTTGTGGAGGAACAGGGTCCAAATCAATAAGATCATAGTCGTGTTGCGGAGCCGACTCTCCATTCTCAACATCTTTCATTGTTTGATCTTCTACAAAAACAACGTCTCTCGACCGAACAAGCCTCTTTGTCACCGGGTCATATAATCTATACCCGAACTCATCAAGCCCGTAGCCAATAAAAATATACGGCTTCGTCTTGGAATCAAGCTTTGATCTCTCATCATTCGGAATGTGAACAAAAGCTTTACATCCGAAGACCCTCAAGTGGCGGTACGAGATCTCTTTACCGCTCCACACCTTATCCGGCACATCAAACTCCAAAGGGACACACGGCGTCAAATTAATAACATGAACCGCCGTGTTCAAAGCTTCTCCCCAAAACGACTTTGGCAATCCGGCATGTGAGAGCAAACAACGAGCTCTCTTGACCAAAGTCCGGTTCATTCTCTCCGCCAAACCATTGAGTTGCGGAGTCTTCGGGGGCGTCTTTTGATGTCGGATCCCTTGCTCTCGGCAATATTCATCAAAGGGTCGGGTGTACTCTCCACCATTGTCCGTCCGGATACACTTTAGCTTCTTCCCGGTCTCTCTTTCTACCGAGACATGAAATTGTTTGAAAGTGTCTAACACTTGATCTTTGGTCTTCAAGGTGTAAGCCCACACCTTCCTAGAGTGATCGTCGATGAATGTGACAAAATATCGGCAAACACCGAGCGTCCTCATCTTCATAGGACCACAAACATCGGAATGAACAAGATCAAGAACATTTTCCTTCCTTGAAGGAGTATGACTCTTAAAAGTAACTCTCCTTTGCTTCCCGGCTAGACAATGAGAGCATCTTTTAAGGTGTACCTTATGAACCCCGGACAACACCTCTTTCTTCGACAATAGCGTCATTCCTTTTTCACTCATATGACCAAGCCTCTTATGCCATAGCTCGGCCATGTCATTATTGTCGATTGTGTTCACAAAATTAGTCGTGACCTTCGGAAGTGTCACGTATAATTTTCCTTCCTTTTGTCCTCTCCCGACAATCAAGGAACCTTTCGTGAGTTTCCACAACCCCTTGCCAAAACCGCTATGGTAACCGTCATCATCGAGTAAACCAACGGACATAACATTAAGCCTCATGTCCGTAACATGTTTTACATTCCGTAAAACAAGTTCCATTCCCGTGTCGAATCTCAAATGCACATCTCCCACTCCAAGAATCTTGGATAACCCATCGTTACCCATCTTGACTATACCAATGTCGCCCGGAGTGTAAGAGGAATAAAAATCTCTACGTGATGTAACATGACACGTAGCACCACTATCGACCACCCAACTCGAATCATCTCTAGCAAGGTTGACCATATCATAATCACAACAAACAAAGAATTCTTCGGTAGTAGTATTAACTTCGGCTTTATCATTACTACCGCTTTCCTTCTTTTGTGAATTTTCTCGGCCTTGGCGATTCTCCTTCTTCAATTGTCGGCAAAATTTCTTAATATGCCCTTTCTTACCACAATGGTAACATTCGATGTTGGCATACTTCCCTCGAGAGCTACTCCTTTGTGGCCCTCTATTACTCGGACTTCTACTTTGACCTCTCTCCCGTCTTTCGGTAACTAGAACATCCGACTGTGACGAAGATCCTTGTGCTTTTCTTCGGAACTCCTCATTCAACATGTTCCCTTTGGCTAATTCCATCGAAATGACACCATCGGGGGCGGAGTTAGACAACGACGTTCTAAACGTCTCCCAAAAATCCGGCAATGTGCCTAACAACCACAAAGCTTGCACTTCCTCTTCGAATTTAATTCCCATTCCGGCAAGTTGATTAATTATGCCTTGGAATGTATTCAAATGATCCGATAGAGGAGTCCCATCTCGAAACTTCAAATTCATCATTTGTTTAATGAGGAATAACTTATTATTCCCCGTCTTCCGAGCATACAATTGCTCGAGCTTGTACCATAACTCTCGAGCATCCTTCTCTCCACTAATATGGTTCGAAACGTTGTCATCCACCCATTGTCGAATACATCCGCAAACTTGGCGATGCAAAATAGTCCACTCCGCGTCGGACTTTCCTTCCGGTTTATCTTTGCTAAAAACCGGCATATAATAATCCTTCACGTATAGAAGGTCTTCCATCTTCCCCTTCCATACGTGGTAGTTTGAACCGTTCAAGTTAACCATTCTACTCGTGTTGGCTTCCATCTTACGATTGAGATACTAAACACCACGAAACAACAAATCTTGTGGCTCCGATACCACTTTGTTGGGAAAAAATACCGACTAACGTCACGTCACAACGAATACAGCGGAACCTCGTTTGACAAATTCCCACTCTTCAATCGTAACTTTGTGGTTACCGATGAGTAGAGGACCAATTACAACTCGATAAAATAATACAAATGATATTCGAAAGCAATAAACAACGAGACACAATTTTAGCGTGGAAAACCCCTCAAGACGAGAGTAAAAACCACGGGACCGAAGCCGCTTAAAATCCACTATCACCAATACACACAAATACACAATCGTCCCTAATACAAACTAGGGGTATACACCAATCGTCAAATACTTGGTAATAAATGTTCTTCAAGTATTTGGAATCAATAACAACAACAAGATCGATAAAGAAAACAATCGTAAATGGCTTACACAAAGAGCTAACGAAATACCCGTACTTCCGGACTAAAAAACTTGATCTACACTGGTGAAAAGATTTGCCCAATAGCTACCAAGCTCTTGTCAAAAGATTACGACGATCCGACCGATAAATCTCTGGGAAAATGAAAAATTGTATTTCTCTCTCTTGTTTCTCTCTCTATATCTCTCTCTCTTGTTCCTGAAGTGTGTAGTATGAATTATGAAAGTCCCGATCCAAAACAGCATAAAAAGGTGCCAATTTGCAGGTTTTGACCCGTGTGCCGCGGCCCGGGCCAAGTGTGCCGCGGCACACTGCGCAAAAATGTGCCCAGGGCTCGGCAGGGGGCCGCGGCCCGGCCGGCAGGGGCCGCGGCCCAGAGTACAGTCGGCCAGGCGAAAATGAAGGGGCCGCGGCTCGGCAGGGATGTGCCGCGGCCCATGGTGATCGGCAGATCTCAGCAGGATGGTGCTCGACAAGGGCCGGCAGGGCGTGCTGGCAGGGCCGCGCCCGGCCAGTGGGCCGCGCCCAGTACTGATGTCGGCCGATTCGAAGGAAATTCCGGGGCCGCGCCCGGCCGTGTGCCGCGGCCCGACAGTGCAAAATGAGAAAGAACATCTTTTCGAGCGAAGTGCCACGGACCGGAGGGTTTGTACCGTGGCCCGGAGTCCGGTCGACTCCGAAAAAGCCTATATTTTGGAAATTACTCCTACATGTGTAGCCGAGTAGCAACTAGGGCAATGCGCCATTCTAGCGGAACCTTCTTAAACTATAAAAATTCTTCAATGGAAAGTATGCAAACGATGAACTCCTCTTGTTCAACTACTCCTATAAACTCCGACAAATCCAGCTTGAAATTGGATCTTCACTCGCGAGAGTCGTCGTAACGATGGTCGCTGCGACCAGCGAGCGCCTGAAAGGATTTCCAATGGTGGCTTCTTAATCGGATGAATATTCGGACACATGAAATGTGCTCTAGTTTCCACACTGCATGCGTGGTTGATCGGGATGGGTGGTGGTGCGGTCATCGGCGATGTTTGCTTGTGCCGTAAGCAACTGAGCAACTACAGCAAGTTATTGTGCTACATCGTTCATCCGCTGCGTGAGCCAGCATCGCGGTTAACATTATGGGTTAGATCCGTTGAATAATTTTGAAAACGATTACTTGAAAATAAAAACCAAACCAAACCAAACCAAACATACCCAGTATATCCCGCTCAGAGCAGGGTCTGGGGAGGGTAAGATGTACGCAGACCATGCCCCTATTTTTTACGGTAGGGAGACTGTTTCCGTGAAGACCCCCAGCTTAGTGCACAACAAAGTATTGAGTGATATATACAAAGAAGCATAAGATGCGAGAAAGCTCAAAACCATACCTGAGCCCATGGCTTAATTCACATGAGATTTACCTAAGTGGACTTTGGCAACTGCACTCTCGATGCACGCTGCTCCAACAAAAGAGAGGTAGACTCAGCGCACAGCTCCCTGTCAAAAATATACCACACGCAAAAGGCAACACGATAAAATATACAATAAAAGTAAAAAGAAAAATGCAATGCTCTAGGTCAGAGTTAACCGAGACAACCCAACCCTGAGGCTCTCAACTACAACACCATTCCCTACATAAGAATCCACAACTCTGATCTGGCGCCTCCAAGCGCACCTATCAACAGTCATGGTCTCGGAAAGGTTAACGGCCTTCAAATCTAATCTCAGCTGCTCCTCCCACGTCCTCCTCGGTCTGCCTCTCCTCCTCTCCCCGACAACCAATAAACTCTCGACCCTCCTCACCGGAGCAGATGCCTGCCTCCTGCGGACGTGGCCAAACCATCTCAATCTCCCTTCCCTAACTTTCGCTGAAATGGGCGCCACTTCTAGCGCGTTCCTGAAAACCCTGTTCGAGATTCTATCCAACATTGTGAGACCACACGACCAACATAAATATGTAGTATGTATATATCTATTTGATATATATATATAGTATGTAAGTCCTGCAAAAATCGGTTAGCAATAAAAACAAAATTCCCATTCATGTAAACGAACAAAAGGGTCGATGTTGAGTCCAGAGTATCTGTCTCTTTAAAGCAAATTCGCCCTCACCACGGTGTATGACGTCTGTCTCCCTGGATAAAACAACAGCTCGATGCAGTAAATCGATGATGCGCTGCACCCTCAATGAACTAGAACAAAATCTGTCTACTATCACCGACCGAAGAAGAAAAAAAATGAAGAAGACAAATATCTGACTGTAAGGCTTTGGAAAAATCGCACGTATTGAGTGTGTAAAAACAAGACCCTCAAGCCGGGTATTTATAGGTGAAGGCTGGAGGAGGTTGTGTGCTGGAGGAACTCTATACCGACCAATATTGGTATCTGGAGGAACTCTAAACCGATCAGGATTGGTATCTCAATACTTATCCAGATATGTTTAATTCGATTTTATCCGGATCCGAAAATTCGGAATTTATTAATTGATAACTTCGAGACGCCGAGACATTTCGCCCAAATTGCCCTTCGACCGACCCGACCCGAACCGATCCTAGCCGAGCCGAGCCGGCCGGCCGGACGGACGACGGCGGCGGCGGCGCGCGTGTGTGTGTGCGCGCGCGAGGGGCGCCTAGTCACACATCCATACATGTCTCACTTTTTGAACATGCCTTTGTCCACATCTCCTTATATACTCACAATTTCTTCCTTCTTTTTCCAATGTGGGATAGCATCCCAAACCCATTTCTAAAGAGTTCACTTTGGAACATTATATCTCATTCATACCTCAATCATTTTGAGTGTTCTTACATGTTTTGGAAATCTTGTACGGAGTACTATGTATTCCAACTAAGTCCCGACTTTAACTCGTAGTCGAGCCCACTCAAAATTTCCTCTCAAGTGGGATGCTCAAAACAGCCCATTTTCCTTCATTTTTCCAACATTTCCAACAATCCCCCACATGAATGAGATTGATGGTCCAGCAGCACACGTCAGACACAGAGTTGACTTGGTGATAGTTACTATGGTTAGGCATTGCATAGGATAGGTAGAGTATGCTCCTTGAACCTTCCCTCAAAAAGATATATTCTCCTTACTGGCTAGACAGTGTGACTAGATGTCTTTGAACTGTCCGACCGCTTGTGTAAGTGATCGTATATCCTTCACAAGTGCCTTTCCTGATTTGTTCTGTTCTCATTATTGTGCCCATTTTGGCCGTAGGCACCGTCCTGGTTCTGCGAGAGTTTCTAAAGAATTGTGCCTTTGCAATTCTCCTTTTAAGCGGCCCCTCTTCTCTCTAACATAGGTGATTCTCTTTAAGTGTTTTGAGTAAACCCGTATTTTACTCCACCCGACTATACGTTGTCGGATTAAGAATCATTAAAAGCATAAGCTTAACCTCTCCCTACGAGTATCACTGTTTTCATCCAAGGAATGGTCGGTTCGGGGTAACCCCCACAATGATCGTGCCCAGTTTTATGGATTGGTTGTCCCATTGAACCTAGATCTTGGGATCTCCAGTCATCTTAGGTTGGGTATCCTCCATAAAACCATTAGCTCAAGGCAATAGACCTATTCCTCTTGATGATTTATCAACAAGGTCTCTTGATAACCATTTGGTTAGCGGATCCGCAATGTTATCCTTTGATGACACATAATCAATAGTGATAACTCCTGTTGATATCAATTGTCTAATGGTATTATGTTTCATCCTTATGTGACGCGACTTACCATTGTACATTACGCTTTGTGCCCTGCCAATCGCAGATTGACTATCGCAATGAATACATATTGCGGTCACAGGCTTTGCCCATCTTGGAATATCTTCTAGAAAATGGTGTAGCCATTCTCCCTCTTCTACACATTTATCTAAGGCTATAAACCCGGATTCCATCATTGACCGATATATAAGTGTCTATTTTGAAGATTGTAACACCCCCGATATATTCAGCAATATTACAGCGCCGTAAATCCTTTACATAAGAATTTACAAGGCTGGATAAATGAAAAGACAATAACAGATACTAAATCATGAAATCACTGAAATAAAATACGACAGTTCTGGTTCAATACCGAGAATACAAATATCCAAATGAAGAATATTAATACATCACTGAAATCCAAACATCACAAATTACGACGTACTCGAGTACTTATTAAAAGTAACCAACAATATACAATAAACCCGGCCGGAACATCCCTATGCACCCTCGTCGTCATGCAGCTCCAGTGGTTGTTTCCCCGCTCTCCTGGATCCTGAACATAAACAAATGTTCACCCCCGAAGGGGTTAGCACAACGATGCCAGTACAAGTACAATAATCATACAATAGTGATGTAATCAACAATCATCATAACAAGTTTCTCCAACGAGAAATAACAACAACACTTATCACATCATAACAGTCTCAACATACTGATGGTATTCCAACGATCCAGTGCACACAGCTATAGATTCCCATGATGATCCCGTCGGACCAACGCATGGTGGAACTACCTGTCCAATGATCCAGCGCACACAGCTATAGATTCCCATGATGATCCCGTCGGACCAACGCATGGTGGACATTTAATCACAACACATGTACATAATACAGTCACAATATTACTGACATAATATAAACAATTCTAATTAAAGTACTTGCCTCGGTTCGATGACAATAATAAAGCTTCCACGAATATCAAAACACCCGAAGGTCGTCCCCTTCGATCAATCATGTTGCTAAGCTCGAACCTTAACAAAAGAAATAATATAGAATTTATCTCACGTCGTACGAACATCTAACAATCCAAATTACTGTCGGAATTTCATAAATCGTAACCTGCCTGAACTGCTTAACGTACGTTACGTATTCTGTGTAGCGTATGTTAATCCTACTCGTTAGCGCACGTAAACAACAAAGTCTAGCGTATGCTATATAAGTATCGGCAGTCCCTCTCTGATCAGCCGACTGACTCCTCTGATGATTTTAACGTACGTTACGTACCAAACATTGCGTACGTTAACTAAGCCCGATAGAGTACGTTAATCTACATAGCTTAGCGTACGCTAAGCGTGCATGGCAGTTTCAGTTCTGGGCAGATGACTGTTCTAACGGTGATGAAACTTACGAACTCCTCAGTGATTTACATACGTTACTCGTCTACATATCATAAACTTATGAATAATCTTACGGATTCGATCATATTTGAATTCAAGGAAATGAATATCATCACAACTCTTATATTCAATCTCGATTATCATTCTCATTTGAAGTTCGGTGATCTCAGGTTGATGCACTAGATTCCATTACCATTATCACATTCAGACTTCATCTTAAAGATGAACTAACAATCCCAATGAAAAGATACAACCTAAGATGATTATTTCTTAAGTCCTTATAACAAAAGTGATATCAACTCCAAGTTTACGATCAATATGGCAACGTTAATCATAAGGACAATCAATCTCAGAATATTCCTCTCATCATTTGACGTACTAGGATTCCAACTATGATGTTTTCAACGACGATATCATAAGCATAATCATTCCGACTTCTAAACATGATGTTTGTTTGAATAATTCATCAATGGAACTCAATATCTTGGTAGCATGATCATCTTATTCTCAAGAACACGAATCTAAGGCTGGATAGAATTAACATACCTTAAGATGAAGAAAACACCGAGTCAAAAAGGTAGAATCCAACTCCGGTTGTTTGTATGTCAATCCAAGGTGCTTCTCCACTTCAACGATCAATCACAAGTGACATCCAATCTCCAATGATCGAGTAGAGGTGGTCTGTGTGTGTTTAAGGAAGATATGAGGCTCTCTGGTCTCTCAAGAACGAAGGACAAGTGAAGAGAATGTAAACCAAGTAAAATGGGGTGATGTCCCTTTCATAACATTTCTGTTCGTATGTTATTTAGTGCACGCTAACAAGCGTTGACTCCAAATCTGTCCAGGTTCGCCCGCGGGAATCTTATCCGGACCCATGTCCGGCTGGCGCATGTGCTAGCCGCCTAGCTCAATAATTGACTGCCTAACGCACGCAATTCTTCATTCGTAGCGTGCGCTAGTTTTAGCCGATAACGCACGTTAAGCTACATTCTTAGCGTGCGTTATCACGAGTTTGCATGAGAAAATTTGCATGTTGCTATACTCATGTACAAAGATACAAATGTGAGAAATATCATACTCCAATTATCGATATCACGATTCCGAATAATACATGACTCAAATACAAATGAAATACTCAATAATAAATCCGGCTATTACATACTCTCCTACTAAAAAGGAGTTTCGTCCCGAAACTCAAGACGAAAATAACTCTGGATATCTGGACTTCATGCTATCTTCCGTTTCCCAAGTGGCTTCTTCCACTCCATGGCGTGACCACTGAACTTTGACCAAAGTGATTGGTTTGTTCCTCAACTGCTTAACTCGACTCTCGAGTATCCTGACCGGTCTTTCTTCAAACGTTCCATCTTGAGCGACTTCGATCTCGCCGAAATCAATGACATGACTAGGATCCGGTATATATCTCCGTAACTGGGATACGTGGAACACATTATGAACATGGCTCAATGACGGCGGTAATGCCTATCTGTATGCCAACTCTCAAACTCTCTCGAGGATCTCGAATGGTCCGATATATCTTGGACTCAGCTTTCATTTTCTCCCAAAACGAAAGATTCCCCGAGTAGGAGAAACTTTTAAAAGTACGTGATCTCCAATACTGAACTCTAATAGACGACGACGTATGTCTGCATAAGATTTCTGTTGACTCTGGGCAGTCAACAGCCTTTCGCGAATCAAGGCTATCTTTTCTCGTGTCTGATCAATCTATTCTGGTTCCGTTCCGATCAAGTCTGATAAATCGTCCCAACACAGGGGCGATCTACATCTTCTCCCGTATAATGCCTCAAACGGTGCCATCTTAATAGAAGCATGCCAACTATTGTTGTAGGTAAATTCAATCAACGGTAGATGAATTTCCTAATCATTTGACCAATCTAAGGCACAGGCCCTCACCATATCTTGCACCGTTTGAATAGTCCTCTCGGATTGTCCGTCTGTCTGTGGGTGATAAGCTGTAATACCCGGTTGTAATTCATTCATTTTCCTTCAATAATTATATGTCTGTAATTGACACTCAGTAATTTTCACTCATTAATAATCACTCATCATTCATGAATCACTCATTTGCGTTCACTGTTGGCATGTTGTAATCGTATATCAGTTACCGATCGTCATTTTATCTCCGTTTATAGATCGAGATGGGAGTATTATCATTTTCATTGTGATTGATAGCCTTGTACTGGGAGTATCATCTTTGGCTCGTGTTAGACTTGTTCACTTTCACATTCGTATGGTATGTCGGATCATTCATCAGTCGTAGCGAAGAACCGGAGTTATCGGATTTATTCACCTTGGCCAGCATTGAGTTACGGCTGTAAGGTTCTGGGATACGGCCGTAAGTCCAGCGGGTACGGCCGTAAGGCTGGCCGGTTACGGCCGTACGTGGTCCAGCAGGCTGCCCGGGTATTTTGGCCGAAGGCGAGTTACGACCGTAAGGAGGGTTAGATACGGCCGTAAGTAGTGTTCGTAAATTTCAGGTGTTGTCGACCAAGGGTGACTTACGGCCGTAAGGGTTGCGGCATACGGCCGTAAGTCGAGGCAGGTAAGGCCGTAAGGCTTGGCCGGATACGGCCGTACGCTGCAGACAGGATGCCTGGCCATTTTTGACGAAGGCGGGTTACGCCCATAAGTTTGGCCGGATACGGCCGTATCATCCGAGTTACGGCCGTAAGATGTGCGGGTACGGCCGTAAGGATGTCGGCGGATGTTTTTGACGAAGGCGGGTTACGCCCGTAACTCAGGAGCGGTTACGGCCGTAAGTCTGTCGGCAGGCTTTCGGACGAAGCCGAGTTACGGCCGTAACTTCTGGCAGTATTTAAGGACTTGGCCGGGTCATTTTACCTCACTTCTTCATTTTTCCATCTTTATCCGAGAGAGAGGGTTGAGGGAGAGATTTTGCCATCATCAATCATTTGAGTGTGTATTTTTCATCATCTTCAATCATTTGGGAAGCTCTGATACTCGGTTAAACTCGTGTTCTTCGGATCGAAGTGGTTGGATCTTCAAGAGGTAATTTCTTCAACACATTGGACTTCGATTTTGTGTTGAGATATGATGTTTTGGACGTTATAATCATGTTATATGAAGGGATATGTATATGATTATGAGTTTGTATAAGGATTCATTGGATTATTGAGGGATTATTCAAGAACACCTTGAATATCGGGTTGAAATTGGGGGTTTTCGATTAATTATCGTTATAATCACGTTTTCGGATATTCATTTTGGATTATTGATCTTTTGGAAGATGTTTGTTGGTTTGAAACACTTCTTGGGGGATTTGATAGTGGCTCATTGAGATTTGATTGTAAACAATCGGAGTTTGGCCACAACGTATTCGATATAATGCCCCAATGAACTTAGTTTAATCGTATCGATGTTTTGAGTTCGTTATATTCGTGTTTGATTTGTATATTGAACGGGTTGTTGGATATTGTCTAATTCAAGGTTGTTCGAGCGACCGATATCTCAATTAGGACGTTGTTCGTGGAAGGATAATTGTCACCGGTATTGTGTAAGTTGATTCTTACTCAGTTAAAAGGATATTCATTTCCTTTTGTTGTTGTTCATTCATAATCGTAACTCATTCATCATTGTGTTAACCGTATTAAAACTTGTCATTGTCAATTAATCACTTGATCACAAGGAGCAGCGGTTCCAATCATTTCGTTGAGCTATCATTCATTTTACTATCATTTTATCTCGGTGAGTCATTATTCGTTTCCGATGTCACTTTTGTTATATCGTGGCATTCCGGGTCATACTGGCGTGCCGGTTGGTATGTGTAGGATTTTCATGTCGGGCACATTTATGTTGTGTGTTGGTTGTTGGCCTCACATTGGACTGTGCACACGAGTCGATTGCTTCGTGAGACTGATTAGGTACAAGACCACGCGGGTATTCGATCGATACTCGTTGGTGGCTTGTGCACGGACACAATTCCATCCCGGGCGTAGTGTGGTGCCACCCTTTGAGCCGTACTGTTAGTTGATTCATACAGCATGTTTGATTGCGTATGTTTTCAACAAGATTTGGTTATAATCTAACCGTTTCATTTTGATCGAACTTGTGGTTTATACCACATATATACATATGATTGTGTTTATTCAACTCTTGAGGATTGTTGTTCTATATAACTGACACCGTTTGGGGATATTTGTTCTCAGGTCATGGCAAGGCAAAGGCACAGGGAGAGCACGTTGACGGCGAGGAGTCCCAATGATACTAGAAGGGGGCCCCAGTCTTTTTAGTCATTTATTCAGTCATTTATGTTTCCTTTATTTATTCCATTATGAGACATTCCGTTTGAATACTCATTTCATTCAGTGTTGTGTATTTTATCGTCACATAAGATACACATGTATTCTATATTATCCTGGGTGTGTTGTATGAAACTCCTAATCGGAGTAATTGATGTTGTAATGTGGTTCGGTACTACATTTACCCTGTGTAATTCATCCTTTTTCATTCGCCTGGTGGGTCCCAGTCGGGGGTCCACGGCACTGTAATATCCGCCTAGTTTGGGGTGTTACAGAGTTGGTATTGGAGCGTGGTTTTGAATACTACCTTCCGAGTCATGTCTCATTTGAAATCATCGTCATTGGACTAGTATCATTGGACTTTCGCGTCGCGTGTGACCTGTGCAGATGCCGAGCCAATCAGACCAAGAACTGTAAGATTTCTTTAGCCAGGGTATAATTTCTGGCAATAATCATTCATTCATAATTCAGTAGTTAACAATCCTCAAACATCATTTTCATTTTTGACCAGGATGGTCATTTTAACGCACTAATCACTCAATTCATTTCATTACTCAGTTGTTGATTTGGAAGATCATATAATTAATCTTGTTAACTTGTTCAAGATAGTCATTTCAATAATTTCATCAGATAATCATGTCACCTTGGGTAGTCATTCATGTAATCACTGTGTTAGAGCGTATGCTCATTTTCATCATCTCATGTCATAGTCATAATGTAATATTCATGCGAGAGATATAATCATCATGTGACTTTCCACTTCAGTATGGAAAGAGCTGGCAGAGGACGAGGAGGACGAGGCTGTGGTGCGGGCCGAATCCCGAGAGCTCGTGTGAATACACGTGCGAATGCGAGAAATAATGCTAATTCATCGAGCAGCGACGCTGCCACTCATTCACCTGGACGTGATCATTCACTATCGGGAGTCGCACCGACACGGCTCAGTCAGAAGGTGTTCGGGTGGACCCACTTGCTTTTATGCAGGGCATGATGGCCCAAATGACGCAGATGGCACAACTTATGGAGACGATGCACAATCCAGTCAATCAAAATCAACAGGCTCCTCCGCCGCCACCTCAGAGGCAAGAGAGGAATGTGAGCAGTATCATCAGCGACATCTCTCGCCAAAGGCCACCTACTTTTGAAGGCTCATCTGAGCCGGCGGATATTGTTCATTGGCTCGAACACTTCGAGAAGCTATTTGCGATGGTAGAGTGTCCCGAAGGACACAAAGTTTCAGTTGCGGCTTACTATCTGGGTAAGAGCGCTCATTCTTGGTGGTTGTCGTTGAAGCCCACCGAAGGATCGTGTACTTGGGACCAGTTCAAGACTCTCATGATGGAGAGGTATTATCCGGCCCCACTCAGAGAGGCCAAACTGTCAGAGTTACTCACTCCCGACCCCTCATCAGACGCGGATGTTCTCGCCATTGCCGAGAAATTTCAGGAACTTCTTCCGTTCGCCTCATCTATCATTCACTCTGAGGCGGACAAGATTAAGTATTTCAGCAAGAGGCTGAAACCTCGTATGCGGCTACAGCTACTTAATCATAATTGCACCACGTTGGCCGAATTCATTGAGAAAGCTCTTACTTACGAGCTTACTGCTAAAGAGATTGCTAAGCAGCAACCTTCATCTGCTGGCAAGAAGTCTAAGAACCGTAATCAGTCTGACGGCAGTCAGGCCACTTTCAAGAAACCACGGGCGGGATCTACCTTTTCTGAGCGACCTCCTATGGCGTCTAAGCCCGCGGAATCTCAGTCTCGAGCGGCCAGTTCGGCCGTCACCTGTTTCAACTGTGAAGAACAGGGCCATTTCAGCACCAAATGTCCGAAGCAGACTGTCACGTGCCATAACTGTGGAATTGCTGGGCATAGGGCCCGTTTTTGCCGAAGGGACTCTAAACCCACTCCGGCGTCATCTCAAGCCCCAGGAAATTCAAAGGTGCAGAATCAGGCCACTCAGTCAGCGTCGTTCAAGACGACAGGAGCTAGCAAAGGCGGAGCCAAGAGCTATCAGACGGGAGCGTCTGGTTCGGGGGCCGGCAAGCCCCGAATTTACGAGATGAAGAAGACCGATGATCCAGAGGCCCGAATGATCTCAGGTACACTCGATATTCTATCCCAGCCTGTGTGTACCCTTTTTGATACTGGTGCATCACATTCATTCATTTCCGAGTCATGTTTGAGTAGACTACGTCTGGGTAGTGCTACTAGTTGTGAGCCTTATGTCATTGGCCTACCTGATGGTAGACGAATTATCGGTAATCGTGAGATTCAGAATTGTCCGATTCAGTTTCATGGTCGTGTATGGCCCGCGGAGCTAATCGTAGTAGATTTGCCGAGGGACGACATCATCTTGGGTATTGATTGGATGGATCGTCATGATGCCATCATTAGTGTCCGTAAGCGTATGATCACTATCATTTCAGACGATGGGGTTGAATGTGAGTTTCAGGGAGGTAATCCCAGTTGTTCTGGTAAGGTCATTAATTTGATGAAAGCAGTGCGATTACTCAGTCAGGGATGTGTCGGTTATTGGTGCTATATGACCAAAACCGAGGAATCATCAGTAATGTTGTCGGATATTCCGGTAGTAAGGGAATATGCCGATGTTTTTCCAGACGAGTTACCTGGTTTGCCTCCACAGAGAGATGTGGAATTCACGATTGAGTTGGAGCCTGGTACGTCTCCGATATCGAAGGCACCGTACCGGATGGCCCCGACCGAAATGCAGGAGTTGAAGAATCAACTTGAGGAATTGTTTGAGAAAGGTTATATCCGACCGAGTGCATCCCCGTGGGGAGCACCAGTGCTGTTTGTCAAGAAGAAGGATGGTTCGTTCCGTTTGTGTATTGATTACCGGGAATTGAACCGGGTGATGATCAAGAATAAGTATCCTTTACCTCGTATTGATGATCTTTTAGATCAACTTCAGGGAGCTTCAGTATTTTCCAAGATCGACTTAAGATCTGGATATCACCAGTTGCGGATTCGAGAGTTGGATATCGCGAGGACGGCGTTTCGAACATGCTATGGTCATTATGAGTTCGTAGTTATGCCGTTCGGGCTAACTAATGCACCTGCGGTATTCATGGAGTTAATGAATCGGGTTTTCATCGACTTTTTAGATCAGTTTGTTGTTGTCTTCATCGATGACATTGTTGAGTATTGGTCCGAATCGGGTGGCACGAATATTACAATAATTATAACAAATATAACTATTACACGAATCTACTCGGGATAGGGATTAGGGATTACACAACTTCTATTAAATAAATCAAACAACAACTGGAAAAAGAAAATAAAAACAGTGGGAATAGAAAATGCAAACCAAACGGCCGAAACCGTCGGAAAGTGATGTCACTGTCGGAAACAACCGGCCGACTCAGTCCTCCGTCCCCGTAGCCACGTCTTGGACTCACAAGACCCGTGGCCAGCACCTCGAACCGAAGCCCACCACCGGAACCGGAAGCAACCTCTGAAGAATCAAAGCACCAAGCAAGATTCAACCGATCCTAAACCCCAAAACCAGAATCGAAGCATAAAGCTACCGAAAAACCCCAGAAAATCAGATCCCGATTCTCACAAAGCTCACCCACAAAACCCCTCAAATATTTCACAGAGAAAACCGAAGGATTCAAGGGAAAAATATCACTTGCTCTCTTTATTTTTGTTGTGCTTTCATCTCCTCCGAAATCGGAATTTATAGGAGAATCGGAACAACAAAACGAAGAGAAGAAATCGGGGAGATTTAGTTTCCATCTCAGAAGAGCAGGTCAAGCCGAGGAGAAAGGAAAGAAAATCGGGGGGGAGATAAGGGAGAAAGGGAACTGACGGCGGGTGAGAGGAGAGAAGTGAGGGGTAGGGTTTGGGGTAGAGGGTTTATATATTTAGGGTAAATATAAACCAATGGCCAGGATTAAAAGATACCAGATGAATGGCCAAGATTAATCCAGGCTAATGGGCTGCTTCCAAAAAGAGTTCCGGGCCGGGTCCGACTTTAAGTGGGCTGCAGGAGATAAATTTTGGGCCCTCATTATTTTATTCATTTGGGCCACTTAATCCCAACAATTCTCCACCTGGGCCAAATGAGTCATCGGGGTACATAAGGGAGACGGAGGTCATCATCGCCGGACATCACCTGCACACAAAACACAAAGTAAGTACAGGTAATCACAAAGAAAGCAATCACTAAGAAAGCAGGACTATCACAAAGATATAATAATTCACTAAGAATGTAAAGCCATCACAAAGAAGGCAAAGACTAAGAGTTAGTCTTGAGTTCCCAAGTTCAGCAGGTCAGTGCAGGACACAAACTTCTCCAAAGGCAAGCATTTGGTGCCCATATCTGCAGGATTGAATTCTGAAGGAATTTTTCCAAGATCAAGTTCACCTTTTTCAACAATGTCATGAATAAAATGAAATTTAACATCAATATGTTTAGTGCGGTCATGAAAGACAGGATTTTTGCAAAGCTGAATTCCAGATTGACTATCTGAAAATACCACGACTTTTTCTTTCAGAAAACCGATTTCGGACAGAAGACCCTTTAGCCATATGGCTTCTTTAAATGCCTCAGTTGTAGCAACATATTCAGATTCAGTTGTAGATAAAGCAACAACATTCTGTAACTGAGATTTCCAACTAATGCAAGAGCCACAAAGGGTAAACACATAAGAGGTCGTGGATTTTCGGTTGTCACGATCATTAGCAAAGTTAGAATCCACATATCCAACAAGTTTAACACCATCACCAGATTTAGAAAACTTAATACCAACATCCACAGAGGATTTCAATTAACGGAGAAGCCACTTCAAGGCTTCCCAATGAGGCATACCAGGATTAGACATGTATCTACTCAAGCAACTAACAGCATAGGCTATATCAGGTCTGGTACTAACCATGAGATACATGACTGATCTTATAGCATTAGCGTAGGGAATTTTTTCCATTGATTTTTCTTCTTCACTAGTTTTTGGAGATTGATCTTTGCATAACAGAAAATGGGCAGCAGGAGGCACAGAAGCAGGTTTTGCAGCAGTCATAGAAATTTTTTCAAGTATTTTCTCTATGTAGGAAGACTGATTGAGAAACAAAGAACAATTTTTCCTATCTCTAACAATATTCATCCCTAAAATTTTCTGGGCGTCTCCAAGGTATTTCATGTAAAATTGATCACTAAGACACGATCTAACATGATCAATCAATTTTATGCACGGACTCACAAGTAACATGTCATCCACATAGATAAGCAAGAAGATAGGAACAATGGAGTCTACTTTAAAATAGAGACACGGGTCATACGAACTACGTTTGAATTTTAAAGAAAGCATGTAAGAGTCAAACTTCTTGTTCCATTGCCTTGGAGACTGTTTCAGGCCATAAAGGGCCTTTTTAAAAAGGCAAACGTGATCAGGTTTCTTAGAGTCGACAAAACCTTCTGGCTGCCTCATATAAATTTTCTCATTTAATTCACCATGAAGAAAAGCTGTTTTAACATCCATTTGTTTTAATTCTCAATTAAAGTGAGCAACTAAAGCAAGCATGATACGCACGGTGGTGAATTTCACAACAGGGGCAAATATCTCAGTGTAATCAATTCCTTCCTTTTGAGTGAAACCTTTTGCAACCAACCTAGCTTTAAATCTGATATTCTCTACTTCATTCTTAACCTTAAATAACCACTCACAGTCCACAAGAGAACAATGTTCAGGTTTTGGAACAAGAGTCCAGGTTTGGTTAACATGCAGGGAATTCATTTCATCATTTATAGCATTTAACCAATCAGAAGCATTTTCAGATTTTAAAGCATCTTTGTAGCTTTTAGGTTCGTTATTATCTAAAGATTCAAACACATTGCAAGCATGGGACATCATATGAAAATCATCAAAGTGATGAGGCCTCCTAACATTCTCTCTTCTAGGCCTATCTCTAGTTAATTGATAGTTGGTCAGTTCAGTACTTTCATCAACATTCTCAATTACTTCATCACTAGAATTTTCGGAATGATTTTCATTTTCAGCATGCAAAGTTTCATCATTTTCAGGCTCCACCTCACTTAAGGTAGGGTAGTTAGAAACAAATTCTGGATTAGGCATGTGCACGGGTGCGGGTGCAGGATGTTCAAGACAGGGAAATTCATCTTCATTAAATATAACATCCCTACTACTTAGCACCTTAAACCCTGGTTCGCCCTTAAGCCATAACCTAAATCCCTAAACTCCCTCCGGGTAGCCTAAGAACACACATCTTATCGATCTAGGTTCTAGTTTATCTTGCTTTTGATGAACATATGCAGCACACCCAAATACACGAAGATTTGAGAAATCAATATCACTACCAGTCCACACAGATTCTGGATAGTTCCCATTCAAAGGGACAGATGGAGATCTGTTTATAATATAGGCAGCTGTAGATAAAGCCTCACCCCAAAAACGTTTTGACAATCCGGAGCTGACGAGCATAGACCTTACCCTATCAAGGAGGGTTCGGTTCATGCGCTCAGCGATTCCGTTTTGTTGGGGGGTGTAGGGTGCTGTCCTATGCCTTTGAATACCACTTTCCGCACACAAAGTATCAAACAAATTATTTCAAAATTCTAAGCCATTGTCAGTTCTCAAAATTTTAATTTTCTTACCGGTCTGATTTTCAATTAAAATTTTCCACGTTTTGAACGTGTCAAACACATCAGATTTGTTCTTAAGGAGAAACACAAAGACTTTCCTGGAATAATCATCAATCACAGATAAAAAATATCGGTTTCCGCCGTGTGTAACACCTTGTGCCCCCACACATCGGCATGCAGACATTCAAACACATTTGAACTCTTAGGGGGGTTTGGGGAAGGTGAATGGGAAAGGTTCGCACGATGTTGCTTACCATACACACAGTTATCACAAAATGGCAAGTCAGATATTTTATCATTCCCAAAACAACCATTTTTGTGCAATATTTCAAGACCTTTACCACTAATGTGACCCAACCGTTTATGCGATTTGATTTTATCTCCAAGTACTGCATTAACGGAAAAGTTACTTACAGTGGAACAAATATATAAATTCATTTTACGAATGGCGACAAAAAAGGTTTTGGGACCTCTCGTAACTTTCATAGCACCCTTAGCCCATGTACCTTCAAAACCATCATCTTCAAGACATGCACATGACACTAGTGGAAAAATACCATTTTACATCGCACTTTCTAAATCGATTGTAGTATAACCGATTTAAAAAGTGATTAGGTTTCATTTTACATCGGTTATTCGGTAACTGATGTAATATATCAGTTTTTTACATCGGTCAATAAAGAACCGATTTAATATATCACTTATTTACATCGGTTAATAAAAAACCGATGTAGTATGTGTATGTTTCACATCGGTTCTCATATACCAACATATAAAACAGCCACTACCTAGTTTAGGTTATTCACCTTCTCCCGTTCCCCTCTTATTCAACCCTGCGATTCATTATCCTCCCCTCAATCTCCTCCCCTCAACCTTGCGATTCACATACCGGCTAAAAGCTCCGACCACCGCGCGCCACTGGAGTTGTTGAGATCAGTGGAGCAAACCTTGGAGGTGAAGTTGGGGGATGACACGGTCTTGGTGGTGCTTACGAAGTTGATGGCTTTGATCTTTGGCCTTCTGATATTTCCCTGAAAGAGGTCGAGCGATAATCGCGGCAAGGAGGTTACACCGCTAGTTGTCTGCAAGATGGTGCCGCTTGAGGCAGAGGAGGAGGATGTCGGGCCTGACAAGGTGATGTCACCGTCTTCTTTGGAACCCATATTGGTACTGCCGAATGTTTACCCAACCCATCATCGGCGATTTACCTACCACCAGCGCCGACATATATACAAGGTGTATTTTTCTATTTTATTCTCCTTTTTTTGCATCACTCCTCTTAGAAATAATTGCTCGATTTTCTGGATTGGTTTTATGGTATTAATTGGTTTAGGTATCCATCATAGCAGCTAAATCTGACGATACTGTTGAAGGGATCCGGCACTGTTGAAGGAGGGTTGAATGGATTAGGCACTGTTGTCATTGAAGAAGACGAATAAGTATTTTTTTGGGATATTTCTACTATGTTTGATTTTGGCTGTAGCTCGTGCGCTTATCTTATGTTTAGTAAAAGTCCCCCAGCTTTCATAATGTTTCATCTGTTTTGAAAATTTACTTTTGCACCCTTCGTAGCATTTTTAGCTTCCCCAAGTTCTATTTCGCATTGCCCACTGGTATAGGTACCATGGCAAGATAAACAATTGGATACTTTTAGACTTCTAATCCGTGTACAGAGTGTTTGTTGAGTATTTTTCATAAGATCGTTATACTATGAGAATTTTGACTTGTGTTGAGCTTGGTAATTAATGAAAGCGAAAATTCTTCCTCTAGTTAGATAGAAATGTCAATTATTGGAAAAGCATGAGAATGCTTCATAGAGAGAATTGCTATTATATCTGTGGAATTTATATCAGCAACACGACAATGCTTCACGTGCTTAAGAAAGATGTGGGAATTCTAGCTTTTATGATTCATCTCCTTTCCTAGTAATGAACTATATATGAAGAATTAGGTGTAATGCTAAAGAGATGTTCTCTACAGGCATCCTGGCTTGAAAAAGGGTAGGAAGTTTATATATTTGATCAGTTTATTTGATTTTGACAAGATGCTTCATCTTACTTCACAGTATGTCGCATATTAGGTCCCACACTTCACATACCTACTCATTTTTTTTAATTGTATCAGTGTTTTTAGAATATAAATCTGATTTGGGTCATTGAACTATGTCAGCTTCCATGGAACTAAGTAATCAGCAATAAGTATAGCTTATATGTGTCTACATTGTATGTATTAGTTCAAAAAGAGATGAGACAGAGAAGAGTATGCCCATTTTGTTGCATGGAGCAGGTGTGTGTGTGTCCCAAAAGGTGGTATTATTTGGTGTTATGATAAAGGGTGATTTTTTGGTGTTATGTTATTTGGTGTTGAAATGATGTGGCGCTGACGTGGCGGGGTTTTGGTGTTATTTCATGTTATGACTCCTGGTGCTCTTACAGGTTAAAAATAACACGGAGAACCAAACATATCAGCACATAGATGCTCGAATTTAAAGAACTTTGCTATAATCATATGTGCGCAAGTATAGTTGTGAGTGGCTACATACTAGTGAGCATTCGTTTTCAGGTTTGATGGTGTTGCAGCTGAGCCAAGAAAAGGAATTAGAAGTGGCCACGTGCCCGGGAGTAAGTGCATTCCCTTTCCCCAGGTAATCGAATCATTAGTTAATAGTATTCCTAAAGCTCCAAATTAAACACTGGCCGATAACTTAAAATTATCAGTATATATATACGAAATGTACAATTTTATGCATAGGTACAACTTTTGTCTTTGAAACATGCAGGTTGGGCGGATAAGATCCATGGTTTAAATATTCCAGCAGATGGACCTTACCATGTGCAAACTTTGCATGAACCAATTGGTGTTACGGGTCAGATCATTCCATGGAACTTTCCTCTTCTTTTGCTTGCTTGGAAAGTGGGGCCTGCCCTTGCTTGTTCTAAAATCGGCTGAGCAGACTCCATTGACAGCTCTGTATGCTGCAAGGTTGTTCCTTGAGGTAAAATAAACATTTGTTTCTAGTGAAATGGCTAGACGGTTTAGTTTAAAACCTTTATTCTTTGGCATAAAGATTAACGGGATTTATATACATTTTGTGGGTGTAGGCTAGTCTTCCTCCTGGCGTTCTCAATGTAGTTTCAGGCTATGGTCCGAGTGCTGTTGCAGCTCTTCCTAGCCACATGGATGTTGATAAGGTAAGTCGTTAATATGTTAATCCATGAATCATTCTAATTAGTTCGGTTAGCAGTTTCAACCCGTTGGGTTGTGCTTTATACTTTTATACATAAGGATTCAATGGATCAGAATCCAAATTAAGTGCACTGCTAATACTTAATACCTCCTAAATCTTTTTTATTAAAAGGTCGAATTATTAATGACATCAAATACCTTTTGTTATCATACTATAACACTGGTTATTTACAATTGTTGGATACTAAATGCTTTGGGCCAACCTGACTGTCCTGAGTTACACAATATGTGTTATAACTTATGATAACAACATTATCAATGCTTCCAGGACCAATTTCATAAGATTCTAAAATATATTTAATCTGGCGTTGAAAGTGAGGCTACCCTTGAATGTGGAGGTGACGGATTCGGCTCCACGTCTATTTTGAAAGTGAGGCTACCCTTGAATGAAAAAACTACGTTTTTACTTTTATGCAAATAACCCTCGTTATCGTTTGCTAAACTAAAAGATGCTATGTTGTAGGGACTTGGGAAGACAAATGTTCCGGTTTATGATGGATCTTGGATAGAATGGGGAGCACAGGAGGATACTCCCGTCTCAACTTCAACTTCTTGATGTTAACTCGTACAATGGATATTTTTGAAACATATTATGTTGTCCTCGTAACATTATATCAGTGTTAGTACTATGGGTAGGTTTTAAGACTATTATACTTGTTCTTTTTTTTGGCTTTTTTAATCGGAGCCATGAGACTTATATGCCTATCACCTTATTTCTTGAGCCAGATAATATCTTCAATCACTGTTCAGTTGAGATTTCTACTACATATGTTAAAACTATCTTTCTTCCATCTCATTGCAGCCGTTGATGCTAATAGTTCCTGATGTACACGACGTCTACACTCCTCTTGGAAGTGATGTTATTGTTCAACTTGCTGAGGTTGGCTTTCATATTCTTATCAATTGTTGGTTTACATATATGCGAAATGACTTTTGAGTCATATGTGATCTCTTTCAATTTATCTCGCTCTCTCTCTCCCTCCCTCCCTCTCTCCCTCTCTCCCAGTGTTTGTTTGTCTGATATGATTGTTTGTTAGTTTTTTTGCCCTTTGCTTTTTAGTTTTATGAATCTGTTTGGGGGTTGGGGTGGGGATATCAGATGGATATTTGATCAATTGATGGCCTCTTATTAATTTGTAGACATTTGATATCGAAGAGCCTTATTCGAAGGACGATATTGATGACGTACGAAGACGTTGGACTCAATATTTTCTAGATTTTACATCTTTATCGAAGTAGTAAGAGAGGAATATGGGAACCAGGTACGTAGGGATTTGCTGCGTAGGGATCATTCATCATTTTGTGATTGTACTTTTTTGCAAGATTTATAAATCTCTTGTAATAACTGTTGTTGTACATTTTTTGCAAGATTTATAAATCTCTTGTAATAACTTTTGTTGTACATTTTTTGCAAGATGTAAACAGGGTTTTGTAATAGAATAGTGTAAACTTGATAATTTGGGTAGAATATATGGCGTCTTGTTGGAGATTTTATTGTCATGATATGTTTTATAAGGGATTCTGTCGTGATCTAAAAATTGCCACTTTTGTGAACAGGGTTTTTCTAAATATACCATTTTTTGAACCATAATATCAATTTTTCTAAATCAGTTAAAGCTGTAATTGATTTAGAATATTACACATTCTAAATCGGTTAAAACAGTAACCGATTTAGAATATTACACATTCTAAATCGGTTAAAGCGATCGATTTAGAATATTACACATTCTAAATCGGTTAAGCGAACCGATTTAGAAACTAAACATTCTAAATCGGGTTTTCGGATATCCGATCTGGAATGTAAGATTCTAAATCGGTTATATCAACTTACTAAATCGGTTAAATAACCGATGTTAAAAGTATTTTCTACATCGGCTAAATAACCGATGTTAAATGCGTCAATTTTCTACATCGGCTAGATCTATAACGGTTCGAGAACCGATTGGAAAGACCTATTTTAACCGATTTAAAAGGTGTTTTTTCTAGTAGTGTGACATTAAATTATGAGCTAAGTGAGGAACATGTCTAATATTTTCCAAAGTTATCGAATTTCCAGATTCGAATTTAAGGCACACAGTTCCTATTCCAGCAACATTTCGTTTTACATGATCCGTCATAGACACATATCGATTTTTCAAATCACGATAGCTAGAAAAAAGTTGTTTATGCGGAGTCATGTGAAATGTGCATCCAGAATCAACTTGACCCGATCATTTTCACCAAGGTCGGCTAACACGAGTTCACGAAGTATGCATAGCATCGAAATCATAAACACATCACCCGATTTTCACCGACTAAGTTAGCCTTTGTTGATTGCTGGTTTTTCTTAGGTTTAGTGCAGTCTTGAATATAGTGACCATACTCACCACAATTGTAACACTTACGATTATTAGGTCTAGGTTTAAACCGAAATTTTTCATTGCCCTTTTTCTTGTTGGTTTGGTTATTTTGACTGTTGGAAGACTTTTTATTTTGAAAACGTTTTTGAGGTCTTCCTTTGACAAAATTAACCTCGCCAAGATTTCTAAGGGCAGCACCTTTATTGTTCTTCAAATCTAACTCTTTGCTCTTTAAGCAGTTTACAACAATATCTAAGGTCACTTGATCTCTACCATATTTAATGGCAGATTTCACATCACTATAAGAATCTGGAATAGCATTCAAAAGAACAATCGGAGTGTAATCATCGATGTTTTTATCTCCCGTTAACTTTATATCTTGAACCAGTTTTGTAAACACATCTAAATTGGCATCAATGCCTTTATTAAGATCAAGCTTGTAGCGGAAAAATTTTTCAAGAAGAAACAATTTATTGGGCAGCGAAGTTTCAGTATACATTTCTTCTAATTTTTCCCATAATTCTTTAGCCGAACCATGTTTACCTAATTTTCTTATCACAGAGTCAGAAAGATTCAAGATAATCGCAGAATAAGCAAACTCATCAAGTTCAACCTTTTTATCCGCCGTCACATTAGAAGCGAAAGAATTATCAATAGCTTTGAAACATTTTTGTTGAATAAGTATGCTTTTCATTTTTTGTTGCCAAATGGCAAAATCACCTTTTCCATCAAATGGTGCCACAGAGAAGGCAGAGATTGATCCCATTTTAATTTTCAAAATGAACAAAGTTTTTGAAAATCTGTGGAAAACACAAACAAGGAGGAAACGGTTAATTTTATCAAACCTCAGAAACACAAAGTAATCAATCACACAGATGATTAAATTTAAACGAATCTGGAAAAATCCAATACCAGGCCCCTACAAGATCCGAGGACACTTAAGCGGTCCAGGCAGGAGGGTTTAAATGCCCGATTATGAAAAAATTCCAGATTCAACACGAAGTAAAAAATTGCAGTAATAAACACACAGAATATTACCAACAATGCAGCAGAAGCAAAAAATAACAGGGTCGAGACAGTCAGCCCAGAAACACGAAGGACAGTGGGCCGAGAGCAGTCTGCCCCAAAAAACACGAAGAACAGTGGGCCGAGAGAAACACGAAGAGCAGCAAGATCCGAACAAAAATATCACAAAGAAAAAATCACCAAGAACAACGAACGGGAATAATATCACAAAGAACAACGAGCAAGTAAAAAACAGAAAATAAGGAGAGGGTTAAGCCGATATACCTGAGCGATCCGGGTTGACCCGATTCGGACAGATCCAAACCAAAGCTCCGGTACCAATGTTTAGTATTGGTCCGAATCGGGTGGCACGAATATTACAATAATTATAACAAATATAACTATTACACGAATCTACTCGGGATAGGGATTAGGGATTACACAACTTCTATTAAATAAATCAAACAACAACTGGAAAAAGAAAATAAAAACAGTGGGAATAGAAAATGCAAACCAAACGGCCGAAACCGTCGGAAAGTGATGTCACTGTCAGAAACAACCGGCCGGCTCAGTCCTCTGTCCCCGTAGCCACGTCCTGGACTCACAAGACCCGCGGCCAGCACCTCGAACCGAAGCCCACCACCGGAACCGGAAGCAACCTCTGAAGAATCAAAGCACCAAGCAAGATTCAACCGATCCTAAACCCCAAAACCAGAATCGAAGCACAAAGCTACCGAAAAACCCCAGAAAATCAGATCCCGATTCTCACAAAGCTCACCCACAAAACCCCTCAAATATTTCACAGAGAAAACAGAAGGATTCAAGGGAAAAATATCACTTGCTCTCTTTATTTTTGTTGTGCTTTCATCTCCTCCGAAATCGGAATTTATAGGAGAATCGGAACAACAAAATGAAGAGAAGAAATCGGGGAGATTTAGTTTCCATCTCAGAAGAGCAGGTCAAGCCGAGGAGAAAGGAAAGAAAATCGGGGGGGAGATAAGGGAGAAAGGGAACTGACGGCGGGTGAGAGGAGAGAAGTGAGGGGTAGGGTTTGGGGTAGAGGGTTTATATATTTAGGGTAAATATAAACCAATGGCCAGGATTAAAAGATACCAGATGAATGGCCAAGATTAATCCAGGCTAATGGGCTGCTTCCAAAAAGAGTTCCGGGCCGGGTCCGATTTTAAGTGGGCTGCAGGAGATAAATTTTGGGCCCTCATTATTTTATTCATTTGGGCCACTTAATCCCAAAAGACATTTTGATTTATTCTCGTAGCCGAGAAGAACACGAGGTTCATCTTCATCAGGTTCTCGACGTGTTGAGACGAGAGCAACTCTATGGAAAGTTTTCCAAATGTGAGTTCTGGATGTCCGAAGTGACTTTTCTCGGACATGTAATTTCATCGGACGGAGTTCGTGTCGACCCTCAGAAGACGGAGGCTATCCGAGACTGGTTACCTCCGAAGAATGTTAAGGAAATACGAAGTTTTCTTGGATTAGCGGGCTATTATCGGCGATTTGTGGAGGGATTTTCTAAAATCGCTCAACCCTTGACGAACCTTTTGCGGAAGGATAAGAAATACACGTGGTCCGACGCGTGTCAACGGAGTTTTGAGGAACTCAAGAGCCGGTTAATGTCAGCACCTGTACTTTCCTTGCCGCAGGGGACGGAGGGATTTGTGGTTTATAGTGATGCATCCGGACAGGGTCTCGGATGTGTACTCATGCAGAATGGGAAGGTTATTGCTTATGCTTCACGGCAATTGAGACCTTACGAGGTTAATTATCCGATTCATGATCTGGAGCTAGCAGCCGTGGTGTTCGCTTTGAAAATTTGGCGTCATTATCTTTATGGCGTTACCTGTCAGATATTCACCGATCATAAGAGTTTAAAGTATATATTTACTCATAAGGAGTTAAATATGCGACAGAGGCGGTGGTTAGAACTAATCAAAGATTATGATATCGAGATCCTTTACCACCCGGGCAAGGCGAATGTTGTCGCCGACGCCTTGAGTCGTAAGTCCGTTCAGGAGCAGATGCTTGCTCGTTTAATAGTTCAGAAGGAGCTTTAGCAGGAATTCCTTAGACCCGAGATCGAGGTCTGGCTTCAGCGAGTTCAGGGACAGCTTTATATGTTAGAGATTTCATCGTCACTTGAGGAGGTAATCAGAGAGAATCAGAGTTCAGACCCTTCATTGTTGCGCATCCGTGAAGATGTGGCTCAGGGGAAAGCCCCTGGATTCGTGGTCCACGAGGATGGACTTTTGAGGTTTAAGAACCGGTTGTGCGTACCGGCGAATGACGAGTTGAAAAACTCTATTTTGAGAGAAGCTCATGCTACCCCTTATTCTGTTCATCCGGGGTCCAGCAAGATGTACAAGGACTTGAAACAAAATTACTGGTGGAGTAATATGAAGCGAGAAGTCGCAGAATTTGTTTCAAGATGCTTAACCTGTCAACAAGTTAAGATTGAACATCAGCGACCGGCGGGTATGCTGAAACCTCTCCCTATTCCGGAGTGGAAGTGGAAAGACATTTCTATGGATTTCATCACGAGTTTGCCGACGAGTCTTCGTGGCATGAATACGATCTGGGTGATTGTGGACCGCTTAACTAAATCAGCTCATTTCCTTGAGATCAAGGATACGTGGGGTCCCGAGAGACTGGCTCAGTTGTTCATCAAGGAGATAGTGAGACTGCACGGTACTCCTAAGAGTATCATTTCCGATCGTGACGGACGATTTGTATCCCATTTTTGGAAATCAGTTCATCGTGCTATGGGAACTCAGCTTAATCTCAGTACCGCCTTTCATCCTCAGTCCGACGGACAATCAGAGAGGACTATTCAGACATTATAGGACATGTTGAGATCTTGCGTCCTCGATTGGAAGGACGATTGGGAAGCCCAACTACCGTTGATCGAGTTCACATATAATAATAGTTGGCATGCTTCCATTAAGATGGCACCTTACGAGGCCTTGTACGGTCGTCATTGTCGATCTCCTTTGTGTTGGGATGACTTGTCAGAATCAATCGGCACCGAGCCCTATATCCTTTGATCAAGAGTCGTATGTTGACAGCTCAGAGTCGACAGAAACCATATGCAGATAATCGTCGTCGACCACTAGAGTTCGAGACGGGTGACCACGTTTTGGTCAAGGTATCCCCGAGTCGAGGTATTTTCCGTTTCAGAAAACGGGGGAAGTTGAGTCCGAGATTCATTGGACCGTTTCAAATTTTGGATCGAGTAGGCGAGTTAGCTTATCGATTGGCTTTACCTCCGGCATTGAGCCAAATTCATAATGTGTTTCACATCTCTCAATTGCGGAAGTATGTTGCCGACCCGAGTCACATACTTCAGTTCGACGAAATCGAGATCGCGGATGATCATTCGTACGAGGATCGTCCTGTACGAGTGTTAGAGCGGCGAATCAAACAGTTGAGGAACAAGACGATCCCTTTGGTCAAGATTCAGTGGTCCAGACACGGAGTCGAAGAGGCCACTTGGGAAACCGAGTAGAGTATGCGAGAGAGTTATCCCGAGTTGTTTGACCCTTAGTTTCGGGGACGAAACTCTTTTTAAGGGGGGGTATGTAATACCCGGTTGTAATTCATTCATTTTCCTTCAATAATTATCAGTCTGTAATTGACACTCAGTAATTTTCACTCATTAATAATCACTCATCATTCATGAATCACTCATTTGCGTTCACTGTTGGCATGTTGTAATCGTATATCAGTTACTGATCGTCATTTTATTTCCGTTTATAGATCGAGACGGGAGTATTATCATTTTCATTGTGATTGATAGCCTTATACTGGGAGTATCATCTTTGGCTCGTGTTAGACTTGTTCACTTTCACATTCGTATGGTATGTCAGATCATTCATCAGTCGTAGCGAAGAACCGGAGTTATCGGATTTATTCACCTTGGCCAGCATTGATTTACGGCCATAAGGTTCTGGGATACGGCCGTAAGTCCGTGGTACGGCCGTAAGGGCGCGATTCTGGCCGTACGTGGTCAGCCAGTGCCGGGCATTTTGGCCAAAGGCGAGTTACGGCCGTAAGGAGGGTTAGATATGGCCGTAAGTGGTGTTTGTAAATTTCAGGTGTTGTCGACCAAGGGTGACTTACGGCCGTAAGGGTTGCGGCATACGGCTGTAAGTCGAGGCAGGTACGGCCGTAAGGCTTGGCCGGATACGGCCGTACGCTGCAGGCAGGATGCCTGGCCATTTTTGACGAAGGCGGGTTACGCCCGTAAGTTTGGCCGGATACGGCCGTATCATCCGACTTACGGCCGTAAGATGTACGGGTACGGCCGTAAGGATGTCGGCGGATGTTTTTGACGAAGGCGGGTTACGCCCGTAACTCAGGAGCGGTTACGGTCGTAAGTCTGTCGGCAGGCTTTCGGACGAAGCCAAGTTACGGCCGTACGAGTTGGTCGGTTACGGCCGTAAGGCCGTTGACTTGGAATGTTACGGCCGTAAGAGGGCCGAGTTACGGCCGTAACTTCCGGCAGTATTTAAGGACTTGGCCGGGTCATTTTACCTCACTTCTTCATTTTTCCATCTTTATCCGAGAGAGAGGGCTGAGGGAGAGATTTTGCCATCATCAATCATTTGAGTGTGTATTTTTCATCATCTTCAATCATTTGGGAAGCTTGGATACTCGGTTAAACTCGTGTTCTTCGGATCGAAGTGGTTGGATCTTCAAGAGGTAATTTCTTCAACACCTTGGACTTCGATTTTGTGTTGAGATATGATGTTTTGGACGTTATAATCATGTTATATGAAGGGATATGTATATGATTATGAGTTTGTATAAGGATTCATTGGATTATTGAGGGATTATTCAAGAACACCTTGAATATCGGGTTGAAATTGGGGGTTTTCGATTAATTGTCGTTATAATCACGTTTTCGGATATTCATTTTGGATTATTGATCTTTTGGAAGATGTTTGTTGGTTTGAAACACTTCTTGGGGGATTTGATAGTGGTTCATTGAGATTTGATTGTAAACAATCGGAGTTTGGCCACAACGTATTCGATATAATGCCCCAATGAACTTAGTTTAATCGTATCGACGTTTTGAGTTCATTATATTCGTGTTTGATTCGTATATTGAACGGGTTGTTGGATATTGACTAATTCAAGGTTGTTCGAGCGACCGATATCTCAATTAGGACGTTGTTCGTGGAAGGATAATTGTCACCAGTATTGTGTAAGTTGATTCTTACTCAGTTAAAAGGATATTCATTTCCTTTTGTTGTTGTTCATTCATAATCGTAACTCATTCATCATTGTGTTAACCGTATTAAAACTTGTCATTGTCAATTAATCACTTGATCACAAGGAGCAGCGGTTCCAATCATTTCGTTGAGCTATCATTCATTTTACTATCATTTTATCTCGGTGAGTCATTATTCGTTTCCGATGTCACTTTTGTTATATCGTGGCATTCCGGGTCATACTGGCGTGCCGGTTGGTATGTGTAGGATTTTCATGTCGGGCACATTTATGTCGTGTGTTGGTTGTTGGCCTCACATTGGACTGTGCACACGAGTCGATTGCTTCGTGAGACTGATTAGGTACAAGACCATGCGGGTATTCGATCGATACTCGTTGGTGGCTTGTGCACGGACACATTTCCATCCCGGGCGTAGTGTGGCGCCACCCTTTGAGCCGTACTGTTAGTTGATTCATACAGCATGTTTGATTGCGTATGTTTTCAACAAGATTTGGTTATAATCTAACCGTTTCATTTTGATCGAACTTGTGGTTTATACCACATATATACATATGATTGTGTTTATTCAACTCTTGAGGATTGTTGTTCTGTATAACTGACCCCGTTTGGGGATATTTGTTCTCAGGTCATGGCAAGGCAAAGGCACAGGGAGAGCACGTTGACGGCGAGGAGTCCCAATGATACTAGAAGGGGGCCCCAGTCTGTTCAGTCATTTATTCAGTCATTTATGTTTCCTTTATTTATTCCGCTGCAGACATTCCGTTTGAATACTCATTTCATTCAGTGTTGTGTATTTTATCGTCACATAAGATACACATGTATTCTATATTATCCTGGGTGTGTTGTATGAAACTCCTAATCGGAGTAATTGATGTTGTAATGTGGTTCGGTACTACATTTACCCTGTGTAATTCATCCTTTTTCATTCGCCTGGTGGGTCCCAGTCGGGGGTCCACGGCACTTTAATATCCGCCTAGTTTGGGGTGTTACATAAGTTGTGCTGAAGTTCAATTCGGTCCCCAAGGCCTTATGAACTGCTTTCCAAAAATGAGACACAAAACGGCTGTCTTGATCAGAAATAATTGTCTTCGGCGTACCATGCAATCGAACTATCTCTGAAATAAATACTCGTGCTAACCTCTCGGGTCCCCAAGTGTCCTTAATGCCTAGAAAATGAGCCGATTTGGTTAGACGATCAACTATCACCCAAATCATGTTTATTGCTGTCTTGGTTCTCGGCATACTAGTGATAAAGTCCATCGATATGTCCTCCCACTTCCACTCAGAAATCGAGAGCGGCTTCAGTATTCCGGCAGGTCATTGATGCTCTATCTTAACCTGCTGACAAGTCAAGCATTTCGAAACATAATCCGCTACATCTTTCTTCATGTTGCCTCACCAAAAATTCTGCTTCAAGTCCTTGTACATCTTACTGGTGCCCGGGTGGATAGAATAGGGCGAGATGTGAGCTTCCTTCATAATCGTCTGTTTTAGAAAATCGACATCGGGAACGCAAAGTCGGTTCTGAAATCTCAAAACTCCATCATCATGAATTACGAATCCGGGGGCCTTTCCCTTGATCACTTCATCACGTAACCGAATTATCAGAGGATCATCTGCTTGCTTAGATTTGATTTCCCCGGTTAACGATGAAGTTATTTCCATCACGCACAGTTGTCCTTGGACTCTTTGTAACCATACTTCAATTCCTTCTCGAATCATCTCTCGTTGAATGCTGAACTGGGAGGTCAGAGTTTCCAGCATCTGGATAGAAACAGGCTTGCGGCTAAGTGCATCGGCCACTACATTTGCTTTGCCTGGATGATAAAGAATCTCCAAGTCATAATCCTTAATAAGTTCCAGCCACCTCCTTTGCCGCATGTTCAACTCTTTCTGACTGAAGATGTATTTGAGACTCTTGTGATCCGTAAAGATCTGACAGTGAGTCCCGTACAGGTAATGTCTCCATATTTTCAAAGCAAAAACTACTGCTGCTAGCTCCAAATTATGCGTTGGGTAATTCACTTCATAAGGTTTCAGCTGTCGTGACACATAAGCGATCACCTTATCATTCTGCATCAATACGCATCCGAGTCCTTGGTTCGAAGCACCACTGTAAATTATGAATCCTCCAGTTCCGTGTGGAAGTGTTAAAATCGGTGCTGTCGTCAATCTCCTCTTCAATACATCAAAGCTTTTCTGACACATTTTATTCCATTCAAACTTTTGAGTTTTCTGCAGAAGTCGAGTAAGTGGGCGGAAAATTTTGGAAAACCCTTCCACGAATCCACGATAATATCCAGCAAGACCTAAGAAACTCCGGACTTCTTTCACGTTCTTTGGAGGCTTCCAGTCCATAACTGCTTCGATCTTCTGAGGATCTACTCGGACTCCTTCAGCTGATACCACATGGCCGAGGAACATTACTTCCTTTAGCCAGAATTCACACTTAGAAAGTTTGGCATACAATTGTTCATTTCTCAACATGTCTAACACAATCTGTAAATGCTGTGCATGCTCTTCCGGGCTCTTAGAATACACCAAAATGTCATCAATGAACACAACCACAAATTTATACAAATACTCGATGAACACTCGATTCATCAATTGCATGAATACAGCAGGTGCGTTAGTGAGACCAAACGGCATCACTACAAACTCATAGTGCCCGTAGCGAGTTCTGAATGCTGATTTCGGAACATCAGATTCCTTAATCCTCAGCTGATGATATCCTGATCTCAGATCGATTTTAGAAAATACTGTTGCTCCTTGTAACTGGTCAAACAAATCATCAATCTGTGGCAATGGATACTTGTTCTTAATCGTCATTTTGTTCAGCTCTCGATAGTCAATACCCAGTCGAAGCGATCCATCCTTCTTCCAGACAAAAAGAACTAGTGCTCCCCAGGGCGAAACGCTTGGCTGGATATAGCCTTTGTCCAGTAACTCCTCCAGTTGCTGTTTTAGTTCATACATCTCAGTAGGTGCCATACGATACGGCGCTTTAGAAATTGGTGCAGCTCCTGGTTCCAGTTCGATGGTAAATTCCACGTCTCGTCATGGAGGTAGTCTAGGTAATTCATCAGGAAATATATCCGGAAATTCGTTCACAACAGGAATGGATGAAAGTTCCACAATTTCGTCTTCTTTCTTCATTGCATAGCACCGATCCCAAGACACTGTTTCAACAATTTGACAGCTTTCATCGCCTTGATCATCTTCCATGAGCTTCCTGGTTTCCATCCTTCAAACAGTATTTCGGAACCATCGTCAGTGATCAGCGAGATATTCCTCTTTCGATAGTTTACAATAGCTCCATATCGATTAAGCCAATCATCTCCGAGTATCAGGTCGTCTCCTCGCATTTCTATCACAATAAGATTTGAGAGCCACTCTCTGCCTCCAAATGATACAGGAAAATCTCTAGTTTCTAAGTTTCCAACAATCCTCTCTCTGCTCGGTAAACCCACAACATAAGGTTCACAATTATGAAAACCAGAAATATTCAAACGATTTACACAAGACAGGGATATAAATGAATGCGTAGCTCCTGTATCGAATAAAACGCTAACTGGCTGGGAAAGGATGCTCGATTGCACGATGCGGCAAAGACATCACGATCGTCTGTTCTCCTCATCTCGTACAGACGTGGGGGAGCAGATCCGGTATTCGAAGTACCCTTTTGGTCCCACTGTCCTTTGCCTCGTCTGCGGCCAAAATTCTGAGGCATCTGAACACTTTGCTGCGTCTGTTGGATACTGGCTTCTCTCTGAGCTGGCTGTGCTGTACGGGTTCCATTGAACTTGGTGGCATCCTCGCAAAATGTCGCACGGTGTCCTTTCTGTCCGCAATAAAAACATGTAACTAGAGTACACAAACAATCACGCCAAAGGTGGCCTGGGCGACCACAGTTAAAGCACCTCCTATCTGTATCCGTCGTGGCTGACACTGCTCCGAAATTCTTTCCGCTCTTATATGGGTGCAGAGGTTTCTTGAAAGAATGAAAGGATGACTGGGCCTTGTGGGCCCACTACTCTTGTGCTCCGAGAAACTACCGGAGACTTTCTTCTTCTTGGACTCTGCCAACTTCTCCATTGCTGCTTCCTTGATTTCATACGCCAACGCCTTATCCTGGTATTGACGGAGAGTGGTACATTCAAAACCGTACATGTACCTCTGGATTTCTGGTTTCATTCTCATATCAAAATGGATCATCATTTCTGTATCTGTTCTGACCAGATGTCGAACAAATGCCAGCTGCTGGTTAAACATCTTAATTGTCTGGGATACGGGTTCGTCTGACGGCTGTGCAGAGAAAAATTCTCGAACTTTGGCTTCCCTCACAGGACGAGGGCAGTACTGAGCTTCCATCATCAATTTAAATTCTGTCCAGTCAGCATCATGATCTGCAGGCCGGATGGCTTCCCACCACTCGGATGCTTCCCCTATCAGAAAGTACTGAGCAATAGAGGCTCTCCGGTCGTCTGGACAATTAATTCCGGCAAAAATTTTCTCCAATTCTTTCAACCAATGGTCCCATGTGGGAGTCTCAGAAAAGCCGTCGAATTTAGGTGGTTGCATCTTTGCTACCTCTTGCAGCCATTGGTCACCTCGATTTCCCATGTCTGGGATACCCTGTTGTCGATCTCCCTGTTGTAACCCTACTCCCACCTGCATTCAGTCCACGACCTGGGCGAACTGAGTCATCTGGTTCACCACCCGACGAAGGATCTTGGGTACAGCAGGTTCTGGTTCATTATTAATGGATCTCTGTGGCTCGCCTGAGCTGTGAGTGGCCTGATTAGAAGGCGAAGCTTCTCTTTCGGCATTCCTTCGTCCGTGTCCGCGACCGCGACCACGTCCACGTCCACCTCTCAACATACTGTAAGCATAAATACTTAATATACAGGAAACAATATTGTTCTAATGTTCGAGTATACAGAGATACAACATGTAAAGAACGAGATAGAGTTTAGGAACTTACAACCACCGCTCGCATGAAGACGCATGCAGTACAGTGATGTTATTCGCGATCGGTTACCTCAAAAGACATATATGACCCCTATTTTAACCCAATGGCCAAGATATCCATAATATTAGCTCCGATAACATATTCTGTAACACCCCCGATATATTCAGGAATATTACAGCGCCGTAAATCCTTTACATAAGAATTTACAAGGCTGGAAAGACAATAACAGATACTAAATCATGAAATCACTGAAATAAAATACGACAGTTCTGGTTCAATACTGAGAATACAAATATCCAAATGAAAAATATTAATACATCACTAAAATCCAAACATCACAAATTACGACGTACTCGAGTACTTATTAAAAGTAACAAACAATAGACAATAAACCTGGCCGGAACATCACTCTGCACCCTCGTCGTCATGCAGCTCCAGTGGTTGTTTCCCCGCTCTCCTGGATCCTAAACATAAATAAATGTTCACCCCCGAAGGGGTTAGCACAACGATGCTAGTACAAGTACAATAATCATACAACAGTGATGTAATCAACAATCATCATAACAAGTTTCTCCAACGAGAAATAACAACAACACTTATCACATCATAATAGTCTCAACATACTGATGGTATTCCAACGATCTAGCGCACACAACTATAGATTCCCATGATGATCCCGTCGGACCAATGCATGGTGGAACGACCTGTCCAATGATCCAGCGCACACAGCTATAGATTCCCATGATGATCCTGTCGGACCAACGCATGGTGGACATTTAATCACAACACATGTACATAATACAGTCACAATATTACTGACATAATATAAACAATTCTAATTAAAGTACTTGCCTCGGTTCAATGACAAGAATAAAGCTTCCACGAATATCAAAAACACCCAAAGGTCATCCCCTTCGATCAATCATGTTGCTAAGCTCGAACCTTAACAAAAGAAATAATATAGAATTTATCTCAAGTCGTACGAACATCTAACAATCCAAATTATGGTCGGAAGTTCATAAAACGTAACCTGCCTGAACTTCTTAACGTACGTTACGTATTTTGTGTAGCGTACGTTAATCCTACTCGTTAGCGCACATAAACAACAAAGTCTAGCGTACGCTATATAAGTATCGGCAGTCCCTCTCTGATCAGCCGACTGACTCCTCTGATGATTTTAACGTACGTTACGTACCAAACATTGCGTACGTTAACTAATCCCGATAGCATACGTTAATCTACATAGCTTAGCATACGCTAAGTGTGCATGGCAGTTTCACTTCTGGGCAGATGACTGTTCTAACGGTGATGAAACTTACGAACTCCTCAGTGATTTACGTACGTTACTCGTCTACATATCATAAACTTATGAATAATCTTACGGATCCAATCATCTTTGAATTCAAGGAAATGAATATCATCACAACTCTTATATTCAATCTCGATTATCATTCTCATTTGAAGTTCGGTGATCTCAGGTTGATGCACTAGATTCCATTACCATTATCACATTCAAACTTCATCTTAAAGGTGAACTAACAATCCCAATGAAAAGATACAACCTAAGATGATTCTTTCTTAAGTCTTTATAACAAAAGTGAAACAACTCCAAGTTTACGATCAATATGGCAACGTTAATAATACGGACAATCAATCTCAGAATATTCCTCTCATCATTTGACATACTAGGATTCCAACTACGATGTTTTCAATGACGATATCATAAGCATAATCATTCCGACTTCTAAACATGATGTTTGTTTGAATAATTCATCATGGAACTCAATATCTTGGTAGCATGATCATCTTATTCTCAAGAACACGAATCTAAGATTGGATAGAATTAACATACCTTAAGATGAAGAAAACACCGAGTCAAAAAGGTAGAATCCAACTCCGGTTGTTTGTATGTCAATCCAAGGTGTTTCTCCACTTCAACGATCAATCACAAGTGACATCCAACATCCAATGATCGAGTAGAGGTGGTCTGTGTGTGTTTAAGGAAGATATGAGGCTCTCTGGTCTCTCAAGAACGAAGGACAAGTGAAGAGAATGTAAACCAAGTAAAATGGGGTGCTGTCCCTTTTATAACATTTTTGTTCGTATGTTATTTAGCGCACGCTATCACGATATCCTTAGCGCACGCTAACAACCGTTGACTCCAAATCTGTCCAGGTTCGTCCTAGGGAATCTTATCCGAACCCATGTCCGGCTGGCACATGTGCTAGCCTCCTAGCTCAATAATTGACTGCCTAACGCACGCAATTCTTCATTCGTAGTGTGCGCTAGTTTTAGCCGATAATGCACGTTAAGCTACATTCTTAGCGTGTGTATCACGAGTTTGCATGAGAAAATTTGCATGTTGCTATACTCATGTACAAAGATACAAATGTGAGAAATATCATACTCCAATTATCGATATCACGATTCCAAATAATACATGGCTCAAATACAAATGAAATACTCGATAATAAATCCGGATATTACAAAGATTTCCATGCCACTGCTGCACCGGCTAGTGTGAATACATATCCGCTTGTAGACTTGGAGTCTTTTATATCACATATCCAATTTGCATCACTATATCCTTCAAGTACTGCTGGATATTTGGTATAGTGCAGCCCATACTCACGAGTACCCCTTAAGTATCTTAGTACCCTTATGATCGCCTTCCAGTGATCCTTTCCGGGGTTGCTCGTGTATCTACTTTGTCTACTGACGGAGTAGGCTATATCTGGTCTTGTACAGCTCATCAAGTACATCAGACTTCCTATTATGCGTGAGTACTCAAGTGGAGATACTCCGTCACCCTTATTCTTGGATAGTCTCAACGTCATATCCACCGAGGTTTTGGCTGTGCCAGAGTCATCCTTATTAAATCTTTCAAGGATTTTGTCCACATAGTGGGCTTGACTCAGCATGAGACCTTCCGACGTTCGTGTGATTTTAATCCCCAAAATTACATATGCGAGTCCCATATCCTTCATATCAAATCTCAACCTCAGCACGTCTTTGGTTGATTTGATTATTCTTTCATTACTGCCGGTAATGAGCAAGTCATATAAATATAGACACAAAATGATATATCTATCTTTTGTGTCTTTCACATATACACATTTATCGGATTCATTAATTTTGAAGCCACAGCTTATCATGACATGATCAAATTTTTCATGCCACTGATTTGGTGCCTGCTTCAATCCGTATAAAGATTTTACCAGATTGCAGACTTTCCTTTCTTGTCCAGGAGCAGAGAACCCCTCGGGTTGTTCCATGTAGATTTCCTCTTCTAAGTCTCCATTAAGAAAGGCAGTCTTAACATCCATTTGATGAACTTCTAAGCCTCGTAATGCTGCGATGGCAAGTATCATCCTGATGGAAGTTATTCTCGTCACAGGAGAGTAAGTATCAAAATAGTCTAGGCCTTCATGTTGGTTATATCCCTTCGCTACGAGCCTAGCCTTATATTTTTCAACTGCTCCATCTTTCAATTTCTTCTTGAAAATCCACTTATTTCCTAATGGTTTACACTTAGGAGGTAATTCCACTAGTTCCCAAGTATGATTCTGTAATATAGAATCAATCTCTTCTTTGATAGCCTCCTTCCATAGAGGTCCATCCGTCGAGCTTACAGCTTCTTTGTAAGCCTGAGGAGCCTTTTCGAGCAAGTAGGTGATGAAATCTGGTCCGTAAGATTTCTCCGTCCTTTGTCGCTTGCTCCTTCTAGGTTCGTCCTCATTATCCATTATTTGGTCTTCATTATCTTCATCCATTAGTTCAGAAGTCTGTTCGGATGAGATAAGGGGTTCACTTGCAGTCTTACAAGGAAAGATATTCTCAAAGAATGACGCATTCCTTGATTCCATAATAGTATTCTTGTGAATCTCAGCCACTTTGGATTCATGCACAAGGAATCGATAAGCATTGTTGTTGTGTGCATATCCAATGAAAATGCAGTCAACCGTTTTTGGGCCTATTTTAACTTTCTTAGGAGTAGGTATAAGCACCTTTGCTAGACACCCCCATACTTTCATGTAATTGTAGGAAGGCTTGACTCCATTACACAATTCATAAGGAGTTTTGTCCCTGTTCTTACGGTATATCTTGTTTAAGAGATAATTCGCTGTTAAGATGGCTTCTCCCCACATATTTTGCAGCAGTCCTGAATTTAGTAATATCGCATTCATCATCTCTTTCAGAGTTCGATTCTTACGTTCCGCCACGCCATTTTACTGTGGTGCATATGGGGCAGTGACTTCATGAATAATCCCATGTTGCGAGCAAAATTCGCCAAATGGTTCCATATATTCACCTCCGCGGTCACTCCTCAAGATTTTTATCATAGCATTCAATTGATTCTCAACTTCCGTTTTATAGAGAACGAATTTCTCTATGGCTTCATCTTTGCTTTTAAGCAAGTATACATAGCAATATTTAGTACAACCATCCACGAAAGTAATAAAATATTTATTTCCACCTCTAGTTTGAACAAACTTCAAATCACATAGGTCGCTATGTATTAATTCTAAAGGTTTGGTGTTTCTTTCCACTTGTCGGAATGGAGATCGAGTTAATTTTGCCTCTACACAAGTTTCACACTTGTGGTTTAAATCAATTTTAAACTTTGGTATGTGATCTAATGCAATTAGTCTACGCATTGCATTAAAATTAACATGTCGTAATCTAGCATGCCATAAATTAGGAGACTCAAGCAAGTAAGCAGAAGAATTCTTCATTTCATTATTTTTGATAGTCATTACATTGAGCTTAACTAGCCCATCACATTCATATCCCTTGCCTATAAACACACCATTTTTCGACAAAATAACTTTATCGGACTCGAAAACTGTTCTAAAGCCATGCTTCATCGACAAGGTACCAGAAATAAGATTCTATCGAATATCAGGCACATATAACACACGTTTAAGAGTCACTTCCTTTCCAGATATCATCTTTAAGATCACCGTGCCTTCGCCCAAGATAGTTGAGGTTGCAGAGTTTCCCATATACAGTATATCACCGGCATCAGTTTCTATCAATGAGGAGAACATTGATTTGTTGGCACATATATGCCTAGTTGCTCCAGTGTCAATCCATCACTCTTTGGTATTTGAGACAACTAAGTTCACTTTGGAGATCATAGCACATAAGTCAAGATTTTCTACTTGCTCGGTAATCAGATGTGCTGCATTACCTTCCTTTTTCTTTGGTTTCTTTGGCAGCCTGCAGTCAGCCGCCCTATGACCCATCTTTTCACAGTTGTAGCATTTACCAAGGAATTTTTCCTTCTTTTTCCCAATTCCTCCTTTAGGTCCCAGCTTGGTTCCCTTTTCATTGTTGCCTTTCTTGGATGTCAGTCCAGTTTCCACAACATTGGCCTTTGCCACAGCAACATTTACCTTCTTCTCTGATCCTCGGTTGTCTTCCTCTATGCGAAGTCTAACGATCAGATCTTCCATGCTCATCTCCTTGCACTTGTGCTTGAGATAATTCTTGAAATCTTTCCAAGTCGAGGGTAGTTTTTCGATCACAGTAGCCACTTGGAAGGATTCGCTAATGATCATTCCTTCAGCATGGATTTCGTGAATGATCACTTGTAGCTCTTGTACCTGACTCACTACTATCTTGGAGTCGATCATCTTGTAATCGAGAAACCGTCCAACAATCCACTTCTTGGCACCGGCGTTCTCGATCTTGTACTTATGGTCTAGTAAGTCCCATAATGCCTTAGCTGATTTAGCACTGCTGTACACGTTGTACAATGAATCGGCAAGGCCATTCATCACATAGTTCCGACATAGATAGTCGGAAGTTTTCCAAGCGTCAATGGCCATCAGAGTTTGTTGGTCACGGTCTTCGTCATATTTTGGCGCATCCTCCTTGGGGAACCGAGACAAGCCTAGAGTGGTCAGATAGAACATCATCTTCTGCTGCCATCTCTTGAAATTCTGCCCGTTGAATTTCTCTGGTTTGTCCGCATGGTTGACCGGAACCGAAACCGAATTAGTTATCGGAACCGAGGCAGAGTGGTTCGCTGAACCCAATCTAGTTAGAGGCGCACCTCCAGTCGCTGAACCCGAGCTAATTTTCTGAGGCGCACCTCCAGAAACGTCCGTGGACATTGTTTGGTTTTGAGAATCCATATTGATTAACTTTTCGAAAATAGATCTGTTTTAATCAAGTAAAAATTTTTTTGCTTTAAGATTGTTGAATAATTTTGAAAATGATTACTTGAAAATAACAGAATATAAATATGTATATATCTATTCGATATATATAATGTATGTAAGTCCTGCAAAAATCGGTTAGCAATAAAAACAAAATTCCCGTTCGTGTAAACGAACAAAAGGGTCGCTGTTGAGTCCAGAGTATCTGTCTCCTTAAAGCAAATTCGCCCTCACCACGGTGTATGACGTCTGCCTCCCAGGATAAAACAACAGCTCAATGCAGTGAATCGATGATGCTCTGCACCCTCAACGAACTAGAATAAAATCTGTCTACTATCACCGACCGAAGAAGGAAAAAAAAAACGAAGAAGAAAAATATCTGACTGTAAGGCTTTGGAAAAATCGCACGTATTGAGTGTGTAAAAACGAGCCCCTCAAGCCGGGTATCAATAGGTGAAGGCTGGAGGAGGTTGTGTGCTGGAGGAACTCTATACCGACCAATATTGGTATCTGGAGGAACTCTAAACCGACCAGGATTAGTATCTCAATACTTATCCAGATCTGTTTAATTCGATTTTATCCGGATCCGAAAATTTGGAATTTATTAATTGAGGTATTTTCAGTAAATGTGTGTGTGTGCGCGCGAGGGGCGCCTAGTCACACATCCACACATGTCTCACTTTTTGAACATGCCTTTGTCCACATCCCCTTATATACTCAAAATTTCTTCCTTCTTTTTCCAATGTGGGATAGCATCCCAAACCCATTTCTAAAGGGTTCACTTTGTAACATTATATCTCATTCACACCTCAATCATTTTGAGTGTTCTTACATGTTTTGGAAACCTCGTACGAGTACTACGTATTCCAACTAAGTCCCAATTTTAACTCGTAGTCGAGCCCACTCAAAATTTCCTCTCAAGTGGGCTGCTCAAAACAGCCCATTTTCCTTCATTTTTCCAACATTTCCAACAAGATCACATGCATGATCAGATCATAGACTAGCGGATAGCAATTGATGTAGCGCAGCATAATTAGACCGAGATGATGCCTTTTATCTAGGTGTTGTTTCAAATAATACGACAAAGATATGCGAATGAAAAAATTCTAGTTTTATTTTCAATCCTCCATCCCATTATGATCATTACTACTCTAATAAATAGTAGTATAAGCCCTAGGAGGCCCATAAACATATTGTGCTTAATTAATAAAACTCATAAATTAATATGAAAGTGAATATCACATCATATTCATCACACATCAATTGACAGATGATTAATACAAAACTGGTGGATCATTAATACGAAAGTGATGGATGATAGAATATATAAATGATATGTGATGAATATCATCTCATGCTCGTTTAGTCCTCACTTTCATATTCATCGGATAACTCATATTGCATCATGCATCTGGATGCATGATATACTAAATATAATTTCATAAGCTAAATATATCAGGTGTGCAAATTTTTAAATTTACATTCTCCCTCACTGCTTCTTACTATTGTAAGTCTTATTTAAACTAACTAATAAGATTAAAGTGAATTAGTTAAAGATGGAGGTGGAAAACAAGTGGGATGGGCCGGTCCCACGCTGGGTCAGGTGCGGGGCGGTCTAGAAAACTACGGACTGGGATTGACTTAGGCTGGACCGATCCTGGGTCAGGTTGGGTGGTGGGTTGGCTTGTTGGTAGCGTGGGTGTAAGCGCATTCTTTTGAATGAATGAATCGAATCGAATCGAATGGATATGAATCGAATCGAATCAAATATATATTAAGAGTAAATAATAATAAAATAATAATAATAATATTATAATAAATATTAAAAATAATAAATATAATTAAATAATAAGAAAAAAATAATAAATAATAAAAAATAATAATAGATATAATGTAATAATATAATTAATTACAATCATAATTATAAAAATAATAATACAAATAAATATGCCTAAAATATCCCAAATGTCATAAAAAATAACAAGAATAGTAATAATAATAATAATAGTAATAATAGTAATCAACAATAACAATAAATATTATTATTAATAATAGTAAATATTATTAGTAATAATAATAGTACTCAAAAATAATAATAACAATAATAATAATAATAAAGATTACTACTACTACTACTACTAATAATAATAATAATTAATAGTAATACTAATAATAATAACAATAATAATAATCAACTAAACCGAATCGAATCGAATCGAATCGAATGGACTCGATGAATCAATCGAATCGAATGGATTCGAATCAACGGAATCGAATCGAATGGACATGAATCGAATCGAATCAAAATGAAAAATAAGTCCAAAAGAACAGGGCCTAACACCCCCAAGACGTTCAGGGCATATTACATCGCCGTGGACCCAACCCTTTGAGTCCATAAGGCTAACACACATCTCGACTATTGGGATTCAGTGCCTAAAATGAAGGCCCAGCGGAAGCGGTAAAATAAAAATTAATTCGATCCGAATCCCTACGAGGATCGATCGAGCTACGTATATATAAATATTAAACGAAACACAAGAGATACGAGAAACATACCCTTATAGTCCGTTGATTTAAATGGTGTCCTTCTCTTGAGCTAATCCCCAAGCTTTAGATTGCTTTCCCTACGATCCAATCCGATCCAAGCTCTTGGATGATCCAACGCCGAAAGCACCGCGTCTCTACTTGCCATGCGCCGGAGAAACCAACGGAACGACGATCACCTTGCTATCCTCCGGGAATACGGTTAGAGCTAGGATGATGAAGCTTTTGATTGTGATTTTAACACTCTAAGTGTATTGATCACACACTCTCCATGAATCTCTTAATTTTCTCCAAGAACAATCAAGATCATATGAAGAAGAAGATGAAGACCTTGAAAAACGGTTTCTCTCTCTCTCTCTCTCTCTCTCTCTCATTCACGGTTGAGCACAATTGGGTGGTGAGAGAGTTTGTCAAGTCTTCTTCTTATTCTACTTCTAACCACATGTGAACAAATCACACCACATGATACCTTGCCCCACAAAGTCATGATTATCCATTAATAAATGGAAGGAAAAGACAATGGGAAGGTAGGTGGAAGTAAAGGGGGGCGGCCATCATGAAAAAACGGACAAATTCGGTTCGTTTCGGACTCCCGTGAGTCCAAACAGATAAACTCCAAATCTATTTCGATGTATTTATATTAATTAATTAATCCAATTAATTAATCATATCAAATACATAATAACATAATTAATTTCTCCAAGAAATAATTATATTTATGAATTAAATTAATCACCAGTAATTTATTTAATTCATTAGGCCGTAAATTAATTTATCCAATAAATCGATTTAGACATCTAATATCGCAAATTAGATATCCAATATCTAATATTCATAATGAGAGAATAAGCTTGATTCATTTCGTCGTCAATCCTATTGCGCGATCGGTAGGTCCGTCTCAGTCAGCAATGGGAGGAAGCAAAGAGTAGTAGCACCACCTAGCCAGCCTAGCGGCCTACACTGTACCCCAACTAAGAATGAATGATTGGGATCATTCAAGAACCATTCTATCGTGAATACCAGTATACGTATAAACCCTTCTTTCAAATGTCCCGATCAAGTTATAGGGTCACAGTCAGTCAAACCCTATCCGTACTTGACGCCATGCATGCGTTAATGCAAATCGAGATCATCGAGCTTTCGTTTATATAATACAACTAGCTCCAATGCTTTGGCCAAAGACTTATGATCTCATATGCCAATAACCGCATAGGACATATAACCCATTCACTAACAGGAGAAAAAATTTCTATCTTGGTATTTAGTAGGACCTGCTACTTGCCCGTCAAGATGCACGTCGAGGTTGACCCCCATCTTTCGGTTTTCTGGGTCGAACTACTCTAATGAAAATCTTAACGTTACAAGCATATCCCTACCAAATCCTCAAGTCGAAGGTTCACAAATACCTATCACAACCTTTCGATTCCGTCATTGACTGTCCCAGAGTGAAATCCATGTGATGAATCGAGGGTGAGTCGGTTCGAGTATACTAATCCAATAAGTATACCTATAACGTGTACTCCCACTAACCATTAGTGTCCGACAGGCACTCTCCATGTCAAAGAACACGTCATATAAGTCTTCACATAAACTTAACGCCCAGTAAAGTTTCATCGACTTGCGAATGATTAAGTATTTAAGCTATAAACCTTTCCAGTGCCGACCCTCTTATCCAATAAGGAGTGGAACGTTTTGCTCTAAAATACACGGACTAGTTTCTATATGTATATGTATGAGTTAGGAATGCCAGTAACTACTAGTAAATAAAGAAACATCCATTGTCTTATATTAGTGATTTACATAATATCAAGTACAATGCCCTCACTCAACATCCTCTGAGTGGCATTCGAGGGCATACTCCTAATAATTTCCCATTTGCACTCAATGCCACACATTATGGTATCTAATACCCATGTTCTCCAGATGTCGCTCCAAGCTAATCTGAGAAAGTGGCTTGGTCAGTGGATCAGCGACGTTGTCGGCTTACTCTACTCTATGCAGCACAATGTATCTCTGTGCGAACAAATTCTCTTACGAGATGATACTCTCTCTCAATATGTTTGGTACTGTTATGAAACCTCAGCTCCTAGGCCTATGCTACCGCTCTGGCAGCGCAGCACAAGGTGTTACGTGAAGTTTACCCAATAACTTCTAAATCCTTCATTTGGAGGCCTCCGAGGCCGCTTTATACTCAGCCTAACAGGTGGAATTAGCATTCGCGCTATACTTGGCACTATGCCAAGATACTACTCCTCCATTAAGAGTAAATATGTAGCCAGAAGTAGACATCGAATCGTCTTTCTGTCCTTGGAAGTCCGAATAAGTGAATCCCATTACATTCAGTTCTCCACCGCCATATATATGAACTATATCTCTTGTCCTTCTCAAGTACTTGAGAGCGTTCTTTACGGCAGTCTAATGTTCCCTACCTGGGTTTGCCTGAAACCTACTTACCACGCTCACAGCATGCGCAATGTCAGGTCTCGTACACAACATATCATACATAAGGCTACCCACGGCCGAAGCATATGGTATATTACTCATTTCCTTTCGTTGTTCCTCACTTTGAGGACACATCTTCAAGGTGAGTTTTATTCCATGTCGCATCGATAGAAACCCTCTTTTAGAATAATCCATCTTAAATTGCTTTAAGATTTTATCTATATAGAGGGCTTGAGAAAAACTTATCATTTTCTTTAATCTATCCCAGTAGAGTCTAATCTCAAGAATATAGGTTTCTTCTCCCAAGTCTTTCATGGAGAAATTACTCGAAAGCCAAACTTTCACAGAACTGAGCATTCCAACATCATTTCCTATTAGTAGAATGTCATCTACATATAGTACTAAGAATGCGATCTTGCTCCCACTAACCCTCTTGTATACACAAGGTTCCTCTTCATTTTGCACGAAGTCAAACTCTTTTACTACCTCGTCAAAACGAAGGTCCCAACTACATGAAGACTGCTACAGTCTATTTCATGGAGTCTACATCCACCATCGCTTGGTCATAGGTCATTGGGTCGGTATCTTGGCTATCACTTGGAACCTCATGGAGACCCATCTCCTCCAAGTGTACAAGGCCATACCTCTCAGGTATATGAGACACCCTACTAGACCTACGAGATGGTTGTACTTGTGTTTCAGAAGGTTTGGTTCCAATTTCTTGTACAGGTGTCTCCTGAGGAATTTCATTATATTCTTCCAAAGAAATACTTCTACCTGCTCCGCTTTCCTGAATGAACTCATCTTCCAGGAAGTGTGCTTGCAAAGAAACAATGATATTTCGCCCTTCAGGCATGTAGAATAGATAACCCATCATCCCAGACAGTAATCCAATGAAACGTCCCTTCGCGGACCTTGCTTCCAACTTGTCCACCTTAGTCTTCTTGACATAGGCGGAACATCCCCAAATCCTAATGTGATTAAGACTTGGTTTCCTGCCCTCCCACATATCATGTGGAGTTTTAGGAATGGATTTGGAAGGACATATGTTCAACATATAAGCGGCAGTCAGGAGTGTATACCCCCACAGGTAAATCGGTAAGTCAGTATAGCCCAACATGGAACGGACCATGTTCAACAAGGTCTGGTTCCTTCTTTATGACACACCATTTAACTGAGGCGTACCTGGAGGCGTTAGTTATGATACTATTCCATGTTCATTTAGGAACTCGTCAAACTCCGCACTCATATACTCGCCACCTCAGTCCGACCGAAGTGCTTTGATATGATTACAAGTTTGTTTTTCAACTAGGGCCTTAATTTCTTGGAATTTCTCAAAGGCCTCGGATCTATGTTTCATTAAGTAAACATAACCATACCTAGTATGATTATCTGTAAACGTAATGAAATACTAATATCAATCTAGTTTATCAGCAACTCTTTCAAAAATCCCTGTGAAAGAGAATTGAGTCATTTTGGCTTTAAGGCAAGATTCACAAGTAGGAAAGGGATCCGATCCCAATGGACCCATAAGTCCATCTTTTTTCATTTTGTAAACCTTGGTCTGACCAACATGACCAAGTCTAAGATGCCATTTCAAAACTTGATTAGTTTCATCCATACCACGCTTCCTAGTCGTAGTATTCACAATGACTTTGTTACTAAGGTTTAGATGATACAATCCTTTTAATAATGTAGCAGTGCCCATGAGTTTATTTCTAAAATAAATTTTACAGGAACCATTACCAAGGAAAAATGAAAAGCCTTTTCGATCCATGACCTGAATGGATACAATGTTTTCATGCCCCTTGGGCAAAACGAGTACATAATCCAAAATTAAAACAAAAGTCGGATTCTAAACCCAAAAGAAGTGATCCTAGGTTGCTTCGGCACTATGACTGCTTCCGACAGTGATCATCACTTCCCCAGCTCCAAGCTTGCTACTTTGTTCCAGATCCTCATTCACGGTACAAATATTAGAACTAGCTCCTGAATCCTGTATCCAAGAAGTAGAAAATACAGTAGCAGAACAATTTGTTTCCAAAACTAAAAGTTCTGTACCTGAAGTGCCATGAAGAATGGGACAGTCTCTAGCCCAGTGGCCCAGCTCACCGCATTTGAGACAAGCGTCCTTCTCCTTGCTCTTCGGAACCATCGGGGCCTTTCCCTTACCCTTAAGGTCCTTGACTTGTGGTCCCGTCTGCTTCTTGTTCTTTTTCTTCTATTTCTTGGACCTCCGATATCCAGAAGAAATCACAAGGGCAGACTCCTTTATCCGCGGAGTCTTCATCTGAGACTGAGCGGTCACTAGTTTGTTCATTAGCCCAGCTAAGTTACACGCAATCTCATTGCAGTTGAAGTTCATAACAAACTTTGAGAATGAATCAGGGAGAGACTGTAGAATGAGGTCGGTTTAAAGAGAAGTATCCATCTTAAAATCAAGAGCCTCCAATATCTCGATCATAGATATCATTTTTAGGACGTGGTCCCCAACCTTCTCATCTTCCTTCATCCTTGAACCGAATAGTTGCTTGAATATCTCATATATAGCAGTTCGACTGTGCTCACCATAAAGCTCGGTTAAGTGAGATAGAATCTGCCTAGCAGAAGTCATTTTCTCATGATCTCTCTGAAGCTCTTTAGACATGGAAGCCATCATGTATGCATGGACTTTTACGTCATCCTTAACCCACTTTTGTGGTTTTCAATCTCTTCTTGATTAGCTATGGTCCACACTGGAGGCGCCGGAATGTCCGTCTCCAAGACGTATCCCAGTGCCTCTATACTGAGGACTATCATCAGATTGCGGAGCCAATCCACAAAGTTAGGTCTGATCAAGGTGTTCCTTTCGAGCAGAATTGCGAGTGGGTTCATTGTCATATTGAGAGTTATGTCTGCATTAAGTATGATAGATTAATTAGTGACTCGTTCAATTATGATCTGAGTATAGAATTAAGGTCTTTTCTATTCTTGTTACCTAGCTCCCACTATTTTTATCGTAATAACACACTCCCATGTGAAATCCGTAAGTATCGTCGCTCTACTTCATAGTGGTGATCGAGTTCTTTATAAATCTTAATAGAGGGCAACCGAACAGGTTTCTAGTCTATTAATTTTCATAAAGTGGTGTCCAACACCAACCCATCTAATGGATGATTCGATCTTCTTTTTCCCCTTGTTCACTCCCCTCAACCTATACGATTTCTATGGTTCATGAACAAGTTAAGTTTATACCATCGACACAAATCAGTTTTACAATTGAATCTTATCTGGCAACCTATCAGGTTTCTAGGGATAAAATTTGCTCCAACCGAAGGCATCCAATGTGCTCTCGGTAATTTATCCATCCTCCCCGAACGACTACCCCAATAACTCGGAAGCATAGAACATCCGGTTTGGATTTTAATTTCCCGAATGCTCGATGGAGGGAAGGAAAACCTTGAAACCTTATAAACTTAAAAATTTGTCGTGGGAGAATTTTCGCGGTTAACGTTACACTTTGCACATTAATCTATTTAAGCCCGTTTGTAGGATTCATACAATATGAATAAGCATTCACAACCTAGTTGGTACCAACATGTAGTTCATGGACCGTTCCTAGAAACAAAAATTCCGTAATCTAATTACAAGTCTTCGTCTTGAATCTTCGTCTTCTCGAAATGGATCTTCCTCTGGTCTTCGTCATTACATATAAATTTTATATTAAAAAATTGCATCCTAGATACAAATATTTCTAGTAAAATAAATAGGCTCAAAATGGACTTTACCACCCAATCGAATAAAACCAAACGATTCAAAACTAAGTCCATGAACTACATCTCCATTCAAAAGCATTCATCCAATAAATACTATATAAACGGATTGCGTAGAGATACATTGATCCAATCAACATACATACAATAAATAGAATCGATCCAATCAATTCACACAATCGGTAATATGAAAATGTTCAAAGTATTCGGTCACCCACAAATATTCTAATTAATCAAATTTCTCTTATATAATGAAATACCATAAATCATTTTAATCATATTAAATCCAATTTAACATGCGGGAGATTAATTTTCTGGAATACACGGAAAAATTGAGCCGGGGCGAAACTGGCCTGCCACGGCCGAGTCGCCATCGGCAGTCTGCCGGCCAGACACGGACCATGCCGAATGGCACGGTCGGGTTACCCCGACAGCTTCTAAAGATGGCCTGCCAGACACGGACGTGTCAAATGACACGGTCGGGTTGTCCCGACAGCCTGCCGGCCAGACACGACCCGTGCCGAATGGCACGCTCGGTTCATCCCGATAGTTTGACGAGACTGGCCGGCTGGCACGGCCCATGTCGCCTAACACGGTCGGGTCAGCCCGGAAGCTTCCTGCCCCTTGTCCGAAAAGTCGTCTGACGACGATTCGGAGCTAGATTTTCGACCGGATACCCAATATCAATAGTTTACAACTATCATATCTTCAATATAGATCACATTTCCTAGAAATTAAAGATTTATATTTAGATATTGTTGGCCACTTAAGTATACTGGATAGAGTTTGGAAAATAGTTTAAACAACAAACTGTACGGAATCTAAATCTGAGTGCGTAGCGGAAGTCTTGGATACAGTATGTTGCTGTGGATACAGCAACTAAGTGTATGATGTATACTTAATATATCACAGTAATTTTAAAACAGTAAGGGCTGAAGGTAAATAACACTGTAATTAAAGTGGTTCGAGGTAAACCCCTCTACGTCCACTGGTCCTCCACACAGGAGTAAAAAGTTTATTATAATTACTGCGTACACAACTACGTAATTATAAACAAACCTATCCTTGTATCGTTCACACAGATTGATACAAAGAATATCACTTTCAACCGTTCACACAGATTGGTTAAAGCTTCCTTCTTGACTAGCTGCTTCACACACAGTTCCAAAGCTTCGTCCTTATTCGTCCCACATAGGTCAGAATAACTTGTTGAGTTCACACAGAGCTCAGTTTTTACACAGATGTAAAAGGTAGGTAACCAGGTAAGAACAGAAGCTTTGAATATCAAGTTCTTGAGCTGATGATGGCTGTTCTTGATGTTGAGCACTGTATATCTCTTTCGTTCTTAATTGCAGTGTGCTTTGGAGATATGTTTGCTCTGATGATAACTTTTGATAGCTTGAGTGTTAGGTTACTTGGGTAACTGATCTTCAATGTTTTCAAGGATATATATAGTATCTGAAGAAAGTATCCGTTGAGATATATCCGTTTGAATATGATTTTGTTCCAACGGGATTAAGACATGATCCGGATTTCGCGGGATTCTGAAGATCTGAAGTCTGGCAGTATTTAAATACTTTATCCTTGAGTATTTAAATACTTCTTTGTTCAACGGGACTTGACTTCTGTTCTTTCTTTATCCTGTTGTGAGCTGTATGGAAGATAACTGTATTTTGAGTGTCGAGACAGTTTCCATACTTGGTCTTTTTACAAGACTACTTGCTGTACTGAAGAGCTTCACTTATGCTGATACGAGGCAGGTCTTCGATACAGGATAAAGCCTCAAAGCTTCGATACAGTTTCCTTACTGTACTCGGATTGGCATATATGTCAAAACCTCCTTTTATCAAATAACATTCGATACAGGGATCGGGTATCCCGGCTGATTCGATACAGGGTCTTTGTTTTTCCCAACAATTTCCCCCTTTTTGACAATTTGCCAAGACTAACTTTCTTAACTCTTCGAGTCTTCTTGATGATGCCAAAACCTTCTTCATGAAGCATTCTTCTTTGATGACTTCTGGCAGATTTCTTGGTTTTTTGTCAAAGGTCTGACTTAGTGACTTAGTCTACAATAATGAACTGCTCGCAGGCAAGTTCGATACAGTTTGAGATTTATTACAACTTAAGCCTATGATTGGCGTGCAGGCACAATCTTACAATGTATTCTAAGTTTACAACTGAAATTATGAACTGTTCGCAGACTAGTTCGTACATCTTATTTTTCAATCAAGTTTATCTAACTTGAGATTCCTATCAAACAATTTAAGTAATCATACATTAACACCGTAGATTACGACTTGTAATCTTTCAAGACAAACAAACGTTTTTTTTGATATTCAAAATGATTGAGTACAGAGTTTGCTGTTTCGAATAGAAATTACAAAACAAAAAAAATATACATAGATTTCATCTCCTTATCTATAATCCGCATGCCTCCATGGTCTTTTTCCTTGTTCATTCTCGGTGCCACGCCACCAGTTTTGAAGAGAATCATTGCCTCGATCTTGGTATATCGCTCTTCCTTCATATGAACGATCAAAGGCAAGTATCCAATCTTCTGGATGGGTGACCCGATCTCCTCTTCTATGTTTGGATTTCATTTCGACTTGGAGAGGGAGTTTACCTTCTTCTAGCATCTTTGAAATTTTATCTGCGGCCTCCGCTAACGTTTTATAATTTTTGAAGATGGCGGATTCCCTGATGAGTCTGACAAAATATCTCATCAGTTCATTCTTCCTCCAGAGCTTCACTTCGTCGGCAGATGGGTTGCGGTTGGTCGGCAGACGAATTTCCGAAGGTCTCTGAATAAGAGTTTGCCAAGGGACATTAGGATCATGGAATTCCGGTCTGGAGCCTGAAATTTTAAAAATTTGGGATTGAGGTGCTAGCTTGTTCAATTCGGCGGTAATCTGTGCGAGCGGCCTCAAATTCCCTTTCTTGTTGCAGCCTTATTCTCCTAGCAGCTTCTCGTGCCTCTTCCCCCTTTTTGGCTTCATCAAGACTTTGCAGGATTTCAAGAGCAGCGTCCTGTTTGGTCTCGATGCTGGTCATTCTTTCAACGAGGGAGGAAAGAGTCTGCGACATTTCTTGAATGCATTTGTCGTGAGCACGCAGTTGAGAGCTGTTCTCAATCATTGCACAAGCGGTCTTGGCTTCAGCAATCCTTGTCTTTATAGCTTCCTCCTTCAGCAGTTTCTCTTGCTTGTCTTCCATGATCTTCAAGGCTTGCTTGAAAACTTCTGGCAAAAGAATGAATGCGTCGACAACTCGAGATACTTCGTGTTGAAGAGTGGTCATTTCTTCGACGGCAGAGGTGTGCATCCAATTCAGTGCCTTTTCAACGGAAGATAGAGCATTTACTGCATCTTGGATAAATACAGTCTGAAGTCCAAGAGCTCGCAGGCGCTCTTTTCGTGCAGCAGAGATCGGAGAATCTGGTTCGGCAAGGTCTGCAGCGCTGTTCAACCTTCTTACATTCACGGATGGACGTGAAGTAAGTTGGACATCCTCAGGTTCGGTACCGTCCTCGGATTCCATTGTTGAAGGGGCGGGAGTAGCTTCCTATGGTTCGGCGACAGTTGGTGGAGAAGCTTCCTGTTGCGAAGACTCTTCAGCAATCATGGATGCAGGAGGGACTGAATCCTCCTGTTGGCTTGCAGGAATAGCTTCTTCGGTCGCAGCAGGCTCAGGTGCCTGTTTGAAAATTTCTTGTACTTCCTCGACTGGAGGGACTGATTCCTCTTGGTCGGGAATGTTCTCGGGCTGTGGCGAAGGGGGATTGGCTTGGGTAGAAGGCCCTTCGTCATTTCTGGGTGGAGAGGCGTCTCGAGCTTCAGCCTCTTCACGACTCATTCTCAGACCTGCTTGAAGAGCATCGTCGTCGTCGTCTGAGTCATGGTCTTCGTCATCTGTTGGATTAATGGGAGAATCCTCTGACTTCTTCTTTCCTTTCCTCCTGGCGTCAGATTTGTGCAGCAGGTGGCTTTCAATTAGATCCTTGCAAGAGGTGTTGTCCCATCGAAGCAGGGCCTCAATTTCAGTTGAGTCTGTTACTTCGGAGACGAATCTCTCTTCGTGGCTCCAATCGCTCCAATTGTACAGTGTATCGTACGGAGCTAACCTGTAGCCTTTCCATTGCAGAAATCTTTCGAAGGCATGTTCAATTTGAACCGATAGAAGTGTCTGATTTATGATTGAGTCAGGGGAGGGACTTCGAATAACGTCTGGAGACGCTGTTTCGAGGGATTCCGGTACAGGTATGGGATCCCGTACGGAAGATGGACTCCTTGTAGGGGATGGTGCCCTGAAGGAAATTGGATCCTGCACGGGTGTGGGATCCCGCAGAGGAGAAGTAGCTTTTGGCTCCGAATGGGCAACCGACTCGCTAAAGTCTTGAGCGTTGGCAGATGTCTCAATATCCGTCGTAGCCGCCAAAGGCTCGGGATCTACTGTCGATACAGTAGGAGACACCTCTTCCACAGGGGTTGGGCCCTGGGGTTCTTCATCAGTGGGTTGCGCCACGGGGGAGACATCCTTGGAGTGCTTGGCAGATTTGATTTTTGAGAGCCTCCTGAGTCTCTTCTTGGGCTTCTCACCAGCAGAGTGTTTCTTGCTGTGAGATCGCTTTCGCTTCTTTGAAGATTCCATTTCTGGGACCTTCACGGTTTCATCTCTTGGGTTGGCAGAAATTGGCATGTGCCTGGTTCTTGGATGGTTGCAATTCATGGTGCTCTGGTTATACGCAGTGGGTTTGACACCTCCTAAGTATATCCTCGAGCTATTCTTCTTGGCATCGGCGGATTGCGTCAGTCCGCACTTCGTCAGGATGAAGTTCAGCATTAAACCAAAGGATTTCTTTTGGGTGGCAGGTTTGCACACCTCTTCTTGAAGACGTTTCAGAATTATTTGGCACCAATTGACCTTTTCACAGGTCAAAATAGCTACCATCATTCTGAACCTTAAGTTCGTGCACATCTCGAACGCACCGGTTCGGTTTTCAATGATCCTGGAGCAAAAGTCATGAAGATATACAAAATGAAGAAGAAAATTTTTCTTGTGACAAGTAGTTGTCACCATATCAACCACTTTGGACCCTGTAAATAGTCCATAAAACTTGGTAATGAGCTCTTGAGACCCGAACGTCTCAAGTTGGTCCATGGTCAGGCCATCGGCGGGCAGCCTGTAGATTCTCTGGAGTAGATCGCGATTGATACAGATTTCCACTCCCTGGATCACGGGTGATGTCGCAACATGACCTCCCCGCCGCGATGTAAAAACGAACGGCGGCGTTGAGGTAGAATTCCTCAACCAGATGGGCGTCGAATTTGTCGGCGGTCTTGCTCCCAAGGCGATAGAGGCCTTGTTGTTCAAGACGAGTAATGATATATTCCATCGGTTCTGAGTCGTTGGTTTCTGAGAGAATACGCTCCATGATGACAGGTTTGGAGAAGATCCGGCCATCAATGATGTTGGAGGATTTCTTCAGAACAGGGGAAGAAGATTGACCAGCCATTGATATTTTCTTAAGAAATAGGGGTGCAAGAAAACAACCGAAATTCGCAGTGAAATGCAGAAAATATGTAGGCTGTTTGCTTGAGAACTCTTGTAATTGCAGAAAGCGTAAAGAGTCTCTAATGGCAGATTCAGTCCTTTTATACTTGGGCGGCGAAATAGGGTTTTGCAGAGTACGAATGGTCAGATTTTAAGGGATGGGAACCGATTTTGAAATCAACGGTCAAGATGGATTTAGTGTAACCGGTATGCTAATCCATTAAGAGGTTTAAAAATAAAGCAGGTCCCACTTCTGACATAGGTTGATACCCTAAATGCCTAAAACGGCGGTTTAAAAATAATAAACAATTTAAAAACATCGCGGCTTATGAGATTCAGTTGTCCAGATATCGTGTAAGGCATTTAATGAACATGACGTTTGACATAAAAATAGGGCACGTGGACAAAAATTATTTTAAAAGGAAATAATATTATATTATATACTGAATCGAAATCCTATAGTATGTGCTGTTCTCCGCGTCGATACAGCGTTCCCCCTTAAAAAGGTACTAATAGGTTTTGAATTCCATACAACAATATTTGGATTAATGCTGTATTCATGGGTCCTACAGTATTCCCCCTTAATTATTGCACACACCAGCTGTAGGATTCATATGCGTTCGCTCGCTACTGATCTTGTATTGATGATTACGAGTGTACGGATAATTAATGTTGGATCTTGTATTCACAGGTATTACTGACATTCCCCTCAATTGTTGAGTAAAAGCAGTAAATGACTTACAGGGAGTGCATTGTAGTATTCCCAATTCTTGTCCGAGCATGTTGAATCTTGCCGTGTCGAGAGGCTTGGTGAAAATGTCGGCCACCTGAGCGTCTGTATGAACTTTTTCCAGGCGAACATCCTTGTTCTCGGCGTGATTCTGATAAAATGATGCTTCATGTTGATATGCTTAGTGCGCGAGTGCGAGCGAGTTGTGCGTGATTGCAATTGCACTCGTGCTATCACACATGATTGGAGTCTCTCTAGCATCGATTCCATAATCTGACAGTTGTTGCTGCATCCAAAGGATCTGCATACGGCATCTACCAGCTGACATAGTACTCGATTCGGCCGTGGAAAGAGAGTTAGCCAATTGCTTCTTCTTGAACCAAGAAACGAGTCTAGGTCCGAGAAAGTGACAAGTTCCACTTGTACTCTTCCTATCTAGCTTGCAACCTCCGAGATCCGAGTCGTGTATCCAACTAAATCGAATCCGCCTTCCTTAGGATACCACAGTCCTGCATCGACTGTTCCTTTAATGTACTTGAGGATTCGTTTATTGTATTGAAGTGTGATTCCTTAGGTGCAACTTGGTATCTCGCACACACTCCAACAACAAGCTGGATATCGGGCTGCTAGCCGTTAGGTACAGGAGCGAACCAATGAGCTTCTGTAGAGTGATTGGTCAAACGGCTTTCCGGCTTCATCGGCACTAATTTGCACGGAAGTGCTCATAGGGGTTGGCGAGGATTTGGAAGTGTTCATTCCAAATTTGTTGAGAAGCTCCTTCCGTATTTCTCTGGTTGATGAATATACTGTGGCAAATCGCTTTACACGCAAACCTAGGAAATAACTAAGTTCCCCCATCATACTCATTTCAAATTTACTTTGCATGAGATGAGAGAACCTTTGACATAGAGCAAGGTTAGTTGAACCAAAAATAATATCATCGACATAGATTTGTACCATTAAAAGGTCATCACCTTCCTGTATTTTGAACAAGGTTTTGTCGACAGCACCTTTCTCAAATCCGTTGTTGGTTAGATACTGGGACAGGGTTTCGTACCAGGCTCTAGGGGATTGTTTAAGTCCGTACAGCGCTTTCCTAAGCCTGTAAACTAGATCGATACCGTCTGTGTTGGCAAACCCTGGTGGTTGTTCAACATAAACTTCTTCTGCAAGTTCTCCATTTAGGAAAGCACTCTTGACGTCCATTTGGTATACGATAAAACTCTTATGGGCGGCAAAGGCTAAAAATATCCTAATGGCTTCTAGTCTCGCTACAGGTGCGAAGGTTTCATCATAGTCGATTCCTTCTTCCTGACAATAGCCTTCTGCTACTAGTCTGGATTTGTTCCTAATGATAAGTCCATTTCGATCCTTTTTGTTTCGAAATACCCATTTGGTTCCTATAACCGATTGGTGTGTCGGTCTGGGTTCAAGATACCATACATTGTTTCTTTCGAAACCGTTAAGCTCTTCTTCCATAGATGTTATCCAATGAGAGTTGTTAAGAGCGTCTATGGTCGAAACAGGTTCGGACTGGGCTAAGAATACGGCGATTGTGCACATATTTAGTCTCCTAAGTTTGGATTGAGATTTCCATTCGAAAGCGTGAAACTTCATCATTAGATTCTTCTTGTGCACAAAGTACATTTCCTTGTGTACTCTGTATTCTCCTACAGTAGAAACACTGCATTAATGTTTCCAATGATCAGCTCTTGCGGGTGATCTCTCAACCATCTTCGGTCGGGTTCTAGTTCGGGATCCGTCTTGTATCTAAAGTTTCGTGGATACGGCTTGCTTACAAGTGTCGCCTTCATCCACATCGATTCTTACAGTGCGGGGTTAATTTCTAAATCAACGACAGGTTCTATGGGTGTAGGTGGATCCAAGATAGATAGATGGTGAATGTCCCGAGTGATATCATGTACTCTGTAGGGTCATGGTGTGGTTCGTCGAACACTACATGAACCGATTCCTCGATCGTCGACTTCCTTTTATTAAAGATTAAAGCTTTCTTGATGGAGGAGTATCCTACGAATATTCCTTCATCTCATTTTTCATCAAAGGTTCTAAGTTGGTCCTTCCCATTGTTCAATACATAACACTGCATCCAAAATGTGAAAATACGAAACTAATGGAGTTTTTATTCCATACCTCATAAGTTGTTTTGTTGTGGTGCTTGTTGACGATACGGTGGTTTTGAGTGTAGCACGTTGTATTGGTTGCTTCACCCGAAACGCTGTGGCAATTTGCTTGCGGCAATCATTGTCCTTGTTGCTTCTTTCAACGTCCTATTCTTTCGCTCGGCAACACCATTTTGTTGAGGTGTACGGGCCGAGTATTCGTTGTATTCCATTCTCCGAATGATTGCTCTATAAGGCGGTTAGTAAATTCAGTACCTCAGCCGGAACGAATGCACACGATACTCGATGCTTTTTCATTCGCAACTTTCTCAGGAGCTCGGGCAGCCTTGATGTTGTTTCCTTCTTCTTGCTAAGAAAGATCATCCAAGCATACGGAATAATCATCAACAACAACCATGCAATATTTCTTACCTCCCAAACTTACTGGGTCTACAGGACCGTAGAGATCCATGTGTAGCATTTCCAACACTCTTTGGGTTGAAAGGTAGGATTTGCTTTTCGGGGTTGACTTGATTTGCTTGCCTTTCTGGCATGGTCCATGACGCTGTCTTTCTTGAATGACACATCGGCAAACCTCTAACCATACCTGTCTTGAAAGCTTGTTGATCGTCTTGAAGTTGACGTGAGACATCCTCTTGTGCCATAGCCACTAAGATCTGCAGTGCCTTTGGCAACAAAACATGGAATTGAGGAGCTCATAGGCTTCCATCGGCAATGTACATATTACCCGATCTCTTCTGTAAGCACAACTTCCTTGGTTTGAGTGTTCTTGACTCTACTGATCTATATAGAACTTCACCGAGAACTGTTTATCACGAGCGGCTAATACTAAGTAGATTATACTGTAAGCCTTCAACATATGCAACATCGGTGACCTTGAATTTCCCGACAAGTAGGTTTCCTTTCCCTCTTGTTCTTCCTTTAGACTTATCACCGGCGAACTTTTGGACCGCGACCTTCTACAAAATCGGATAGCTTGCTCCTATCTCCGGTCATGTGACGAGAGCATCCACTATCGAAGTACCGGTATCCTCCTCTAGAATGTCCTGTAACAAAGAAATTAGGTAGATTTAGGTCCCCTTTGATTTTGGATCCATATATGTTAGTTCCTTTAGGTACCCAAACTTTCTGACAAAGAATTGGTTTCTTGTAGGATGTACTCGGACAAGATTGCGATATCTACGGGGCATATCCGTAGTTGTTATAATCATGATAATTACTATGCATGTAAAATTCGGGGTTATTATTATTATTCGATGCGAGTGCCGTCTAGGAGGTGGAGCCATTTTCTTAGGCCTAACAGCTTGTCTTCTGGGTCTCCGGTTGGATTCCCAATCTTGTTGTTGATACCGAATCGGCATCTGTCTTGAGGGATAACGGGGCTCCTGTATCCAATACCTAGGCGCGCTGTACTGAGGGTACTGCCGTGCGGGCCTTTGGTGGTTGGATACTGCCTTCTTTCTGAATGACTGCCGGCGTTGATGATATGCTTGTGGAGCATGCTGTTTTGTACGCCTTCTGAGTGGTTGTTGGTTCCACTGTCTCGAATAGTAGAGTTGCGGGGGCGGAATTGTAGCCTTCGGTTTTCTCGGTACAGCAGGTTCCTTTATGGGACTAGGAGTATCTTTCGATTCTGGAATGTGTTCCACACTCTTGACGAACACAGTACTAGTTTTTCCTTTGTTCGAACATGAGCTGTATCCTAAGCCACTTTTATCATGAGCATGTTGCCCAGTGCTTAGAATTTCTTCCATTCTTTTGGACGATTTTTCAAAAGACTTCAGAATGGTCTCAAGTTCAGTTTCTCGCTTTTCGAGAGTTGTAATTTTGGTTTGTAATAGAACCAAATCATTCGTCTTGCTCTCATTGTGGGTTTTAACCTCATTTAGTTCACGAGCAAGTTGATGATTGCTCTCCATGAGTTTTTCAAAATCGACCTTGCTGGTTTCACAATCAAGAGACATATTTTCATAGTTTATTTTCATCAAGTCATTTTCATCTTTCAGCTCTAGATTTGTTAATTGAAGCTGTATATTCTCAGTTTTTAGAGTCTCATGGGCCTTTTGAATGTTTTTGAATTCATTCATCATATTTTCGAAAGTATGAGATGCATTAGATGGAATAGCTGAGGTTGAACTTACCTCATCGTCGCTGTCTTCACCTTCTGGAACATCTTTGGCCATAAAGCACATGTATGCTTTATCATCGAACTCATCGTCAGATGAATCACTTTCAGTGACCACCTGAAGACATTCTGCTGATTTGGATGGTGTGGGGGAGGCTTCTGATTCTCCAATCAGGGCCTTGAGCTTGTCTTTCCAAGCACGTCTTCTTTCATCTCTCTCTTGTTGCTCGGCCTCAGGCAATCTTTGGACTTTGGGATGAGGACATTTGTTTGCATAATGGCCTGGTTTCCTGCAGTTATAACACAGGTTAGCATCACCAGATGATGTTTCGATACTTACCTTGTTGTGAGTTTGGGCACGTAGGGAGTCTTTCCAGTTGTTTGATGAACTTTTGAATTTATGCATTAGAAGCGCCATTTCATCTTGTGACAGGATGTCGTAAATCATCGGCATTCTTGTGACCGGGCTTCGACGAGCTAGGCATCTTTGTGTCGACGGTTCGATACAAAGAATGAGAGTCATGACCTTTGAAGGAGATTCTTGACTTTCTCTCTCACAATGTCATACTCAAAAGCTTTAAGGTCGAGAAGAGATCAAAAGTGGATATTTCATTAAGATTACGGGATACACGCATAGTGTGGTCTTAATGTCCCATCGGTGGGAGAGATCTGAAAATTTTTAAGTTCTTCTCCTGTTGGGTGTAAATCTTGCCCAACGCTTCAAGTTCACCAACAATAACAGTAAATCTGAGTTCAAGTTCCTCAAGTGTTTCCGTTGGTTTCATTTCAAAAGATTCAAATTTCTGAGTTAGTTTTGAAATATTGTTTTCTTTTGAGAGCTCAGTTCCCTCAAAAATTAACTTGAGTTTATCCCAGATTTCTTTGGATGTTTTGCAGCTCTTTACCTTTGAGAACGTGCCTTTGTCAAGAGTGACAAATAACGCGTTCTTAGCCACGTTGTCGAGATTTGCTCACTTCCTTTCATCTGTTGTCCATTGCTCGCGTTCCTTCTCGAGCATTTCAGCATGGGCTTGGCCCTCAATCCTTGCGGCCGGATTGACTTTCATGATCTTGATAGGACCATCCTGTATAACAAAAATCATCTCTTCGTGCATTGCTGCAAGATGAGCTTCCATTCTAATTCTCCAGTCGTCAAATTCGTTAATAGAGAACATAGGGACTTTGTTAATCATAGAAGTATCCATACTGATAATATAGGAATGAAAGAGACTGTTTTGAAAATAAGTGATTTGAATCTGATTCGGTTAAAAAGAAGTACGACTGATTCTTTTTAGAATCAACCGCTCCGATACCACTTGTTGGCCACTTAAGTATACTGGATACAGTTTGGAAAATAGTTTAAACAACAAACTGTACGGAATCTAAATCTGAGTGCGTAGCGGAAGTCTTGGATACAGTATGTTGCTGTGGATACAGCAACTAAGTGTATGGTGTATACTTAATATATCACAGTAATTTTAAAACAGTAAAAGCTGAAGGTAAATAACACAGTAATTAAAGTGGTTCGAGGTAAACCCCTCTACGTCCACTGGTCCTCCACACAGGAGTAAAAAGTTTATTATAATTACTGCGTACACAACTACGTAATTATAAACAAACCTATCCTTGTATCGTTCACACAGATTGATACAAAGAATATCACTTTCAACCGTTCACACGCATTGGTTAAAGCTTCCTTCTTGACTAGCCGCTTCACACAGTTCCAAAGCTTCGTCCTTATTCGTCCCACAGTCGAATAACTTGTTGAGTTCACACAGAGCTCGCTTTTACACAGAGGTAAAAGGTAGGTAACCGAGTAAGAACAATGACTTTGAATATCAAGTTCTTGGTGATGATGGCTGTTTCTTGATGTTGAGCACTGTATATCTCTTTCGTTCTTAATTGCAGTGTGCTTTGGAGATATGTTTGCTCTGATGATAACTTTTGATAGCTTGAGTGTTAGGTTACTTGGGTAACTGATCTTCAATGTTTTCAAGGATATATATAGTCTCTGAAGAAAGTATCCGTTGAGATATATCCGTTTGAATAAGATTTTGTTCCAACGGGATTAAGACATGATCCGGATTTCGCGGGATTCTGAAGATCTGAAGTCTGGCAGTATTTAAATACTTTATCCTTGAGTATTTAAATACTTCTTTGTTCAACGGGACTTGACTTCTGTTCTTTCTTTGTCCTGTTGTGAGCTGTATGGAAGATAACTGTATTTTGAGTGTCGAGACAGTTTCCATACTTGGTTTTTTTACAAGACTACTTGCTGTACTGAAGAGATTCACTTATGCTGATACGAGGCAGGTCTTCGATACAGGATAAAGCCTCAAAGCTTCGATACAGTTTCCTTACTGTACTCGGATTGTCATATATGTCAAAACCTCCTTTTATCAAATAACATTCGATACAGGGATCGGGTATCCCGGCTGATTCGATACAGGGTCTTTGTTTTTCCCAACAGATATAAACTTACGAAAAATACAAATACAACGAACGAAAAACATACACCACGATTATGACTATAAATGGTTCTAAATCATTCACCATCTAATCAAGCTTTCTAAATGCTAATATCGTATATACGATCACAAGACCTATGCTTCGATACCACTATTGAGATTCGGTGCCTAAAACAAAGGCCCAGCGAAAGCGGTAAATTAATTCGATCTGAATCCCTACGAGGATCGATCGAGCTACGTATATACGAATATTAAATGAATCACAACATATACGAGAAACATACCATTGTAGTCCATTGATTTAAATGGTGTCCTTCTCTGGAGCTATTCCCTAAGCTTTAGATTGCTTTCCATACGATCCAATCCGCTCCAAGCTCTTAGATGATCCAATGCCGAAAGCACCGCGTCTATACTTGCCACGCACCGGAGAAATGAACGGAACGACGATCACCTTGCTATCCTCCGAGGATACGGCTAGAGCTAGGATGATGAAGCTTTTGATTGTGATTTTAACACTCTAAGTGTACTGATCACACACTCTCAATGAATCTCTCAATTTTCTCCAAGAACAATCAAGATGATATGAAGAAGAAGATGAAGACCTTGAGAAAATGGTTTCTCTCTCTCTCTCTCTGTGTGTGTGTGTGTGTGTGTGTGTGTGTGTGTGTGTGTGTGTAATTCACGGTTGAGCAAAATTGGGTGGTGAGAGAGTTTGTCAAGTCTTCTTCTTATTCTACTTCTACCCACATGTGAACAAATCACACCACATGATACCTTGCCCCACAAAGTCATGATCATCCATTAATAGATGGAAGGAAAAGACAATGGGAAGGTAGGTGGAAGTAAAGGGGGAGGGGGGCATCATGAAAAAACGGACGAGTTCGGTTTGTTTCGGACTCCCGTGAGTCCAAACAGATAAACTCCGAATCCGTTTCGATGTATTATAGTAATTAATTAATCCAACTAATTAATCATATCAAATACATAATAATATAGTTAATTTCTCCAAGAAATAATTATATTTATGAATTAAATTAATCACCCAGTAATTTATTTAATTCATTATGCCGTAAATCAATTTATCCAACAAATCGATTTAGACATCTAATGTCCCAAATTAGATATCCAATATCTAATATTCATAATGAGAGAATAAGCTCGATTCATTCCGTCGTCAATCCTATTGTGCGACTCGGTAGGTCCGTCTCAGTCAGCAATGGGACGAACCAAAGAGTAGTACAACCACCTATCCAGCCTGTCGGCCTACACTGTACCCCAACTGAGAACGAATGATTGGGATCATTCAAGAACCATTCTGTCGTGAATACCAGTATACGTATAAACCCTTGTTTCAAATATCCCGATCAAGTTATAGGGTCACGGTCAGTCAAACCCTATCCGTACTTGACGCTATGCATGCGTTAATGCAAATCGAGATCATCGAGCTATCGTGTATCCAATACAACTAGCTCCAATGCTTTGGCCAAAGAATTATGATCTCATCTGCCAATAACTGCAAAGGACATATAACCCGTTCACTAAGAGGAGAAAGAATTCTATCTTGGTATTTAGTAGGACCTGCTACTTGCACGTCAAGACGCACGTCGAGGTTGACCCCCACCTTCCGGTTTTCTGGGTCGAACTACTCTAATGAAAATCTTAACGTAGCAAGCACATCCCTACTAAATCCTCAAGTCGAAGGTTCACGAATACCTATCACAACCTTTCGATTCCGTCATTGACTGTCCCGGAGTGAAATCCGTGTGACGAATCGAGGGTGAGTCGGTTCGAGTATACTAATCCAATTAGCATACTTATAATATGTGCTCCCACTAACCATTAGTGTCCGACAGGCACTCTCCATGTCAAATAACACGTCATACAAGTCTTCACATAAACTTAACGCCCAGTCAAGTTTCATCGACTTGCGAACAATTAAGTATTTGAGCTATAAACCTTTCCAGTGTCGACCCTCTTATCCAATAAGGAGTGGAACGTTTTGCTCTCAAATACACGACCTAGTTTCTATATGTATATTTACGAGTTAGGAATGCAGTAACTACGAGTAAATAAAGAAACATCTATTGCCTTATATTAATGATTTACATAACAACAAGTACAATGCCCTCACTCAACATCCCCTGAGTGGCATTCGAGGGCATACTCCTAACATCGACTACCCGAGACCAATGACAAACACTACACAATAAATACACCGTTACTTAAGATAAATGACAATAAACAATCTGTTGCAAACAAGATTAAACCAACAATCGTACATCTTCCCAAACTGGTTCCAATACAATACAATCAAAACAAAGAAAGTACTCGAGTACTGAAGCAAATGATACAATCAACTTAAAACTCAACGACAGGAAATGACTCAGTCGACTAACTGAACAGTGTCACTCTTGCCCATCATCCTCATACTGACCGCGTGATCACTCGTTCCTTGGACCTGTACCCAAAATACAAAAGTATTTCCCCCATATAAGGGGTTAACGCCAACTGCTAGTGCAAGTACAATACCATTTGAACTACCATTCTATACACATGATGTATGCGCCAAAAACATTTTCTAAAACATTTATATTCGGGAATATTAAGGTGCACATGCACAAAACATAGTTCTCCAACAAAACATTTCAAAGGTTAACCGTTGGTACGAGACTCACGACCACCGCATCCCGCAGAGGCTCCGTCGGACCATCCCTGGGTGGTTAACCCCAGTTCATGATACGCACATACACAGCACAACTTATCCCCAGAGGCCCCGTCAGACGAATCCCTGGGTGAACATACGCATTCACATCCACACATACACGCAAAGCCAAAAATCAATGCTAGAATACATAAACAAATGTAATGTACTTGCCTTTGAGACATTGTGATCGAAACGGGAGATCTACGATGACTAGGAACGACCCGTAATGACAACGTCTGTTCCTAGACAAAAGGTTAACACGAATCAGTCGTAAACGACACCAATAATCGAGTGGAAAATACCCACAACCCCAACTACACTACACAACCACACACACGGGTTGAATCTTGATGGAAACGAATTGGGAGACACTCATAAACATTAATAGACGTAGAATACTACTATATCAACAGACAATTCGTACACAATTGGACAAATCCCTAAAAAAACCCAAAAAATTACAAAGGTTAGGGTTCTAGCCAATTGCCTTGGATTTCGACGAAGAGAGATAGATTAAGATGATGATAAATTCGTTTGGAGTATAACACTCGATCTATTATGGAACTCCACGGATTTATCTTCAAGAATCGCTCCAAAACGCTCAAGGGAACTCAAATCGCAGATAAATGGAGAAGGAAAAAGGAAAATGACGCGTCTGAGGTCAACTCAGGTATTTAAGTACCTGACAGCAGTTAACATACGTTAACATGGGGAGTTAACGTACGTTAGGTCCTTAACGTACGTAACACCCGTACTTAACGTACGTAAGGACTCGGCAGAACCTTCTGCCTAAATCGCTGAAGACATTAACGTACGCTATGACTAAGAGTTAACGTATGTTAGCAGTATACTTAGCATACGTAAGAGAGTATGCATAACGTACGTTATGCATGCAGCAATTCACTACTGCTGAGTGCAGTCCACTGCCAAAGAAAGCACGAAATTGAAAAGCGACAAAAAATGGAATCCGAAGACACAGTTACGAAGTATTCACGATGACGAACCTAAGCGCTAAAATAAACCACTATTCCGACCATCCGAAGGCTTGGAATACGACAATGGAATTAATATCCCTAAACTTTTAGGAAATTACAAAATGGCCCAAACGTTCGAAAATCATGATATGATATCGAAATGCTGAACCAAACTCCACAAGATGAATAATTCTACCTTATGGACTTGTTGGAACAAAGAAACAATATATTCGAATGAGTTTTATGAGAATCGAACGTACATACGACGAACATCATAACATAAAGCGAAATATGTAGAAACACCTCCAAAACTCGTCCAAATGGAAAACACCAAGAGCGAAATAGTTTCAAAATGTCGAAACGGTTACAAGCGAGCCGCTAAAAATAGTCATACACCAAAAATAGAAACAGATAAAGATAGAAAGTACGGATATTACATTCTCCCCCTCTAAAAAGAAGTTTCATCCCGAAACTTAAGGATCGAAAAGCTCGGGGTATCACGCACGCATATTCTCTTCCAATTACCATGTCGCTTCCTCCATAGCATGTCTCGATCATTTCACCTTAACCAAAGGGATGGTTTTTTGCCTTAACTGTTTATCCCAACATTCCAAAATCCTTATTGGCCTCTTCTCAAACGTGACATCCTTCTCGATTTCCACTTCGCAAAAATCGATAATGTGACTAGGGTTCGAAACGTACTTTCGCAACTGAGAAACATGAAAAACACTATGAACGTGGCTCAAGGACAGAGGTAACGCCAAACGGTAAGCCCTCGTCCGAGATTACGTGACCGAGAAACATAACCTCTCTCAACCAGAACTCACACTTATAAAACTTCGCATAAAGGCGCTGAGTTCTAAAAATGTTCAGCACTATACGTAGATGATGCGCATGCTCCTCTTTGTACCTCGAATGGATCAGGATATCGTCGATAAAGATGACTACACACTTATCGAGATATTCGATGAAGACCATGTTCATTAACTGCATGAACACGGGTGGGGCGTTGGTTAGCCCGAATGGCATAACCACAAACTCGTAATGGTCGTACCTTGTCCGAACAGTCATTTTCGGAATATCTGAATCCTTCACTCGGAGCTGGTAATACCCCGACCTCAGATCGATTTTCGAGAATACTATAGCCCCTTGCAACTGGTCAAACAAGTTGTCAATTCTTGGAAGCGGATACTTGTTTTTGATAGTTATCTTATTCAACTCTCGGTAACTGATGCATAACCGCAGTGACCCATCCTTCTTCCTTACGAACAAGACCGGTGTGCCCCAAGGCGAAGCGCTTGGTCGAATGTTGCTCATGTCTAGCAATTCCCCCAGCTGTTTCTTCAATTCCCGCATCTCCACAGGTGCCATGCGGTACGGTGCTTTAGAAATTGGAGCCGCACTCGGCTCTAGATCAACAGTGAACTCAACTTCACGTTCCAGTGGCAAACCCAACAACTCTTCTGGAAAAACGTCAGGATACTCATTTACTGTTGGTATAGATGAGAGCTCGATTTTCCTTCTTCCGACCTCATGACGTAGCACCAATAACCAGTGCACCCTCCTCGAAGAATTTCACCGCTTTCAATACACTGATCAAGAATTTCTGACTACTCCGGTTGTGTCCCACAAAGGTCTGTTCGGTACCATTAGAGGATAACATCGAAATGGTCCTCACTCTATAATTCATGATCGCCCCATGCCTGTCTAACCAATCCTCACCGAGGATCAAATCCTCGCCCTTAATGTCTACCATAATCAGAAGGCCAAGCCCTCCCCGTGATACTTACCGAAAAATCTCTAATCTCACGATCCCCCACGATACAATCTCCACTAGACAGTTTAATGATAAATGGTTCACATGCAACCAAACAACCAACATGCAGACGATGCATGTAATCCAAAGAGATGAAAGAATGTGTAGCACCGGAATCGAAAAGTACAGAAACATAATGGTCAAGGATGTGGACGGTATATGTAGCCACTGTCGCGTCAGGATCTTCGGCTCGTCTCATCTCATACACATGGGACAGAACAGACCCCGCACTAGACGCTCCCCCTCTAGAATATTGCCCACGTCCTAGACCCCTGCCGAAACTCTGCTGAGGCTGATTAGCTGTCGGAGCCTGATTCACGCTCGATTCCCTCGTAGTCAGGGCCGATACTTGAGTAACTGGTACACGACTCGCAACTCCACAATACGTAACACGATGCCCCAAACGACCACAATTATGACACTGCAGCGGCGACTTGTCACACTCACCCATCATATGTCCTGGACGACCACAGTTAAAACAAGTATGACCATGAGCAGGAACAGTAGGAGCAGATTTAGAACCATGGCCTCCCCAAAAAGATCGGGATTGAACCATTATAGGTCTCGATCCGGATTGAGTCTTCTGATATCCGCCAAACTTACTTCCCGAAAACTGACCGGAAGTCTTCTGTTTTTTACCCTCCGATGCCACCTCTGTAGCAGAAAAATACATCTCGTAGGCTATTGCCTTATTCTGATAGTCTTTCAGAGTCGTACACCCGAGGCCTGCCATTTAGTGGCGAACCCTAGGTTTCATCTGCATGTCGAAGTGGTGGATCTTGTCTTGTTCATCTCGGACCTAATTCCTCACGTAATGTAGCTACTGATTATAATCCTTAATTGCCTGTGAGATGAGAATATCCTAGGGTTTTGCCTCAAAGAAGGCTCGAATCCTTCCCTCTTTCACCGACCATGGGCAATACTCGGCCTCCATCAATTGCTGGAATTTATACCATAGCTGCCCGGTCACGCGGTTTCACCGCCTGCCACCAAGTTGCTGCCTCCTTGGCGAGAAAGTATTGAGCAATTGGTACTTTCCTCGCCTCGGAGCAGTTTGCTGCCTCGAATACCTTATTCATCTCTAATAGCCAACTCGCCCAACCAGAAGGGTCGAAAGTACCATCGAACTGTGGAGGATGCACGGATCACATCCTGAAGCAACTTGTTGGTACCAGGACCAGTAGGCGGAACCAAAGTAGCGTTAGCTTGATTAACCAGGACCGCCCGAGTTAGTAGCGCCATCTGATTCGCTACTTGCTGTAGAATACTACTTACCCCGATGTTATCATTAGCATTACCGAGGCTAGCATACTGATCCTGATGACCTTCGACACTAGGCTGAACTCTGCTCGACAAAGACGGCACTGCCGAACCAGCCTTAGAGCTATTGGACATGGCCGCCCGCCGGATGCGCCACATCCCCTACCGCATCCGCGATCGCATCCGCGTCCTCTACCAACATGCACTCTGAAGAAGTAACCAGTGAGTACAGTTTAAATGTAAAAGACATGATACTAAGAATGAACAACACATGATAACGCAATGAGTCAAGTTAGGAGCACCGGCGTACTGAGGATGGTGTAGCAGTGATACCGTTCCGAAATGACACTCGACTAGACCCAAATAACCGACAGCCTAGGTATCCATAAACCTTAGGCTCAGATACCATTTTCTGTAACACCCCCAAGACGTCCAGGGCATATTACATCGCCGTGGACCCAACTCTTTGAGTCCACAAGGCTAACACACATCTCGACTAATCGAGACCAACGACAAACACTACGCAATAAATACACCGTTACTTAATAAAGACAAATGACAATAAACAATCTGTTCCAAACAACATTAACCGAAAAATCGTACACCTTCCCAGATTCGGTCCAAAACAATACAATTAAAATGAAGAAAGTACTCGATTACTGAAGCAAAGGATATAATCTACTTAAAACTCAACGATAGGAAATGACTCAGTTGACTAACTGAATAGTGTCACTCTTGCCCATCATCCTCATACTGACCGCGTGCTCGCTCGTCCCTTAGACCTGTACCTGAGATGCAAAAGTATTTCTGCCATTTAAGGGGTTAGCGCCAACTGCTAGTGCAAGTACAATACGATTTGAACTACCATTCTATACACATGATGTATACGCCAAAAACATTTTCTAAAATATTTATATTCCGGAATATTAAGGTGCACATGCACAAAACATAGTTCTCCAACAAAACATTTCAAAGGTTAACCGTTGGTACGAGACTCACGGCCACCGCACCTCGAAGAGGCCCCATCGGACCATCCCTGCGTGGTTAACCCCAGTTCATGATATGCACACACACGGCACTACGTATCCCCAGAGGCCCCGTCAGACCAATCACTGGGTGAACATACACATTCACATCCACACATACACGCAAATCCATAAATCAATGCTAGAATACGTAAACAAATGTAAAGTACTTGCCTTTGAGACATTGTGATCGAAACGGGAGATCTACGATGACTAGGAATGACCCAGAATGACAACGTCCATTTCTAGATGAAAGTTAACACGAATCAGTCCTAAACGGCACCAATAATCGAGTGGAAAACACCCACAACCCCAACTACACTACACAACCACATACACGGGGTTGAATCTTGAGGGAAACGAATTGGGAAACACTCATAAACATTAATCGACGTAGAATACTACAATATCAATGGACAATTCATATACAATTGGACAAATTACAAAGGTTAGGGTTCTAGCCAATTACCTTGAATTTGGGTGGAGAGAGATGGATTAAGATGATGATAAATTTGTTTGGAGTACAACACTCGATCTATTGTGGAACCCCACGGATTTATCTTCAAGAATCGCTCCAAAACGCTCAAGGGAACTCAAATCGCGGACAAAGGGAGAAGGAAAAAGGAAAATGGCACGTCTGAGGTCAACTCAGGTATTTAAATACCTGACAGCAGTTGACGTAGGTTAACATGGGGTGTTAACGTACGTTAGGGCCTTAACGTATGTAACACCCGTACTTAAAGTACGTAAGGACTCGACAGAACCTTCTGCCCAAATTGCTGAAGACATTAATGCACGCTATGACTAAGAGTTAACGTACGTTAACAGTATACTTAGCGTACATAAGAGAGCATGCATAATGTACGTTATGCATGCAGCAGTTCAGTACTGCTGAGTGCAGTACACTGCCCAAGAAAGCCCGAAATTGCAAAGAGACAAAAGATAGAATTCGAAGACACAGTTACGAAGTATTCGCGACGAAGAACCTAAGCGCTGAAACAAAGCACTATTCCGACCACCCGAAGGCTCGGAATACGATAATGGAAGTAATTTCCCTAAACTTTTAGGAAATTACAAAATAGCCAAAACGTCCAAAAATCACAAAACGATATTAGAATTATGAACCGAAGTCCACAACATGAATAATTCTACCTTACGGACTTGTAGGAACAAAGAAATAATATATTCGAACGAGTTTTATGAGAATCGAACATACATGTTGTTGGGATTCGGTGCCTAAAACAAAGGCCCAGCGGAATCGGTAAAACGAAAATTAATTCGATCCGAATCCCTACGAGGATCGATCGAGCTACGTATATAAGAATATAAAAACAAAATCACAAGAGATATTAGAAACTCACCCTTGTAGTCCGTTGATTAAATGGATTCCTTCTCTTGAGCTATTCCCCAAGCTTTAGTTGTTCTCCACGAATCCAATCTGCTCCAAGCTCTTGGATGATCCAACGCCGAAAGACCGCGTCTCTACTTGCCACACGCTGGAGAAACGAATGGAATGATGATCACCCGATTAACCTCTAAGGTTATGGATAGAATCAAGTGATGAATCTATGATTATAACACTCTAAGTGTATAGTCTATATCTCTCAATTTTATCTTGATTTTCTCCAAGAACAATCAAGAAGTGAAATGAAGATGAAGAAAAAGAACTCTTTTCTCTCACTTTGCCAAAACTCACGATGGAATAATTGAGGAGAAGTGAGAGTTGTCTTCCTTTATTCTACTTCCAAATCCCACACAATCCCTTTTATCCTTATTATAAGAGATATGATATCTCACAAGTCATAAGTCTTTCACCAACCAAATCAAGACTAAGACCAAGGTAAGAAATCAAGGTGGGGGCGGCCTCTAGAAGAAAACGGACGAGTTCGGTTCGTTTCGGACTCCCGTGAGTCCAAACAGATAAATTCCAATTCCGTTCCGATGTATTTATATCGATTAATTAATCCAATTAATTAATCATATCAAATACAAAATAACATAATTAATTTCTCCAAGAAATAATTATATTTATGAATTAAATTAATCACCCAATAATTTATTTAATTAATTTGGCCTTAAATTAATTTATCCAATAAATTAATTTAGACATCCAATGTCCCAAATTTAATTAGACATCCATTGTCCAAAAAATTAGATATCCAATATCTAATATTCATAATGAGAGAATAAGCTCGATTCATTCTGTCGTCAATCCTATTGAGCGACTCGGTAGGTCCATCTCAGTGAGCAATGGGAGTGTAACACCCCTAGATTTAACCGGAAATATTACAGCGCCGTGGGCCCCGAGATGGAACCCACAAGGCTGAAGGAAATTTTCACAAACATTTACAAATGCCCAAGAGGCCAACGACGGTACTATCCTTAAAAATGCATAAAGACATAAAATCCATTTATCAAAAACCGTCGTAAAAACTCATTTGAAATCGCAAGGCCAAGCGGCCGACACTCAAAAGTTTAGAAAACGATTTCCAAAGCAACCTCAGTTACCAGATACCAAAAGGTCATTTCGAAATACTCACGTAGCGGAAAAAGACCAACCATAAAGATACTCTAGCAACGGAATACAAGAACCAATCAAGAAACTCAATGCACAAAACATGTCCTAGCCAGTATCCTCCGGGAAGCTCATCTCTTCACGACCGCTACAAGCTCGATACTCCAAGAACCTAAAAGAAATCCACGACGGGTCACCATAATGTCCAACAATGATAACCGTCACATCACGTTAATAATTACATACCAATGAGAATACAACATAAGAATACGACCAACGTAATCTTACCGCCATAACTTTGCTTACTCAAGTAATTCTCATCAGAATAACCATTATCACATTTCACATCTCGTACTCGATTAACCAATAAACTCGAACATAATATCTGTATTGTACCTCAAACAATACTCAAGATTCTCAAACTATCATCACCAACTCACGATACGGAAATCTACCATTTCTGACCAATACGATCCATCGAATAACATCATCAAATCCCAAGACGATAACCGATCGTCCATCAAAGACAAATACCAAGGAAAATACGGAACATACCTCGAGATATGATGTGCCACGATAATAATATCAGTCTAATCCGAGATTAGATCAATGCAATACGGACAAGGTCCTAACACAAGACCTACAAATGCATACTCATATGACAACGTCAATATGCTCAAAAACAATAACAACTATGTATACTCAATGGAAATCCCATGATCCAACGCCCTCAGCATAGATCCCAAGATGATCCTACAAGATCAACACGAGGTGGATAACTAACAATATACATATGCACAACAATAACACAATACTGGGTAATCCAACGATCCAGCGCCCTCAGCATAGATCCCCATGATGATCCCGTCGGACCAACGCATGGTGGAAAACCTGTCCAGCGATCTAGCGCCCTCAGCATAGATCCCATGATGATCCCGTCGAACCAACGCATGGTGGACATCCGATGCAGCGCCCTCAGCATAGATCCTCATGATCCCAACGGATCATTTACAACATAAACAATACAATCATGCATACACATGCAACTCAATTTGTTCATCAACATGAACGACATATGAATGAACGACACTATGATGACACAACTAAGACGACTTCATGTTCATCAACATGAATGACAACCTGCATGATCAACATCATTAACACTAAACCGAATCAAGCTAAGATACTTGTCCCGAGCCCTTTAGGAGCAATCTCGATGTCAAAACATCACCGGCAATTATCCTCAATGCTCGGCGATCCAAACGTACAATGAACTATAGATACTCATATCTTCGTCTTTACCATAATGTACCCTCAATACCCGAACATACCAATAACTGAGATAAAGCATATACATTATGATTTACCTCCCAGAATCGAAAGAACGATATGCGATCCGAATACCTAGAGTCCACAATAATAATCATTGCTATATGCATTCTAAACGAAATGAAACTAAAACCATTCATTAAATATTATAACTGAGCAAGTAATAACTTGCCTCGATACCGATGCCACGAAGCTGCTGCCGAACACATTGCCTTTGTCTACGAGCTCCTCAGCCCCGATCAAAAGAAACACAGCGGTCGTAATCCACGATCAATTATCGCAACCTAATGCAATAATCAAATGACAACACATCCGATAATAATCAACAACCGACAAACCAACCCATCGAACTCAACGGTTCAACAAAACCTCGAATAAAAGCAGTCAGAACAAACCAAATCAAACCATCACGAATTCATAATCACAACACAAAAATACTGCACTGTCTGCCTACTTAGCGCACGTTAAACGCATAACGTAGCGTGTGCTAAGTTGCTCCCGTTAGCGTGCGCTAGCCAGTAAGCTTAGCGTGCGCTAATGCTGTACGTTGGCATGCATTCCAAGCATCGACTAACATCTTGCAACTACGAATCCGAATGAAGGGAGACATAAATCTCCATATCTCTTGAAGATAACGACACCATAACTATCACAAGGATCATATCAATGTCCATATATCAATAACAACATCAACAATCAAACCGACTCGATAACAAGGATCATATCATACTCAATCTGGAATTCAACCTAGTATCATGATTCATCTCATCTAAATCGACCAATATAATTACCAAGATCCAGAAATCCATCTTAGATCGGGTTAAACGAATCAACATCCTTATAGTATGAAGAATCTTAACTAACATCCGAAACTCTTATCAAAATTCCATTGAATCTCATATAACATCATCATATGATTATCCAACATGCTCCTTACATGAAATCATCCAAGAAAAACAAACCATTAACAAAGGAATACGAAGATTACCTGGTTTAGACGAACCAAAAAGAAGAACACTAGAACTCCATCCAAAGAATCATGAACAACTTGAAGAACAAGGCTTGAATCCAAGCTCTCAATCTAATGTTGTTAAAGATTATCATTATACAGTGTTTGGGAACCTCAAATATATCCCAACTCTATCTCTCTCTCTCTCGACTGAAAGAAGAAAAATGACGAAATGATTCTTAGCACCCTTCTGTCCCCTTTTATAATATTCATTATTAGCGTGCGCTAACATCTCATGTTTAGCGTGTGCTACCGCCTTAGCGTGCACTAACTGACTTTGTTAGCGTGCGCTATCGAAACCCAGAGGCTACTGCCTCACTTTGTAAACTAGCTTACGTACGTAATGCCCATGCATTAACGTACGTAAAATATCATGCCTAGCGTACGCAAGTCCTTTACCTTAGCGTGCGCTATCCTAAGTTGACTTACTACAGTATTCACCTACCACTCGTGCCCCCACATGCCAAAAGCATCCGCGATTATTGGATTCCTTTGACCGATCTGGAATTTGCATGCGCTAACCATACGGTTTAGCGTGCGCTAGACGTACATGACAAACACCCGCTGACCTTATCTCGACACGCGTCGCAAGTGACCGGGTCCACCCGACGAAAGCTAAGATTCCATTATTGGCGATCTGATGTTAGCGTGCGCTAACCAGCATACGTTAGCGTGCGCTAACTGAATATAAAATCAACCTGGGCCCACCTGTCGGCCACCTTCCGGAACTAACCCAGCAAGTCGTTACGTACATTAGGGGTCCTCCCTAGCGTATCTAACCGAACCTCTTAGCGTACGCTATTAATACTTCGTAGCGTGCGCTACCTGTACCCTGTAGCGTGCGCTAATGTACACTTAGCCATTTTCCGCAATTTCTGTCCAACATCTTGATGTACCAAAAACGAACATGAGACACACTGAACACAAACACTGAATCCAATAATATTCTTATACGATATACTCTATATCGAAAGTACGATAACCTGATACACAATATCCTCAAATGTAACTGTCGACCAGATATGACAATTATACCAATACTGATATCTCGGTCCTTTATTTGTTTTATCCCTACTATACAGATTCCACGCTGTACAATATAACTCGGATAAAATAATATCAAACAACAGTAGTAGAAATTACGGATATTACAGGGAGGAACTAAAGAGTAGTAGCACCACCTAGCCAGCCTGGCGGCCTACACTGTACCCCAACTGAGAACGAATGATTGGGATCATTCAAGAACCATTCTGTCATGAATACCAGTAAATGTATAAACCCTTCTTTCAAATGTCTGAATCAAGATATAGGATCACAGTCAGTCAAGCCCTATCTGTACTTGACGCTATGCATGCCTTAATGCAAATCGAGATCATTGAGCTCTCGTGTATCCAATACAACTAGCTCCAATGCTTTGGCCAAAGACTTATGATCTCATCTGCCAATAACCGCATAGGATATATAACCCGCTCACTAACGGGAGAAAGAATTCTATTTTGGTATTCAGTAGGACCTGCTACTTGCCCGTCAAGATGCACGTCGAGGTTGACCCCCACCTCCCGGTTTATAGGGTCGAACTACTCTAATGAAAATCTTAATTTCACAAGTACATCCCTACTAAATCCTCAAGTCGAAGGTTCACAAATACCTATCACAATCTTTCGATTCCATCATTCACTGTCCCGGAGTGAAATCCGTATGACGAATCGAGGGTGAGTCGGTTCGAGTATACTAATCCAATTAGCATACCTATAACGTGTGCTCCCACTAACCATTAGTGTTCGAGAGGCACTCTCCATGTCAAAGAACACGTCATACAAGTCTTCACATAATCTTAACGCCCAGTCAAGTTTCATCGACTTGCGAACGATTAAGTATTTGAGCTATAAACCTTTCCAGTGCCGACCTCCTTATCCAATAAGGAGTGGAACGTTTTGCTCTCAAATACACGGACTAGTTTCTATATGTATATTTACGAGTTAGAAATACCAGTAACTACCAGTAAATAAAGAAACACCCATTGCCTTATATTAATGATTTACATAATTACAAGTACAATGCCCCCACTCAACATCCTCTGAGTGGCATTCGAGGGCATACTCCTAACAATCTCTCACTTGCACTCAATACCACACACTATGGTACCTAATACCCATGTTCTCCAAATGACGCTCCAAGCTAGTCTGAGAAAGTGGCTTGGTCAGTGGATCAGCGACGTTGTCGGCTGAGTCTACTCTATGCAGCACAATGTATCCCTTGAGAACAAATTCTCTGACGAGATGATACTTCCTCTCAATATGCTTGGTACTATTATGAAACCTTGGCTCCTTGGCCTGTGCTACAGCTCCGTCGTTGTCGCAGTATAGCGAAACAGGAAGCTCAGCACATGATATCACTTTAAGTTCTCCCAGAAACTTCTTAATCCAGAACCCTTCCTTGGAAGCCTCCGAGGCTGCTTGATACTCAGCCTGACAGGTGGAATCAGCAGTTGCGCTTTTCTTGGCGCTACGCCAAGATACTGCTCCTCCATTAAGAATAAATATGTAGCCAGAAGTAAACATCGAATCGTCCTTCAGTCCTTGGAAGTCTGAATCAGTGAATCTCACCACATCCAATTCTCTACCGCCATACATCAGAACCATATCTCTAGTCCTTCTTAAGTACTTGAGAACGTTCTTTACGGCAGTCCAATGTTCCCTACCTGGGTTTGCCTGAAACCTACTCACCACGCTTACTGCATGTGCAATGCCAGGTCCTGTACACAACATACCATACATAAGGCTACCCACGACCGAAGCATATGGTATATTACTCATTTCCTTTCGTTGTTCCTCACATTGAGGACACATTTTCAAGGAGAGTTTTATTCCATGTCGCATCGGTAGGAACCCTCTTTTAGCATCATCCATCTTAAATCGCTTTAAGATTTTATCTATATAGAAGGCTTGGGAAAGACCTATTGTTCTATTTGCTCTATCCCGGTAGAGTCGAATTCCAAGAATATAGGTTGCTTCTCCTAAGTCTTTCATGGATAAATTGCTCAAAAGCCAAGCTTTCACAGAACTAAGCATTCCCACATCATTTCATATTAGTAGAATGTTATCCACATATAGTACTAAGAATGCGATCTTGGTCCCACTAACCCTCTTGTATACACAAGGTTCCTCTTCATTTTGCACAAAGTCAAACTCTTTGACCGCCTCGTCAAAACGAAGGTTCCAACTACGCGACACTTGCTTCAGTCCATAAATGGAACGCTGAAGCTTGCACACTTTCTGAATATCGACTTCGGACACAAAGCCTTTAGGCTGCTCCATATAGATTTTCTCCTCGAGGAATCCATTAAGGAAAGCCGTCTTTACGTCCATTTGCCATATCTCATAATCGTGGTAGGCAGTTATAGCAAGCATCATGCGAATAGACTTGATCATGGCTACGGGCGAGAAGGTATCGTGGTAATCGATCCCTTCCTTCTGGGTATAACCCTTTGCCACAAGCCTGGCCTTATAGGCGTCAACCTTGCCATCACCATCAGTCTTTCTCTTATAGATCCACTTGTTCCCAATAGGCACTATGCCCTTGGGGCGGTCTACTAGAGTCCAGACCTAATTGACATGCATCGAGTCTATCTCAGCTTCCATAGCTTCACGCCATTTCGCGGAGTCTACATCCACCATCGCTTGGTCATAGTTCTTTGGGTCGGTCTCTTGGCTATCACTTGGAACCTCATGGAGACCCAGCTCCTCCAAGTGCACAAGCCCATACCTCTCAGGTAGATGAGACACCCTACTAGACCTACGAGGTGGTTGTACTTGTGTTTCAGAAGGTTCGGTTCCAGTTTCTTGCACAGGTGTCTCCCGAGGAGTTTCATTGTATTTGTTGTGATTTTTCGTTAACCCAAGTGCATGTTATCGTTTACAAGTAATAAAGTGATGAGTGAGTATCGTTCCCACGAGGACTGAATTACTAAGTACCGATTTTTATGTATTCTAATTTTATTTGAACGGTCAAAAGTTGGGTTGCAATTATTAATAAAGTAAATTAATAATAAACAGCAAAACGATCGCTTGAAGATAGAAAATCAATTAATGAAAAAGTCTAGGATTCTGAATTCACCTCGATTTATCCGAATTTACTCTCGATTATCCAAAGTTAATGATTTCCCCAATTTATTGAAGGCGAAGATTGCTAATATACTCTATTGCCTCTCCCGAGGTCAATAGATTTTTATAAAGGCGAATAACGCACTCTATCCCTAGGTGAATTATTTCGTCAATAGGCAAAAAGCATAAAATCTCCAAAAGGCCACGTAGTTCCTATGAGTATATTCCTATCTCACAGAATAAAACGGTTCTCACCAATAGTTCCTCACCAACTCTCCTCTCCCGATTCGAATTGTATGATTAGAACAATACAAGTATTGGCCAGATAATTAAAAGCATTAAACACGATTCGGAAAGCTCAATAGAAAAGGGAATTATATTGATAATCTAAAGCAAATCCGTCAAAACTTAGGTTTCATCAAAATCCTAGAACAAGGGTTTTAGCCTGACATACTAAATAATAAAGATACAGAAGTACTGAATAAAAGCATGAAAATCAAACGCAGATGAAGAGCTCGGATCCCTCCGTTCTTCTGGATTCCGCCCTGTGCTCCTGATGTCTTCGGCTTCTGCTCATTGATAAATTCTTCGATAACTCGATCCCCTTCCAAGATGCCTAATTGTGGCCTTAAACCCCTTATTTATAATTCTCCTTTTCCTCAAAAACGCGTCCGTGTAATTAGGTCGAGAACAGGACTCAAAACGGGCCAAAAACGCGGCACTTTCTGTCAAAACCGCCTCGTGTGCCGCGGCTCACTTAATCTGTGCCGCGGCTCACGGGGTGCAGATTAAAAACTGGGCGCTATTTATTTCTTCTGTGCCGCGGCTCACTATATCTGTGTCGCGGCACAGAGTACAGTTTACTCTGGGGGTCGCTGGGTGTCTTCTTGTGCCGTGGCCCACAGCCAAAATTCGCCGTTTTCGCCCGTCTTGCCTCGTTTTAGCTTCCGGACTCCAATCTCCTGTCAAACGTACAAGAATTAGGCATTAAAGGCTCATTTATGCAAATTTACTCATGAAAAGAATACAGAATAATGATAAATAAACGTATAAAAATACGCCTAACAAATACCCCCAAACTTAAGCCTTTGCTTGTCCTCAAGCAAACAGAAAGAATTAATTTCAACAAAAGAATATCGTGAATAATAGTGCAACTCATAGTGCTCAACCTAATCAATACTACCCTGAAATTCTCTCTGAATAATACAAGTATCATAATAGCGAGCAACATCCAGAACACTGATTCCATAAAGTAACCAATTTCAGTCCTAATCACTCGTCCATGAAGAAAATCCAGCTCAAAGATTAACAAACGTGAATTTAATCGACCGTCAATATGAAAGGTTAAAATAAACAAGCTAACTTGCCCAGTTCCACAATCTAGTGGCACAAATTTCAAGAGTTTCATAAAAAAATAACCCTCGGACAGTGTTCACTTATATAAGCTCGATAAGATGATTCGAGTTGACCACTAGGTTCGGGTCTCGGGATGTTTCATCGGGAAAATCCTAGGGTGGAATTCCATTCTCTTGTATTGGGGAACCGTTTGACGTAAAAGACACTCATGGGGCACATGGATGCTTCTAGTTACTAAGTTCCCCTCCACAGCGGAGAAACAACTCGAATAGCTATTCCTGCAAGTTCGATTCAAGGTTGCTGTTTTACGCGAGAGTAAACAGCGGGTCACGCGAATACCCCCGGTTACTAGGCTCTCCATCATCGGCACATGCGAAATTTTTAAATCACTAGTTTAATCCGGGTCGTCGTTTTACGCGAGAGTAAACTACGGGTCACGTGAATACCCCCGGTTACTAGACTTCTCATCATAGAACAAAAAATATCTCGACTTTTGGGAAAAACAGTCCGACTCTAAACTCAAATTAGGAGCCAACACGACTTATGTTACTGGACGACTAGCTACGCGAAAAATGTAACCAAACGTATCAATGACGATTTGAAAACACGTATGTCTCATTCCTTATCTGCTAAGGTTTCTACAAAAATGAAAAAATTTCGGACCTAAATGAAGACTCAACAGAAACAGATATTACTGACTACAACTCGACTAGAACTCAACCGTTTCTTCAGAGAGAAAACAGTATCGTAACATCAGTTTCACACACAAAGAGGCACGAAAAATTCACGAATAAGAGTAAGATCATGACAAGCAAGGCTAGCAACAATGAAAAAATAATGAAAAGTGCAACGAATAAGTACAGCAATAAATGTAGCAGCAGAAAGTAAACCCCCCAAACTTAGGACGTACATTGACCTCAATGGACAAAATATAATATGCAACAGAATAAGAAGGTCAAGTACTCCCCTCCAGTCTGCTCATGAACTGGTGCCGGCGTCGTCCGGCGAGGAGGGTGGTGTGGCAGGCCGAGCAGGTGGAATGAATGGCCCGTCACGGTGCATGATATGGGCCGTCCATGCAGCTAGGTGCTCCTGGTGGTAGGCATACCTCGCTGCTAGACGCCTCGCCTCTCGTCGGTTGGCCCGGCGGGCCTGCTCTCGCATCTCACCCCTGACGGCAGCAATAATGCTATCTCTCCGTCCGCTGCTCCTCTCTCATGGCAGCCAGCATACTCTCCCTCTATCTCCTCATCTCCTCTCTCTCTCTCTCTCTCCTCATATCCTCTCTCTCTCTCCCCTCATATCCTCCCTCAGCCCGTCGAACATCTCCTGCAAGCGCTCTCTGTCGGGCGGCGGGCCGGCATCTGCCTGCCCCTGTGTCAGCAGAAGAGGCTCGGGGGACCCCTCGTGGGCCTCATCCAGTAGAAATCCTCTCCCCCGAGCCTGTGCCGGCGCTCCTCCCCACTGGTCAAAATGTGAGATGATGCGGTGATCAATCTGTAACACCCCCAGATCAAACCTGGAATATTACACGCCGCAGACCCTCTCCGTGAGGATCCACCAGGCTAGACATCAAAACAACACATTACATTACATACCGACGAATCAAAAATAACGGACCAATAGACCGATTTGGTCTTTCGTCACAGACTTACAAATCAAAATACATAAACTCATCCAGACTCATACCCACACAAGGGTAAAATACTTGCAACAATGAACAATAAGACAGCGGAAAAGACAATACAATGGACTCCGACTAACTGAACCCAAAACTGGCCTTCGTGTGATTAGTATCATTCGTCTTTCATCATCCCTCGTGCCGATCCTGTGTCTTGCTCCCGAAAACCTGCATGTACCTGGACACAATACAGATATCCACCCCCCGATTACTCGGGGGTTAGCAAAACTCCACTGTTTCGCTAGTACAAGTATAAAGTGCAAATACGAGCCATACACAACACATTCCGAGAATATAACGAAAGACTTCCCGAGATATATTTAGAAAAAAAATAGTTCAAGTCTTGAAAGCAGAAACGAAGCAAGTAAGCATTGTGAAAACCTTTCCAATTCTCGGGAGTTTTGAAAACATCAGAAATTAAAAAGGTTCTTAATTCCTCGAAAGCCATTTAGGGTCACAGCCCCAAAGTTCATTTTTCAAAATACAAATCCGTTTAACAAAACACGGGGTCCACGACCCAACCATTCCGGTCATAAAACACAGGGTCCACGACCCGATCATCCACTTCAATTCACTTACAAGGTCACATTGCACATAACACATTATTCCTATGCCATTCTAGCCAAACACCAAGACTCGAAATATAATGTCTCTCGACCCCGAGCACAAAGCATTGTGATACTCCGGACAATATCACAATTAACGAAAACATCAACGTCATCCTCAAGATGAAAACCACAACTGGTAACCCGCGGCCGTACCCCTTAGTATCGACCCCCAGACATCCCGTCGGACACTCCGGGTGGGAAACCACTTCCGCGGCCGTACCCCTTAGTATCGACCCCCAGACATCCCGTCGGACACTCCGGGTGGAAGTTCATCCACACACGCACCCCAGTCCGCTTCCGTGGCCGTACCCCTTAGTATCGACCCCCAGACATCCCGTCGGACACTCCGGGTGGAAGGAACAACACACACACGTTCCAAAAATCACAGTTGCAAACCACAAGCCTCGAAGGTCAATCACAGTATATATAGTCGAGGTACCTTACTAGAATGGCGATTCATCCAAAGATATACTCACGACCAAGTAATGATACAATGCACAAGGACGCGCAAGATTTCAACAGCACCGAACGACACAACTAATATCACACAAACTCACATATCCAACTAAACATATTAATTCCCGACACACACGGTTCACCTTTACGAAAACATGATGGTAAATATACCGATTCCTTTGAAAAATGGTTATAAATATTTATTTAGCACATATCGACGATTAACAACCATAATATCCACAAAACACGTAATGTATGGGCAAGATACTTGCCTCGATACCACGAGCACTGAACCACGAACGGATACGGCTCAACCGGGAAGCATCGGGCGCCCGATGCTAACGAAAGGAAGACGACAATGAACGGAACGGAAGAATCAAGCACGACCGTGAGGAACCGCGAAAATGAACCTAACGATTCGAATAGCACAATCACAACCATTTCTAAACGATTATGGAAAAGGAATACACCCGAAACCCGCCTACGATTCATGTATATTCGCACAAAAATAACAACGAGGGCGGACCACAACCAAACCCTCTCGATTCCGTAAAACTATGAAAATATACCATGAATCCGTAGGAAACTAATGATCTCAACAAGATTAATCATATTCATCATGAATCCATCAACAAAACGGAAAGAATCCGACAAAACCCCAAAATCCCCAATTATCCAAAAAGGTAGGGTTTCAAGAGATATTACCTTGAGTGATTCAAGTGTTAAGATCCGTAGAACACGCGTTAGATTGATTATCCGAGCCTCACAACCGAAAAGAAATGATGAAAATCGACCCCCGGATGAAGAACTCTCTCCCTCTATAACTCCTCTCTCGCGGCGCAGTGGAAAAATGGGAAAGAAATGAGCTTCACGCTCAAAACAACGCATTTAAAGTGTAACACAGCAGGACCTATCGGCCGGCCTATCGGCCGATAGGCCCAACCGATAGCCATACTGAATGTAGGCGAGAGTCTATCGACCCCCTATCGGCCGAAAGGCTCTGGAAGTGCTCGGCCAAAATCGAACGACCATAACTCTCTCGTCCGACTCCGATTTACTCACCGCTTGAACCATTGGAAAGCTAACTCGATGTTCTATACTATTGCAAAGATTTATAATTTTTGGAGTCACCAAAAATTAATGGTGATCTAACAAAGACGAACTCATACTTAGAAAAGTCGTTTAGTAATCCGAATTCAACAAAACGACACGAAACCCGAGCTCGAATACGAACCGAAGATACGGTTACGAAGTACTCACAAAGACGAATCTAAGAGCTAGTAGAACACACGATTCCGACCACCCGAAGGCTCGAAATTCGACAACGGAAGGTAATTACCCCAAACTTTGGGAAATTACGAAAATGGCCCAACTGCCCGAAAATCACCATACGACAACGAATAATCAAACCGAAGCTCACAACACGAATAACAAAGTTAAACGGACATGCGGGAAACTCAAAACAGCTTTGACGAGATTCGCAAGAATCGAACTCAAGTGCGGAAAAGTCGCTAAAAAGCACAGAACTCAACGAAACGACACCGAAACGAACTCGGATGTCAAAAAGTGTAGAATTAATTATTCTCAGAATGACGAAACGGACATGAGCGAGTCGTCAAAACAGACTTCCGCCGAAAAAAATAATTACCGGAAATCGAAAATTGCGGATATTACATTCTACCCTCCTTAAAAGAAGTTTCGTCCCGAAACTTAAAACAAGTAGGGAGAAGAAATATTCCGCCAGGAAAAACTCAACGAGATACACAAGAATGCGTAACTAACGCCCAATGGCGAAATGTTACAAACAACGCAAAGGAGTATACGGCGTGAAAACACGCTCCACGACGACCAACACAACGTCGCCGTTAGGGATATAATAAAAACCAACAAGTGACAAACGTCATCAAACGGATAATATAACCAAGTCAATTATCCGACAATCACAAAACACAACGAACGAAAATCAATATGATTGATCAACCCTACGGTACATCAATCAAAACGCGAGTCAACCCGAACAACCACGAAATCCCACCGCCTAAGTGGAAGATCGAAAACGAAACTAATTTCCCGAATCAAGGGAATCACGAAGGAGCCCGAATGTTCGCCAATCACTAACGAGGTCAATATAAACCGAACAATCAAACGATCAAACCACAACGATCGAGACAACAAAGATCGAAGAATCATGTTCGAATCACAAAGAACAATAAAGTTCAAACAACAACTCCCAGGACGATCTGGTGAGAACTACAAGACATGCATTGCCGAAGATCCACAGGAAAGGGAATAGCGATTGAAAAGTCACAACGACAACGAGTTATTCCGAAATAACACCACACTCGTTCGATCAACAAAAGCAAGGAGCAGGGCAAGCTCAGAAATGTCAACGAACATAAATGAGTCGACAGAGTCGAAAACACAAGAGTTCCAAAGCCGATCCACTTCGAATAAAAGAACTCGTAGAACCAGATGATGTCACTCCCAAACAAGGTTCACAAGAATCGAACTGAACCCGAAAAGTAACATCGATAACCAGATCGACCCACAACAAGATCACAGCTCGTTCGGACGATGAAACCGAAATATAGAACAAGTTCATAAAGTACCAACGATCACGAGCGAATCGACAGATCGAGAAAGAGAAAATACGAAGTCTAAAAACAACACGGGTACTACATTCGACCTCTTATAAAAGAAGGTCGCCCGCAACTCACAACAAGAAAATCAAGGTGACGACACAACAAGCAACCGCGTAAACATCCTTCAAAGGCCTCTCAAAGCCGATTCGATATCTCGTCTTTGGCGCGAACTCCGAAAGTCTCGGTAGCTAATTCACAAATCAATTCGTGTCCTCGAGTCCACACTTGAAATGTGTCATCGACGAGAAAGACAATTTACACGTGCATGCCCCGGCACATCACGATTGAAACGCCTCGGCTCGGCATACCGAAAATATAAATGCTCGATACAATGGATCAAAACACCGCAAAACAACATACCGGAGATGCCAACTCAAAGATAACATATCAACGCATACAAAAATCACCACAACAACGGCATCATTCAAGATTACAACATCCCGACCTACAGCCATCACACAATCACAAACATCATGAAACAATCACCCATGTGTATAACGCATAAAAATCCAGGCTTTAGCAACCCACACTAGTGCGACAATACGCAATCACCACGAGGCGATAAACAGTAAACACCAGTTCACACCTCTCACAGAGGGCCAACAAAACATATGCGTGGCGAACGACTCGACGCTCACGCCACCAATTCAATCACAATTCGGGGTTGACACCGCAACGAAAGTTCGAAAACCATACACGCATTTCCGGTCCGCAAACAGGAATGATAGGTTTTAAAACGAGAACCACCTTTTGAAAACAGTTTGGAAACACCAGTTGATCTTGAGTATCATTTACAAAAAGTTAAACAAACATCATTTCCGAGACTCTGTAATTCATCTTGCGTTTGAACTAAAATGAGGACACCTTTCTTTTAGTGAAAAACTTTCAGAATATCCGACCCTCGGGTCTAAGTATAAATGTTTCTAAACATCGAAAATATCTCAAAACATTTTGGTCCTCGAGGTAGAAAAATTTTGAAACAGATAGTTGCGCTAGTAGGCGCCTTGAAAATACAATCATTTAAAGTACGTCTCGAATTTTATTTTCTAAGATACTCAAGGTTTTCAAAGATAATACAATGGGCTACAATGCCCAAAGATTTCAGTAAATACACGGAATATTATAGCGCCGTGGGTCCCGCCGAACCCACCGTGCTAAAAACCAATTACAAAATGCCCAAAAAGGTCGATGACGGTAGTACTTATCAAACTCACAAAATCACTTGAAAACACCCAACTACCGTCAAAACGGTCAAGGCCAACAACTCGGTTAAAGGAATCGGTTTTCGAAATAAAAATTCAGTCGTAAAATACCGAAAGCTATTACAAGGAACTCACTCAGCGGAAAAAGGAAATACAGTCCAACATGCACAATCCAGCAACTACTCCTCACATGAAAGAAATATGAGAGTCAAATAGTCACGTATCAAGAAATCAAAATCCATAAAAGGACTCCGTCACTTAATAAATAATCATAAAAAATATAGCTCGTGTCACACGAGGCACAACACAAAGAAGGGAGACTTACATCCACAGATCGCACGAAGATGATGGCTGCATCCTGATACTAATCACGGCCGACATTCCAAACGACGCGTCGCGACACGACTCAGTCAGACAAAATCTGACAATACAAGACTCAACAACACATAACTCAACCCGACAGCCTAGGTTTCCTCAACCTAATCTCCGATACCATAAATGTAACACCCCCAGATCAAACCTGGAATATTACACGCCGCAGACCCTCTCCGTGAGGATCCACCAGGCTAGACATCAAAACAACACATTACATTACATACCGACGAATCAAAAATAACGGACCAATAGACCGATTTGGTCTTTCGTCACAGACTTACAAATCAAAATACATAAACTCATCCAGACTCATACCCACACAAGGGTAAAATACTTGCAACAATGAACAATAAGACAGCGGAAAAGACAATACAATGGACTCGACTAATCGAACCCAAAGCGCCTTCGTGTGATTAGTATCATTCGTCTTTCATCATCCTCGTGCCGATCCCGTGTCTTGCTCCCGAAAACCCGCATGTACTGGACACACATAGATATCCACCCCGATTACTGGGGTTAGCAAACTCCACTGTTTCGCTAGTACAAGTATAAAGTGCAAATACGAGCCATACACAACACATTCCGAGAATATAACGAAAGACTTCCCGAGATATATTTAGAAAAAATAGTTCAAGTCTTGAAAGGAAACGAAGCAAGTAAGCATTGTGAAAACCTTTCCAATTCTCGGGAGTTTTGAAAACATCGAAATTAAAAAGGTTCTTAATTCCTCGAAAGCCATTTAGGGTCACAGCCCCAAAGTTCATTTTTCAAAATACAAATCCGTTTAACAAAACACGGGGTCCACGACCCAACCATTCCGGTCATAAAACACAGGGTCCACGACCCGATCATCCACTTCAATTCACTTACAAGGTCACATTGCACATAACACATTATTCCTATGCCATTCTAGCCAAACACCAAGACTCGAAATATAATGTCTCTCGACCCCGAGCACAAAGCATTGTGATACTCCCGACAATAACACAATTAACGAAAACATCAACTTCATCCACAAGATGAAAACCTGGCCCGGTAACCCGCGGTCGTACCCCTTAGTATCGACCCCGACATCCCGTCGGACACTCCGGGTGGGACACCACTTCCGGGTCCGTACCCCTTAGTATCGTCCAGCAGTCATCCAGTCGGACACTCCGGGTGGAAGTTCATCCACACACGCACCCTGATCCGCTTCCGTGGCCGTACCCCTTAGTATCGACCCCCAGACATCCCGTCGGACACTCCGGGTGGAAGGAACAACACACACACGTTCCAAAAATCACAGTTGCAAACCACAAGCCTCGAAGGTCAATCACAGTATATATAGTCGAGGTACCTTACTAGAATGGCTAGTTCATCCAAAGATATACTCACGACCAAGTAATGATACAATGCACAAGGACGCGCAAGATTTCAACAGCACCGAACGACACAACTAATATCACACAAACTCACATATCCAACTAAACATATTAATTCCCGACACACACGGTTCACCTTTACGAAAACATGATGGTAAATATACCGATTCCTTTGAAAAATGGTTATAAATATTTATTTAGCACATATCGACGATTAACAACCATAATATCCACAAAACACGTAATGTATGGGCAAGATACTTGCCTCGATACCACGAGCACTGAACCACGAACGGATACGGCTCAACCGGGAAGCTTCGGAACGCCCGATGCTAACGAAAAGGAAGACGACAATGAACGGAACGGAAGAATCAAGCACGACCGTGAGGAACCGACGAAAATGAACCTAACGATTCGAATAGCACAATCACAACCATTTCTAAACGATTATGGAAAAGGAATACACCCGGAAACCCGCCTACGATTCATGTATATTCGCACAAAAATAACAACGAGGGCGGACCACAACCAAACCCTCTCGATTCCGTAAAACTATGAAAATATACCATGAATCCGTAGGAAACTAATGATCTCAACAAGATTAATCATATTCATCATGAATCCATCAACAAAACGGAAAGAATCGGACAAAACCCCAAAATCCCCAATTATCCAAAAAGGTAGGGTTTCAAGAGATATTACCTTGAGTGATTCAAGTGTTAAGATCCGTAGAACACGCGTTAGATTGATTATCCGAGCCTCACAACCGAAAAGAAATGATGAAAATCGACCCCCGGATGAAGAACTCTCTCCCTCTATAACTCCTCTCTCGCGGCGCAGTGGAAAAATGGGAAAGAAATGAGCTTCACGCTCAAAACAACGCATTTAAAGTGTAACACAGCAGGACCTATCGGCCGGCCTATCGGCCGATAGGCCCAACCGATAGCCATACTGAATGTAGGCAGTAGAGTCTATAGACCCCTATCGGCCGAAAGGCTCTGGAAGTGCTCGGCAAAATTAAACGACCATAACTCTCTCGTCCGGACTCCGATTTACTCACCGTTTGAACCATTGGAAAGCTAACTCGATGTTCTATACTATTGCAAAGATTTATAATTTTTGGAGTCACCAAAAATTAATGGTGATCTAACAAAGACGAACTCATACTTAGAAAAGTCGTTTAGTAATCCTGAATTCAACAAAACGACACCGAAACCCGAGCCTGAATACGAACCGAAGATACGGTTACGAAGTACTCACAAAGACGAATCTAAGAGCTAGTAGAACACACGATTCCGACCACCCGAAGGCTCGAAATTCGACAACGGAAGGTAATTACCCCAAACTTTGGGAAATTACGAAAATGGCCCAACTGCCCGAAAATCACCATACGACAACGAATAATCAAACCGAAGCTCACAACACGTATAACAAAGTTAAACGGACTTGCGGGAAACTCGAAACAACAGTTTCGGACGAGATTCGCAAGAATCGAACTCAAGTGCGGAAAAGTCGCTAAAAAGCACAGAACTCAACGAAACGACACCGAAACGAACTCGGATGTCAAAAAGTGTAGAATTAATTATTCTCAGAATGACGAAACGGACATGAGCGAGTCGTCAAAACAGACTTCCGCCGAAAAAAAAATAATTACCGGAAATCGAAAATTGCGGATATTACACAATCGGGGCCTGGGGAGCTAGCATCGGCTCGTCGTCCGACCACGTCATCCCCGACTGTCGGCACAGAGCGCAGATAAGAGAGGGGTGCTTCAACCCCGTCTTGGCCCCTCCCTGAATACACTGGAAGATAGATCGGACCAGGAGAGGAGCCACATCGAATCGCAGCCCGGAGGTGATAGCATATAATGTCCGGGCTCGGTGGAGAAAAACAGTGCGGATCTGAGAGGTAGGGTCAATACGTGCGCAGATGAAGTATAGCCAGGCTCACCCGAGCCGGATGAGGCGCGAGCTCTTAAAGTAGTAAATGGAAGAAGTCAGTGCGCGCCTCTCCCAGTCGGAGTCGGGCTGTGCAAGAGTCTCGAGCAGAGCCTCCTTCGTGAGGCTATCCATAACTCGTGTGTAAGCCGTATCGTCAACCGTCGGCAGCTCAAATAACCTCCAAATAGCAGCCACCGAGAAATCCACCATGATGCCTCAGACTACGACCTGAGTCCGAGTGTCTGACTGCGGTAACATCTGCCCCGCCCGAATGTGCTTCAACAAGGCGCTCGCATAAAACTCCTGCACTATCGAGATCACCGCTGGCTCAGTGGGTGCAGCGAAACGAGCCCACCCCATCTCATCTATCATGGTCAGAAGCTCCCCGTCATGGGGGGCTGGGGTGAATCCCCTCTCCGGGATCAGAGGTCGAGGGCGAATCTTCTCGTTGAAGATTTAATGGATCTCCGGGTCAGAAAATTGGTGCGCCTCCGACTCAGGTCGACTGTGAGAAGTTTCCCCTCGCGTGGGGGATGACTGAGTCCTGGCCCTCTTGGTGAGCTTTTTAGTCCTAGCCATAGCGAGTTCCTGAAACGATTAAACACCGGAGTTTACTTACTCAAACAATAACGAGAATAACATCACTCGGCTAAAGATATCAACCCGAAAATCAAGAATTTATCGAGCTAGCACAGCCGTGAGAGAAAAATAAAATTTAGCATTAACGTTTAAACTAGACGTTGGTTGGGGTATGCTGTAATTCCAGACGAATTTGTTGCACATAGTTCAAAACATTGCCTTAACATTCATTAAAAACTTCATTCAGGCTTTTCATCAAACACTTAAAGGGCATGAGTTCAATTGAAGAACAATTATGACAATAGCTCGATTAAATCCCCAAAAACAACAACACGAATCATTCATCATCAAAAAAGACATATTCAATTCATTCATAATAAAAAATAATCATGAAAAATCGATCAAAACCATCATGTCCTCCACTTAACCCTCATAGAACTTTTGAAAAAAAGAAATAAACATATTCAACCATCAAATGCATAACACAACTTCACATTTAAATTCATAGAAAAATTTGAGATTAGAAATTTAGACATACCTTGCTTGGATTGTGAAAAGTGCAAGAAAATTGCAAGAAGAAGAAGGGAGAAGGATGTCGGCCGATCGCGCGCAAGGGAAGGGAAGGGAAGGGAAGTGTACCTGGGGTGGCCGGCCGAATGCGGGTTATAAGATACCTGGGCTCTTCAAATTCCGCATGGTGTGCCGCGGCACAGCTTAAGTGAGCCGCGGCATAGAGTACAGTCGGCCTGGGACTTTTTGTGATGCAACCGGGTGCCGCGGCTCAACATACGCGTGCCACGGCTCATCGTGTTAGTGTGCCGCCGCTCATTTAATCCGTGCCGCGTCACAGAGTACAGTCTCCTGGGATTTTCTCGAGCATTTGCTGTGCCGCGGCTCAGTGAACATGTGCCGCGGCTCAGAGACCTGGTGTGCCGCGGCTCACTAATGTCGTGCCGCGGCACAGAGTATAGTTTGTCTGGCCTTTTTCCTTCAACTGGTGTGTGCCGCGGCTCACTATTATTGTGCCGCGGCCCATCACTGATTTCCTCGCCTGGGGTGATTCCTGCACAGAATTTTTGAACAAAAACATCAAGAACGAGAGGGATAAACGGATCAAAGAAAAATGACGACAAATAAAGACTCTAAAAATGCAATAAAACACTAAAAATAAAAATTCTACAACTAATACTCGGGTTGCCTCCCAGGAAGCACTAAGTTTATAGTCTTCAGCCGGACTTATTGAAAAAAAATCAGTTCGCTTTTCGCAAACTCCATTTGAACTCCGCCCCATCCATCGAACCATTAATGTGTGTTTTAAAATTTTGATCATTGGTCATTAACGATCCGATTTTTGGTTCGGACTCCCAATGTTGTTTGCGAAACGATTTTGACAAAAACCACTTTCCGAAACACCCGTTTTTTTCATGATTTGACGTCCGTTTGACTTCCGGTTTATTTCCCTCTTTCACGAACGAACTTATGACAGCAGCAGACTTTTCCGATTGTGGCTGGTCAGATGGCGATGATGGCATGTCCACATGCTTGAGAAATGCGACTCGTTCTACATCTTTCTTAGAAGTTGGACCATCTAAAACGGAATCTGAGTTTTTCGACCGACGATTTTTTCGGTGTCTTTCTTTCGCAACGGCCTCCACACTTTCGACTTTCGAGCTCTTCTCAACACCACTCGGACATGGAAAAGATTTAAACACTTGGAACGTGACATGCTCGTCCTGAACCCTTAGAGTTAGTTCCCCTTTTTCCACGTCGATAAGAGTTCGGCCGGTCGCTAAAAATGGTCGTCCCAAAATAATCGGTATATCTTGATCTTCCTCCATGTCGAGAACAATAAAGTCAGCTGGAAAGATAAATTTGTCAACCTTTACTAACACGTCCTCTATCACTCCCCTCGGATACTTAATAGATCGATCCGCTAATTGCAAGGAGACTGTTGTCGGCTTCGCTTCTCCAATTCCCAGCTTTTTGAAAATAGACAGAGGCATGAGATTTATACTAGCGCCGAGATCGCACAACGCCTTATCAAAAGAGAGGTTCCCCATGGTGCACGGTATATTGAAGCTTCCCGGATCCTTCAATTTTGGCGGAAGCTTTTTCTGAAGAATCGTGCTGCACTCCTCCGTTAATGCGACTGCCTCATACTCCTCAAGTTTTCTTTTCTTTGACAAGATCTCCTTAATGAATTTAACATAACTCGGCATTTTCTCTAATGCATCAGCGAATGGAATATTTATGTGAAGCTTTTTGAAAATATCGAGAAACTTGGAGAATTGCTTGTCTGCCTTTTTCTGTTGTACCTAATGCGGAAATGGGATGGCTGGTACATATGCCTTCGGATTATCCGGAAACGTTATCGAGGGTCTCCAATCTTGTGATTCCTCCGTCGCTGAATTTTTCTTCTCCTCAATTTCACTTCTCTTTTCACTCCTCTCGGGCTGGTCACACACCTCCTTCCCGCTTCTCAAACTGATCGCATTTAGACTTTCTCTAGGATTTGTCTCGCCGCATTGGCAATGCTCCCGCGGGTCACAACACATTAGCAATCCGCCCACTGACTTCCAAGTTGCGAATGGAAGCAGAATGATTTTGCAATGTCGCTTCTGTACGGGTCATGAATTGACTCGTATTCGCTGCCAATTTCGCAATTGCTTCCTTGAGAGAAACTTTTGGAGAGGGAGGAGGCTGCTGTTGGTTTTGAGCGAACGGAGGCTGGTTCGAGTTCTGTCCATTTCTCCATGAGAAGTTGGGATGATTATGCCATCCCGGATTATACGTGTTGGAGTACGGATTATTTTGCCGGTTTTCGTTTCCTACAAACTGAGATTGTTCAATTGGGGGCTGCTCGAACGGGTTTCCGACTTGGCACTCCACGCTAGGGTGAGATCCATTACACCAATTACAAGATTCAATGGTAACGGGGGAAGGAGCATGCGAAAATGCTTGAAGCTGCTGTGTTAATGCTGCGACTTGGGCTGACAATGTAGATATCGGGTCATTACTCGAAATTTCCATAACTCGCTTCGGCGTTATTCGTTCGGATGGCCATTGATAAGCATTAGCGGCCATAGCTTCCAACAACGAGTGTGCTTCAGCCATCGTCTTTCCCATCAAGGCTTCACCGGCGACTGCATCCACGAGAGTGCGTGTGGAAGCACTCAAACCATTGTAGAACGTCTGAATCTGAAGCCAGTCCGGAAGGCCGTGATGTGGGCATCTCCTTAACAAATCTTTGTATCGCTCCCACGCCTCGTGAAGCGATTCCATATCATACTGACCAAAGGTAGTGATCTCGTTTCTCAGTCTCGCCGTCTTAGAAGGTGGGAAGAATTTAGCAAGGAAGGCTTGCGCTAACTCTGCCCATGTCGTGATCGAGCCCGGCGGTAAGGAATTGAGCCAAAATTTCGCTTTATCCCTCAAAGAGAAAGGGAAAAGCCTTATACGGATGGCATCATCGGTGACACCGTTGTTTTTGAACGTGTCACAAATCTCGAGAAAAGATGCAATGTGTGCGTTGGGGTCGTCGTTCGGCAATCCACAGAACTGGATCGCTTGTACCATCTGAATAATAGCAGGCTTGATTTCGAAATTATTTTCCTGGATGGTGGGACGCCGAATCCCCGAAAAGTTCGCGTTGATTTGCGGCATAGCATAATCTCGAAGTGCTAGTGCCGGTTGAACTTGCTGAACAAGATTATCACCTCCGTGATTTTCGGTATTTTCGGCCATGGTGACTGCAGTTGGTAACTCTCGTTTCTTCTTTTTGTTTCTCCGAAGAGTGCGCTCGAGTTCGGTATCCAAAGGTAGTAGGCCTTCGTTACCGAATTTTCTCATGAACTACCCGAAAGATCGCTGAAAGGAAAAACAAACAAACAAATAAAATTAAATACACAAAAATAAGTAAATAAAAAAATGTTCAAACTAAGACTAGAAATACTGAAATCCATATTAGTAAAAATTTCAGTCCCCAGCAACGGCGCCAAACACTTGTTGCGATTTTTCGTTAACGCAAGTGCAGGTTAGCGTTTACAAGTAATAAAGTGATGAGTGTGTATCGTTCCCACGAGGACTGAATTACTAAGTACCGATTTTTATGTATTCTAATTTTATTTGAACGGTCAAAAGTTGGGTTGCAATTAATAATAAAGTAAATTAATAATAAACAGCAAAACGATCGCTTGAAGATAGAAAATCAATTAATGAAAAAGTCTAGGATTCTGAATTCACCTCGGTTTATCCGAATTTACTCTCGATTATCTAAAGTTAATGATTTCCCCAATTTATTGAACGCGAAGATTGCTAATATACTATATTGCCTCTCCCGAGGTCAATAGATTTTTCTAAAGGCGAATAACGCACTCTATCCCTAGGTGAATTATTTCGTGAATAGGCAAAAAGCATAAAATCTCCAAAAGGCCACGTAGTTCCTATGAGTATATTCCTATCTCACAGAATAAAACGGTTCTCACCAATAGTTCCTCACCAACTCTCCTCACCCGATTCAAATTGTATGATTAGAACAATACAACTATTGGCCAGATAATTGAAAGCATTAAACACGATTGGGAAAACTCAATAGAAAAGGGAATTATATAGATAATCTAAAGCAAATCCGTCAAAACTTAGGTTTCATCAAAATCCTAGAACAAGGGTTTTAGCCTGACATGCTAAATAATAAAGATACAGATGTAATGAATAAAAGCATGAAAATCAAACGCAGATGAAGTAGCTCGGATCCCTCCGTTCTTCTGGCTTCCGCCCTCTGCTCCTGATGTCTTCGGCTTCTGCTCCTTGATAAATTCTCCGATAAATCGATCCCCTTCCAAGATGCCTAATTGTGGCCTTAAACCCCTTATTTATAATTCTCTTTTGCCTCAAAAACGCGTCCGTGTAATTAGGTCGAGAACAGGAATCAAAACGGCCCAAAAACGCGGCACTTTCTGTCAAAACCACCTCGTGTGCCGCGGCTCACTTAATCTGTGCCGCGGCTCACGGGGTGCAGATTAAAAACTGGGCGCTATTTATTTCTTCTGTGCCGCGGCTCACTATATTTGTGTCGCGGAACAGAGTACAGTTTACTCTGGGGGTCGCTGGGTGCCTTCCTGTGCCGCGGCCCACAACCAAAATTCGCCGTTTTCGCCCGTTTTGCCTCGTTTTAGCTTCCGGACTCCAATCTCCTGTCAAACATACAAGAATAAGGCATTAAAGGCTCATTTATGCAAATTTACTCATTAAAAGAATACAGAATAATGATAAATAAACGTATAAAAATACGCCTAACAGTATTCTTCTAAAGAAATACTTCTACCTGCTCCGCCTTCCTGAATGAACTCACCTTCCAGGAAGTGTGCTTGTAAAGCAACAATGATCTTTCAATCTTCGGGCATGTAGAATAGATATCTCATCATCCCAGATGGGAATCCAATGAAACGTCCCTTCGCGAACCTAGCTTCCAACTTCTCCACCTTAGTCTTCTTGACATAGGCGAGAATCCCCAAATCCTAATATGATTAAGACTTGGTTTCCTGCCCTTCCACATCTCATGTGGAGTTTTAGGAACGGATTTGCAAGGACATCTGTTCAAGATGTAAGCGGCAGTCAGGAGTGCATACCCCCACAGGTAAATCGGTAAGTCAGTATAGCCCATCGTGGAACGGACCATGTTCAACAAGGTCCGGTTCCTTCTTTCTGACACACCATTTAACTGAGGAGTACCTCGAGGTGTTAGTTGTTAAACTATTCCATGTTCCTTAAGGAACCCGTCAAACTCCATACTCATATACTCGCCACCTTGGTCCGACCGAAGTGCTTTGATATGATTACCAGTTTGTTTCTCGACTAGGGCTTTGAATTCCTGGATTTTCTCAAAGGCCTCAGATTTATGTTTCATTAAGTATACATAACCATACCTAGTATAATCATCTGTAAACATAATAAAATATTGATACCCATCACGTGCTGCTTCCAAAGCACCACATACGTCGGTATGGATTAATCCCAGTTTATCAGCGGTTCTTTCAAAAATCCTTGTGAAGGGGGACTTAGTCATTTTGCCTTTAAGGCAAGATTCACTAGTAGGAAAGGGATCCGATCCCAATGGACCCATAAGTCCATCTTGTAAACCTTGGTCTGACCAACATGACCAAGTCTAAGATGCCATTTCAAAACTTGATTGGTTTCATCCCTACCACGTTTTCTAGTCATAGTATTCACAACTACTTTGTTGCTGAGATTTAGATGATACAATCCATTTAACAATATAGCAGTACCCACTAGTTTATTTTTGAAAAAATTTTTGCAGGAACCATCACCAATGAAAAATGAAAAGCCTTTTCGGTCCATGACCGAAATGGAAACAATGTTTTTGTGCCCCTTGGTCAAAACAAGTACATTTCCAAAGTCAAAACAAAGCCAGATTCTAAACCCAAAAGAAGTGATCCTATGTCGGTCGCCTCGACAATATGCCCGCTTCCGACTGTGGTCATAACTTCTCCAGCTCCAAGCTTCCTACTTTGTTCCAGATCCTGATTCATAGTACAAATATGAGAACTAGCACCAGAATCCAGTATCCAGGAAGTAGAAAATACATTAGCAGAACAAATTGTTTCCTAAACTAAAAGTTCTGTACCTGAAGTGCCATGAAGAATCGGACAGTCTCTAACCCAGTGGCCCAGCTCACCACACTTGATACAAGCGTCTTTCTTCTTGCTCCTTGGAACCGTTGGGGCCTTGCCCTTACCCTTGAAGTCCTTGACATGTGGTCCAGTCTGGTTCTTGGCCTTTTCTTATTCTTAGACCTCCGAGGTCCAGAAGAAATCACAAGGAAAGACTCCTTCATCCGCGGAGTCTTCATCTGAGACTGAGCGGTCACCAGTTTGTTCATTAGCCCAGCTAAGTTACATGCAATCTCATTGCAGTTGAAGTTCATAAAAAACTGTGAGAAGGAATCAGGGAGAGACTGTAGGATAATGTCGGTTTCGAGAGAAGTATTCATTTTAAAATTAAGAGCATCCAATCTCTCGATCACGGATATCATTTTGAGGACGTGTTCCCCAACTTTCTCACCTTCCTTCATATAACAGTTGCTTGGATATCTCATATCTAGCAGTTCTGCTGTGCTCACCATAAAGTTCGGTTAAGTGAGATAGAATCTGCCTAGCAGAAGTCATTTTCTAATGAGCTCTCTGAAGCTCATTAGACGTAGAAGCCATCATGTAAGCACGAACTTTTACGTCATCCTTAACCCACTTTTCATGGTTTTCAATCTCTTCCTGATTGGCTCTGGTCCGCACAGGAGGCGCCGGAATGTCCGTCTCCAAGACGTATCCCAGTGCCTCTATACTGAGGACAATCATCAGATTGCGGAGCCAGTCCACAAAGTTAGGTCCAAACGACTATAAAGTGTCGTCGGCTAAACTTCGCACTTTAGCCGACGATTCGAATTACCGTCGGCTAAAGGGTTTTAGCCGACGACTTGGTGGAGGTCGTCGGCTAAAGTTCGAAATAGTCGTCGACTATATTAAACACTTTTAGCCGACGACCGAGATAACGTTTAGCCGACCGAAAAAAAAAATAATATACTTTAGCCGACGACCTAGATCTAGATCGTCGGCTAAACCATTACAATATTATTTTTTTCGGAAGGAGTTTAGCCACGACCTAGATCTAGGTCGTCGGCTAAAGTATATTTTTTTAAAGGGTTTAGCCGACGACCTAGATCTAGGTCGTCGCCAAACTCCTTCCGAAAAAATAATAATAATGTAATGGTTTAGCCGACGACCTAGATCTAGGTCGTCGCCAAACTCCTTCCGAAAAAAATAATATTGTAATTGTTTAGCCGACGATCTAGATCTAGGTCGTCGACTAAACACTTTTTTTAAAAAAAAAATAATATACTTTAGCCGACGACCTAGATCGAGGTCGTCGGCTAAACCTCTTCCGAAAAAAAATAATATTGTAATGGTTTAGCCGACGACCTTGGTCGAGGTCGTCGGCTAAACACTTTTAAAAAAAAATAATATACTTTAGCCGACGACCTAGATCTAGGTCGTCGTCTAAACCTCCAAGTGAAAATTATTTATAGTTCAGGGAACACCAACTCAATCTTGCCCCTCTCCCCGCTAAAGAGCACCTGTCTATTCCCAATTCCGCGCTATTCCCGAAAAGCTTGTGAGTTGCTACTTTGAGTTGTGCTAGCTGGAGTGACGAAGGTTTCTACCGGTTGTTATAATCACCATTTCGATTAAGGTATGTATTTTATTGTATTTTTTATTGTGATTTCGAAACTTTGTATTATTCATGTTACATTCGATAGCTTTTGTCTAAAACGATTAAGTTTTATGATGATAATCATTATGATTAATTGTTTGTTGTGATTTCATTTATAATTTGAACAATATTAGTTAGTTGGATTAATATTGGAAAATGTATACATTTTCAGGATGGACAAGAGTTGGATTGGGTTACGAAAATGGGATCCAAGTGTAATGGATGGGATGAAGCAGTTTATGAGATTTGTAAAAGAGCACGACAGTGGTAATACGTTGCACTACTGTCCATGTAATAAATGTAGATGTCGCAGTGATATGTTTCGTTTTCCATTTGATGAGGTCTGGGAACACCTAAAGAAGAATGGTTTTTGGAGTAAATATACATGTTGGATATACCACGGTGAAGCACCGACTCGTTATTCCGTATGATCACGGACAATTTAGTGGTAACGACGGGTTCACCGATCCGAAGAGGAGGTTGATTGATGATGTGTTTGGTTTTTCCGAGACGCTTGTACCAATCGAGCAAATCCCACGACTTCAGACCGTTGCCTTGCAATACCGCCGGGCTTGACAGTACAATAAGCTAATTCAACTCCAATGCACCCTCTATACCTGTGGTGTAACATGACTGTTCTTGATTGTGTCATGGAAACGATGAGATTAAAGGTGGAAAACAATTCATCCATCAAGTCTGTAGATGATTACTTGGAGCTTACGAGTAATATGCTTCCACAGGGTCATCATCTTCCGAATACATATTCAAAAATGAGACGAATTTTGAAAGATTTTGGTCTTTCCTACATTAAGATCCACGTCTGCATGTATGATCTTGGTCTTTCATACATATGTTGCCGGATATCAACTCAGATAATGAGACAGACTGTAGTGATGACTCAAACTATGAGCCATAAATTTAGTAGATGTATATTTTCATTTGTTAAATATAATTAAAAAAAATAGTAATAATAATAATCATAATCATAACATTAATATAATATCAATAATATTATTAAAAAAAATCCTGGGGGTTTAGCCGACGACAAGATATACGTCGTCGGCTAAAGTTTTTTTTTAAAAAAAAAATTAAACTTTAGCCGACGACTTATAAGAAGGTCGTCGGCTAAACCCCGACCGTGTCCATCGACACGGCCCGTGTCGAACCCGCCCAGAAATTGAAAACACACTGTTTGCCTGCCCGACCGTGTTGTCTAACACGGTCGGGTCACTTCTGGGTTTAGCCGACGACCGTCTTATATGTCGTCGGCTAAAGTATAATTTTTTTTTTAAAAAACTTTAGCCGACGACGTAGATCCTGTCGTCGGCTAAACCCCCACCTTTTATACATTTCTCATACCTCCCTTTTGTTATTTTATTCTTCTGCCACAACCCCAATCGCCCGCCGATCGTCCAGCCCGCCAGCCCTCCGCCCGTCTTCTGGTTTAGCCGATCGTCCAGCCCGCCAGCCCCGGTCCCATCGCCCGCCCGCCCACCCGACGACCTCCGCCAGCCAGCCCGCCAGCCCCGGTCCCATCGCCCGCCCGCCCACCCGACGACCTCCGCCCGTCGCCCGCCAGCCCGGCCGCGGTAACCCTTGTCCTTTTTTTTTATTTTGTTTGTTGAATTTATTGTATTTGTTTGATGAATTTGTTTAGATTATGTGATGAATTAGATAAAATGTTTAATGAGTTGTGATGCAATATTTGATGAATTTAGTATTTTCAATATTTTGTGTTTAATGAGTTGCGAATTTGATGAATTTGTTTGAGGAGGAAGGGATTATATAGCCGGCGTTAATCGAAAGATTAACGTGGTATGGCATTGATAATTACTGTTTTGTTGAATTGTTTAGTTGATGAATTTGTCTAGATTATTTGATGAATTTGTTTAGAAATATTTGATGAATTTATTTGAGGAGGAAGGAATTTTATAGCCGGCGTTAATCAAAAGATTAACGTGGTATGGCATTGATAATTACTGTTGTGTTGAGTTGTGAATTTGATTTATTTGTTTAGATTATTGATAGAATAAAGAAAGCGTTGGGGAAGAAGTCGACAAAGTCGACCACTCCCGATTCGGGGGGAGTTCCGCAGCCTCTAGTAAGGCGGATCCTGGTACACTATACATATCTCAGAGCAGCGTTCGTGCCCGCCAGATACTAGAAGCTACCGGCATGAACGCTGACGATTTTTATAGGGCGACCCAGAGTTCATGGTATGACTAAAATACCCTCATTTCATTCTTCCTCTTTCAGATTTTATTTTTTTGAATTCTAAATATAAACTCCATTTTTTTAAATTAATGTTTCAGAATATAAAAAATACTTGAAGTTCCGGTTTTTTTAAATTAGAAAAAATCGGAACTTCATGTATTTTTTTAAAATTCTGGAATATTATTAATATTAAAAAACCGGAATTTTTTTATTCAAAAATGGAAATAAATTATTTTAATAAAAATAAAAACTAGAATATTATTTTCCATAAAAAATAAAAATCTGAATATTGTATTTTATTTATTAAAAAAATGCTAGTATTTAATAAAAAATAATAATATTTCGCTTTTATTTTTTTGAATTCTAAATATAAACTCGATTCTAAATAATATTTTTTGAAGGCGACTAGCTTGACCAACACGACCAATCGTGGCCGGTCCGATCGACCATCACACCTGGGTTCCCGGCCGTTAGCCGAGTTGCGCACGAGGCCATTTCTTCCGATTCGTTGGATGCATTTGCCTACGCCACTCGTAAAGTATTTCCGAACCGGCCCCGAGGAGCATGTAAGTCTTTTTTTATTTTATTTTAGTAATAAAATAAATGCCTTTGTATCATACTTTTATTGATATTCAAATATTTATTTTCATATTAACTTAGGAGCGTAAAGGGAGGAGTCTCGAGGATGCTTGCCGAGATTGCTCGAGCAAGATCCGGACTTAGCGAGACCGACCTCGATTCTCGCCATCGATGATCGATCAGGCCGATCCTTATGTTCGCGCTAGGGTGTGGGGTGCCGTCTACCCTCCTAGAGGTAGTCTGTACCGCACTAAGATGATGGGAGCTGAGGGTCACCATGTATTAAAAGATACCCCCGGCTTCCAGCGCCCTCGCGGACGGGATGCACGGACTGCCTATCTCGAGGAGCAGTTGAGGGCGGAGAGGGAGCTCCGAGCTGAGAATGAAAGGAGGACTCAGACCCGGTTACATGAGAGTGAGCAGAGGACTAAGTCGCGGTTAGAGAGTTTCCAGAGACAGCAGCAGGCCATGATGGACTATATGATGACGCTGACTCAGACCATTACTCAGCCGGATCTGCAGCACTGCTCCACCGCCTTTCTCTTCTGGATGCACCCCATCTTCACAGCCTCGTGATGAGGATCTAGGGGATGGTGGTAATCCTTCTACTACTACATTTCGACATTTAGATGATTTTGGCAGTGGATTCTAGTTGTGTTGTTGTAGTACTCTTGTATATTTATATTGTGTTACAATTGTGTAAGTGATTTTATTGACGCTACTAGTATGTTGATGAAATTAATGTTCTTGAATATATTGTGCGTTGATTGTTGTTGATAATGAGAGCTGGTGTATAAAAATTGCAGGTGCAAAAAATACAGGTTTTGGGATCCCAAAATCTGAATTAATTTTTTTTTTTAAAAAGGGTTTTAGCCGACGACATATAAGACGGTCGTCGGCTAAAGTAAATCATTTTTTTTAAAAAAGGGTTTTAGCCGACGACATATAAAATGGTCGTCGGCTAAAGTAATTTTTTTTTTAAAAATAGGGTTTTAGCCGACGACCTGTAAGACGGTTGTCGGCTAAAATATATATATATTTTTTTAAAAATGGTTTTAGCAGACGACATATAAGACGGTCTTCGGCTAAACTATATTTTTTTTTTAAAAAAATGGTTTTAGCCGACCGTCTCGTTAAGGTCGTCGGCTAAATTTTTTTTTTCCTAACAGGTTTAGCCGACGACCGTGTAGTAGTGGTCGGCTAATGGTTGAACTTTAGCCGACGACTGCACAAATCGGCTAAACCTTGGCCGACGAATATCGGCCGACGGTTTTTTAGCCGACGGCTGGCATGATTAGCCGACGACTTTGGGGTTTAGCCGACGGTTTTCTAGGGATAAAATTTGCTCCAACCGAAGGTATCTAATGCGCTCCCAGTAATTTATCCGTCCTCCCCGAACGACTACCCCGATAACTCGGAAGCATAGCACATTCGGTTTGGATTTCAATTTCCCGAAAACCAGATGGAGGGAAGGAAAACCTTGAAACCTTATAAACTTAATAATTTGTCGTGGGAGAATTTTCGCGATTAATGTTACACTTTGCACATTAATTTATTTAAGCGCATTTGTGGCATTCATACAATATGAAACAACCATTCACAACCTAGTTGCTACCAACATGTAGTTTATGGACCGTTCCTAGAAACAAAAACTCCGTAATCTAATTACAAGTCTTCGTCTTGAATCTTCGTCTTCTCGAAATGGATCTTCCTCTGGTCTTCGTCATTACATATAAATTTTACATTAAAAAATTGCATCCTAGATACAAATATTTCTAGTAAAATAAATAGGCTCAAAATGGACTTTACCACCCAATCGAATAAAACCAAACGATTCAAAACTAAGTCCATGAACTACATCTCCATTCAAAAGCATTCATCCAATAAATACTATATAAACGGATTGCGTAGAGATACATTGATCCAATCAACAACACGAACTGATCCAATCGATTCACACAATCGGTAATATTAAAACATTCAAAATAATTCGGTCGATCACAAGTATTCCAATAAATTAATTTTCCCTTATAAAATGAAATACCATAAATCATTTTAAACATATTAAATCCAATTTAAAATGTGGGAAATCATTTTTAGGAATACACAAAGCAAACAAGCTCGAAACGGGTCCGAAATGGGCTGAACTGCGCCCGAAACGCCACCAGGCAGCATGCAGGGCTGCCCAGCAGCCCTTGGCCGCGCCCCCTGAGCCTGGGCCGCGGCCCACAGTCCGGAAACATTTCCAGCGGGCTGCAACGGCCCTGGGCCGCGGCCACCAAGCCCTGGGCCACGCCCCCCTTCCGGACCACTCCCGGACCGTCCAACGGCAATTCGGGGCTAGTTTTTCGACTGGATATCCAATATTTATATTTTCCAACATTCATATCTTCAATATAAATCATATTTCCAAGAAATAAAGATTTATATTTAGACATAAACTTATGAAAAATATAACTACAACGAACATAAAACATATACCACGACTATGACTAAAATGATTCCAAATCATTCACCATATAATCAAGCATTCCAAATGCTAATATCGTATATACGATCGCAGGACCTACGCTCCGATACCACTGTTGGGATTCGGTGCCTAAAATGAAGGCCCAGCGGAAGCGATAAAACAAAAATTAATTCGATCCGAATCCCTACGAGGATCGATCGAGCTACGTATATACGAATATAAAAACGAAATCACAAGAGATATTAGAAACTCACCCTTGTAGTCCGTTGATTAAATGGATTCCTTCTCTTGAGCTATTCCCCAAGATTTAGTTGTTCTCCACGAATCCAATCCGCTCCAAGCTCTTGGATGATCCAACACCGAAAGACCGCGTCTCTACTTGCCACGCGCTGGAGAAACCAACGGAACGACGATCACCCAGTTAACCTCTAAGGTTATTGATAGAATCAAGTGATGAAGCTATGATTACAACACTTTAAGTGTATAGTCTATATCTCTCAATTTTATCTTGATTTTCTCCAAGAACAATCAAGAAGTGAAATGAAGAAGATGAAGAAAAAGAACTCTTTTCTCTCTCTTTGCCAAAACTCACGATGGAATAATTGAGGAGAAGTGAGAGTTGTCTTCCTTTATTCTACTTCCAAATCCCACACAATCCCTTTTATCCTTATTATAAGAGATATGATATCTCACAAGTCATAAGTCTTTCACCAACCAAATCAAGAATAAGTCCAAGGTAAGAAATCAAGGTGGGGGCGGCCTCTAGAAGAAAACGGACGAGTTCGGTTCGGTTCGGACTCCCGTGAGTCCAAACATATAAACTCCAATTCCGTTCCGATGTATTTATATCGATTAATTAATCCAATTAATTAATCATATCAAATACAAAATAACATAATTAATTTCTCCAAGAAATAATTATATTTATGAATTAAATTAATCACCCAGTAATTTATTTAATTCATTTGGCCTTAAATTAATTTATCCAATAAATTAATTTAGACATCCAATGTCCCAAATTTAATTATACATCCAATGTCAAATAAATTAGATATCCAATATCTAATATTCATAATGAGAGAATAAGCTCGATTCATTCCGTCGTCAATCCTATTGCGCGACTCGGTAGGTTCGTCTCAGTCAGCAATGGGAGGAACCAAAGAGTAGTAGCACCACCTAGCCACTCGGCGGCCTACACTGCACTTAACCGAGAACGAATGATTGGGATCATTCAAGAACTATTCTGTCGTGAATACCAGTAAACGTATAAACCCTTCTTTCAAATGTCCCGATCAAGATATAGGGTCACGGTCAGTCAAGCCCTACCTGTACTTGACGCTATGCATGCGTTAATGCAAATCGAGTTCATTGAGCTCTCGTGTATCCAATACAACTAGATCCAATGCTTTGACAAAAGACTTACGATCTCATCTGCCAATAACCGCATAGGACATATAACCCGCTCACTAACGGGAGAAAGAATTCTATCATGGTATTCAGTAGGACCTGCTACTTGCCCGTCAAGATGCACGTCGAGGTTGACCCCCATCTCCCGGTTTATAGGGTCGAACTACTCTAATGAAAATCTTAACATCATAAGCACATCCCTACTAAATCCTCAAGTCGAAGGTTCACGAATACCTATCACAACCTTTCGATTCCGTCATTGACTGTCCCGGAGTGAAATCCGTATGACGAATCGAGGGTGAGTCGGTTCGAGTATACTAATCTAATTAGCATACCTATAACGTGTGCTCCCACTAACCATTAGTGTTCGACAGGCACTCTCCATGTCAAAAAACACGTCATACAAGTCTTCACATAAACTTAACGCCCAGTCAAGTTTCATCGACTTGCGAACGATTAAGTATTTGAGCTATAAACCTTTCCAGTACCGACCCCCTTATCCATTAAGAAGTGGAACGTTTTGCTCTCAAATACACGGACTAGTTTCTATATGTATATTTACGAGTTAGGAATGCCAGTAACTACCAGTAAATAAAGAAACATCCATTGCCTTATATTAATGATTTACATAATTACAAGTACAATGCCCTCACTCAACATCCTCTGAGTGGTATTCGAGGGCATACTCCTAACACATGCGACGAACATCATAACATAAATGAAATACGTAAAAAAAACTCCAAAACTCGTACAAATGGAAAAACACCAAGAACAAAATAGTTTCAAAATGTCGAAACGATTACAAGCGAGCCGCTAAAAATAGACATACACCAAAAATGGAAACAGCTAATGATAGAAAGTACGGATATTACACTGGGTTGGGATGGGATGGGCTCAATTTGGAAAAATCCAAATTGGAATCGGCCCAGCCTAATAGTGGGATGGGGCCATTCTAGGTCGGGACAAATGTGACTGACTCACACAGTACAAAAATTTCAGCCTGGTTCAGGCAGGCTGGACTAGCCCGACCCACTGGCCATATGTAAAGATATAAAAATGGCTTTTGAAAAAATAGTGTCCTTATTCCGCTCGTAAATATGAATATGGTAATAATGATACTATATTCTCTCCCCATACATGTATGTAGGGGAAACTGAAACATATTTTTCTTATTAACTAAATTTAAGTATATTTCATGAACCATTATGCAAATAAACTTATATTTTGGACTCATCACATATGTTAGCTATCCATCTGATCGCTCAAAGAAAGAATCAAGTAAAATTTAGCCGAAAACAAATATAACTAGGGAGAAAGCTTGTTTTGCCCTTTTACATATAATATTATTCTTTTTTGCCCCAAGTTTAGCAACAACTCTTTTGATACCCACATTGTCGAAATTGACCTTTACTTGAATAAATTAGAATCATATATTGTAATTTCGAGTAACATAATTTCGAGTCAACTTCAAAAGAAATACAATATTAAGAAAGGTTGGCAATCGGATAAAACGAATTAGATATCGAGTTAACCGAATGCGAGTTACCCGATAAGAATCGAGTTACCCATAACAACGCGAGTTACCTGAATCAGTATCAAGTTACCCGAATAAGAAATCGAGTTACCCGATTTCTTTCAAGCTACCCGAACAGAAATCGAGTTAACTCGGCTATTTCCGGGTCACACGATTGTCGGGTTACTCGAGCAACCCGGCCAAGTTCCTCTCGAGTAACTCGAAGCGTGACTCGGGTAACCCGATTTGTTCCCGAGTAACTCGAGATTATTCGAGTAACCCGATTTGTTCCCGAGTTACACGATTTGGGGTGAGTAACTCGTCCAAGTTACACAAGTAACCCGACAAATTCACTTGAGTATCCCGACTGTTACGCGAAGCGTGACCTGGGTAACTCGATCGAGTAACTCATGTTTATATCAAGTGACCCGATTTGTTTTCGAGTTACACGATTTTGGGTGAGTTACTCGACCTAGTTACTCAAGTAACCCGACAAATTCACTCGAGTAACCCGATAAAGTAACTCGAGTAACTCGAGTGTAAAAGTCGAGTTTTAGAATAAATACCATGCTCGGCAAGCCATAACATCCATTGAATTGAACTATCTCTCAGCAATATTTTCACCTTTCTTTTTTGATAAATTATCTTACCAATATTTTTACCTTTATTTTCAGATAAATTATCTCACATCAGGAACTCTCTCACCTCAAAGAATAAGGATTATTTCAACTGTAAAAAATAAAAGGTATATTTGTAGCTCAATTTCAAATAATGTTTATACTCTAAATATCAAAAAATATTTAAATACTAATTAATCTTTATAGATATTTTAAGTTTTAATTTTAGTTAATAACCTAATTTTTCTTAATTATTTGACAGATGAGTTTTTGGAAAAAGGTTATCATTCGTTTTAATGACAAGTGGCAAGATTTCGACTATCGCGGTGGAGAAGAACAAATATTGCATTTGCGCATTGGTATGAGCTATGCAACATTAGTAGATAATGTCCACTGTATTGTTGAAGCTGATAGAATAAAACATGTTTATGTTTTATTCTCAATTGATTGTGATGGGAAAAAAAAGAAGAAAGTTGAAGATAAAGAATGATTCTGATATAAATTACTTGTTCCAATTCAATGCTGAGCCTGTGATTTTTGTTAGCCTTCAGAATGCAAATAGCATTCCACTAACAGCTCCCTCATTTGGTTCACAATTTTACTTACCTGGATCTAGCTCTTTTCTAGTACCGTATAATTCTAATCGCATGGATTATATGATTGATTGGGGTTCAGGCATGCAAATTCCTCAGGAATTTGATGGTTCTGGTCCTTCAAATAATGTATGTGATGTTGGTGGTAATTGTGGTGGTGGTGGTAGTGCTGATGATGGTAGTAGTGATGATGATAATGACGACATAATGCCGAGGTTCAGAAATATTGGTTTGAAAATTTTTGCAAATACTGTGAGAAAAAAGGCATGTTCAATAAAAGATTGGTAAAAGAAGCCGAACCAGAACCGGAACCAGAATGGAGACGCCTTGATTTCGATCAATTAATAGATGAAGAGGTGCTCCATCTCCTCCCTCTCGTCCTGGGTGGAAAATTCTTGGTAGACCTCCATATGTGTCTCCTTCTGGAGTTGATGATGATATGGATGAGAAATTTAATCCTGCAAATACACTATCTTTACAAAGAGGATCTGCATTTCTCTCCAAAGATAGATTGAAGAACGCTGTTGGGCGGTATCATTTGGAAAATAAATATGACTATCGTACTCTAAAATATGATAAGAAGCTATATTCTACCGCTTGTACAGATGAAACTTGTAATTTTTTGTTGAGCACCTCCCGGAGGGTGGATTTTGGAAAGTGCACTCACTGAAAGAGCATACCTGCCAGTTTGACCCAAATCGCAAGGCACCTAAGCAGTTGCCTTCTAAGATGCTCGGTGAATACATGTCCGACAAACTATTAGTGGAAGGACAGATTATGACTCCATAGCTAGTGCAGGCTCAACTTAGGAAGGAGCATTATTTGACAATCCATTATGTCTTGGCATTGAGCATTCACAACCATGCTATTTCAGTGATATATGAAGACCATCAAGATTCTTTCAGAATGATCCCACCGTACTTGTATATGTTGGAGGTGACGAATCCAGGTACCATAACTGATTATGGGGTTGATGCAAATACTGGAAAATTTAAATACATGTTTTGTGTTTTGGGGGCTTCGGTATCTGGATTTCGTTATGCTAGACCAATTATTATTGTTGATGGGACACAACTTAGGGGTAAGTATCGAGGAGTATTATTTATTGCTGTTACAAAAGATGGTAAAAATAAGATATTTCTACTTGCTTTCGGGATTGGAGACGTCCAATGCGATGAGTCATGGAACTATTTCATGTACAAATTGAAAGAAGCCTTCGGTTGTCCAGTGGACCTCTTGATTGTTTCAGACGGGCACAAATCCATAGCAAATGCTATAGGAGAGGTATTCCCACATGTGCATCACATGTTATGTTGTTACCACATTCAGAAGAATTTGGTTAAATATGGTCAACATGTAGTGGCAATTTTCAATGCTGCAGCTTACAACTATCATATTGAGGACTATCATAGGCATATGGAAAGTTTAGAAATAGCATGTCCAGCTGCAGCTACTCACTTGAAAGAAGTTGTCGGTGAAAATAGATGGGCTCGTGTGAAGTGCCCAGTCCGGTGATTCGAGGTTATGAATTCAAATGCCGTTGAAAGCATGAAAAATCGTCTTCTTTGGGCTAGAAGGCTGCCCGTTTCCGCACTTCTTGAGGTATGTCGAACCATGGTAGAATGGATATCTTATCGACATAAAAATGTAAATGAGTTTCCTGGACCTTTAACAAATCATGCATACGAGATATATGAAGGCGGTTGGAGCTGGATCGAACATGTACATTCAATTCCTTAGTGATGGGGTGTTCAAGGTGACCTCTAACCGAAAAAATTATGTTTGGACTTTAAAGAGCAAAAATGCAGTTGTATGATGTTCCAGCATGATATGATCTCGTGCAATCATGCCACTGGAGCTATAAGGTACCTCCATCACGACCAAACTATGTACATACATGATTACTATAAAGTGTCCACGCTTTGCCAAATATGGGGACAGTCTGTGATTCCAGGACCTCACCCAAGTGATTGGTTCATTCTTGCTAACATCAAGGTAAAAGTTTGTGAACCACCATACAATCCGAGGCAGGCGGGGCGACCAAAAGAAAGGAGATACACATCAAGGGTTGAGTCCCCGACTCATACCCATAAAGTTCAAACATGCCTTAGATGTGGAGGCACATGGCACAATAGAAAGACTTGCACTGTAGTTATTCCCCAACTATTTGAGGATTTCACAATGCAACCAACTCCGTCTAAAAAGGGATGTGCAAATAAAAAGTGTAGTATATGTCACTCTGTTGACCACACTACTCCAAAATATCCAACTAAGCATCGTTTCGACCTAAATGAGCCCCCAGTATAAAATTAGTTATATTTATTTAAAGTATTTGTATGTTTCATATTTATTATTCGTATTAAAACTGAAGCTTAAATATTTTCATTGCATGTTTATTATAGTTGGGCTACAATCGGGAATTTCAGGTAGAATAATCATTATATTTATTAAAAAAAGTTCAATTTCAACCGATTAGGTTCGATTTGAACCGATTAAGTTCAATTTCAAATTTCAAATTGAATAAGTTCAATTTTAAATTGATTAAGTTCAACTTCAAATTGATTAAGTTTAGTTTCAACCGACTAAGTTCAATTTGAACTAATTAAGTTCAATTTTCAATTTGATTAATTTCAAATTGAATCAATTAAGTTCAATTTCAAATGGATCAATTGATTAAGTTCAACTTCAAATTGATAAATTTCAAATTGATTAAGTTAAACTTCAAATTGAATAAGTTCAATTTCAAATTGATTAAGTTCAATTTCAAATCGATTAAGTTCAACTTCAAATTTATTAAGTTAAATTTCAACCGATTAAGTTCACTTTGAACCGATTAAGTTCAAGTTTCAAATTGATTAAGTTCAAATTGAATCAACTAAGTTCAATTTCAAATTTCAAATTGAATAATCAACTTCAAATTGATCAATTTCAAATTTATTAAGTTCAACTTCAAATTGATTAAGTTCAATTTCAACCGATTAAGTTCAATTTGAACCGATTAAGTTCAAATTGAATCAATTAAGTTCAATTTCAAATTTCAAATTGAATAAGTTCAATTTTAAAATGATTAAGTTCAACTTTTTTTACGGCAAATATATTCCTTCAATAGATGAAAAAATGATCATTACAACAAGGATAATTAGATAGTGTTGGGGCATTTCCCATTCTTAAATTAGAGATGCTCCTAGCCATGAGACAATACAAATCATTGGCTTCAATGCAGAAATAGAATTTGGACCACAATAGGCTTACAACAAACCTAACAACTAACCCAAACAACCAATCAAACAGCTTCCGCGTATGGTAAATGGCCAGAGATGGAGGAGAATACACAGTCTTTGAGTCTATCCAGTTACGGATCATTTCTTTGACTAGTATAGGCGCGATTCGACTATGCGTGGTCTCGTGATTGTCCTAAATAACCACAATAACGACAGCGGCTTGTTGCTGAGAGAGGTAGATGAGATTGGTGTTCACCCTTGCTCCTTTTCTAATAGAAACTGGATGAAGCAAATCAATCAAAAAAGGCCAGAGATGCATAGGCATAACAAACACCCTGGGAGCAACATTGAAACAGAATACAACCAAACACCACAGAAAATAACAAAGCACTAACAGGCCAAAAAAACGTTAAAATAGAGGCCATAAAATGAGAAAATCAGAACATCCACACACAGAAAGGCATGAGCTTTAGAGCAAACCCAGGTCGATAATGAAGTTGAGCCACATGACATCCATGGAGGTTTCGGATCTGGTCGTGGTGGGAAAAGATCTGCGGACGGGGGCGCTCTAGAGAGGGAGAAGGGTGGAAATAGAGGCGGCGGCGGCTCAGGTGGTGGTCGCGGATCTGGATAGGAAGCCATGTTTGTGGTGAACAAAATCTCAGTGTTCATTTCACAGCAACAGCCGAGGAGACGAAAACCAGAGCCTCCATGGCGGAGGGGAGAGACTCCATAGTAGAGAGGACAGACTCCATGGTGGAGGAGAGAGCTACAAGAAACTGGAGGGAAAAGACCACCACTAACCCTAGGGGTGGAGAGAAAATTTTTTTAGAGAGAAGAGAGAGCTTCTCTCTCATCCTTTGCGAGGGCGGCTTTGATTAAGTTCAACTTCAAATTGATTAAGTTTAATTTCAGCCGATAAGTTCAATTTGAACCGAGTAAGTTCAAATTTCAAATTGATTAAGTTTAAGTTGAATCAATTAAGTTCACATTCAAATTTCAAATTGAATAAATTCAATTTCAAATTGATTAAGTTCAATTTCTCAATTGACTAAGTTCAACCTCAAATCGATTAAGTTCAATTTCAAATTGATTAAGTTCAACTTCAAATTGATTAAGTTTAATTTCAACCGATTGAGTTCAGGTTTCAAATTGATTAAGTTCAAATTGAATCAATTAAGTTCAATTTCAAATTTCAAATTGAATTAGTTCAACTTCAAATTGATCAATTTCAAATTTATTAAATTCAACTTCAAATTGATTAAGTTCAGTTTCAACCAATTAAGTTTAATTTGAACCGATTAAGTTCAAATTTCAAATTGATTAAGTTCAAGTTGAATCCATTAAGTTCAATTTCAAATTTCAAATTGAATAAGTTCAATTTCAAATTTCAAATTGAATAAGTTCAATTTCAAATTGATTAAGTTCAATTCCAAATTGATTAAGTTCAACTTCAAATTGATTAAGTTTAATTTCAACCAATTAAGTTCAATTTGAACCGATTAAGTTCAAAGTGAATCAATAAGTTCAATTTCAAATTGATTAAGTTAAGTTTCAACCGATTAAGTTCAATTTGAACCGACTAAGTTCAAATTTCAAATTGATTAAGTTCAAATTGAATCATTTAAGTTCAATTTCAAATTTTAAATTGAATAAGTTCAATCTCAAATTGATTAAGTTCAACTTGAAATTGATTAAGTTTAATTTCAACCGATTAAGTCAAATTTGAACCGATTAAGTTTAAATTTCAAATTGATTAAGTTCAAATTGAATCAATTAAGTTTAAATTCAAATCTCAAATTGAATAAGTTCAATTTCAAATTGACCAATATTAAATTTATTAAATTCAACTTCAAATTGATTAAATTCAATGTCAACCGATTAAGTTCAATTTAAACAGATTAAGTTCGATTTCAAATTTCAAATTGTATAAGTTCACCTTCAAATTGATCAATTTCAAATTGATTAAGTTCAACTTCAAACTAATGTAGGTCACAAGTTGTCAGGAATAAGTCTGAGGGGGGTGAATAGACTTATTAAACTCTTTCCTGAAAGTCAGGTGAGTTTCTCAGTTGTGATAAGTACAGATGACTTATGTCATCTGCATACAGATAATGCGGAAGACACAGCTGATGACGATACAGATAACTAATGTCGACTGTAGTTAACTTCTTAATGGAATAGTAAATATGAATGCAGCAGTTAAGTATGATGTTTAAAGCATTAAATCACACATGCACTTATAGTGGTTTCAGAGGTGGGGTAATCCTCTACTAGTCCACTTCTGTCCAAACCAGTTGGAGATAAATTCACTATAAGTGTCAACCAGTGATAAAGGTTACAATGAATTCTTCCTAGTTATAACATCTTCCAACCAGTGGAAACCCGTGGCCGTTGCAACTCCCTTGACTGCCTATCACCTCCTGACTGAAAACCCGTGGATGCCTCGACAACTCTCGAACTGTCTATCACCTTCTAATCAAGAACCCGTGGATGCGTTTACAGTCTCTTTATTTTGAAGAACATCGTTCAAGAAAGCAATCCCGTGCTCAAACTTTAAAAACGAGAGTTTTTGTCTTCTCCAACTAATGAGATTCTCGGAATATGACTGTTTAAGCTTTGCTCTTTCACAATGCTGTAGATCTCTTTTATAGCTTTGTTTGCTTTGATTACTTTGTTCGCTTGTAAGTATAGTTTGCATCGTACTTTGCTCAATTCATATATTCAGATATTTATAGTACGATCCTTGAGCTTCCTTCATAGCCGTTGCATCACTAAAACAAATCCGTCCGTTGTAGAGTGGACTTCTTTGTTTATCTTATCATTCCGTTGCACGGCTTGATTCCCCTTTTCAATTCCCACCATTTGAAAGACTTCCTTTGTTAGCGCCGTTATTCTTGATTAGAATAATTATAAGTCTTCAGAACGCGGATCTCAAGGAATATTTTATTCCTAGCTTTCCGGGAATCTTTCCAGTTTGTCTCATTGCGTCTGCACGTGTCTTTTTGTAATTGTTGACTTTCAACTCTTGCTAATGTGGACTGAGTATCTTGAACTTGGCTGATATTTTGACTGAGAACTTATCTGATATCTCTTGGTCAAACCTGTCTGATGTACAGTCAACCTTCTCTGATGTGAAACTTCTCTGATGTATCTTGGTAGAAGTTATCTGAGATAAAGTTCTCTGCTCTGGACTTCTCTGAGATGAAGTCCTCTGATCTGAAGTTCTCTGACTTGATGAATGTTCTCTGATCTGATGGTCAAACTTCAGCTGATTTTGTTGACCATATCTCGCCTGATAACTCGACTGAAGATGGGTTTTGGTCAAACTCCTCTGATATTTTGCGTTGACCAAAACTTGTCTGACGTAGTGCCTTCTTCAGAACTTATCTGCAGCTGGGTTTTGGTCAAACCTCTCTGATGTATTGCGTTGACCAAAACTTCTCTGATAATGAACTTGCCTGATAACTTGTCTGATAAATGGCAGTTCTATACTTAGTCGATTTTGTACTGATCAACATTTGATCAAGACTTAGCCTAAATTTAAAAGCCTATAGAAGATACTCATTTGGTTCTTCTTTATAATTGCCAAATACTTAAAACATACATTTGAATAATTAACAGTTAAGGGATAACATCATCAAAATCTAACAAGTATTCCTAATAATTTTCCCCTATTTTGATGATGGCGAAACTAAAGCATTTCAAATGTAAGACAAGTCTGCACAAAATAAAGCGCAAGACAAAAATCAAACTCAGTCTATTTTGAAACAACTAGTGGTTGTCATTCAAGTGACTGTTATAAATTTTTATTGATGTTACATTATAGTGCAGTTGAATGAAACAAAATACAAATAACAAAATTACAAGCATTACAGAATTTACAAGTAAATTACAAAAATAAAATTACAAGTAAATAACAAAAAAATTATCTTCCTCTCGCTCTTTAATATCCGCAATTTTCGATTTCCGGTAATTTCTTTTTTTTCGGCGGAAGTCTGTTTTGACGACTCGCTCATGTCCGTTTCGTCATTCTGAGAATGATTAATTCTACACTTTTTGACATCCGAGTTCGTTTCGGTGTCGTTTCGTTGAGTTCTGTGCTTTTTAGCGACTTTTCCGCACTTGAGTTCGATTCTTGCGAATCTCGTCCGAAACTGTTGTTTCGAGTTTCCCGCAAGTCCGTTTAACTTTGTTAGACGTGTTGTGAACTTCGGTTTGGTTATTCGATCACGTATCGTGATTTCCGGGCGTTTTGGGCCATTTTGTAATTTCTTGAAAGTTACGGGTATCCGTATCTGTAATTGTTGTCTCGACCCGTTTCTTGGTCGCGTATGACTAATTATGGTATTACGCTTTCATTTCGAGTCGCTTATGTTGTCCGCGAACTTTTCGCCGTGTTCGCTCCGCACGTTTGGAAATCGGTCGCCGAGCCACAGCGGTGGCGGGATCGCCGGACGATTGCGGGCACCGGCCGGACGGGTGCGGCAGAACCGGCGAGCGCACGCTTATGGCCGGAAGGCTGCGCGCGCTAACCGGCAGGTGTAGCGACGCCGCCGGGTGGCCTAGCGACGCTATCGGCCCGGGCAGTGGGGTTTCGAGGTTCGGACTCGGCCAGGATCGGCAGGTAGCGCACGCTACGCCGAGCGTAGCGCGCGCTAGTCGGCAGCGTAGCGCACGCTGCCGGCCGGCTAGCGACGTTACTGGCCGGGCAGTTGATCCGGTGGCTACCGGACAGTCGGCTAGCGCGCGCAGTATCCGGCCGTAGCGCACGCTAGCGGGAGTTGGGTCGGCAGGTTTGGTCGGCAGGGTTGGTCGGTGATGCCGGGTCGTGTGGGCCCTGGCCGAGGGTGCTCGGCCGATACTGGCCGATAGCGCACGCTAGTCCGGGAAGGCTAGCGACGCTAGCCGCCCAAGATAAATATGGTCGAGCATCACATTTCACTTCGTTTTTCATTTCCTTCCTTCTCCATCCGCGAGTGGCGATTCATGGGCGACGAAGCCATGTTGTTTAACAACAAATCCATGAAGTCCTTGAGTTCATAACATCAATCGATCAGACGTTATCAACCTTTGATTCAATAATCAAGGTAATCTTCCTTAGAACCCTAATTTCGTGAATTTGGGGATTTTTGCATTTTCGTCCGATCCGTTCCGTGTTGTTGATTAATTCATGATGGGTATGATTAATCTTGATAGTATTATTGTGTTTAACATCATTTAATCCATTGTTCTTCGTCGAATCGAAGTATATTTCTTGATTTCCTTCGAATTGACTTTTTGGGGGGATTTGTCCCCGATCTCGTTTTTCATCCGTTTTCGATGGATCGATTATGGTTAAATGATGTTGTTAAACATATTCTATGGATTGTATATCCATATTTCAACTTGGAATTCCGTTTTCGGGTTTTGACGGAACGAATCGTGTTCTTGGCCGTTTTGGGGGAAATCCGTGAACTTTCGTCATTCGTTCTTTGAATTCAACGGCTTTGAGTCGTGTTATGGAATTCATTTCATTGTTATTATTTGTCCTTCGTAGTTTATGAACGTGAGTTGGCGTTCGGTGGAGTCGGCGGGTTCGTAGTCGGTTCGGGCCAACCTACTTCGGTCGATTCTCCGCGTTGTTCTTATTTGAGGCAAGTACCTTGTCCATACTTTTCTTGTTCCGTGGATATGATGATTGGTGATCGTCTTGGTTTGTTTGTTTGTTTGAAATGAGTTTTCAAAAGATTTGGTTAGCCTCGTTAAAGGCCCCTTTCAAAACCGTGTGTGTTTTGTGATTGGTGTGGTTCGTGAATAACTATGTGAATTCTATGTATATGCTTGGTGTTCATGTTGCACTTGGTATTGTGTGTGGGCGTATATTATTTCATTTCGGTGCGTTGTGAATTGACGTGGTGTTTTGCTAAGTGTTTGATGCCTCTGGGCGAATTGTTTGAATATCCTTGATGTGATATGTTATTTGTGTGAATGTGTGGATATGGTTGAAGGTCTACGGTGGCACATGGCATGTGATCATGTGGCCAGGATGCAACAAGTGATTGATCCAACCGTGAGAGCTCGAGATAATCTACGGTGGCACATGGCATGTGATCATGTGGCCAGGATGCAACAAGCGATTGATCCAACCGTGAGATGTGTGTGATTTGTTTCGCTAGCCACTCGGGAGGGTCCTTCGAGGCCTCGAGTGGGATGTCGGTGGTATCGTCCCGGTCCTAGGCGATGCGCGTGCGTGATTATGTTTCGTTGATTTTACGTCCGTTGAGGACACGTGATGTTGGGCTCGACCTGTAAATTGTTGGTGATTTCCTATTTGCGAAAACAAAACCTTTGGGCTGTGACCCTATTGATTTTTGGAAAGAGAAGGATTTTATAATCCTAAATTGTTTTCTATTAAAACTCTCGATGGCATTTTAAAAATTTTGTAAATTGTTTCCCTTATTTGTGATCTTTCGGTTTTGGAAATGTTTACTCAAACTCTTGCCTCGGGAAGTACTTTTCTTTACGTTTGGATCTTTGAGGATTCTGATTATTATTGTTCTTGGAACATGTATTGTATGGCTCGTATTTTTGCACTTGTACTTGCACTAGCAAAACAGTGGAGTTTGCTAACCCCCGAGTATTCGGGGTGGATGTCTATTTTGCATTCAGGTTTTGGAGCATAGCACGTGGTCGGCACGAAGGATGATGAAAGATGAACGATACTAATCACACGAGGATCCGTTGACGTCGTTTTGGTCTAGTTGTATTTTCTTTTCCGCCGCAAGATCTTTTCCCGTTGTACGGGAGTTTATCAGATTTTGACCCCTGCGTGGGTATGTGTTTGGAATTGAGTTGTATGTATTTGTTGAAAGACCAAATCGGTCTCTTGAGTCATTTTAGCCTTAAAGGCGAGGTTTAGATGTTTGATTTTAGTTATCGGCTGGTAGATCCTCGAGGAGAGGGTCTACGGCGTGTAATATCCCGAGCGGATTTGGGGTGTTACATAAATGGTATCGGAGCTTAGGTTGTGGAAACCTAGGTGTCGGGTCGATGGTGTCTATCGAGTTTTTGTCTCGTCGGATTTTATCCGAGTCGTGTCGCGACGCGTCCCGAGTTTGTTGGTCGTGATTAGTATCGTGGGGCGATCATCATCTTCGTGCGACTGTATCGTAAGTCTCCCTTCTTTGTGTTGTGCCTCGTGTGACACGAGCTATTTTTATGATTTATTTGCTAAGTGACGGAATCCTCTTATGGATTTTGATTTCTTGATACGTGACTATTTGACTCTCATATTTCTTTCATGTGAGGAGTAGTTCTTTGGATTGTGCATGTTGGACTCTATTTCTTTTTTCATTGCGTGAGTTCCTTTGTAATAGCTTTCGGTATCTTACCGACTGAATTCTATTTCGAAAATCGATTCCTTTAACCGAGTTGTTGGCCTTGACCGTTTTGACGGTAGTTGGGTGTTTTCAAATGATTTTGTGAGTTTTGATAAGTACTACCGTCATCGACCTTTTTGGTCATTCTTGTAATTGGTTTTTAGCCTGGTGGGTTCCGGCGCGGGACCCACGGCGCTATATTGTTCCTTGCAATTACCTGAAAATTTTGGGGCATTCTAACCCATTGAATTATTTTTGAAAACCTTGAGTATCTTAGAAAATTAAAATTCGAGACGTACTTTTAAAACGAATTATTTTCTTGCGGTGTTTTCAAGGTGTTTTCTAATGCCGCAATACATTTCAAAAATTTTCCGGTTGAGGACCAACAATATTTTCGAGATATTTTCAAATGCAGTTGCTTAGACCCAAGGGTCGAATATTTTTGAAAGTTTTTCACTAAAGGAAAGGTGTCCTCATTTTTGTTCAAACGCAAGATGATTTTCAAAGTCTCGATAATGGTGTTTGTACTACTTTTTGTAAAATGATACTCAAGATCAACTGTTGTTTCCAAACTGTTTTCAAAAGGTGGTTCTCGTTTTTAAAACCTATCATTGTGTTTGCGGACCGGAAATGCGTGTATGGTTTTTGAACTTTCGTTACGGTGTCAACCCCGAATTGTGATTGAATTGGTGGCGTGAGTGTCGAGTCGTTCGCCACGCATATGTTTTGTTGGCCCTCTGTGAGAGGTGTGAACTGGTGTTTACTGTTTATCGCCTCGTGGCGATTTGCGTATTGTCGCACTAGTGTGGGTTGTTAAAGCCTGGATTTTTATGCGTCATACACATGGGTGATTGTTTCATGATGTTTGTGATTGTGTGATGGTATGCGTTCGGGATGTTGTAATCTTCGAATGATGCCGTTGTTGTTGTGATTTTTGTATGCGTTGATATGTTATGCTGAGTTGGCATCTCCGGTATGTTGTTTTGCGGTGTTTTAATCCATTGTATCGAGCAGTTGTATTTTCGGTATGCCGAGCCGAGGTGTTTCAACCGTGGTGTGCCGGGGGCATGCACGTACCAATTATCTTTCTCGTCACAGGATCTAGTTTTGCGAGTTGGGTTCCGAGTCTTTCGGGGCGAACTTCAAAGAGATATCGAGAATCGGCTTTGAGAGGCCTTTGAAGGATGTTTCGCGGTTGCTTGTTGTGTCGTCACCTTGATTTTCTTTGTTGTGAGTTGCGGGGGCGACCTTCTTTTATAAGAGGTCGAATGTAGTACCCGTGTTGTTTTTAGACTTCTGTATTTTCTCTTTCTCCAGTCTATCGATTCGCTCGTGTTCGTTGATACTGTCTGAACTTGTTTTGTACTTCGGGTTCATCATTCGAACGAGCTGTGATCTTGTTTTGGGTCAATCTGGTTATCGCTGTCACTTTCCGAATTCGGTTCGATTCTTGTGAACCTTGTTCGGAAGTAACATCTTTTGGTTCTACTAGTTCTTTTATTCGAAGTGGACTGGATCTTGAACTTTTACATTTTCGACTCTGTCGACTCGTTTATGTTCGTTGACATTTCTGAGCTTGTCCTGCTCCTTGCTTTTGTTGATCGAACGAGTGTGGTATTATTTCGGAATAACTCGTTTGTCATTGTGACTTTTCTATTGCTATTCCCTTTCATGTGGATCTTATGTGAATGCATACGTTGTTGTTTTCACCGGATCATATATTGTCTCGAGTCGAGATGTGAACCTTGGAGTTGTTGTTTGAACTTTATTGTTCTTTGTGATTCGAACATGATTCTTCGATCTTTGTTGTCTCGATCGTTGTGGTTTGATCGTTTGATTGTTCGGTTTATATTGACCTCGTTCCGTGATTGGCGAACATTCTGGCTCCTTCGTAATTCCCTTGATTCGGGAAATTAGTTTCGTTTTCGATCTTCCAGCCTTAGGCGGTGGGATTTCGTGTTTGTTCAGCGGTTGACTCGCGTTTTGATTGATGTACCGTTGGGTTGGTCAATCATATTGATTTTCGTTCGTTGTGTTTTGTGATTGTCGGATAATTGACTTGGCTATATTATCCGTTTGATGACCTTTGTCACTTGTTGGTTTTTATTATATCCCTAACGGCGACGTTGTGTTGGTCGCCGTGGAGCGTGTTTTCACGCCGTATACTCCTTTGCGTTGTTTGTAACATTTCGCCGTTGGGCGTTAGTTACGCATTCTTGTGTATCTCGTTGAGTTTTCTGGCGGAATATTTCTTCTCCCTACTTGTTTTAAGTTTCGGACGAAACTTCTTTTAAGGAGGGTAGAATGTAATATCCGCAATTTTCGATTTCCGGTAATTTCTTTTTTCGCGGAAGTCTGTTTTGACGACTTCGCTCATGTCCGTTTCGTCATTCCGAGAATGATTAATTCTACACTTTTTGACATCCGAGTTCGTTTCGGTGTCGTTTCGTTGAGTTCTGTGCTTTTAGCGACTTTTCCGCACTTGAGTTCGATTCTTGCGAATCTCGTCCAAGCTGTTGTTTCGAGTTTCCCGCAAGTCCGTTTAACTTTGTTAGACGTGTTGTGAACTTCGGGTTGGTTATTCGATCACGTATCGTGATTTCCGGGCGTTTTGGGCCATTTTGTAATTTCTTGAAAGTTACGGGTATCCGTATCTGTAATTGTTGTCTCGACCCGTTTCTTGGTCGCGTATGACTAATTATGGTATTACGCTTTCATTTCGAGTCGTTTATGTTGTCCGCGAACATTTCGTCGTGTTCGACGACGCTTCGGAAATCGGGTCGTCGAGCCCTGGCGGTGGCGGGACTAGCCGGACGGTGGCGGGACTGGCCGGACGATTGCGGGCACCGGCCGGACGGGTGCGGCAGGAACCGGCGTAGCGCACGCTACGGCCGGAAGGCTGCGCGCGCTAACCGGCAGGTGTAGCGCACGCTGCCGGGTGGCCTAGCGTACGCTATCGGGCCTGGGCAGTGGGGTTTCTGAGGTTCTGGATGTTGGGTACCGATTCGGATATTTGCGCCGTTTGCGGAAGCGTAAATAAAAGGTGCGGAAAATAAAGGACACGAGGATATATAGAGGTTCGGCTATAAACGAGCCTACGTCCTCTCTTTATCTTTTTCAATAGGTTAAAGATAGCAACCTCTTCGCCTCTCTTCTATCGGTCGAGGTATAACCGTTTACAATCACGTCTTCTATTGGTCCGTGATAAACCACTCGTACTTGTCTTTGCGTCGGTCCAAGTTAAACCGTTTTCCTTTTCTATCGGACAAGGAATCAACCGCTCTAGCTTTCTATGGGTACTAGATAAACCTCACTTAGATATCGATTGCGATTCTAATAATGCCGGATCCTTGATCCTAATAACACCGAATCCAATCGTATATTTTCTTTTACCACTCGTGTATGTTTTCGTGAATTCTCACTCAAACACTTACAATTAAGCTCAATATCAACAACAAGAATGTGTGTAATAATATCACAAGAATAGACAATTTGCTCAAGGTTGTTGTACTCAAACAATACCATAGGGATGGTATTTATAGGCTTCATGATCAAACTAGCCGTTAGCTGCCAGGACCTTCATTACGTACGTTATATCCATTCCATTACGTACGTAAGCACCTTTACGTACGTTAACCCTGCCTGGTTACGTACGTTAGCATCTTCACAAAATAGTCCAGTGAGATTCGTCATTTGAGTTACGTACGTTAGCCTTTCCTTTGTTACGTACGTTAACATTACGTCACTCATGACGTCATATATCCGTTGTATGATTTGCTGACTTTGACTCCTCCAACGTTCACTTGTTTGAACTCCTTTACGTACGTTATCTCTCATCCATTACGTACGTTAAGCTGCTACCATTACGTACGTTAACGATCACATATTACGTACGTTAGCTTTGTGATTTTCCAGCTTTTTGCACTTCGTTTTCCTTCGATGCTTGCTTCGACTTCTTCGTTGTTTTGTTTTGCTTATCAACATTAATCATCAAAACACTTTTAATTTATGTATGGAACAAAATGTTCCAACAATCTCCCCCTTTTTGATGATTACAAAACAACACTTCGTCAATGGGATTTTCCTGCAAAAATACAAATATATGTATATCTTTACAGACCAAAGTTTTTGACTTTGTCCGTTTCGTTAGAATCTTCTCCCATTAGTTTTTCGACTCCTTCTTTCTCCTTACCTTTAACTTTTTGAATTTCTTCCTCGAATTTTTCATCGTCTTTTCGACGTCTCCTCATTTTTCTTTTTCTGTCATTTTTCACTTCTCCTCTTCATTTTTCAATTCCTTCGATTCTCCCCCTTTCAGGGTAAATCCCATTTTCCTCCTTTCAGTCTCCCCCTTTTTGTTTTCATCAAAAAGTGGATAAAATATCAATTGAAATAAATAATACCAAAATATAAAATATGCATGATAAAATTTATGAATAAATGTATAAAGGGTAAAAACTCCCCCTGAGAATAATATCTCCCCTAAAAAAATATACTCCCCCTGAGTAAAATACAAAGATCAATTTTTGGGGATCCAACCTATAGTTGGTTTTTGTTTAAAAACGTAGACGATATTTGAAACGATTGTTCCTTTAGGAACCCAAATTTTCTTAATTTTTATCGTCCGTCTCGGGCTTTTGCAACTTGAAATATGATGCCCGATTTTCAAACACTTTTCGCAATGGGGTATTTTAAAATTAACGGATTCGTTTTTCGAACGTGTTTTGAATCCTAACCCCTCTTTATTCAAAGTAAATTTTTGAACACCAAGCATTTGTTCAAATTTCTCGTTTCCGCACGAGAATTTCCTTGTCAAAGATTTTAGTTCATCTTGAACTTTTAAAAGATCATTCTTCAAAATATTCTCGTTTTCAATGCATTTCGAATGATCGAGTTCGACAAATTTTCCCTTCTCGATAATTTTGGAATTTTCAATTTCCAAGGATTTAATTTTAGACTTAAGAGATTTAATTTCCGATAAAGCATTTTGGAAATCCGTATGTAATAACTCAAATGCATCAAATAATTCATCACGGGAGGATGTACTAACCTGGCTTTCGACGTCGCTGTCGTCGAACGAACTCCGGGCCATGAGAGCGAGATTATTTTGATTAATGAAATCATCGTCTTCATCTTCATCGCTCCAAGTAGCCACGAGAACCTCCTTCTTGGGTTTGACACGGCAATTTTTAGCAAAGTGGCCAGGTTTACCACATAATCGACAAGAGTTGTCGAATTTCTTTGTTTCGCTCGAGATATCCTTTTTCCTCCGGTTTAATAAAGTTTGGAATTTATTAATATTCTTGGCATAATATGCCGCTTCTTCGTCGCTTTCTTCCACCGGGATTTCTTCTTTCTTTTTCGACATCTTAGCCTTCATGGCTAACGATCGTTCCTTCGGCTTTGGCTTGACACTTCGTGATTTTAACACGATCTCATAATTAATTAGCGAACCAACGAGGGCACTAAAATCGAGCGTGTTGAGATCTTTGGATTCCATAATTGCGGTCACCGTACCGTCCCATTCGCTAGGTAGTGATCGTAAAATTTTCTTAACTTTTTCACTACTAGATAATGGTTTTCCGAATGACGCAAGTCCATTTGTGATGACCGAGAATCGGTCGAGCATATTGGTGATGGACTCGTCACCTTTCATCATGAATAACTCGTAGTCATGGAGAAGCATATTTATCTTCGTCTCCTTGACTTGAGTCGTCCCTTCGTGTGTGATTTCTAGAATTTTCCATATTTCTTTCGCACTCTCACACGATGAGATTCGATTGACCTCTTCCAGATTTAAGGCACAAAATAAGAGTTGAGTAGCCTTACAATTTAGATGGTCATTTTTCCAATCGGCATCGTCGTATTCTTCGAAAGATTTGAGCGTACCGTCGGATTTGATTGGAACTTTCGGGCCAAGGCAAATAATCTTCCAAATTTCAATGTCGTATGCTCGGATGAATATCGACATCTTCTTCTTCCACGTCAAATAATTTGAGCCATCAAAGAATGGTGGTCGGTAGAGAGCAAGACCTTCGACGGGAGCCATTTGAAACGCCATTGGATCTTTTCTCCTCGGATGTTAAGCCGCGTATTGGAGTACCGCTCCGATACCAATTGTTGGGTACCGATTCGGATATTTGCGCCGTTTGCGGAAGCGTAAATAAAAGGTGCGGAAAATAAAGGACACGAGGATATATAGAGGTTCGGCTATAAACGAGCCTACGTCCTCTCTTTATCTTTTTCAATAGGTTAAAGATAGCAACCTCTTCGCCTCTCTTCTATCGGTCGAGGTATAACCGTTTACAATCACGTCTTCTATTGGTCCGTGATAAACCACTCGTACTTGTCTTTGCGTCGGTCCAAGTTAAACCGTTTTCCTTTTCTATCGGACAAGGAATCAACCGCTCTAGCTTTCTATGGGTACTAGATAAACCTCACTTAGATATCGATTGCGATTCTAATAATGCCGGATCCTTGATCCTAATAACACCGAATCCAATCGTATCTTTTCTTTTACCACTCGTGTATGTTTTCGTGAATTCTCACTCAAACACTTACAATTAAGCTCAATATCAACAACAAGAATGTGTGTAATAATATCACAAGAATAGACAATTTGCTCAAGGTTGTTGTACTCAAACAATACCATAGGGATGGTATTTATAGGCTTCATGATCAAACTAGCCGTTAGCTGCCAGGACCTTCATTACGTACGTTATATCCATTCCATTACGTACGTAAGCACCTTTACGTACGTTAACCCTGCCTGGTTACGTACGTTAGCTTCTTCACAAAATAGTCCAGTGAGATTCGTCATTTGAGTTACGTACGTTAGCCTTTCCTTTGTTACGTACGTTAACATTACGTCACTCATGACGTCATATATCCGTTGTATGATTTGCTGACTTTGACTCCTCCAACGTTCACTTGTTTGAACTCCTTTACGTACGTTATCTCTCATCCATTACGTACGTTAAGCTGCTACCATTACGTACGTTAACGATCACATATTACGTACGTTAGCTTTGTGATTTTCCAGCTTTTTGCACTTCGTTTTCCTTCGATGCTTGCTTCGACTTCTTCGTTGTTTTGTTTTGCTTATCAACATTAATCATCAAAACACTTTTAATTTATGTATGGAACAAAATGTTCCAACACTGGACTCGGTCAGGATCGGCAGGTAGCGCACGCTACGCCGAGCGTAGCGCGCGCTAGTCGGCAGGCGTAGCGCACGCTGTCGGCCGGCTAGCGTACGTTACCTGGCCGGGCAGTTCAGTCCAGTGGCTCTTTGGGAGTCGGCTAGCGCGCGCAGTATCCGGCCGTAGCGCACGCTAGCGGGAGTTGGGTCGCAGGTTTGGTCGGCAGGGTTGGTCGGTGATGCCGGGTCGTGTGGGCCACTGGCCGAGGTGCTCGGCCGATCTGGCCGATAAGCGCACGCTAGTCGGGAAGGCTAGCGCACGCTAGGGGCCCGATATAAATATGGCCGAGCGATCACATTTCACTTCGTTTTCATTTCCTTCCTTCTCCATCCGCGAGTGGCGATTCATGGGCGACGAAGCCATGTTGTTTAACAACAAATCCATGAAGTCCTTGAGTTCATAACATCAATCGATCGTCCGTTATCAACCTTTGATTCAGCGAATCAAGGTAATCTTCCTTAGAACCCTAATTTCGTGAATTTGGGGATTTTTGCATTTTCGTCCGATTCGTTCCGTGTTGTTGATTAATTCATGATGGGTATGATTAATCTTGATAGTATTCTTGTGTTTAACATCATTTAATCCATTGTTCTTCGTCGAATCAAGTATATTTCTTGATTTCCTTGAATTGACTTTTTGGGATTTGTCCCGATCTCGCTTTTTCATCCGTTTTCGATGGATCGATTATGGTTAAATGATGTTGTTAAACATATTCTATGGATTGTATATCCATATTTCAACTTGGAATTCCGCTTCGGGTTTTGTGGAACGAATCGTGTTCTTGGCCGTTTTGGGGGAAATCCGTGAACTTTCGTCATTCGTTCTTTGAATTCAACGGCTTTGAGTCGTGTTATGGAATTCATTTCATTGTTATTATTTGTCCTTCGTAGTTTATGAACGTGAGTTGGCGTTCGGTGGAGTCGGCGGGTTCGTAGTCGGTTCGGGCCAACCTACTTCGGTCGATTCTCCGCGTTGTTCTTATTCGAGGCAAGTACCTTGTCCATACTTTTCTTGTTCCGTGGATATGATGATTGGTGATCGTCTTGGTTTGTTTGTTTGTTTGAAATGAGTTTTCAAAAGATTTGGTTAGCCTCGTTAAAGGCCCCTTTCAAAACCGTGTGTGTTTTGTGATTGGTGTGGTTCGTGAATAACTATGTGAATTCTATGTATATGCTTGGTGTTCATGTTGCACTTGGTATTGTGTGTGGGCGTATATTATTTCATTTCGGTGCGTTGTGAATTGACGTGGTGTTTTGCTAAGTGTTTGATGCCTCTGGGCGAATTGTTTGAATATCCTTGATGTGATATGTTATTTGTGTGAATGTGTGGATATGGTTGAAGGTCTACGGTGGCACATGGCATGTGATCATGTGGCCAGGATGCAACAAGTGATTGATCCAACCGTGAGAGCTCGAGATAATCTACGGTGGCACATGGCATGTGATCATGTGGCGGGATGCAACAAGCGATTGATCCAACCGTGAGATGTGTGTGATTTGTTTCGCTAGCGCTCGGGAGGGTCCTTCGAGGCCTCGAGTGGGATGTCGGTGGTATCGTCCCGGTCCTAGGCGATGCGCGTGCGTGATTATGTTTCGTTGATTTTACGTCCGTTGAGGACACGTGATGTTAATGTGACCTGTAAATTGTTGGTGATTTCCTATTTGCGAAAACAAAACCTTTGTTTGTGACCCTATTGATTTTTGGAAATTGTAGGATTTTATAATCCTAAATTGTTTTATATTAAAACTCTCGATGGCATTTTAAACTGTTTTGTAAATTGTTTCCCTTATTTGCGATCTTTCGGTTTTGGAAATGTTTACTCAAACTCTTGCCTCGGGAAGTACTTTTCTTTACGTTTGGATCTTTGAGGATTCCTGATTATTATTGTTCTTGGAACTTGTATTGTATGGCTCGTATTTTTGCACTTGTACTTGCACTAGCAAAACAGTGGAGATTTGCTAACCCCGAGTATTCGGGGTGGATGTCTATTTTGCATTCGTGTTTTGGAGCATAGCACAGGTCGGCACGAAGGATGATGAAAGATGAACGATACTAATCACACGAGGATCTGTTGACGTCGTTTTGGTCTAGTTGTATTTTCTTTTCCGCTGCAGTATCTTTTCCCCGTTGTACGGGAGTTTATTGTATTTTGACCCCTGCGTGGGTATGTGTTTGGAATTGAGTTGTATGTATTTGTTGAAAGACCAAATCGGTCTACTGAGTCATTTTAGCCTTAAAGGCGAGGTTTAGATGTTTGATTTTAGTTATCAGCCTGGTAGATCCTCGAGGAGAGGGTCTACGGCGTGTAATATCCCTGAGCGGATTTGGGGGTGTTACACGCTCTTCCCCTTCCTCTGATTTGCTGCCTTACAGGAGGGAGTGACCTCAATGGTTGGCTCCAATTGGCTTTTTTGATACTGGTGCAAACCCATACTTCTTCTTGACTACCAATGAAGCAAACTGTTGCTGGTCAGGAGTTGTGAAGTTATTTTCCATGCAAAGTTCTCTGATCTCTTCCTGAATATCCAGCTCATCAGGTTCATTATTCATAAGTGTAGGAGATTCTTCAGGTCTGAAATCAGGGATCATTGGGTAGGCATTGAAGTTCTTGGCAGCATACTTCTTCAAAACTGCCCAGAGTTTTGGGAAGTTCATATCCACAAAATTAATGAAGGTTTGTTGTGGGGAGCATCCTTTGGCTTGAAGCATCTCCCAGAGATAATACTTCTCTATAAACTGCTTCCTTGCACTCCCCCACATGTGTTATGCCTCAGCATGCATGAACTCTTCAACATATTGAAGCTCCTTTCCTTCCCATTGATATCTTACCTTTGGATCATGTCTTGTTCTCCTCCTCTTGGCTGCAGGTGGATCAAATGATGTAGCTACTTCTTTTCTCTTCAGATGAGAGGTTCCTGCCTGAATTAGAAGAGGGTCTTGACTTATTTTTTATCTTGCCTCCTCTCTGACTTCCCCCTGCATGATGTCTCCTCCTTTGCCTTTCTCTTCCCTCTTATCTTCCCCCTTTTTGCCAGCATCAATAATAGTGGAAAGCTGCTCCTCCACTCTAGTCATGAAATCAGACATGTCAAGAGGCATTCTGGAGTTAGTGGGTGGTGGGAAGGGTCCTTCTTGTTGATCAAGGTATCCATCTTGGCATTTAGGGACTGCAGTTTAGGCTTGACTTCAGTTGCTAGAAGCCTGGCAACTGTTTCTTCAACAATGCCTCTGATCAGCTCAGTGAGATTTGGGGGTAGCTGATACACAGGTGGCTCTGCATGAACAAAATTTTCTCCTGAATCCTTTTGTGCAGTTGGTATCTTACCAATGGATTTCTCAGAAGAGACCTACCTATCAGCTGGCGCCTGATCAGATGGGGTCTTCTCAGGAGTTCTTGATTTTCCATTTGATAATTCCTCGACTACATGGGACTTTTCCTTCTTCTCTGCAGAGGACTTCCTCTCTGCAAATGACTTCTTGCTTTCAGAGGGGGTTTTCTCAGGCTGTTTCCCCTGGTTGCCTGCTTCAGCTTCCGGGGCATGATCAGGTAATTGTTGATCCTGATCCTCATCTTTATCTCTTCTTTCTTCTTCCTTCTTTTCTTCATCTTTTTTCTCCTCTTCTTCTTCTTTCTCCTCTTTCTCTTCAATTCTTCGTTTTCCTGTTCTTTTTCTTTTTTTTCTTCCTTTTCAACTCCTTCTATTTCTTCTTTTTCGACTCCGCCTTCTCCTTTTTCTGTATCCTCCTTTTCAACTTCTTCAATTCTGATTTCTTTTTCTTTTCTTCCTCCTCTTTCTTCTTCCTTTTCAACTTCCTCCCCAAGTGTTTTTCCTACTGAAACACCTTCCATGATATGCAGGACTAACTAGTTCATTTTTTGTTTAAAATTGAACCTGAACCAGTTCTCCTGGAGTAATAAAAGAATATCTGTCTCTTGAAAGAAAAGCATGAGGCGTTGCTCAGTGGCCTGAGGATGTCCCCAGGTACTTCTCTCAACAAACTCTTTTAATTGAGTGAAGGTAAGAGATTTTAAGTCCTTCCACTCGTCAAATATATTGATAAAAGAAGATTTAAGAGCTTGTTGTTTTACGAGCTTTAATTGATCTGTTGTCAGGTTCAGAGGATTTTTCTCCCTGAGGTTGAGGGAGTATCCAGTTTCTGGTATTTATATTGTCAGTTCTGTCTCTTCTTCTTCGGTCATGCTAGGAAGAGTCAGAAGTGGAATCACTTCAGCCATTAGCTTGGACTGATCTGGATGATCTTTAGCAGAAGCAGGTGCAGGTGTAGTGATGATCTGCATCTGTGCTGAAGTTTCTTCAATTGGCTGGTGCAGGTGACTTTACAGTCTGCACTGCTTCTCCTTCTTCTCCTTCAGATGCTGGGCCTCTCTCTCTTTGGTGACTGCTATTGGGATCAGGTGAGATGGACAACCTTCTCCACTGCAGGTAACTTCCTTTTCAACTTGTCTAGAGGAGTGTTGTCGGATTCGGAGTCGTCTGAGGGTGACTTCTCTGCTACAGGTGACTTTTTGACAGCAGGTGACTTCTTCACTGCAGATGGGTTGATGTGATCTCCTCTGCAGGTAACTCATGGGGGCTCTGATCTGCTGCATCAGAGCGAACTTCGTCCGAGTCTGAAGGCGCTCTGTAGGGAGAGGTTCCAGTGGTCATCTCCGTTAAGATCTTGGCTGCTTTCCTCTCAGCTCCTAGCTTCTTCAAAGTTTCTTGGTCCATATGACGAAGTCTTTTGCTACTGTGGAAAGGGTCTGCAGTTCCTTTTGGCTTTCCGAGGAAATCCAAGATCCAACCGGTCTGGGTTCCATAAGCAAGCTTCTATTTAAACTTCTTCTCTTCTGCAATCCAGCTTACTTTGTTAACTTCACAGATTAACTGCCTGTAAATGTATTCAGGCCAGTTAATTATTTGGTGCTAGGTAAGAGCTCCCAGCACAACAAATTTGGCAGATGACAGTTGGTCATAACTGCCCGCCATGCACATGACAATCTTGTTAGTGATGTCAAGCACATACATGTAATCTTCTTCAGGTCGCCTCTCTTCGCAGTGAACTTGACCTTGGTGGGTTGCTCTGGTAGTTTGATCTCGTACCAGGTTTCAATAGAGCTTTGTTTTAGGGCTTCTACAGCAATGCCCCTATTCTTCATGTTGAATGCATCCGCAATGGTCTGGGGAGTGATAGTGATTTCTTCACCAAAAACTGAACTGGTGATACAGTTCTCGATGACTTGAGCTTCCTTGAAGAAGCAAATAACATCTTCCTTGTACATCTGCTTCGGGTTGATGTCCAGAAAGTGATAGATGCCGTTTTTCTTCATCATTCGGATGATATGGTGCATTTCGTCGATGTCCGCCATGTTTGTCTCCAGCAAACCTTCGAAATCCACTACAATACTGAAAATGATTTGCTCTTTCACCATCATTAGGTTGTTGATTTTGAAAACTAGGGTTCGTAAGCTTGAAGACGATAAAGTTTTGTGTAATGGTTTCGACCGTCTTATATAGCCATTTGAAAAGACGTTTTGGATTTAATAATAAAATAAGTATGCGGCGGTCCAATTTTTGAGAAGTTAAAATGATGGTTGGATTTGATTGGACGTCGTGGAGGTAGTGTGATCATGTGTTTGTCCACGTGTAAATATAATAATTAAGTCAGTCTAAGAACTAGAAACTTAGCTGGTTGACCGTTTGACTTCTTGTCTGCTCTGCATCAGGTAAGTTGTTTCGCCTATGGTTGATGTCAGCTAACATTTCCTTGTCTGGTCTGATCAGGTAGCTTTCTCGTATGGTCTCCACATCAGGTAGCTTTCTGCATCAGGTAGCTTTTCTGCATCATGTAGCTTTCTTGTCGTCTGGTCTGATCATCAGGTAGCTTTCTTATCTGTACTATATTCCCAATCTAGTAGACCACGTTCCCGGCTTAGCTCCAGAAACCTTTCTTCTGGTAAAGGTTTTGTGAATATGTCAGTAATTTGGAATTCCGTGCCGACTCTTTCCACTCTAACTCTCTTATTTAGCACATGGTCTTTGATGAAATGATGTTTGACATCAATGTGCTTTGTCCTTGAGTGCAATACTGGATTGTTTGTTATTGCAATTGCACTATTGTTGTCACACCATATTGGGACTTCATTTGTAGTGATGTTGTAGTCCCTTAGCTGTTGTCTGATCTATAGGATTTGTGCACAACAGATGCCTGCAGCTAGGTACTCTGAATCGGTTGTGTAAATTGAGTTGGATACCTGCTTCTTGCTGAACCATGATATCAGTCTGGTTCCTAGGAATTGGCACGTTCCACTGGTGCTTTTCCTGTCAATTTTGCATCCTGCAAAATCTTCATCTGAGTAGCCTGATAACTCAAAATTATCATCCTTGGGATACCATAGACCAACATTGATTGTGGACTTAAGGTATCTGATTATCCTCTTAGCTGCTTCCTGGTGAGACTGCTTCGGCTTTGACTGAAATCTTGCACATACTCCCACTGCAAATGAAATGTCAGGTCTGCTTGCAGTTAGGTATAGAAGTGATCCAATAAGTCCTCTGTAGTGGGTTGGATCCACTGAAATGCCTCTTTCATCTGCATCAAGGTGTAGGGATGTGCTCATTGGTACTCTTGCTGGTTTGGCTTAATCCATGCCAAATCTTTTGATTAAATCCCTTGTATACTTGGCTTGATTGATGAAGATTCCTTTGTCCATTTTCTTGACTTGCAAACCAAGGAAGAAGTTTAGCTTTCCCATCATACTCATCTCAAATTCTCCTTGCATGAGACTTGAGAATTTTTCACATAGCTCAGGATTGGTTGAGCCTAATAGGATGTCATCCACATATATTTGAACAAGCAATATGCGGTCTTCATGTTCCACTCTGAATAGGGTCTTGTCCACCTTTCCTTTGCTGAATCCATTCTTCTCCAGAAACACAGATAGTGTCTCATACCAAGCTCTTGGTGCTTGCTTGAGTCCATATAGATCTTTCAAAAACTTGTATACTTTGTCTCCTTTGACAAATACGGGGGGTTGCTCCACATAGACTTCTTCTTCTATGATTACATTGAGAAAAGCACTTTTTACATCCATTTGGTAGACAATAAAATCCTTGTATGCTGCATATACAAAGAATAGTCTGATAGCTTCAAGTCTTGCTATAGGTGCATAAGTTTCATGAAAATATATTCCTTCACATTGAGCATATCCTTTTGCAACGAGTCTGGCTTTATTCTTAACAACAACTCCATCTTCATCATATTTGTTTTTATACAGCCATTTGGTGCCTATGACTTTATTGTGATATGGTCTGTCTGTTAGTTCCCATACATTGTTTCTTTCCATCTGGTTGAGCTCTTCTTGCATTGCAATTATCTATAAGTAGTCCTCTAGAGCTTGATCTGTTGTCTTGGGTTCCATTTGAGATATGAAACATGAGAACATTGCCATTCCTGTCGGTTCTGCGGATTGTCTGGTTCTGACTCCATCAGCTAGGTTTCCAATGATTTGTTGAATGGGATGATCTCTGAGCCATTTGGGGATATCTTCTTCAGGGTTTGTTCCCCCTGTTGAGTTGCTTTGGTAGACTTCATCTCTCTCTGCATCTGCTTGGTTCTGGCCTTCTTGATGTGCAGGTGGATCAGCTACGGTCTTGTCATCTGCAGATGGGGGTCGTGTCTGCTCTGCATATGCGTCTTTTTCAGCTATAGTTGGGTCTTCGTCTTCTGCAGTTGGATCAGCTAGGTTTTGTAATCCTATCTGATATGCAGTTAAGTCTTCAGGCTGATCTTCAGTTGGGTCTTCAGGCTGATCTGCAGGAGAGTCCATCATTCCAGTGTCATGAATGATAACTTCTTCTAGGGTGGTGGATTTTAGCTTTTTCTCAATTGATTCCACTTATTTCCTGTACTCAACAGTCGACTCATCAAACACGACATGAGGTGTTTCTTCCACAACTAATGTTCTTTTGTTAAATACTCTGTATGCCTTGCTTATTTTTGAGTATCCCATAAAGAGACCATCATCAGTTTTAGCATCAAAGGCATTCAGTTGGGTTTTACCATTATTGTGGATGAAACACTTACAACCAAATATATGAAAATATGCAACAATTGGTGTTCTGCCATTCCAAACCTCATAGGGAGTTTTGCCATGTCTCCCTACTATCATACTCCTGTTCTGAGTATGGCATGCTCTGTTGAAATCTTCAGTCCAGAACCTCTTTGGCAGGTCAGCTTCAGCAATCATTGACGTGGCAGCTTCCTTCAAGGTTCTGTTTCTTCTTTCGGCAACACCATTTTGCAGGTGTTCTTGCGGCAGATACTTCATGCTGGATTCGGTGATTGTCTTGTTGAGAAATTCTCCTCCTCTATCTGATCTGATCTTGATGATGGAGAGAGATTTCTCATTCTGAATCCTCCTTAGCAGCTCAGGTAACTTTTTTGGTGTTTCACTCTTTTTATAGAGAAAAACAACCCATGTGAATATTGAGTAGTCATCTACTACTACTAGGGCATGCTTCCTTACACTCAATGTCCTTAGATTGATGGGGCCAAAGAGATCCATATAAAGTAGATCTAAAATTCTGGTGGTGAGAGTGGTAGGCTGAACTGGTTTGAATGATGCTCTGGTCTGCTTTCCTTTATGGCAATAATACTTCTTGATGTCCTCTGACCAGTTTTTGAGAGCTTATCTTGTTGATGGCTTTGAAGTTCAGGTGACGTAATCTCTTGTGCCATAGCCATCCAAATTCAGCAATTGTCTTAGATAGAAAACAGGTGGTTGGAGTGCATGTATTCCAATCTATCATGTAGACATCTATTCTTCTGAATCCTTGTAGCTTCAATTATCCAGATAGGATATCAATCGCCATGCATTTCCAAATGGTGAAGACTACTAGATTCTTCTCATCACAGAATTGGCTTATGCTAAATAGATTGTATTTGAGCCCTTTGACATAGTGTACTTTGGATATGATTATGTTTCCTCTGTGCAGCTCTCCAAATCCTTTTGACTGACCTCTAGAGCTATCTCCAAAGGTTACATCTGGACCTCTTTCTTTGATGTAGTTTGAAAGCACCTTCTGATTCCCTATCCTGTGCCTTGAGCATCCAGAATCTACAAACCATTCTTCACCTCCTATTCTTGAACTTGAGGAGATGTGGTAGTAGTCCTTCCACCTTTTCTGCAATCAGACAAGCAGAGATTTAGGTACCAAAATTTGTGTGGGTCCTTTGGAGTTAGTAGGCTTCCCGGAGAATTGATTTCTCCTTAGATTGTAAAAGTTATGTTTTCTACCCCCATAAGGTGTGTGCTGTCTGGGACTATATCCTTGGTTAGGATTATGTGCTGGATATGCCTCATAAAATATATGGTGTGGGACATTCCTAAATCTTGGACCATTTGTTAAATCGTTGGGGTCTCCACACCTGTTCATTTTAGAAATTAAGATAACCTTGAGGTTTCCATTTGCCTCTCCAATTTTGAAATCTGTTTTTAGGGAGTCTTTGGTAATAGTTGGCATAGTGTCTTGGCTGCTGCTTTTGCCTTGGCCATTGCCTAGTCTCTTGTCTAGGTGGCTGCCTTGTGAACCTTGGCTGCTGCCTAAACTTTTGAATGGGCTACTGCCTATTTTGAAATACGGGTTTATATGTAGGCTCAGCAGCATGGACAATTGTTTCTCACTTGATAAAAATGGTTTTTGAACTACAGGGAGTGTTGGGGTCATATCTAAGGCCTGATCTGGAATAAAGTGGCCTCTTGTTCATACATAATTCATCCAGGGTTATAGACGCCTTGAAGGATGTTATTTCCTTTAGCTTGTGTATTACTTAGATGTGTCAGTTTGGCAAACTCAAATTTAACATGAGCAAGTGCAGCTGATTTCTCACTGTTTAAAATAGTTAACCTTTTAATCTCAGCTGTGGTATTATCAGCTGAGTTTTTCAATTTATTTTCAGCCTGTTTTTTAGATTCAGATTTGATTTTTGTTAACTCTAGGCTGAGTTTTTCAAAGTTATTTTTCAGCTGCCTATTCTCATTTTGCAGCTGTGTTTTCTCAGTTGTCACAGTCAAGTGTGCAGATTTTAATTTTTCAAAGTCTTTGAGGAGCTGATTGACAGATTCATGTAAATCAATATCTTGAGACATTTCTGAGCTGTTATTATTTGAAATTGAGGGTTTAGATGTTACCTCTCATCAGCTAGGTTGGCCATCAGTGTAACACACCCGCACTAACTGCCTAACTTACACTATCTTATATCATATTAGTACTTATAAATTATGGTGAAATTTCGACAGAGTTTCCCCTAAACTAGTACCTATCCCAAACCTGTGACATAAAAACCAACACAAGTACCATACAGAGACATCTAGTCTCAATCCGAATCAAACTCATGACATCAATATCCCCGTAGCTATAACTACAAGAGATTAGCAAACCACAAAACTTCGATCTTCTAAAATTACTTATTTATTTTACATTACGATATTTAAACAACCTCACAGGTTAAACAAACATACTAAGTGAACTTAAAGTACCCCTCACACCATCAACGACACTCGAACACATGAGTACATTACTACAATACATATTTATAAAACAAGGTTCAGAAACAAGAACTAAAACATGTTAAGCCCATGGTTAAGCCCGACAGGTCGTCATCCATGTACGTCGACCCTCAGCAACAGTGGAACTCCAACTCATCCAAATGAGGGAACATACTCAAGCATCAGAATTACCTACAATGCATAAACTACGTGAGCTAAAGCCCAATAAGTAGAAATCATGCATGTTATGTATCATGTCTGATGCAACATATGACATATGATTATCAATGAGAATCTCTCAAAAATCATTTTCTTATCCTTGGGCCCGTTGAACCACGTACTAAGCACCGTAATGAACTCAACATCATATCATATCATGAGGCATGCATCTACCATGCCAGACATATAAGGCATGCATCTACCACACCAAATATATCGTGAGAACAGGCATCTACCATGTCTCACACATGATATAAGCACGCATCTACCGTGCTAAACATATCGTAAAAGCATGCATCTACCATGCCTCGGTGCTCTAGCAGCGGCCAACAAAACATTTTTCTTTTCTTTCTTTCCATGATCGTACCATGCATGCAGACACTAGTGAGTATCCTGTTATGCATGCATATGAAGATGCTAATGGATGTTATGATCATGTAAGGTGCAACCAAACACTTTAATCATAGTACAGATCAATCATCCAATACAATACACTCTCAAGATATCATCAAGTTTACAAACAATACTATGTTTATGCATTGTAGTTGCAGATGGATTTCTACTTACCTTGATCGGGTAATACCCTTATGTTTATACCAATAGTGGGTGGTTGGGATGATATATCTTCAGAACCTGTTTCAAGGAATGTGTTTCAATGATTTACATACCACACGCAAGGTTTAACTCTCTTTATATCGAAAGGGTTTACCACTTCGCATAACCGGTGTTCTATGTACTTTATGTCGGTTTATCGATGTATACCAGCCCATTAACCAATCAATTTTGGACTTATAATTCCTTAATAAATCTATTAGTCTCTGTTTATAAAGTTCATTCAACTCTCACAACTTAAAATTTCAAGGTTTTATAACAAACACTTGATTAAGAGAGTTTATCAAAGTCTTGTCATAATCAGATTTTGTTTTGCTTATAACCACTATAATATAAGTTGAATTTGCACCAATTTTTGATATAATATCCCTAAGATACTTAAGAATAAGTATACTGAAACTCCTGACCCTGAAACATACGGATCAAGTAACATATACTATTAATTCCAAAAGGTGGCAGAATTGGTTCCTTTATCGCCTTAGTGAGTTTTAAGACTCATAAATCCATATTTAACACAAGGGTTTGCCATGGATGAATTCTTAACATAATTATAACATGTATAAGAACATATACAAGCTCTCACACCTTCTAAATAGCTAAGAAACATAGCAATAATAAGGAAGAAACAAAGGAAACTCACCTTGATTGTCAAAGGAATTGAGGTGTTGATGTTTTTGATGATTTCTTCTTGAATATTTGGTGATTTTTCGAAGTGTGAAGCTTCTTGATAATGTTCAGACTGTAAATGAGGGTTGAGGGTCGGATTTATCCATCAACCAAGTGTCTTAAGTCGGTTATGAAGGTGAAATGTCCAAAATACCCTCGAATGACTACTAGAGAATAGGTTTGAAATAATTGATCGATTCAAGTAGTTATGATCCGGTTCTTGGAGTGTTTGAACCGGTTCCTAGTAGATATTGACCTCATTTAGGGTATTGATGGTCTTTAAAATGGTTTAGTAGAAGTTTAGGGTGTATTTTTATTGCTTAAACTCGATTACCCATGCGAACAATGTTTGAAAATGCTAGTGAAGGACTTTATTGTCAAACTTTCTAAAACTTCACAAATGAGACACTGTAGGTAAGAATGGAAGAAATCATTTATAAAAATATAATTAATATGATAAACTAAAAGATAAGTTCAATTCCTACCGCATGATTGGAACGAATGAGGTATAGACAGATCACAGTATTTTACAAACGTTATCAGTTACAATCATAAATTGTATCCTATTAGGTATTGACAATAGTCAAAGGCACTTGACGCGTGTTAGTTTATTGAATGATGGTTATCCACTTGAATCGTCAATTTAAAGTGACCCACTACACGCGCCGACTAAAATCTCGAGGTAAGCTAGTTAACCTCTGATAGACACGTCAGTGACACCTTTATAACTTCTAGGCTTACCACGTGTACTTAGAGTTTTATAAGATCTTTACACATATTTTATTTTCGTATTAGAAATACTATGAATATCATAACTTAGTCCCGTAACATATACCACGATTGTGTTTTAGACATGAGTTCAAATGTTTAGCACATTCCTATGTGTGAAATTAACTATAAGATCAACTGAACCATGAAACATCAAGTAATCCAAATAACACATAATTAACAAGTTATGCATGAATCATATTGACCAAGTAAGTAATGTTAGGCTCGGGTATCACATCCTCCCCTCCTTATAAAAATTTCGTCCCCGAAATTTAACTTACCTGAAAAGATCAGGGTATTTAGCCCTCATTTCATCTTCTCTCTCCCAAGTGGCTTCTTCTACGAGTTGATTTCTCCACAACACTTTGACTAGTGGCACCTCTTTTTTTCTGAGTTTCTTTACTTCTCTTAGTAAGATTTGTACCGGTATCTCCTTGTAACTCAAATCTGCCTCCATCTCAACTGGTTCATTCTTGAGAATGTGGGATGGATTCGCAATGTATTTTCTTAGTAGAGAAATGTGAAATACATTGTGTATCTGAGACATTGATGATGGCAACTCTAGTCGATAAGCCGCTTCACCAACCCGCTCAGTAATAGGAAATGGCCCAATGTATCTTGGACTCAGTTTTCCTCTCTTACCAAATCTCATTATTCCCTTCATTGGAGAAACCTTCAGGAGTACACGATCACCCACGGCAAATTCCAGTGCTCTCCTTCTGGTATCTGCATAACTCTTTTGTCTGCTTTGAGCTGTTCTCATTCTTTCTCTGATTAGTGAAACTGCTTCTGTCATTTCTTGAATCATATCAGGACCTAAAACTCTTCTTTCACCAACCTCATCCCAATGTACTGGTGATCGACACTTCCGGCCATACAAAGCTTCATAAGGAGCCATTCCAATTGTACTCTGATAACTGTTATTGTAGGAGAATTCAATTAGGGGTAAATGTTTGATCCACTGGCCTTGAAAGTCCATAACACAGGATCTTAGCATATCTTCAAGAGTTTGTATAGTTCTTTCTGATTTCCCATCCGACTGTGGATGATAAGCAGTGCTGAAAGACAAGTGGGTACCCAATGCTCTATGCAGGCTCTTCCAAAAAGCTGATACAAATCGTGAATCTCTATCCGATACAATAGATAATGGAATCCCATGTAGCCTCACTATTTCCTGTATATAGAGTTGAGCATAACGATCAATGGAGTATGTCGTACAAACTGGGAGAAAGTGAGCAGATTTTGTCAATCTATCAACTATAACCCAGATAGAATTGTGTCCTTTAACCGTTATTGGTAAACCTATCACAAAATCCATCGTAATGTCCTCCCACTTCCATTTTGGAACAAATAAAGGTTTCAAGGTTCCTGCTGGTCTTTGATGCTCAGCTTTTACCTGTTGACATGTTAGGCATTGCTCCACATATTGTGCAATATTTTCTTTCATACACGCCACCAATAGTGTAGTTTCAAGTCTCTATACATTTTGGTTGCTCCTGGATGTACTGAATATGGTGTTGAGTGCGCCTCTAGTAATATTTCTTTGCGAACATCTTCAAAATTAGGCACACATAAACGATTTCTAAATCGAATAATACCATCTTTTGACAATTGGAAATCTGACGAGGTTCCTAATTTAATGTTCTTATTTATTTTCTCTAACTCTTGATCCTCTTTCTGGCCTTGCTGAATTCTATCTATTAAAGTAGGTCGAAGGGTTAGTGCTGACAATTTTGCTTCTAGCCATCCATGTTGGATAATTTCCACATCCATATTCATCAAATCGTGTAATTCTGGCTTCTGGATCAAGGTCATGGCCACAATGGATTGTGCTGATTTTCTGCTTAGGGCATCTTCTACGACATTAGCTTTACCAGGGTGGTAGTTGATGACACAATCATAGTCTTTAACAAGTTCCAACCATCTCCGCTGTCTCATATTTAATTCTTTCTGAGTGAAGAAATATTTCAGACTCTTGTGATCAGTATAAATTTCACAATGTTCTCCATATAGGTAATGCCTCCATATTTTAAGTGCAAACACCACTGCAGCAAGTTCTAAATCATGTGTCGGGTAGTTCTTTTCATACTCCTTCAGTTGTCTAGATGCATATGATATTACTTTACCATTCTGCATTAATACACAACCCAGACCATTCTTTGAAGCATCACTGTAGACTTTAAAACCTCCAGTTCCCATTGGAATGGTCAAGATCGGTCTTGATGTCAGCCGCCTCTTCAATTCTTGAAAGCTTTGCTCGCATGATTCTGTCCACTTGAAGGGAACATTCTTTCTAGTCAGTTGTGTTAATAGAGAGGCAATCTTGGAGAATCCCTCTACGAATCGACGGTAATATCCAGCTAGACCAAGAAAGCTGCGTACTTCTGTAGAATTTGTGGGTTGTGGCCAGTTATTGATTGCTTCAACTTTGCTTGGGTCTACTGAAATCCCTGCTCCGGATATAACATGCCCCAAGAATACCACTCGGTCTAACCATAATTCACACTTTTTAAACTTAGCATATAATTGTTTCTGTTTAAAGACTTCTAAAACTTTCCTTAGATGCACTGTATGGTCTTCTTTGGTCTTCGAATATATGAGAATATCATCAATAAACACGATAAAAAACTTATACAGGAAGTCCTTAAACACTCTATTCATTAAATCCATAAATGCTGCTGGGGCATTTGTTAGGCCAAACGGCATCACCAAAAACTCATAGTGTCCGTACCTCGTACTGAATGCTGTTTTTGGGATGTCCTCTTCCTTTATCTTCAATTGATGGTAGCCTGATCGCAGATCAACTTTGGAAAAGATAGATGCGCCTTGAAGTTGATCAAACAAGTCATCAATTCGAGGTAAAGGATACTTGTTCTTGATCGTAACATTGTTGAGCTCTCGATAGTCTATACACATCCTCAAGGAACCATCCTTCTTACGAACAAACAATATTGGCGCTCCCCATGGTGAATAACTAGGCCTAATGAGGCCTTTGTCTAACAACTCTTGCAACTGGGTCTTTAATTCCTTTAATTGGTGGTGCCATTCTCGTATGGTGACTTTGATATTGGTTCCGTTCTACCGTAAGTTAATCACAAACTCTATTTCACGATCCGGTGGCGATCCGGTAGATCATCAGGAAACACTTCAGGGTATTGTTTCACCACTGGTACTTCATTGACGTTCGAGAAATCTTGTTTTTCAATGCTCATTACACTAACTACATAGCCTTCACAACCACTGTTTAATAAACGTTGTGCCTTCATTGCTGAGATTACTGGAAATCTTAAATTCTTACTAACCCCGACAAAATAAAAAGGTTCTTCCCCAGGTGGTTGCAGTGTCACAATCTTTCTCCGACAGTCAATAGTAGCATGATATTTTGATAACCAATCCATACCCAAGATTATGTCATAGTCATTCATGTCCAACACGATTAAATCAGCATATAGTTCCCTATTTTCGATAGGAATACTACACGCTCGTATGATCTTATTTGTTTGTTTTGGATCTCTAGAGGGGGTAACTATATTATAACCTACCTCAATTGTTTCTGGTACTCTACCCAGCCTTCTCACATAATCGGTAGATGCAAATGAATGTGTAGCACCAGGATCAAATAATACCGATGCTGAAATACCAAAGATAAGAAGGTTACCAGTGATAATAGACGGATTAGCTTCAGCATCTTCTCTGGTTATAGTGTAAACTCTAGCTGATACCCTTTCCTGCGCTTTAGCTTTTGTCTTGTTTGGGCAAACGTTCGCCATATGTCCAGGTTGTCCACATGAAAAGCATACTTTAGAACCCAATAAGCAAACTCCACTATGTTGTTTTCCACAATTAGGGCATGCCGGTAATGGTACAAAGGGTCTACCCTCTTCAGACTTTATGCGCTTACTTGGTCCTCCTTGTTCCTGCCCCTTTTTAGATGGAAAATCAGCCTCTGGATTCTGCGATTGAGGTGGCCTCTTCTTTTCATTCTTAAACCAGCGTTGGCCTTGTCGTTGGGCAAATTGCCGCCGAACCTCTTGTGCTTGTCGAATCCTCAGTTCTGCCTGTTCTGCGACCAATGCTCTCTCATCAATTATTGAATAAGTCGTCCCTTGAATTCCTGCCATGCTGACATCTCTGTATAGCTCTGGTCTCAAGCCTTCAAGGAACCTCTCCACTTTCAGTGCTTCCGTGCTAACCATATGCTCAGCAAACCTAGACAGCATTTCGAACTTACAGATGTAGTCTGAAACCGTCATGCTTCCTTGTTTCAACTGTATAAATTCGTTCATCTTCATTGCACGAACATGAGCTGTAAAGTACTTATTTCTGAAGAGTTCCTTGAACTTATCCCAAGTCATTGTTGCCACATTTTCAATAGCGCTTATCGTATCCCACCAATGACCTGCACTGCCCCGTAACATGAAGGATGCACAAAGTACCTTGTTCTCTTCAGAGACCTTACTATACTGGAACATGTTTTCTATAGTCCTTAGCCAATCTTCTGCTTCTGTAGGATCCACTGCGCTCTCAAATGTCGGTGGATTCAACTTCCTGAACCTTCCTCCATCTAATTCAACTTGTTCTACTCGAGGTGGCGGTCGATTCCTGTCATCTCCCTGCTGTCCTCGCATGTCTCTTTGTTGGATGAGTTGTTGGATTTGTTGAGATTTCCTTTCTACTAGTTCAGTCAATCGACCAATGATCAGATCACGATCAGAACTTGTGGATGTCATTTCTGGGTCTTGTGTTCTACCCCCATCACTGCCTTCATTTCTTGTTCTCGGCATTATTCTCTATTTATGACTGAGCCCTATATCATATGGTCAATATAATTCATGAAATATGAGTGCACACAAATAAAATAACACTTACTGGATTTGTTGTGCTCCACATGCTCTGATCTCGTGTACATGGACAGTCTACAGGGCACAAACCGGGCTCCGATACCAACTGTAACACACCCGCACTAACTGTCTAACTTACACTATCTTATATCATATTAGTACTTATAAATTATGGTGAAATTTCGACAGAGTTTCCCCTAAACTAGTACCTATCCCAAACCTGTGACATAAAAACCAACACAAGTACCATACAGAGACATCTAGTCTCAATCCGAATCAAACTCATGACATCAATATCCCCGTAGCTATAACTACAAGAGATTAGCAAACCACAAAACTTCGATCTTCTAAAATTACTTATTTATTTTACATTACGATATTTAAACAACCTCACAGGTTAAACAAACATACTAAGTGAACTTAAAGTACCCCTCACACCATCAACGACACTCGAACACATGAGTACATTACTACAATACATATTTATAAAACAAGGTTCAGAAACAAGAACTAAAACATGTTAAGCCCATGGTTAAGCCCGACAGGTCGTCATCCATGTACGTCGACCCTCAGCAACAGTGGAACTCCAACTCATCCAGCGAGGGAACATACTCAAGCATCAGAATTACCTACAATGCATAAACTACGTGAGCTAAAGCCCAATAAGTAGAAATCATGCATGTTATGTATCATGTCTGATGCAACATATGACATATGATTATCAATGAGAATCTCTCAAAAATCATTTTCTTATCCTTGGGCCCGTTGAACCACGTACTAAGCACCGGAATGAACTCAACATCATATCATATCATGAGGCATGCATCTACCATGCCAGACATATAAGGCATGCATCTACCACACCAAATATATCGTGAGAACACGCATCTACCATGTCTCACACATGATATAAGAACGCATCTACCGTGCTAAACATATCGTAAAAGCATGCATCTACCATGCCTCGGTGCTCTAGCAGCGGCCAACAAAACATTTTTCTTTTCTTTCTTTCCATGATCCGACCATGCATGCAGACACTAGTGAGTATCCTGTTATGCATGCATGTGAAGATGCTAATGGATGTTATGATCATGTAAGGTGCAACCAAACACTTTAATCATAGTACAGATCAATCATACAATACAATACACTCTCAAGATATCATCAAGTTTACAAACAATACTATGTTTATGCATTGTAGTTGCAGATGGATTTCTACTTACCTTGATCGGGTAATACCCTTACGTTTATACCAATAGTTGGTGGTTGGGATGATATATCTTCAGAACCTGTTTCAAGGAATGTGTTTCAATGATTTACATACCACACGCAAGGTTTAACTCTCTTTATATCGAAAGGGTTTACCACTTCGCATAACCGGTGTTCTATGTACTTTATGTCGGTTTATCGATGTATACCAGCCCATTAACCAATCAATTTTGGACTCATAATTCCTTAATAAATCTATTAGTCTCTGTTTATAAAGTTAATTCAACTCTCGCAACTTAAAATTTCAAGGTTTTATAACAAACACTTGATTAAGAGAGTTTATCAAAGTCTTGTCATAATCAGGTTTTGTTTTGCTTATAACCACTATAATATAAGTTGAATTTGCACCAATTTTTGATATAATATCCCTAAGATACTTAAGAATAAGTATACTGAAACTCCTGACCCTGAAACATACGGATCAAGTAACATATACTATTAATTCCAAAAGGTGGCAGAATTGGTTCCTTTATCGCCTTAGTGAGTTTTAAGACTCATAAATCCATATTTAACACAAGGGTTTGCCATGGCTGAATTCTTAACATCATTATAACATGTATAAGAACATATACAAGCTCTCACACCTTCGAAATAGCTAAGAAACATAGCAAGAATAAGGAAGAAACAAAGGAAACTCACCTTGATTGTCAAAGGAATTGAGGTGTTGATGTTTTTGATGATTTCTTCTTGAATATTTGGTGATTTTTCGAAGTGTGAAGCTTCTTGATAATGTTCAGACTGTAAATGAGGGTTTAGGGTCGGATTTATCCATCAACCAAGTGTCTTAAGTCGGTTATGAAGGTGAAATGTCCAAAATACCCTCGAATGACTACTAGAGACTAGGTTTGAAATAATTGATCGATTCAAGTAGTTATGATCCGGTTCTTGGAGTGTTTGAACCGGTTCCTAGTAGATATTGACCTCATTTAGGGTATGTATGGTCTTTAAAATGGTTTAGTAGAAGTTTAGGGTGTATTTTTATTGCTTAAACTCGATTACCCATGCGAACAATGTTTGAAAATGCTAGTGAAGGACTTTATTGTCAAACTTTCTAAAACTTCACAAATGAGACACTGTAGGTAAGAATGGAAGAAATCATTTATAAAAATATAATTAATATGATAAACTAAAAGATAAGTTCAATTCCTACCGCAGTTGGAACGAATGAGGTATAGACAGATCACAGTATTTTACAAACGTTATCAGATACAATCATAAATTGTATCCTATTAGGTATTGACAATAGTCAAAGGCACTTGACGCGTGTTAGTTTATTGAATGATGGTTATCCACTTGAATCGTGAATTTAAAGTGACCCACTACACACGCCGACTAAAATCTCGAGGTAAGCTAGTTAACCTCTGATAGACACGTCAGTGACACCTTTATAACTTCTAGGCTTACCACGTGTACTTAGAGTTTTATAAGATCTTTACACATATTTTATTTTCGTATTAGAAATACTATGAATATCATAACTTAGTCCCGTAACATATACCACGATTGTGTTTTAGACATGAGTTCAAATGTTTAGCACATTCCTATGTGTGAAATTAACTATAAGATCAACTGAACCATGAAACATCAAGTAATCCAAATAACACATAATTAAAAAGTTATGCATGAATCATATTGACCAAGTAAGTAATTTTAGGCTCGGGTATCACAATCAGACAGTTATAGACTTCATCATCATCAGAGAAGAATCCACTGCTAGATTCTACTCTTCCTTGGTCTTCTCCAATGAAAGCTTTTCTTTTGTCTTCTTTTCTGCCCACTTATTTCTTGCCTTCATCCTTCTTAAGATCTGCACAGTCAAATTTGATGTGTCCGGTTTTGTGGCAGTTGTAGCACTCCACCTTCCAGTTGCTAGCCTTTTGGTTCCTCCTTGGATTGTCCTTGTAATTCTTCTTGTATTTAGAATAGTTCTTCCTGAAATTACTGAACCTCTACAAAAAGGGGGAGAAGGAGTTGAATCGGATAAAAGCGTCATGAAAGATATGACGAGAAAAACCTGAAAGATAAAAGGAGGAGAAAAATAAAAATCGAAGAAGTCGAAAAGGAGAAGAAAGCATACAAAAAGGGGGAGAAACGAAGGAGTTGAAAAATGAAAATGAAGAAGTCGAAAATGACAAAAGAAAAGAAAATGGGTGAAACTAACGAAACGATCAAAGTCGAAAACTTTGAAACGTACATATATATAAATATATATATATATATATATAGGTTTTATCCAATTCAAGAGTTGTTTTGTAATCATCAAAAAGGGGGAGATTGTCAGAATATTTATTCCACATATTAATAAATTATGTTTTGATGATTAAGTTGCTAAACAAAACAAAACAACATAAAGGCAAAGCAAAACGACGAAGCAGACGAAGACGCAAAAAGTTGCAATCTGGAATGCATTAGTGCACGCAAGTCATCACATGTTAGCGCACGCTAACGGGAGTTCTCTGCATATCAGCCAAGTTCGAAGTTACCTGAAGTGATGTTAGCTGATGAGGTAGCGCACGCTACACATAGTCATTAACGCACGCTATCGAAGTATTGTTACCGTTGTGAAGATATTCAAATACGGAATGACATATGCAATGAAGTCAGTATTAGCGCACGCAAGGAATGATATTTAGCGCACGCTAAATATCAGTTTGAATTCTAGTCAATC